>JALGBA010004269.1:0-600000 GCA_023970755.1 Azemiops feae | reverse complement strand
TGAAATAAAGCATATTATTTAAAATTTCTTAATATTTAAAGGACATTTAAAGGACATTAATAAAATACATATAATATTGGGGTATCAGGTATTTTTAACTATAGCATTAGAATAGGGATTACATAAGGAAGGTTAGCTCCACCTCCCTGTATTACAATCTCTGCACAGGAACTGGAGGTTGTCCATGACTTTGTGTAGCTCGGCTCAACTATCTCTGACATTCTCTCTTTAGATACTGAGCTGAATAAATGTATTGGTAAAGTGGCCACCACATTTTCCAGACTTACAAAGAGAGTATGGCTTAATAAGAAGTTGACAGAACATACAAAGATCCAGGTCTATAGAGCCTGCGTCTTGAGCACACTCTTGTACTGCAGTGAGTCTTGGACTCTTCACGTACGGCAGGAGAGAAAGCTGAACACTTTTCATATGCGCTGTCTCCGACGTATTCTCGGAATCACCTGGCATGACAAAGTCCCAAATAGTGCAGTCCTGGAATGTGCTGGAATCTCTAGCATGTATACACTATTGAAACAGCGATGCCTATGCTGGCTTGGGCATGTCGTGAGAATGGCTGATGGTCAGATTCCGAAAGATCTCCTGTATGGAGAACTAGTGCAGGGAAAGCGCCCCAGAGGGAGACCTGAGCTGCGATATAAGGATATCTGCAAGAGGGACCTAAAGGCCTTGGGAATGGACATTAACAGCTGGGAATCCTTGACCTCTGATTGTTCAGCCTGGAGGCTAAAGACGCAGCATGGCCTTCTCCAATTTGAAGAGACACTTATGCGGCAGGCTGAGGCAAAGAGGCAGTCCCAAAACCGGCGAAATCTGGGGGCTGGACAGGGGACAGATTGTATCTGTCCTCAGTG
Source organism: Azemiops feae (assembly GCA_023970755.1). NCBI lineage: Eukaryota > Metazoa > Chordata > Lepidosauria > Squamata > Viperidae > Azemiops > Azemiops feae. The sequence goes on along the minus strand of JALGBA010004269.1, from coordinate 599,128 downwards.
TGGAAGGGACTGCCATTCTCGAATTGGCCTTTTTAGCCACACCAGATGCTGCCTTAGGATCTCTTTCCAGAGCACGATACCATAGTCTCTCAAGACTGAAGGATGCCAATGGAATTAAAATACTGATTTATTTTAAAATATATTCTAGACATCAACAACAGGATATTGTGATGTTATTTCATTCTAGGGTTATTCAGAGCTTTGAAGATAAAAAGTTTTTTCAGAGCCAACACTGGAGTTCACATACAATTCTAATATGCAACTTAAAAAAAAAGAATTAAACAGCTGTCCCACCCAACTGCAATTTGGAGAAAGAGTCCCAGAATTTAAAGACTCACAGGCAGTACATGCACATCCCCTTATCTTCCCCAAAAAAGTTTTTGCCTTCAAATTTGAAGCACTGCACAACCTATTGTAATGTTTTCAGAGTTTGCTTCATGCTTTTATTGTAGGTTTTAATTGGTTGTTTACCATCCAGTGTTGTCTGACAAGAGAGTGGCCATATAAATCAAATCATATCAAAATAAAAAAATATATACATACATGCATGCATACATACATTTGAGATGGGGGAAGCTCACTATCAAATAGAAAACTAATTGTGTATTATAGGCATCTGCATTAATATGTCCTTGTATGATCATATCTTCGCAAACCTTCTCAAGACGTTGCAAGATTTTTTTTCCAAAAAATGACTTACTTATAGTTATATTGTTATTACTAATTAAAAATAGTAAAAAGGGGGCAGGTACACTTAAGGAAAGAGACACAACAACTTTTATCTACAGAATTTTTGCCTGGATGCACACATACAACATCCCATTGTTGAATTGAAAAGAAAAGGCAAAGGTGAGTAAATATAACCTACTAATAAGAACATACATGTGAGACCTAATAAAATTAGTATTAGTTAATGTGAAAATTTAAAAGTGTTATAATTGGTACAGTTTTTGTCACCCAATTAAAAAAAATGTTACCTCCAAATTTATATTTTCAGTGGAGGTTTTATTATTATTACTGAACTCACACATAAAGTGACTGAAATTCTTAAATTTATTATGCATTTGAATTGGGAATCATGTGACAATCATAGTTTGACAAAACAAAACTAGGTTGCTTTCCATAAGTCACATTCCCAAGAGCATTAAGTTCAGCATTATTTTTCTAAATCTGTGGACTATAACAGGAGTAGTTATGGGCTATGTAGGCTCTGAATTTTTTTTTAAAAAAATTAACTCAGTTTTTTTAATTAAACCAATTTAACAGTAAATTTAAAAATATTCATAAAAGATTTGTATTCTGTAAAAAGTATTTTGTTTCTAATAGTTTGATTACAATATTATTTAGCAATATTAGAGAAATACATAAAGGTTGTCATGCATAATATTAACTGAAGGGAAAATATTGAGTTCATTAATCCACAAGAAACTATACCTAGTATGTATCTATACAACAGGAAGCCATTTATTCATTTTTTCATAAATATTAATATTGCAATTGGCTAAAAACTACAAGAATAGGGATACTTCCCCAAATAATTGTGAAATTTCAGGTGATACTATTATTATTCATTTAGTAAGAAAGAGTGGGGAAAAGAGAGAAATTTAGAAAGGCTGTCTTACTATTTGGTAACAAAAACTGTCACACTAAAAAAAAAAGGTGCCCTTGCATTATACAGAAAACACCCCTCATGTTAGGATTTTTACAAATATACAGCATTTTCTTTTACATCTAATACTGTTTTGTACTTTTTTTTCCTGTCACTGACGAAAGGAATGCAGAAAGGCGTATTGTGTTAGTATTTCAGTACTTTAGTATTTTGCTCACAAAGAAGTTTTATAATTTAATGCTTTTGTTCTCAGCTTGTAATTTTTTTTAGTATTTATAGGGTTTTGTAGTTTAATCCATTTTATACCTTTCAATCACCTAGAAAACATTTGAACTCTTCAACTTTACATAAAAGAATATAAAATGCTGATCAGATACCGTACAGTAGGGGTCCCCAGCCCCCGGTCTGTGGACCGGTACTGGGTTGCAGCATGCCAGCAACTGGTCTGCACAAACAAGCAAAGCCCCATCTGCAGGATGCAGGCAGCACACAAAACCACACCCCCTCCGGTCTGCGGGAAAACCTCTCTCCACGTAAGCGGTCCCTGATGCCCAAAAGGTGGGGACCTCTGCCATACAACATAATTTTGAAGAGCAGGCAAACATCTTCCTGCTGCCCTTGGTATATTTAGCTTCTTGTATAATACTCTAAAATATTATGCATAATCTAATAAAATATAACTTTAGTTTAGTCACTCTTAAGGCTCAAATAACAGAGTTAAGGCAGGACATAAAACAAGACATAAGTCATAAAACAGGACATGAGTCTTAAATGCGTGTATTAGTTAGAAGAGGCAAAAAGGAAATGGAAAATGTCAAACCACAAGTTCATCTGTCGGTCGCACAAAGGTGTCAAGCTTGAAGCTCTATTACAGTTAACCACATATGTCTCGCTTCTATGTCTTGCTCTCGCTGGTAGCTAACCACAAATGTGCTGCCAGAAACTTAGATGATTGGCAAGATACCTGTGACCTCGATCCATGAGAGGGGGACAAGATATTTAACTACTTTAGCATAGCAACAGGGGGGCTGAAAGGGGGCTGTAATTCAAGTAACCAATCAATGCTAACAAGTTACATTTCCGTGTTTTGCTGTTTCTGAAGAGTATATATGTACTTGTTGTTCCATGAGAAGGTGTTCAGAGGTTGTTATGATTTTTGCTCTGAACCTTTGCGCAAATAAACCAACTTCTTTTGATTCCGTGGTCTGAGTCCTGTGGTTTTCTGCAACATTTTTCTGGCGACCCAAGATGGGACTTGGAGCAATATTTTGCTGAGGACGGCACGGACCGACCGGTGCCCAAGCGGGGCCGTCACGCTAAACCTTCAGCCGGCACGGATGATTTCTCCAGAAGGAGGCGGACGGCACCGCAGGGGTATTTGGTGGACAACCGACCGATCCAAGAACCTGAACGGAATCAAAACAAGTCACGAAACAAAGCTGGTTGGAAAAGAAGACGCCTGCAGGCAAGTATTGTGGAATTGTAGACCCACTCGTTTTGAGAGTGGAAGAGGGGGCCTGATCACCCCCCTGGGTCCGGGATCGGCGCATCCTAAAGAGACCCAAGAGTTGTTGTGTGGGTGGTTAAGCCATTGCAGTTCCTGTTGGTGACCGTTGGAACGTCCGGCATCACAGGTCAGTGGCAGTGTCTTAGAAAATGGGTGGTGAAGGAAGTGTCCCTTGGACACCTCTTCAGTGTATGTTGAGGAATTTTAAGAAAGATTTTAGGATGCAATGTAAGGCTGAATTGCTGGCAGCTGCATTGTCAGGCAATTCCAGAACCCTAGGAAGGAATCAGTGTGTTTTGTGTAAGGAAGAGGGACATTGGCAACATGAATGTCCTAAAAGGTTTGAACTTGGAAGAATAGAACAGGGACGTGGACATTTAACTCAAGAAGTCAAAATATATGATTTCCAGGGAGAAGGAAGAGGAAAAATGTTTCGTCCATATGGATTCCAAGGAAGAGGTTGAGGCCAATTTCAAGAACAAGTAGAGGCCATAGGTTTGGCCGCAGCTGAACAATGGCCTGAGGACTGAAAGGGACCGGGTTTAAGTCAAGCCCCCCCCCCGAACCCTTGGTCCGAATGAAGATAGGGGGCAATAATATGACCTTTTTAGTAGATACGGGGGCATCTAGATCTGTAGTTACTAAGTTATTGGCTCCCTTCTCTGCTGATGTCATAAATGTACAGGGAGTTGATGGCTCAGTAAATTGTCACCCTTTTCTAAAGCCCCTGAGATGTTCTCTAAATGGAAGGGACATTGAACACCAATTCCTATATATGCCTGAGTGTCCCATTCCCTTATTGGGTCAAGACATGTTATGTAAAATGGGGGCAACTTTGTCATTTGAAAAAGATGAAATGGCACTAGTAATGAAGCATCCTCCAGATGAGATGTGGGGAATAATGGTGGCCCAAGAGGTTCAAGTCCTCGATACTTGGCAGGAGTTTGATGTACACCAGTTATGGGTGGCCCAAGAGGTTCAAGTCCTCGATACTTGGCAGGAGTTTGATGTGCACCAGTTATGGGCAGAAGATAATCCGCCAGGACATGCAGGTCACCATACACCACTAGTCATTCAAGTGAAGCCTCTGGCAGTGCCTATTCGTCTCCAGCAGAGAAATTATCCTCACCCCATTACAGAAGTAATTCAAGACCATATTACCAAATACTTAAAGGCAGGCATTTTAACAACTATTCAATCTCCTTGGAACACCCCAATCTTACCCATCCCAAAGGCTGATGGCTCATTTCGACCAGTCCAAGATTTGCGTATTGTCAATAATGCTACAGTTACTGTACATGCTGTAGTGCCTAACCCATATACCCTCCTGAGCTTGATTCCAGCATCAGCTGTTTGGTTCTCTGTGGTAGATTTGAAAGACGCTTTCTTTATGATCCCAATACATAAGGACAGTCAGAAGCTGTTTGCTTTTGAGTGGGAAGACCCAGTAACAGGCCAGAGAGCAATAGGATATGAGAGAAAGGAAGCTTTGTGTTGAATTGCAGAGCCCACTAATAGGAGAGAATTACGGGGTTTTTTTTAGGAACAGCAGGATATTGTAGAATATGGATACCGAATTTTGCCCTGCTAGCCAAAACACTGTATGAGTCCACAAAGGGGGGAGAAAGAGAGCCCTTTATTTGGACACATGAACAAAAACAGGCTTTTGAGACTTTAAAATTGGCATTATCTCAAGCTCCTGTTATGGGACTTCCCAACCTCGAGAAACCTTTCAATTTGTATATGGACTCAAAGAATAATATGGCTCTTGGAGTCCTGACTCAAGAAAAGGGAAGTTGGCAACAATCCATAGCTTACTTGTCAAAACAACTTGATGGAGTATCAAAGGGATGGCCACATTGTCTTAAAATTCTGGCAGCCACAGCTCTCCTGATAGAGGAAGCTAATAAATTGACTTTTGTAGAATTAGCTACAATCTATACCAGTCATGCAATTCGTGGAGTTTTGGAAACAAAGGGACATTTATGGATAACTAACTCCAGAATTTATAAGTATCAAGCTCTCCTCATTCAAAACCCTCAAGTGACATTAAAGCAGACAAATGGCCTAAACCCAGCAACCCTATTGCCTATACCAGGTCCTAAAGTTGAACATAACTGTATGCAAGTGATAGAAAGTCAATTCTCATGTAGACCTGATTTAACTGATGTGCCACTGAAAACAGTGGACTATAATTGGTTTACTGATGGGTCAAGTTTTATTGCAACAGGAGAACGATATGCAGGCTATGCAGTAGTCTCACTTGATAAAGTCATAGAAAGTGGGCCACTCCCCAAAGGCACAAGTGCTCAAGCAGCAGAACTGTGGGCTCTCATACGAGGACTGGAAAGAGCAAGAGATGAAAGTATAAACATTTGGACCGATTCTAAATATGCATTCCTCACATTACATGTACATGCTGCAGTCTATAGGGAGAGAGGACTCTTAACAGCTGCAGGAAAAGAAATTACACATCCTCTTCTAATTGAAAGACTTATAACAGCAGTCCTGGGACCAAAGAGGGTAGCTGTCATGTACTGTAAAGGACATCAAAAGGGACAAGATGAAGTAGCCCAAGGAAATAGAGCAGCTGATAGAGAAGCAAGGTTATCAGCAACCCGAAACAGCCAAGCTTACCCTGACATGACAGCTTATGTAGCATTGGAAATGCCAAAAGGACTGAGTCCTAGATATACTAAAGCAGAAGACTTACAGGCAAGTGTAGATTTGCAAGGATACAGGCAGGGAGAGTGGTATGTACTCCCAGATGGAAGGATTTTTGTACCTGAGAATTTAGCCTGGCCAGTGGTAAAGGAAACTCATTCAACTACTCACATGGGAAAGAGTGCATTAGCTGAAGCCCTCCACCGTATTGTGTATATCAATCGTCTTCACTCACTATGTGCCCATGCAATTGAGAGATGTAACATTTGTGCCCAGGTTAATCCAAGACAAGGACCTATTCTTCCACCAGGAAGTCAGCCTAAGGGATATTACCCTATGGATTCATTGGTTGTTGATTTTACAGAAATGCCAAAATGTGGACTATATCAAGCAATGTTAGTCCTAGTGTGCAATTATTCAGGGTGGCCTGAATGTTTCCCAACCAAGACCAAGTAGGCACGAGAAGTGGCCAGAATCTTGCTCAAGGAGATTATTCCCAGATATGGACTATCCTCATTCATATCATCAGGTAATGGACCTGAGTTTGTACATCAAGTAAATCAGACGCTGGCTAAATCCTTAGGGACCCACTGGAGGTTCCATTGTTCTTTTCATCTTCAATCCGGGGGAAGGGCAGAGAGAATAAACCAGACAATAAAGGAAAAGGTGACAAAGGTGTGCCTTGAAACTCACCTTAAGTGGGTGGATGCATTGCCACTAGCACTTTGGTCTGTGAGGTGCACCTCTCGAAAAGGAATTAGGCTATCTCCTTTTGAAATGATGTTTGGAAGACCCCCTATCATAAGTAATAACTTGAAAAATCATATAGGGGACTTAAGTCAATTAGGGACTACATGGGTGAGTCAAATGGTGGGAGAGTTAAACAAGCAAATACAAGAAATCCAACAATATTGTGTGTCCCTCAGTCCACCATTTTTGAGTACCCCCAGTCATAATATTCAAGTGGGAGACAAAGTATGGGTAAAACACTGGAAAGGGGAAAACCTGAAACCTAAATGGAAGGGCCCGTATACTGTGGTTATGTGTTCTCCACTTGCAGTAAAAGTGTTAGAATCCAAGTCTTGGATTCACTGGACTCGAGTTAAGTCCGCAGTTGATGAATATTGGGAGGCAGAACAGGACGAGGCTGAAGACAAGAATGAGGAAGACAGCTGTTAAAGTGTTAGGAGTGTGTGGTGTAGGTTAGATTTATTTTGAGGAATGGTAGTCCGACAATACATAGCCATAGGTGCAGTGAGTCTGATCACCCTGGTTGTGACCTGTTGTATTGGACACCTTTTCTTCTGGAAACATCCCAATCCCAAAGAAACAGGTGTTGCGCCTAAAAAGCACTGACTGTGACCAAGGACAGTGTGTATCTCTTGGGGACACTTATGTTTGAAGCACCTTGGGAGTGGGTTCTCTGTTGTATAGTAGGAGTCTTGGGAGTGTGGGCATTATATTTAGCAAATAAGACTTGGCTGTGTGGCTCACCCAAGACTGACCCTGTCCTTTCCCAAATCACACCTAATCCCATCCATCTTCCTGATATGGTAATTTCATAATTGCAATTGCTCCCTTTGGTGTGACTGTGAGTGTGAAACTGAGTGGGATATTGGGCTTGTAAGATAGAAAAGGAAAGAAAAGTTGACATTGACTCATTTTAGATTATCAAACATGAGTCTTCTATAGCTTTGGCTAATGTTTGCAAGTGGCATGTTGAGTAATAAGACCCTGAACGATAGTCCCAAATGTTGTGAGAATGGCCAATTAACTCTTCTCACACTTGAAGAAGGCTCCGGGGACATTGAGGAAACAAATGCTGTTTGTGTTGTTATGTGGAATAGCAGGACTAGCCTTCATCCTCTGTGTAATACCTTTAATCAGACAATTAGTTATGAGATCAGTGAAAGAAATCAGGGTTGAAAAGGAATTAGTTGTGATAGAAGGATCCTTGGAAAATAGGTTCACCTCAGACCCAGGAAGGGAAAGTGAGGATCCAGCCAGTGGAGAGTATGTACGGATGAGACCCTGGGGATTGGAGGACGTGCCTGAGGAAGAGGAGTTCTGAGATGGATTTTTCACTCTTTCTTATTATTGCTATCTGCCTCTATCTTGAACTGGCAGCAGGAAACAGAAAGATCTGTGCCAGTTTAAAGTGTTAATCATGCCATATATTATGCCTATCCATATATGCGATTTCTGCTCAGCTATCTTCGCTTGCTGGGAAAAAGCTAATGCTCAAGTAGAAACTGTAAAAGTGAGACTCAATTGTTACATAAAATGGAGTCTCAAAGGGGGGAATAAGGCAGGACATAAAACAAGACATAAGTCATAAAACAGGACATGAGTCTTAAATGCGTGTATTAGTTAGAAGAGGCAAAAAGGAAATGGAAAATGTCAAACCACAAGTTCATCTGTCGGTCGCACAAAGGTGTCAAGCTTGAAGCTCTATTACAGTTAACCACATATGTCTCGCTTCTATGTCTTGCTCTCGCTGGTAGCTAACCACAAATGTGCTGCCAGAAACTTAGATGATTGGCAAGATACCTGTGACCTCGATCCATGAGAGGGGGACAAGATATTTAACTACTTAGCATAGCAACAGGGGGGCTGAAAGGGGGCTGTAATTCAAGTAACCAATCAATGCTAACAAGTTACATTTCCATGTTTTGCTGTTTCTGAAGAGTATATATGTACTTGTTGTTCCATGAGAAGGTGTTCAGAGGTTGTTATGATTTTTGCTCTGAACCTTTGCGCAAATAAACCAACTTCTTTTGATTCCGTGGTCTGAGTCCTGTGGTTTTCTGCAACAGAGTAATAAACAATATTTTTGATGCTAAACGTTAGTAGTATAAAAGGTTATGTTGATCTTTCACTCACTAATGAGTGTTGCTTAATATCAGCCTTAGACCTAATAGCAGAACATATACTTCCAACTAAACAAATAATAAACCACATAATAAAGGTTATGTAGTGATGGTAAAGTGATATATTCCTTCATCACCTAATTAAAACTTTTAAAAGGTGAATGAGTATTTAGGAAGAAGAGCTGAACACAGAGCCAAATGGAGAATGTATTCACTGTTATCCGTTGCACTTTTTTTCCTTAAGAATTCAGATTATCCCTTCAGGCAACTGACAACTGCTAGATCTGTGGAATGTGCTCTTTGAACTGTACAAAGGCCTTCAGCATTTCATGCATTGCTGCAAACAGGAACTGCCAAATGTAATTATTTCTTAAATGTAATGTTACAGAAGTGTTGCATCTTTTTTCCCCTTGAGGTTTACAAACTGGTATATTAAAAATAAAACAAAAATGAACACAAGAAAAAATATTAGGAAAGAAGTTTAAAATTTACTTTAACTTTTTTATTTTTAAAAAAACCAAGGGAAAAACTATATTTCTTCCTCTTAGTCACTGTCTTACTACTTTTTTTCAAATGACAGAAATCAAAATGATCAGCAGAACTGCCCTTTTAACATTTCTAAAAGCTAACATTTCCTTTTAAAATAATTATTAATCTTGAAAAAAAGCCTGAACATGCCTGATCAAAAGAACTGAAGATTTCCATTAACACTGCAAAGTTTCTGTAATTTAAGTCATTGTTCTGTGTAATGCAACACTCTATATAATTAAATTGCATGCAATGGCACACAGAGAAAGCTTCTCTTGATTAGTTTAGTCAGGCCTGCACAACCTATGGGTTGCTTGGATAACGACTAATGCTCCCTTCTTAAGGATCCCACTATTGCTCCAGTGCTTTTATCTTATTGTCTTCTTTCATTTGGAGATGCTGAGTGCCCCTGCATAAAATCAGACTGTGCATTTGGGGGCATTTAGAAAAAGACTCAGCACCATTTCAAAAAGGAAGAGAGCAAATACTCCTGTCTGCCATTTCTACCTTTTTCATTTGCATTTCAAATGCTGCCACAAAGCACTGTGCAAGTCTCTAAATTAGAAAGGTAAACCTTGATTGCTCAGTTTTAATGTTACATTTTAAGAGGTAAATTTTTCCTAACCTGAAGATTGTTTGATCATATCCATACAAACATCATTTTAAAATTAAAATACTTAATTTTAAATATTCTAAAATTGTCTGCCTGTGTGAAAAAGCTGTCATAATATTAAAAAAATAACTTCTTAAATCAGAAAGAAATCTAAGATCATACTTTACTACTGAGAGATGACTAGCCATTAGCACCAAAAGAGAACATTTTAGAAATAGCCCCAAAACCCCAAAACAAGTGGGCAATTTCCTTTAAAAGAAAAGAAATTTTACAATTAAATATCACAAAGGAAACCCAGACCCATAAAACTGCCATCTCGAATGTAGATGAACCCAGGAAGAAGGGGGTACACCTCAGGAAAAGAACCATTTAAAGGATAAGTCAAGCCGAATTTAAAAGGACCAAAGAGAAAAGTTTTTTTTCCTGTCTCTCATTCTCACTCCCCCTCCCCGAGCCATTCTGGGCAAACTGCCACACAAAAAAGAAACATTCTGAAGACAGGAAAACCGCAGACACGTGTCTGAAGGAAACAATTAGACCCATCAATCTCACTAGGTCATGGGTCGGCAACCCGCGGCTCCAGAGCCGCGTGCGGCTCTTTCAGCCATCTCCTGTGGCTCCGTCCTCCGCTGCCATGTGCAGTCTGAAAAAAAAAGTGGGACTAAAAAAGTTCAACCAATCAATTCAAACTTCTCACAAAAAAAAACTCGCAAAGTTTGAATTCATTGGTTGAACTTCTTTGGTTTGTGGGACTGCCCACAAACCTCTTTCCTTCTTTGGACTGCACATGGCGGAGGAAGAGCCGGGAGGATTGCTGGAAAGGTGTCCCTTTGCCGTCCTCCGGAGGCAGAACCTGGGTAAGGAGCCGTGGGTGGGGGCGGCCAGTCTCAGGGTGCCTCTTCCCTGCCTGGCGGGTCTCCCCTCGCCCTGCTCCACCGGCACCTCTGCTAGCCCTGGGGGGGTCGCCGGGGGTCTTGGAAACTTCCCCTCTCAGCCCGCGCCTTTCGGCCGTCTCGCGGGTGGCGCATCTCCGTGGCCTCTTTCGAGAGATTCCCCTGTGGCGCCTGCCCAGCCCTTTTCCCACCTGCTGTGGGGCGCATCTTGGCCGTCCTCCCGCTGCCGCCGCTGTTCGCACCAAGCGAGGCCAGAGAGACGGCGGCGACCAGGCAGCCGCGCCCCTTCGCTGTCCTCCCGCCGCCACCACCACCACTGCCGGGGGTGCCAAGTGAGGCCAGAGAGGCGGCAGTGACTGGGCAGCTACGCCCCTTCGCTGTCCTCCCGCCACCACCGCTGCCGCCGGTCATCAGAACTTGTTGCTGCCCGGCTGGAGCATCGCGCTGAACTGCCGCTGCATGAAGCTCACCTGGCTGCTGCCGGGCTCTCTGCCACCAGGCCCCACCTCGGCCCCATCGGTGGCGCCTTCCTCAGCTGCTTTCGGGGAGCCGCCGCCGCCGCCGCCCTCGGTGCTGCAGGAGAAGGAGACCTTGGGCTGCGAGGGCGGCGGGGCTGGCGGCAAGTCGGGACCCCCCTCATCCCCAGGGTGGCACTCCTTTGCTGGCATGGCCGCCCATGGTGCACACATGCTGCAGGCAGAGCAGCGTCCCCTTGGCACCCTCCTCTTGTGACGGCGAAGTGGCCAAGGACGCAGCGAGGGCGGCAGCCGGGCCGGGGGTGGCAGGGACCCCCGACAGTGCTGCAGTGGCTGCTGCCATTCCGCCACCACCGCCGCCTCCCATCCTGCCCCCTCCCCCTCCTCGCCCCTTCGGCGCCATCTGCCTTTCTTCTCTCTCTCTCTCCTCACCTGGAGAGAGAGAGGGAGAGAGAGAAAGAGAGAGAGAGGGAGAGAGGAAAGAAAGGAAAGGGAGAGAGGAAAGAGAGAGAGAGGAAAGAGAGAAAGAGAGAGAGAAAGAGAGGGAGAAGAAAGAGAGAGAGAGAGAAAGAGAGGAAAGAGAGAAAGAGAAAAAGAGAAAGGGAGAGGAAAGAGAGGAAAGAGAGAGAGAGAGAAGGAGAGAGGGAGAGGAAAGAGAGAGAGGAAAGAGAGAGAGAGACCTTTTTGACATCTAAAATGAAGATAACACTGCATATATCCTTTTTTACCTTTATTTTATATATATATGGGTTGCCTACCCCTGCACTAGGTAGAACTTTTATAACACTAAAAGACAGACATAAACCATATAAGAACACATTTGCATAAACAAAGGAATACTTCCTGTGGACAGTATTAATCGCTATCGGCCAAAGCAGTCACAAACTGGATGGAATTAAATTAACAAAAAATCCTTTCAAAAGTCAAATCATAATTTCAATAACTTGAGGGGTATAAGAACAGGTCCCCTCACCTTGGGAAGTTACTAACTAGTCCAGGAACCTCCGCTGTATCGTATGGTGTCTGGTTTCTGTAAATAAACCTACTTTCTGGCAGCTTGCTTCGCTCCGTGTCAATTATTCCGTCTGAGCTTAAGGTCCACTTCCCAGCTGGAGATCCGAACCAGGAAAATCTTCCCACACTACAGTTCACTTTCACTCAAATTGCAATTCTAAACACTTATGTCCTAGAAATGGCACAAAGTGAATTAATACTACGGGATTGGCTATAGATGTAACAAATGAAATAATTAAAATATTACTGTCCTTTGTTAATATTGTTAATACAGGTAGCCTTAACTTACAACTGTTCATTTACCAACTGTTCAAAGTTATGACAGTGCTGAAAAAAGTGACTTAATGACTGGTTCTTGTATTTATAACCACTGCATTGTCCCCAATCACATGATTAAAATTTGGATGCTTGACAATCAGCATTATTTAAAACAGTTGCAGCATTGCAGGGTCACAAATCACCATTTGTGACCTTCCCAAGGTGCTTCTGGTAGCAAAGGTAGGGGAAGCTGGATTCACTTAATGACTATGTGATTCACTTAACCTCTGCAGTGATTTCCTTAACAACCATGGCAAAAAGTTGTAAAATTGGGTGACTCAATTAACTACCGTATTGCTTAGTGATGGAAGTTCCTGTCACAATTATGGTTGTAAGTTGAGAACTATCTGTATCTCAAATCTATCTGTATCTCAAATCTACCGCTTTAAGTAACCCTTTTATTCCATCTACATATAATCCTCAAGAATCGACAGGCTACTTAACAATGGTTCAAAGTTATGACTGGCAACCTCAAATTACATACAACTCTATTTCAAAATTATGACAGTGTGGTCAATCACCCTTACAACAAACCATGAGGATGCTACAAAGCCCCAGTCTCTCTTCCTTGCATTCCAGGCTAGTAGGACCTGCAGAGCTTGGATCTGTTTCCCATGTCTCTTGGAAGCAGCCATTTTAAGGCCGCAACATTTTCTTGTGGAAATGGCTGCTCCTTTCAGAGCTTTCTGGTCATCAGGAGGTTAGAGAACATTCTTGCCTCTGTCTAGGCTTTGGGAAACCAGCCCTTGCATAAAAGATGGCAGCTTCAGGACGAGCTTCCCTTGCTTATCCCCCTTCCCCCAGAAAGCTGTTAATCTGCCCCCCTCCAAAAAATTAGGTGTTAAAACTAAACTCTCCACCTCTGCTATTCAATCTCTATCCCTTTTAAAAACTTTCCTTTCCCTTGGCTCTAAGCTACAGAAGCAAAAAGGAAAGAAAATCTTTTTTCAGCTTTTTCCCTTGAACTGGAGAAAAAACTTCATCTCCAAAAGTTAGCCAACTACTGTACTGTAGAAACTTGTACAATAAAATGGAGGACACTGGGTCTTTGCAAGCCTTAGCTGTCTATCTGTGTGCCTATAGAGTCCAGCTAGGACTTAAAAGCTAGACTGTAGACTGCCCTAATTGGAGCAAGTGGAAGATCAACGTCCATCCCTCCCAGCTTTTTTTCTTTTATTTACTGAAGAAAGGTGGTTTTGGGGGAAGGGATGGGGTTAAGCAAGGGAAAGGCTTTGGGAAGCTCATCCTAAAGCTGACACCTTCCCAAAGCCCTAGCTAGGAGAATTTTGCAGCTTCCCAATGGCCAGCCTATCTGAAAGGCTAGGGAACTGGTCCTTTTTGAGCCCCAGGAAAGCAGGGCACCTTGGCAAAAAGTAGGGCAGGGGCAGAATTAGGAAAGGCAGGTGTGCCCAGCTTTTCTTTCCCAATTGTTTCTTGCTGGCAAGTCAGTCAGCTGCATGGCAGCTGGCATGTGAGGCATTCAAGGAGCAGGAAGCAGAATATGCAGTATCTCTATGTATGGGAGGCCTTGAGAGACCTGAAAAAGGTGGGTTTGTGCCTGCATTATGCCTGCTAGGATCTCCCCACCCCTGAACTCCAATTAGCAACCCATGCATTCGCTTAACAAATGCACTGGGGAGAGCAAAGATGTTACTTGTCGCAATTCATTTCATGTTGTCCTTGACCTCTTACCCTAATGGGCAGGCTCTATTATGGTTGTAACTCAAGGACTAGGCATGATGGTAACCATAGTCCTGAATATAAAGGTAAAATCCTAAACCTGGAGAAAAGTTAAATAACTCTTCATTTAAAGATTCTTAAAAGCTAATTCTTTTCTTCCTGCTTTGGATGCCATGGAAATCCCTCCTTCAAAGCTGGGATTTAGACTGTATTTCAATGAAATATACAACCCACTCACTCCCACCAGTGCTTGAAATCAAAAGATAATTCAGAATTCAAAAGCTATAAATTATTCTTTCATCTTCAGAAAATACATATTTAATTTTTTACTGCTTGATAGATAAAACTTTCAAATAAATGTTATGTTTGTTGAAGCTAGAAATATTACAATATTTGTATTTTCAACTACAAATGGCTATGGTAAAGAAGTAATGGATCCTTATTTAAAATGTATTTTATTGACTTTCTTATAGCACTGAATGTTTTCAATAGTATAACAAAGCAAACAAACAAACCATTTAAATGAAGAGTGAGGCTGCTATTTTCAATTCATCTAAAATTTTTTATTATTATTACAGCCAAAGGCCACACATAAATCAAACATCCAAATAAAACAAAACTAAACAGAACCATCACAAGTGGACATAGCAATACATCACAGTCAATGATGCAATCAATGGGCGACCAAGGTGTGCCTAGTTTTACAGACAGTATATCAAAAACAAGCTAGCTCCAGAAAAACTGAATCATACTGACCTGACAATAAAAATACATTGAGTATAATCTAAAACTGGATAAAACACATAATAAAATTAATTATAAAAAAATATTAAAAAGATCTAAAATGATTAATTATGTTTCTGGCGAATCCCCAATGCTGCTGCATAGAATCTAGCCACCTGCGCCATGATCACTGCCTGCTCATCCTTAAGCAGCCACTGGAGATAAATACTTTCCGAACGACCAGGATACCTATAAATTATGGGGAGGATGTGGTTTTTCCAAATGGCTCTGTAGAAGGAACATTGAAGAAGTATGTGTCCAATGGTCTCGACCTCTCCTGAGCCACAGGAGCAGAGTCTTTCAGACAGTGGTGTCTTTTTATACTTGCTGTACAGGACGGCCGATGGAAAAGCATGGCACCGTGCAAGCGAGAATGCTTTCCGGTGGTTTACTGACTCCAACTGACTAAGATACCTGGCAGGTGTAACCACATATCTAATAGAGTCTGGAGCCAGAAACAGCGGAGCTATACCTAAGTCCGCTTGCCTCTCTATGTCCTCTACCCTTTGACGCAAGGTTTGTTTTGCTTGGTCGTAGTCCAATTTGAGAATTGAGGCTGGCGAGAAGCCTAGTTTGGCAAGGTTGGACTCGACTGCCTTGATCCATGAAGAGGAAAATTTATCTTGTAGAATTAATGGAGCAAGGCCTCGCGGAAAGGAATTAAGCCTTAGCCAGATGTTTAAGGAAGCTATACAGATTCTTGCTTCGACTTTTATCAATCCTGTCTCCAGGCGCAGAAGTGCATTTGGGACACAGCGCGGCATCTGGAGAATTGTTCTGATAAATTTGGATTGAACTCTTTCCAGTGGTCTAAAACACGAAGCTGAGGGTCCAAGCAAGGTCCCGTAGAGAAATTTTCTACTATTTTAGAGTGAATTTGTTGAATTTGAGTGAATGTCATAAAATAGAATGGATTCTGCTTCAAATAAATATACTGTCAATCATTGTATGTTACATATTTAGGTAGAATTGATAGTATACGCACATATATACATATACATATACATAGTGGCAAATATCTGTAGCTCGGATATAGGATGAGGGTGAAGGTTCGTTCTCCGAACTTGTGGGTTGGTTTCTGAACATTTCATTACCAGGCTAGCATTACCAGGCTAGCATCTTCAGCAGCATTTAGGAGATGTCTGTCAGTAGTCTTCTATTTATAAGGGCTTTTCAGGTGTGGGTGTGTCAAGTGAGAGTCTAGTGATGAGTCATTGGAGAGAGGCTTGTGATGGGGAGGTTACTTCAGGTCAGGATCGTTGGAAGGTATGAATTATCAGTGGGTCAGGGGTGGTTGGGGGTTGGTGCTGTCTCTGGTTGGCTGTGCAATTGATTTGGATTCTGAGGGGTTCATAGGCTGTTTGTAAATCAATGTGTCTGTTGATGGAATTTCTAGTGGAGTGCCAGACTTCGATGAACTCACGAGCATGGCAGTGGGTAGTGCAAGCAAGACCCTCACCTGACACACCCACACCTGAAAAGCCCTTATAAATAGAAGAGCACTGATACAGACATCCCCTAAACATACACACACACACACACAAACAGGCACAAAGAGAAAAGCCTCTACATAATCAATGGATCTTACTCCTTAAATAACAGTAGATAAAGCTATAACAGCACAATTCTATATACAATATTCCTATTTAACATCAATACCTGGCAAGATCTTAGAAAAGATAATCAAAAACAGATCTGCAAACAACTAGAAGCAAACAAAGTTATAACTAGTAGCCAGCACGGGTTTGTTAAAAACAGATCATGCCAAACCAATCTTATTTCATTCTTTGATAAAGTGACTAAACTAGTAGACCAGCGAAATGCTGTGCATGTAGTATACTTAGATTTCAGTAAGGCATTTGATAAAGTAGACTACAACCTACTTCTTGGTAAGCTAGAAAAAGATGGGATGGACAACATCACCACCAGATGGATCTGTAGCTGCCTGGCAAACTGTACTCAACAAGTAGTTCTCAATGGTACTACATCCACATGGAGAGAAGTTAGCAGTGGGGTACCACAAGGTTCCATCTTAGACCCAGTACTCTTCAATATCTTAATCAATGACTTAGATGAGGGAATTGAAGGGGAACTCATCAAATTTGCAGATGACACCAAATTGGCAGGAGTAGCCAACACCCCAGAAGACAAACTCAGGATCCAAAAACATCTTGACAAACTTGAATAATGGGCCCTATCCAACAAAATGAGTTTCAATGTGGAGAAAAATCAAAGGTACAAGTACAGATTGGGCGAGACCTGGCTTAAAAACAGTAACTGTGAGAGGGACCTTGGAGTCCTAATGGACGATGAGCCACCAGTGTGCAGCAGCAGCCAAAAAAGCTAATGCAATCCTGGGTTGTATAAACAGAGGCATAAAATCAAGATCACGCGAAGTATTAGTACCACTTTATAAAACCCTTGTAAGACCACACCTGGAATACTGCAGCCAATTTTGGTCACCATATCACAAAAAAGATGTTGAGAGTTTGGAAAAAATTCAGAGAAGAGCAACTTAGGTGATTAAAGGCCTGGAGACTAAAATATACGAAGAACAGCTGCAGGACTTGGGTTTGACTAGTCTAAAGAAAAGAAGAAATAGGGCAGACATGATAGCAGTATTTGAGGGGCTGCCACCAAGAAGAGGAGGTCACATTATTCAGCAAAGCACCAGAGGGCAGGACAAGAAACAATGGTTGGAAACTGATCAAAGAGAGAAGCAACCTGGAGTTAAGGAGAAACTTCCTGACAGTGAGGACAATTAACCAGTGGAACAGCTTGCCTCCAGAAATTGTGAGCACTCCACCACTGGAGATTTTTAAGAAGAGGCTAGACAATCACTTGTTTGAGATGGTATAGGTCCTCCTGCTTGAGCAGGGGGCTGGACTAGAAGACCTCCTAGGTCTCTTCCAGCTCTATTCTATTCCTATTCCTATTTAGAAATCCTGTGGAATTTATCAGGATTCACTTCTAGGTTAGGTTAATGGGTATAAGGTTGCTGTATGGTAACTGTATATGTTACTATATATAGTTACCTGGAAGTAATCTCTGCTAAAGAAATAAAGCTGTTTTAGTGTATATGTGTATATACACAACACACACAAACACACACATGCAAGCACTTATATACGTTTGCACTATAGAATGTTTTCTAGCAATCAATATTTTTAAGTTACTTAAAATCTATAAAGATACTGCCATGGTTCTGATCAATTAAACCAGTTAAAGCAGAAATTTGAGGCGTGAGTTTTCCTCTAAGAACAAGTTTATTGGCTACAATAAACGGTCAGCATGGTCAAAAGTGAAACCAAGACTAAAGTTCCCTCCAAAAAGTTACAGTATTACAAAGTTAAACTTACCACCCCAGAAACTATGCAACCAACTACGTTTCCCAATATAATACTTTGGAGGGCTTTCTAACATTAGGCTGAACCCCCAATCTAACAAATAGAAATGACCTTGGTTCCCATGGGACAGAGAATTGTTTAGACCAGGGCTTTTCAACCAATGGTACTTTGGCACCTAGCAGGTTGTATGCAATTGTCCTAGAGAGGTGGTAGTGGGGGGGAGAGGAATGAGCTGAAGTGGTGGCAGTGCCACACAAGCCCAAGGTAGAGAGACAACTGGAGCTGCAGAATCAGCGCTGGGTTCCAGCTCATCAGTGCTTTTGGAAGCTGGAGGTAGCCTGAAGAGAAAAGGAGGAGGAGGGTGGAGAGAGGAGAGGATATAAATGGAGGTTTTGATGGGAAAACCATCAAAGGTTTTGAAAGGGCCAATGAGGGGCTGCCCCCGCCCCACCCCCTGGGTGTGCGAAGAGGAGGTAGCAAGCGCCCAGCATCCCTGCTGACTGTCCCTGCTGACCACTGAGAAGAAAAAAGGCAAGAGAAGCGCTTCCCTTTCCCCCAGGATGCCAGCGCTTGTGCGCTCGCTGCCTTCTCCATGCACCCCCAGGGGGCAGGGCAGAGATGGTGGGGGGCCCCTCATTGGCTCCAGGGCTGCCCTGTGGATCAAAGGCTCAGCATGGTCCGGCTTTGATGGCCCCCACCAGTAGATCAGCACCATGCCTGCTCGCTGACCTAGCCTTGCAGCCATCAGGTTTCCCTTTCACCAGGACCGCCTGTCAGAACACATATCTTTTACCGCCAGTTCATTCCCTCCTTCACGCAAATCGCATTGCCGATTACTAACCTACTAAAAACCAAAGGGGAGGGGAAACCAAAGTCCAGCCAACCTTTAAAATGGACAGTAGAGTGCCAAACCGGGTTTGAAAGATTGAAAAGGTTATTTTCCACGGAACCAGTCTTAAGACACCCTGATACTGATAAACCATTCGTGATTCAAGCTGATGCTAGTGATGTGGCCATGGGGGCAGTATTAATGCAAGAGAATGATGAAGGGAAACTACAGCCTTGCACATACACATCGAGGAAACTCACAGAAACAGAGCAAAGGTGGGCAGTTTGGGAGAAGGAGGCTTATGCTGTCCGATGGGCCCTCCTAACTTGGTGGCATTTCCTGGAAGGGAACAAAATCCCCTTCCAGGTATGGACTGTCCACAAGAACCTGGAAGCCCTAAAAATGCCCAGGAAAGTGACCCCTAAACAAGCGAGGTGGTCTCAGCATTTCCACCAGTTTAATTTCACCCTAAAGCATTTACCAGGGGGAAAGAACTTCCTTGCAGACGCACTGTCCAGAATGCCACAATACAACAGTAATAAGGCAGAAATAACAGACCCACTCATACCATCAAATCAGCTAGCAGCGCAAGTCACCACCCGGGTGCAAGCTAAAATCCAGGAAACCTTTAGCAAGCCAAGTGGGAATTGAATTTAAAAAAGCGCTGGAGACCGACAAATGGTTCCTAAGCCACAAGAATCTATGCACAATGACTGATGGACTGCCATGGATGAGAGGGAAACTGTACATTCCAAAAAGCCAGAGACTTTCATGCAGCTTTGCCATGACTCAAAATCAGCCGGACATTTCGGATTTGTGAAAAATCTACACCTAGTGAAATGGCAATTTTGGTGGCCATTGATAAAAAAGGACATTGAAAGCTATGTGGCTAGTTGCCCAATATGTGCTGTGGCAAAAAGGAGACAGGAGAGGACCCCAGGGTTGTTGCAAACAGTAGCAACCCCGTCAGCGCCTTGGAAAGAAATTTCTATGGACTTTATTATGGAATTACCAGAAAGTGGGGGGAACACAGTCATTTGGGTTGTAACAGATTTGTTTTCTAAGCAAGTGCATTTTATCCTGTGCCCAAAAATCCCCACTGCAAAGACACTAGCGAAGTTATTTGTTCAGCACATTTATCGACTTCATGGGGCCCCACAACGGATCATATCAGATAGAGGAGTGCAATTCACATCAGAGTTTTGGAAAGCATTCCTGGGACTTTGGGGGATCACTCAGGGGCCGTCATCTAGTCATCATCCGCAAATGAATGGTGGGACTGAACGTTTGAACTCAGTACTGGAACAGTACCTAAGATGCTTCATTAATTACCAGCAAGACAATTGAACTGACCTACTTCCATTCGCAGAAGTCACTTATAACAACGCAGTGCATTCCAGCATGGGCTACATGCCATTCCAGGTTGCAACAGGACAAAGTTTCAACCCGATGCCTGAATTACCCTCTAACGATCCAACCATCCCTTCCCTGAAGGAATGGATTGCACAACTACAAAACACCTGGCCGGTTGTGAGAAAGGCTTTAGATGAAGCTAGGGAAGCTTATAAATTCCAGGCAGACAAAAAACGAATTGAACCCAAACCATTTCAAGTAGGGGAGAAAGTATATCTGTCAAAAAAATACCTAAAATCCCTGCAGCCCTCAAAGAAGCTACGGCAAAATATGTGGGACCTTTCCCCATCAAGAGAATAATCAATCCAGTTACCGTAGAGTTGGCGCTCCCTAAGACACTCAGACAAGTCCACCCAATTTTTCACTGCAGTCTTTTAAAATGCGAATGGCAATCACCCTTAAGGTCGGCTGCAGTTCCTCCCCCTCCTCCAATCATAGTAGAAGGTGAACAGCATTTTGAAATCAAAGAGATTCTAGATTCAAGGAAACATCATGGTTCCACCCAATACCTGGTAGCGTGGAAACACCTGCCTTCCTCCCAGAATGAATGGGTTCAGAAATGTCACGTTAGAGCCCCTAGATTGCTTAGTAAATTTCATACTGCTTATCCAGATAAACCAGACTAATCCTTTATCTCCTTTTGTTTTGTTTTTCCACAGATGGCTCTCTTTTTTTTAAGGGGCGGCGGCATGTCAGAACCCATTTCTTTGTTGGGGGGGTGGTTCTGTTCCTTTTGGGTTCTTTCTGTGGGTTCTGTCATTCTCCTGGGGGGAGGGGGGAGGCTCCAGGGAATGCATCTCCTTTTTATTTAGCTACAATCTACCATCTCTGCTTGCTCTTTGAACTGTTTCCCCTTGATGTCAACCTGGGGTGAGAAAGGAATGTGCCTCCGGTCATCTGGCTTATCTCTCGCTTCGGAAGACCCAACAATATCTTCACAACTCTGTTATCAGCTCCATTCCCACAGCAGATCTAACACCTAGGGATTGGCTCGTTTGAACTGACTGGATGAACTGTTGGGGTGGGGGGTTTGCTTGATGCTCTTTTAACCTATTGATCTGAGCGGGAAACCCTCAGATCCTGCCTTCTATGCCTGCTGTCAGCTTCTCCTAATAAAAGTTCCTTTTGGAATGGAATTGTTCCAAAAGTCCTGCTTTCTTGGGATGAGGTTTTGAAGCGGGTCCTTACAACACCCCTGCCTGCGTGGGATAGCTACGGCTGGCGGCAGCATGGCCGCCAGCAGTGCTGGCAATCTCTCCCCCTCCCGTCATCCCTTCCTGCACTGCTGGGGGTCCTCCACGTGGCCTGAGAGCAAAGGAAACGCCACTGAAGAAATTAAAAACAGTACTTTTTCCCTTTTTTTTAACGTTTTGTAACATTTTATTAGAATAAAATACAAAAATACAAAAGCAAATAGTAGGACACAGTGGGGAGGAAGATGCTGCAGTAGAATGAAGCATTAACATCGAACCTCAACTTTTTACTTTTCCATAATAGTATAAACTAGCCATTTCTATAACAACAAATGAATCTAACCAGTAAAACCCAAAATCCCACTCCTTTTTTTTCAGTCATCAAGTTTTTGCTAAGCACTGGTGGTACTCGAATATTGTCATGTCCTAAAAGTGGTACAATCTGTGAAAAGGTTGAAAAGCCCTTGTTTAGACTAGCATAAAACTCCCCATCCCCCCCCATTCCTGTGGCAACCAAAAACGAGCCAGGTTCGTTGCAGAGTTGACAGATACTATGAAGTATTTTCACCATCTCAATGTTTAATTTTCTTTAAAGTCTCTGGTTTCTAATAAACTATTCAGGAATTCTAATATGCATCCTATTCTTAGACCAGGGATCCCCAACCCCCAGCCCATGGACTGGCATCAGTCCATGGCATGCCAGAAACCAGGCCGTGCAAACAAGCAAAGCCCCATCTGCAGGATGTAGGCAGCACATGAAACAACACCCCCTCCAGTCTGGGAAAAAACCTCTCTCCACGGAACCGGTCCCTGGTGCCGAAAAAGTTGGGGGCTGCTGTCTTAGACAACAATATATATAGTTTTGTATTGTTCAGTTACTTTTTATTCTTTGTGATCTGATGGATAATATTTTATAATTGTTTATTAGTCACTTCTTTGAGTTCTTGTAAATCTGTATCATCAATGATATAATGTAACTACTTATCTTCTTTTGGTTTCTTTTTCAATTGCCTGATTTTCCAAGTATTGCAGGCTTTTCCAATTCTTCTTCTTTTGAATTATATTTCATAATGATGTGTAATTAAGCTTTAAGTTCATTATTAGCAAACAGGCTAATTTTACTTCATCCAATATAGAGTGATTTGTTCTTCATGAGGTTTGCAGCAATTTTCTCTAGCACAATACAAAGCTGTTAATTGTTCTTCATTCAGCCTTTCTGATGATCCAGTCTGCAGATATATTACAACTGGAATATCCATAGCCTTAGCAATACATTTTTTTGTCAGTGTGTCTCTGCACATATTTTTCTTGATCTCTCATAGTCTTCTCCCAGAAGCACATGTCTCTTTATTTCATGACTACAGCTGCCAACTTCACTGATTTGAGCTGCCTTAATCTTGCCATCATTGGCAAATACTGACATCATCAGCTTTTGCACTTCCCTTTTTCACCTTCAATAAGCAGTTTCTTAAATATTGCTTTGCTTCTTAGTGTCAGATCTCAAGGTAGACCAAATTAAGAAATAGACTCCACAGGAATCCTAGAACGCAACTCAATTGATATAGGCTATAGTACAGAATTTGAGAACCCGTGTTTTCCTTCCCTCCCTCTTATACGCCAATTTTGAACTATTCCATTGCTATATTACATACTAACTGTTGCTTCCTGATCATCATACAAGACCTTAAGGAGACAGATGAAGTCACAGATACAGTATATCTCTATTGTAAGATACAGAATTTGTGTATAGTCAAAAGATTTCATATAATCAAAACATAAAACATGCATTTTTTAAAATTTCCTTTTCATAAACCCTGAATAGTAGCAATGGGATCTCAAGTCAATGGGATCTCAAGTCAAATTCTAAAATAAAATAATAAATAACAGATAAAATCTATATTAAAATCACAATTTGGCATCCAATCTGTCAGTTACACATGAGCAAAATACACCATGACCTAGCTATACTATAATATCAATCCTTAAACTGTGAGGCCCATGATAATTAAATACTAAAATGCAAAGGAATAGTAATGCAAAAGGGTTTGCTGCATTAGTTGTGTAAAATAGCTATGGTGGATTAATCATGTGTTTTTGACGAATCCCCAGTGCTGCTGTGCAGAATCTGGCCATCTGTGCTATAATCACAGTCTGTTTGTCTTTAAGCAGCCACTGGAGATTACCAGTGTCGGAATAGCCAGGATACCTATCGATTATTGGGAGGATATGTTTTTTTTCAAATATCTCTATAAAAAGAGCATTGAAGGTGTATGTGTCCAATGGTCTCCACCTCTCCTGAGCCACAGGAACAGGAAATTATATATATATAATTAAGAGAAACAATCGAACACCAGGATGAGTACAAACAAGAACTATTTAATAAACTTAGCTTTCGTCGGCTAACTGCCAATGTCGTCAGAGTAAAATGCTGGAGATTTGGAAGCTTGCTTATAAGGCCAGCTGTTTTTGCGCTCTGCTCATTGAGCGAGTCATCAGTCCCCCCGCCCCAATTGGCCGTATTGTTTCTAGTAGTCTTGCATCTGTCCGTGTGCTCCTAGACTCGGGAATCATTGCCTCTCTCATTGTCACCCTCTTTGTCTGCCTCATTTGTGTCCGAATACCCGTTGCTGTGGGCTGGTCCTCTAACACCTCTTGTCCTATGGCCACCTCCCCATGTTGCTGTATACGTGCCCGAGCTCCCATCTTCAGTTCTTGCGCAGGACGCACTGGGGATTTCCCCCCTTCAATGTGGGGGAAGAGGTGGCCATAGGTACATTTTTTATAATCACAAGTGCTTAAAATATTGTCAGCAACATATTGTCTGGGTTTCAATGCCTAGTTTACTAATACATATTAAGTTCCTTTCTCTCTGCCTCGTTTTTCTAGCCAATGATAAAAAGTATCCCATGTTCTAAAATAAACTGAATCTTCTTTCTCTTTCATTTTCAATGTCAATCTATCCATTTCTGCACATTCTAAAAAATTTTTAATTAACACTTCCTCCGCTGGTAGATCTTCATTTTTCCAATATTGAGCAAATACAATTCTCGTTGCAGTTAATACATGTAAAATTAGATATATACACTCTTTCTCATAATTACCTACAATTATGCCTAACAAAAATAATTCTGGCTTAAACTCTATATGTTTTTTCATCATTTTCTCTAACCATGTATGTATTCGTAACCTAAATCTTTTAGCTTTAGAGCATGTCCACCAAAGATGGTAATGTGCCTGGTTTTTGTTTACATTTCCAACAATTATTTGATATATTTTTAAACATTTTTGCTAACCTCACAGGTGATAAATGCCATCTATAAAACATTTTATATAAATTTTCTTTGTACACTACCGCTTTTGTTATTTTAGAATTTCTTTCCCAAAGGCTTTGCCATTTTTCTAGTTCCATATTGTATCACAAATTCTTTGCCCATGTTATCATTGTTTCTTTAACTTGTTCCTCTTCCATCTTTAAACTTAACATATATTTATAAAGTTTCTTAATCAATTTCTCATCATCATTCTGTCTGTTCTTTATAGAATCCAGATATTTTAACATCTTTTTCATATCTCATTTGGATTGGCAGATATGGCCACCATGATAATAAGTCAATACCCTGTTCTTCTAGTTCTTGTCTATGTTTTAATTTTCCTTCTTTATTCAAGATGTCTTTATAAGTCACAATTTTGTCATAGTTTATTAAGTTTGAGTGAACAAATGCTTCCATTGTTGAAAGCCATCCAAGTATTTTCATATAGATTTTCGCTTTTATTTTTTCCCATTCTAGCAAAAGTGCATTTCTTATGTAGTGATATTGAAAGTATCTGAATTTTTCCCCCCCATACCATAGAAAGGCATGCCATCCACGTTGTAGGTCATGTCCCTCTAGGTATAGTAACCTTCTATCTCTAAGAGTTATCCACTCTTTTAGCCATGTTAGAACAGCTGCTTGGTAATATAGATTCCAGTCTGGCAGTCCAAATCCTCCATTTTCTTTTGCTTCTTGAAGCATTTTCAATTTTATTCTAGCTTTTTTTCCTTGCCAAATAAATTTCAGTATTGATTTGTTTAATTCATCAATGAAATTTTCCCCCACTTTTATAGGTATTGTTTGAAACAAAAAGAGTATTTTTGGTAAAATATTCATCTTCACTGTTGCTATTCTCCCCAACATTGAAAGTTGTAGGTTTTTCCATTTTTCCAAGTCTAATTTTATTTGTTTTAATAGTTTTACGTAATTATCTTCTTTTATTGTTGCACATCTTGATGTTAGGTAGATTCCCAAGTACTTAACTTTTCTGACTATTTGAAGACCTGTTTTTTCTGATAATTGATTTTTTTATTTTTCTGTAAGGTTTTTAATTAACACTTTAGTCTTTTCTCTATTTTTTTTCAGACCTGCCACTTCTCTGAATTCTTCTATCTTTTTCATAAGCTTAAAGCTTGTCTCAAGAGGCCCTTCTGGTATAAAAACTAAATCGTCTGCAAATGCTTGTAATTTGTATTTTTTATTTTTTATTTCCAGTCCTTTAATTTCCATATCTTGTCTAATGTTTCTATTTAATACCTCCAATGTTAGTATAAATAGCAATGGAGATAGTGGACATCCTTGCCTTGTGCCTTTTTTAATACTGAAGTTTTCTGTAAAATCTCCATTTATGATTACTTTTGCTGTTTGTCCGTAATAAATTGTTTTAATTATATTTATAAAGTTTTTTCCAAAGTCCATTTCATCTAGTTGTTGAAACATAAATTGCCAATTTACAGGGTCAAAAGCCTTCTGTGCGTCTAGAAATATTAATGCCATCTGTTTTCCTGGATGAAGGTCATAGTATTCCAAAATGTCTAAAATCATTCTTAGGTTGTTTTTTATTTGCCTTTTAGGTAGGAATCCATTTTGATCTGTGTGAATAAATTCAGTCAAAAATTTCTTTAATCTTTCTGTTATTATTGAGGCAAAAATTTTGTAGTCCACATTTAATAAAGATATTGGTCTATAATTGTTTATTTGCGTCAGGTCTGAATCTTCTTTAGGCATTAAAGTGATATTAGCTTCTATCCATGTATTTGATATTTTAGCCTCTAAAAGTACTTCATTACATAGTTCTTTCATTATAGGACTTAAAGTATCTTGTAAAGATTTATAAAACTCTGCGGGTAGTCCATCTGGGCCTGGAGTCTTATCATTTTTTTGTCTTTTAATAGCCTCTGTCATCTTCATCACTAATATTTTTTCATTTAAAATATTTTGTATATTCTCTGGAATTTTTGGTAAATCTGCTTTTTTAATATAGTGCTTTATTTTTTCTTGTGGAGTTTCCTCTGTATTGTAAAGTATCTCATAAAAGTCTTTAATTATTTTTTTGATTGTGTCATTTTGAAACTGTAAATCTCCTTTTGAGTCTTGTAGTTTATTTATCACTTTTTTCTCTCTTTATTTTTTCAGTTTGTATGCTAGCCACCTCCCCGGTTTATTAGCATTTTCAAAAAAATTCTGTTTAGCTCTTTTAATTTGTTGTGCCATTTTTTCGGCCTCTGCTAAATTTATTTTATGTTTTATTAGTTCCATTTATTTTTTAAGTATTTTCTTTTGTGGGTCTATTTGTAGTTCTGATTCTAATTTCTTCAGTTCTTCCTGTAATTTTAACTGTTGTTGTTGTTGTTTTTCTTTATTCTTTTTTGCCATGTAAGTTATAGCCAACCCTCTGAAATATGCTTTAGCCGTATCCCACACATTTTGAAGGGATGTTTCTTTTTTATTTATTTTAAAAAAGAATTCCATTTCCTTTGTTGCTATTTGTATAAATTCTTTCTCCTTTAGTAAAGATTTATTCATAGACCATCTTAATTTTTTCTCAGTTCCTCTCCAAGTCATCTTTATTGGATTGTGATTTGCCCATACATTAGGTTCTATCACGATCTCTTGTATAATCGTACTTAGTTCAGGAGATATCCATATCATATCAATTCTGGACCATGATTTGTGTCTATTTGAATAAAAGGTACATTATAGTTTTTTTGGATTCTTTTCTCTCCATATATCCTGAATACAAATTTCTTCTCTTTCAGGAGTATATTTTTCCTTTCCCCCCTATTTTACTACTTTTATAGTACAATGTTCCATCTGCTATTGCATTGAAATCTCCCATTAAACAGATGTTTTGGTACTCCAATTCTACTATTTTTTATGCAATTTTTGATAGAACTCTTCTTGTTTGTTATTAGGTGCATATATTGCTACTATCAATATCTGTTTTTGGTTTATCATTATTTCCACCATCAATATTCTTCCCTCTTCATCTGCATAGATTTGTTTGGGATTCATTATTTCTTTAATATATAGAGCTATTCCTCTTTTCTTTTGTTGAGCTAATGTGCAATGAAGTTTCCCAATTTTCGGTTGCTCCAACAGTTTGTAGTGTTGTTTCTTAATATGTGTTTCTTGGAGACAAATTATATCCATTTTTAATCTTTGTAGACATGTAATTTTTTTCCCCTTTTTATAGGGGAGTGCAATTTACATTCATTGTAAGAATCCCATTTTCCTTCTCCATCTCCTTCCATTATATATATATAGCTCTTAACCTTCTAGTTAACCTTCTGTTCTCTTGCTCTTGCCACTTCTTCTGTCTTTGTATTTTCAGTTTCTTCTTCTTCCCTTGGTTTGGCTGCTCCTTCTATTGCTGTTTCTTCCTGTCTCTTTGTTTCTCTCTGGATGGGGTTCTGAACTTTTCTCTTCCATAAAAGCTCTGTGATTATCATAAAACTCTATTGCCTTATGTGGTGTATCCAATCTGTATCTTTTCCCATCCCAATTAATTAGAATCCCTTCTGGAATCAGCCATCTGAAATTCACTCCTTTTTCAGTTAATTTTCTAGTCAGGAATTGATATTCTCTTCGTACCTCTCTTATTCTCCTTGTAATCTGTTTCAGGACTGCAATCTCTTTTTCTTTGTATCGCAAAGGATCATCTCTCACTCTTCTCAAAATCTCATCCCTTATGGATCTCTTGACAAATCTAACATGTACCTCTCTGGGGACTTTATTTCTTCTCGCATAGCTTGAATTGACTCGAAATATTTGATCTAACTCTCCTTCCATTTCTTGTTTCCCGATTTCCAATGCTTCAGCTAATAGCTCCGTTATCAGATCCACAAGATCCTCTTCTTTGTCCTCTGTTATGTTTTGGAATCTTAGGAAATAAGATGCCTTTTCCATTTCCATAACTGCAATTGAGTCTTTCATTTCTCTATTAATCTGCATCAGCTTTTGGTTCTCGTCTTTTAATTCTGCCAACTTATCTTGACTTATCTTCTACTTTTTAAATTCTTTGTTCATTTTTTGTGACCATCTGTTTAAAGCTTTCTAGTTGAGAGTCTATGTTGTTAATTTGTTGGTTCATTTTATCAAGGTTGTTTTTTGTCTCCTCATGGTTTTTCCTTGTATCTTCCTTGTATCTTCCTTATGGGAGGAAAATGCTTCTTGAATCGCTTGTAATGTCGCTTGCATCTCCTTCTGGAAATTGTTAGCTTTTTCTTGTTGGAGCATTGTTTCAATTGAGGCAGAGGATGGGGCTGAAGGTGCTTTCTTACTGGTTTTACTTAGATTTGGAACACTCATTTTATTTCTAACCCCCCCAAACTCCTTTTTCAAACTCTAAGGCTTTTGCCCCACACCCGCCTTCAAACAAGCCATTAACACTATATTCAACACAATATATCTTTCAAGATTATCTTTAAAAATTCTTATAGTCCTTATCTATAGTCTCTAGATCCGTAAGTTCTCTCAGGAAAAAGGTTATATGTGTGTGTGTGTGTGTACATGTACATATACATATGCATATACAAAAGGCATTGAAACAGATCAAGTTAATAATCCATAGACCTTCTCCAAGACGTTTCTCCACTGTTTCAGTTTCCACTGTCCATAGGTAGTTCCACAAACCAACACCTATAATTTATAATTCACTGGGCTCTCCCAAGCCAATGGGAAAGATAAGAAGTGAAGAGGAAAAAAGAGAAAAAGGAAAGAAAAAAAATTATCCCAAGGTCCAACTTTACCCCTCTGCCAAAAATTAGTCCAAACTATCTTGCTAGCAGAAGTTCCTTCGCTCAGTCTGTCTTTAAGTAGCTGTAGAAATCACAATTCAAACAATATTTATAATCCAAAGGGAGGGGGCTCACTTCCAAAAACAATTGTTCAGCATCCAAAGTTGCCCCTCAATCAAAATTTATAATCCACCAAGACCTACTATTCGAATTAATAGTCCATAGGCCTTCTCCAAGAAGTTTTTCCACTATTTCAGTTTCCACTGTCCATAAATAGTTCTCTAGTCCAGTGTTAAGAATTTATACTCCACACTCACTCTGTCTTTAGGCAGCTTGTAAAATTGCAGTTCAAACAGTACTTATAATCAAAAGAAAAAACCAGATAGTTTCAAAGTAGTTTATATCTTTTAGTTATAATCCATGCAGAAAAAAAAAACCAGCCCAGAGAAAGCCTTCTCTTTTCAGCTATAATGCACAAGACTAT
The DNA here is from genome assembly GCA_023970755.1 of Azemiops feae. Lineage (NCBI taxonomy): Eukaryota > Metazoa > Chordata > Lepidosauria > Squamata > Viperidae > Azemiops > Azemiops feae. The sequence goes on along the minus strand of JALGBA010004269.1, from coordinate 568,857 downwards.
GAAGGTCAGGAACATCAAACATCAAAGGGTTTAAACTGCAAACTATGTCTGGGCATCTAGCCAAATTCTGGGTTTCTAGACAAAATATAGATAAGTTCAGTGAATGATTTAGTGTAGTTCTTTGCTCTTGCCACTAGATGTCCTCAGATGCCCATTTTGTAATTTTCCAGTTAGTTTAGACCAAGTTTAATCCAATATTCTCCAAAAATAATATAGAATAATATAAAAAGAAGAAAAAAATTTAAAACTCCCAAAACTTTTCTTTTTTCTGTTTGTCTCTGTTATATCTACAATGACGTTGTAGACTTATCTGTTTCCTCCAAATCACTTAAACCGGAGGGAGGGATAAACCCCCCCTCTTAACACTGAGAAATTGCTTTCGGATGTTTTTTTTCCCCAGAACAGGCTTTCACTTTGTAGAGAAAAAAGGAAAATAGTCTCACCCAAGTCCAAAATGTTGCTTATGTTTGTTTTAAATCGCTTTTCCTCCCCGCTGTCAGCAGCTTCTGACTGGCTGTGTAGATGAAGCCAGTCTTTCTCCTGCTGTTCCGGAGGGCTCCTTGGATCAAGCAGGTTGGCTACCACATTCTTGTGATCTGCAAGGGTCCCCTCTTGGTCTGTCACTTCTAGGGGGTGACTTTCGGTCCTTTTTGGACCCACAGCAGGCCAAAACTGAGCATGGGAATTCCGCCCACCTCGCCACATGACAAACCGGAAGTCATCAATGGTATCTTTTTATACTTGCCGTACAGGATGGCCAATGGAAGCACATGCTACCATGCAAACGAAAATGCTTTCTGGTGGTTTGCCATCTCCAACTGGCTAAGATAACTGGCAGGAGTAACAATATATCTAATACAGTTTGGAGCAGAAACAACGGAGCTTTCCCTAAGTCCACTTGCCTCTCAATGTCCTCTACCCTTTGTCGTAAGGTTTGTTTTGCTTGGTCGTAGTCCAACTTGAGTATTGAGGCTGTATTGAGGCTAGAGAAAAGCCTAGTTTGGCAAGGTTGCACTCAACAGCCTTGATCCATGTAGAGGAGAATTTGTCTTGGAGGATTAATGGAGTAAGGCCTTGCGGAAAGAAATTAAGCTTTAGCCAAAGGTTTAAAGAAGCTATACAGATTCTTTTATCAATCCTATCTTCTGACACAGAAGTGTGTTTGAGACACAACATGGCATGTGGAGAATTGTACATGGATTGAACTCCCCTATAAAAAGGAAAAAAATTTTTTTACACGTCTACAAAGATTAAAAATGGATATAAGTTGTCTCCAAGAAACACATATTAAGAAACAACACTACAAACTGCTGGAGCAACCAAAAATTGGGAAACTTCATTGCACATTAGCTCAACAAAAGAAAAGAGGAATAGCTCTATATATTAAAGAAATAATGAATCCCAAACAAATCTATGCAGATGAAGAGGGAAATGCCAAAATGCACCCCTGTTTAACCCCCCTTTTGATTTTTGACCCTGAGAAGGACCCTTGCATATTATGCCTAATCTTGAGGGAGGGTTTAGTATGTAAGGCACGTAACAAATGAAGAAGCCTATGGTCAATTGAAGCAGCTTCCAGCTTCTCCCAAAGCTTAGTCCTGGTAACCATATCAAAAGCTGTCTTAAGATCTATAAAGGCAGTGTATAATGATACAAATCTATTTGATGCATATTTTTCAATCAAATGGTGGAGGACTAAGCATTGATCTATGGTGCCTCTCCCCTCTCTAAACCTGGCTTGCTCTTCAGCAATCAAGTTCTCATTATCCAGCCACTCCTTTAAATTATCTTGGAGATGTTTTGCGTAGAGTTTGCTAATTATATTTAACAGACTTATTGGTCTATAATTAGCAGGATCATCTCTCTTTCCCTTTTTAAAAATTGGGACAACAATTGCCAATCCCCAATCCCCTGGGACTTGATCAGTAGAGTCGATATAGATGAATAGCACTGCCAGGATGGGTATCCACCACTCCATATTATTCTTTAATAGTTCAGCAGAAATGAAGAGCTCCTGGGGCCTTCCCAGTCCTGAGTTGGCCATAAGAGATTTTATTTCAGATTCTGAAACTGGAGGCCACTCAGGTATATCCTTCATTGTATACCTTATTCTCTCACTGGAGGGGCTTCATACATTCTCTGAAAGTGAATTTCCCAGGTTGTAGGAAATATATGGGAATTTAATGGGATATGAATTCTATCAGAGTGGCAGGCTATTAGACCCCAGAATAAAGAAGAGTTCTTTTGCTTTGCTACCTCAATAAGCTGTTCCCAGAAAGACCTTGTATCGTATCTCTTCTTAAGTGCAATTAATTGCTTAAATTAATTTTTTGAGTGTGAGATGTTTCAGAGTTGTTTTATTGCCATTTCCAGACTCACTTTTGCACATTTTATATGCCAAGATAAGAGCTTTCTTGGTTTCTATACAGTCCTTGTCAAACCATGGTTTGGAGGCAATGCAGGGCCTCTTAGGTGAGAAGTTAGGGTTATGTGTTAGCAGTGGTTGTAGCTTATGAACTAGGTTTTTATATAGTTCTATTAAATCTTGAGTAAGGTTGGCTGATACAAAGGCAGAATGGATTTTTTGAAAGTTGTCCTCTGAGAGGATTCTCGTTATCTTCTGGTCAAGTTGTTGGGTCCATTTGACGGGAGCTCAAGTGCCTCTTAATTTTATGAAGTTAGCCTATGCATCTGGACATTCTTTTTCCATGTATTTTTTCATAGATTGCAAAATTTGAGCAAGATATTTTTAGTATATGATACATTCAATTCTTCAGTAGATTAAGCATTCCTTAACACTGCCTTTTTAATACTACAATATAGTTATTCTACATTGCTATTTTTTCTACACTTGCTTACAAATCATATGTAACACTTTAATTACACATTTTATATGGTTTTAATCAGTTTTATTAATATTTCATCAACATCTGTGCTTTGTTGTTATCAATATTTTAACTTTTTATGAAGTTTAAATTTTATGAAGTTAGCCTATGCATCTGGACATTCTTTTTCCATGTATTTTTTCATAGATTGCAAAATTTGAGCAAGATATTTTTAGTATATGATACATTCAATTCTTCAGTAGATTAAGCATTCCTTAACACTGCCTTTTTAATACTACAATATAGTTATTCTACATTGCTATTTTTTCTACACTTGCTTACAAATCATATGTAACACTTTAATTACACATTTTATATGGTTTTAATCAGTTTTATTAATATTTCATCAACATCTGTGCTTTGTTGTTATCAATATTTTAACTTGTTTTTTTAAGATATATGGTCTAGTTCAATGATAATAACTTATTCATTTAATTGATGGGGGAGCAATTCTTCTATAAATTTGCACTCTCTTCTTGTGATCTTCATATTCCAATAGATTTTTGCCTAATTTTTCTCATCATTTCTATCTTTGCTGAAGAGATCCTTTTGATTTCTGTGATTTCCGAAATTTACCATTTTTCTATTTGATTTTTATGCTCAATTTCTTTGCACTGATTATTTAGATATAATTCTTTGTGTCTTCACATTCTTCTCTTAAATTCATTGTTTTTATGGGCAAATTTTCTTCTACTTCTGTTGTCTTTTGCTTACTGTTTTACTTTAAGTATTTTCAAGGTGTCAGCAGTAACACTTTTTCCTTCTTTTTCTAAAGGTTAATCTGTGCTATCAGAGTATCACATAACTACAACATTGTTCGTTTCATCATGGTTAATGATTTAGCATGAACGTAAATGGTTAATCTTAATTTATAAAGTTTAAAGAACCATACATATTTTTCCTAAATTATGGTGAAGATATCCACAGTTAGTATTTTTTTTTATTCTGCAATGAGTCAGAGATCTTGTTTCCTATTTGAAGCACATATTCCATATAGGTTTTTGCCTGAACAATACTTTTAATACCTTGTTTACTAAGTCAAATTGCTATTTTATATTGGAGTAAAACAGCTTGCAGATAATGCATTCATATCCTGTATCATTAATTACAATTAATTACAATTATTTAAAAAAAGCAAAAAGCTTCCATCTGATTTCTTATGGCCCAGGTAAGATTAATATAAAACAGGGAAAATCATAAACGCAAATACCATTGAATCAAATTTCAGAAAATATATCCTAAACTATGCACACAAAGTACAAATGGCATGATGGACAGAAATAGAATTCATATTATTCATAATTCATGCAACAGTTGTACAGGATATGAATGCATTATCTGCAAGCTGTTTTACTCCAATATAAAATAGCAACTTGATTTAGTAAACAAGGTATTAAAAATATTGTCTAGGCAAAAACCTATACGGAATATGTGCTTCAAATAGGAAACAAGATCTGACTCATTGCAGAATAAAAAAATGCAAATTAGGTAAAATGTTGTCTGCCAAAATGTATTTTAACAACTGAAGTTGTAAGAAAGGTTGACACACAACCATAGATTAAGTAGAAGTTAAAAAATGTGTAATTATCCCCATAGAATACATACTCCAATTGCACTCTACTGTATTTTCCTACAGAGATAATTCTGAAGGTAATACAGTAGCCTAGCATTGATAGGAATTCATAAGCAGATGCCCATGTTTAAAATGGGGCTGAGTTTTCATGTTTAAAGCTACAAAGGATAATACTACTTTAGAGGCCATAGTTCTGCAGAAAGAAATTGGCTTGCATCAGTGTGCAACAGGTTTCTGAGTAATTAAGTTAGTTTTTATTTCATTTCAGGAATCTTAAGTCAATCACTTATCCTTAATATTATTTAAGGAAAAAAATCATTTTTCAGAAATACAATGGAAACTGAGACTAAGAATTTGAATAAAACTATTAACTGCTTGTTCTTACATTATACAGACCAACCTATCAAAAATAGTGCCATAAAAAACAGAATAGAAACACAAGTTAAGATAGGCAAGAAAATGGTAAGTGAGCACCTGTCCAGCCTAGACGAGTTCAAATCACCAGGACCAGATGGATTACACCCCAAGGTTCTCAAGGAACTGGCAGATGTGATCTCAGAACCACTGAACTATATTTTTCAAAGATCCTGGAGCACTGGGGAACTACCAGAGGACTGGAAAAGAGCTGATGTAGTTCCCATCTTCAAAAAAGGGCAAAAAAAATGGATCCCAGGAAATACAGACCTATCAGCCTGACCTCAATACCTGGGCAAGATTCTGGAAAAGATAATCAACAACGAATCAGCGACACCTAGAGGCAAACAAAATCACTACTAAAAGCCAACATGGGTTTGTCAAAAACAGATCATGCCAGACAAACCTTATTGCATTCTTTGACCAAGTGACAAAATTAGTGGATCAGAGGAATGCTGTGGATATAATTTACTTGGACTTCAGTAAGGCATTTGATAAAGTAGATCACAACCTACTACTTGATAAGATAGAAAAATGTGGGTTAGACAGCATCACCACCAGATGGATTCGTAGCTGGCTGACCGGCCGTACTCAGCGTGTGGTCCTCAATGGAACCGCATCTACATGGAGGGAAGTGTGCAGTGGGGTGCCCCAGGGCTCTGTTCTGGGGCCAGTGCTCTTCAACATCTTCATCAACGATTTTGGACGAGGGGATAGATGGGGAACTCATCAAATTTGCGGATGACACCAAGCTGGCAGGAATAGCCAACACTCCAGAAGACAGGCTTAAGATACAGGAGGACCTGGACAGACTTGAACACTGGGCGCTATCTAACAAAATGAAATTCAATGGTGAAAAAAGTAAGGTTCTACATTTAGGCAAGAAAAACCAAATGTACAGGTATAGTATAGGGGTACCTTGCTCAATAGTAGTAACTGTGAGAGGGATCTCGGAGTCCTAGTGGACAATCACTTAAATATGAGCCAGCAGTGTGCTGCAGCTGCCAAAAAAGCCAACACAGTGCTGGGCTGCATTAACAGAGGGATAGAATCAAGATCACGTGAAGTATTAATACCACTTTACAATGCCTTGGTAAGGCCACACTTGGAATACTGCATCCAGTTTTGGTCACCACGATGTAAAAAGATGTTGAGACTCTAGAAAGAGTGCAGAGAAGGGCAACAAAGATGAATTAGGGACTGGAGGCTAAAGCATATCAGGAACGTTTGCTGGAATTGGGTATGTCTAGTTTAATGAAAAGAAGGACTAGGGGTGACATGATAGCAGTATTCCAATATCTCAGGGGTTGCCACAAAGAAGAGGGGAGTCAAGCTATTCTCCAAGGCGCCTGAGGGCAGGACAAGAAGTAATGGATGGAAACTAGTCAAGGAAGAAGCAACCTGGAACTGAGGAGAAACTTCCTGACAGTTAGAACAATTAACCAGTGGAACAACCTGCCTCCAGAAGCGGTGAATGCTCCAACACTGGAATTTTTAAGAAGAGACTGGACAGCATTTGTCTGAAATGGTATAGGGTTTCCTGCCTGAGCAGGGGGGTTGACTAGATGACCTCCAAGGTCCCTTCCAACTTTATTATTATTATTATTATTATTATTATTATTATTATTATTATTATTATTATTATTATTATTATTATTATTATTATTATTATTATTATTATTATTATTATTATTATTATTATTATTATACTGTAGCTTTTTAGTGTTAATATTTACCAAGCCTCTTTTCTTTAAAAATATTTATTTTGTTTTTCATTGATTGTTACTATTAACAATTTGTATTTAAAATAACTATTTTTTATTTTTGCTAGTATTTAAATTTTATTACTTGGTCTCATTTTACTCTTATAGTAAAATTAAAGAAAAATAACAATGGTACAACTATTTTAATAAATTAAGAAAACCCTGAGGAACCACTTAGATGAAATCCTTCTCTTATTATCTCTTATTCATAGGTGACTATGAATGTGTTATGAATCAGAATGAATGAGAAGATATGTTCATCTAGATCAGTATTAGTCAAGCAGGTAAGACCACACCATTTAGACTCAAAATTACAAATTACAAGAAAATCACTGGGAAAATAATAACGTCTCTTACCAATTTCTAACCTTAGGTAACTGATCAAACAAAAGATGACAAAATGCCATGCTTTCTAACAAAAATTTGAAACAAGAAGTATTTGCTCAAAGAGAAATGTTAAAATATATATCATTCAAATCAACAAACAATTATATTAAACAGTTATTCAATATTATGATACAGTACTAAGAATATAGCAAACATTTAAGCCTTTTAGGTTTAAACATTCCTTTGTGCAACTGGATTCTTCATTTTCTTACTAACAGGCCCCAATATGTGCAAGCTGGAACAAATATTTCTAACACCATTTTCTTGAGCACAGCTTCTCCTCAGGGCTGCGTCCTAAGTCCGCTGCTGTTCACCCTGTTGACCCATGACTGTAGTGCTAGGTTTGCCACCAACCATATTGTAAAGTTTGCAGATGATACAACAGCAGTGGGCCTTATTCATGACGACAATGAGGGTGCTTACCGCAAGGAGGTTGAGCGTTTGGTGAACTGGTGTAAGAAAAACAGCCTAGTTTTAAACACTGGAAAAACCAAAGAGATCATTGTTGATTGCAGAAAAGGCAGGCACAGCCACACTTCTCTGTGCATTAATGATTCACCTGTAGAGATGGTTACCAGCATCAAATTCCTGGGTGTGCAGTTAACAAGTAGGCTGGCTTGGTCGCTCAACAGCGAGACACTGGTGAAGCGGGCACAGCAGCGCCTGCATTTTCTGCGTCACATGAGAAAAGCACATCTTCCTTCCCCTATCCTTACCACTTTCTACAGAGGGACAATCAAGAGCATCCTGTCATACAGCATTACAGTCTGATTTGGAAGCATCACTGCTTCAGACAGGAAGGCAGTGCAGAGAGTGGTGAGGATGGCTGAAAAGATCATTGGCAATTCCCTCCCTTCCATCCAGGACATAGCACATAAACATTGCTTGAGCAGGGTCCGCAAGATTGTCTGGGACACTACACATCCTCTTCACGACCTGTTTTCCTTGTTACCTTCTGGGAGGAAGCTTCGTGGTATCTGAAGCAGAACATCCAGATTCAGTCACAGCTTTGTTCCATAAAGTATTAACCTTGTGAACTCTAAAGCTTCCTCCTTCCATTATATATTCAAGATGGACAGTGAATAATATTTATATGTTACTTATATGTAAGGGTGTAGGTCTATACATATGTTGTATATAGTATGTCTTAAATGTGTTATGTATGTGTACACTTTGAGAGGAAGCAACTAAATTTCATTTTTAATGTGTGCCATTGTGCCCACAAGAAAGAAATGACAATAAAGATTATCTATCTATTTTTTCAGAAAGTTTTTTTTTTACTTAACTGCTCTACATTAGCAATTATTTTCCATAAAACCTGGGGAGGACACAGGAGTCTAAACTGTATGAACATCAACGCTGCGACAAACTGAACTGAAGCCATTTTCATTTTGTCTTCGTTGCCACATTTTTTAGTTAGAAAGAGGAGGGGGAGTTATTCTCAGATAGCCAAAACAATTCACATGGATGGGAACCAAGGTCATTGCTTATAACATTTTGGCGGGCTGGAGCAGCTGGGAGGAGAGCCCGCGTTTTCTAACAATTGGTGAATGTGATTTATGACAGCAATTTGGGGTGGGAAATGTAACTTGTAACTTTGTAACCTAGGGGAGGGGAAATTAGTCTTGGGTTCACCTTTGTACATGCCAATATCTTGTTTCCAAAATAAAATGTTGTTTAAGGAAGAAATCTTTGCCTTGAAGTTCTTTTAAATGATTTCATCTATCGGAACCATGACACTAACTTGGCGTCATTTTCTAGAGGGGAACAAGGTGCCTTTTGAGGTTTGGACTGATCACAAGAACTTAGAGGCACTGAAAACTCCCCGCAAACTCTCTCCCAAACAAGTTCGCTGGGCACAATATTTTAATGTTTTAACTTCAACGTTAAACGTTAAATGTTATTTTAACGTTTTAACCTGAAGTATATACCGGGAGGAAGGTTACCTCAATACAAAAGCCAACACAAACAAATCATAAACTCTTATTATGCCACCATCACAAGTTATTTCTCAAATAACCCCTGGAAGACAACAACACGTGAAGTCACCTAATCCAAGTGACCCATTAATAGAGAAATTAAAACAAGAACTGAAAAATGATCAATGGTTCGAAGAAAATCAAACCATCCTGACCCAGAGTGATGGGTCGGCTTGGAAAGGAGGAAAATTATATTTGCCTGAACCACTCAGGCTCCAAGCTCTCCAACGCAGCCAAATTTGGTGGCCAAATTTAAAGAAAGATGTGAAGAGTTATGTAAAAAGCTTTGCAATTGGTGCTACCATGAAAAGGATCCCAGAAAAGCCTCCTGGACTTTTAGAGCCTGTCGCAGATCCTTCTCAACCATGGGAAGAGATTGCTATGGATTTTATTGTTGAATTACCAGAGAGTAAGGGAAATATATGGTAATATGGACTATAATGGAACAGGCTCACTTCATAGCATGTTCAGGCCTCCCCTCTGCTCAGAAACTAGCCAAATTATTTCTCAAGCATATTTACCGGTTACACGGTGCGCCAAAATGGATAATCTCTGACCAGATGGTTCAATTTACCGCCAGATTCTGGAGGGATTTCCTCAAACTGATGGGTTCCACAAAAGGACTGTCATCGGCTTTTCATCCTTCTACGAATGGAGCGGCTGAAAAGGCTAACACAGTGGTGGAGCAATATCTTAGATGCTATGTGGATTACCAGCAGACAAATTGGACTGATCTCCTCCCTTTCGCTGAAGTAGCTTACAACAATACTGTACACAGCAGCATCGGACTTACACCGTTTAAGATAGTAACTGGAAGGGATTTTATCCCAATGCCTGAATATCCCCAGGAGCCCTCAACTTCTCAAACGTTAGATCAATGGGTGTCTGCTTGGAGGGGTGTTTGGGACAATGCAAAGAAAGCTTTAACAAAAGCCTCAGAGATTTATAAAAAGCAAGCTGATAAGGAAAGAGAGCCTCAGAGAGTTGGGGAGAAAGTTTATCTTTCTACAAAGTATCTAAGACTTAAGTTGCCTAGCAAAAAATTGGGACCAAAATACCTGGGACCATTTCCCACAGTACGGATCTTAAATTCGGTTACTGTAGAATTAAAACTCCCTCGTCTTTTAGGGAAGATCTACCCAGTGTTTCACTGCAGTTTGTTAAAGACTTTCAGAGAATCGACTCTAAGACCCCCTCCCAAGAAAGCACCTGGCCCACTTGTGGTGGCAGGAGAGACTAATTACAAAGTAAAGTGTATTCTTGATGCTAGATTATACAAGGGAAAATTGCAATATTTAGTGAAGTGGAAGGGATACTCATTGTCAGAAGCCACCTGGATGAAAAGTACTGATGTGAAAGCTGACAGGCTGATACGTAAATTCTATGATAAACATCCCAGTAAACTGAGAGGGGATTCTTAACTTTTATTCTTGTTTGATTTACAGGACCTCTCCTTACTTTTAAGGAAAGCCAAATGTCAATGCTGCAACAAACCAAATTAAAGCCATTTTCATTTTGTCTTCATTGCCACATTTTTTAGTTAGAAGGAGGAGGGGGGGTTATTCTCAGTTAGCCAAAACAATTCACATTGATGGGAACCAAGGTCATTGCTGATAACATTTTGGCGGGCTGGAGCAGCTGGGAGAAGAGTCCGTGTTTTCTAACAATTGGTGAATGTGATTTATGACAGCAATTTGGGGTGGGAAATATAACTTTTAATTTTGTAACCTAGGGGAGGGGAATTTAGTCTTGGGTTCACCTTTGTACATTCCGATATCTTGTTTCCAAAATAAAATGCTCTTTAAGGAAGAAATCTTTGCCTTGAAGATCTTTTAAATGGTTTCATCTATCGCAGGGGTGTCAAACTGCTGGCCCGCAGGCTGGATGCGTCATGATGAAACCGCACCCACCCCATTGCCGGCAATGGGAAAAAAGTTCCGATACATTGCGCGACATCACATGATGTCGCGAGTTTGACATGTCTGATCTATTGGAACCATGACACTGTACATATGAAGTCCTCCAACTCACTGGGATACTGGGCAAAACCATTATCAATTTTATCTTGTAAAACTGACATTAATGAAATATAGAAGCAATGTTATAGTTCAAGAACAATATTATTGCTTTGTAATTTCTTGTATAGATTTCACTGGAGAATATGGGAGGTTGAGAGCCAAAAACGTTTTTAGGATAGAGATGTCCGTTATATCAACAATCAATAGAAGATCAGCATCAAGGCTGTTGAAGTACAGAAAGAATGGGACAAAAAAGTGTTTGAATTAACCTTAGTGGATATAAAAAGGGAACTGCCCTTTCAGATTACCAAAGGGCATCTAACTGTTTCATAGCTTTATTTATCTAATTGAGATACAAACAATGATTGTTAGGAGAAATCCATTTTGGGTGTCACTGGTTCATTTGATAGTTACACATTACTAGATTGTCACATATGTGTAGGAGAGCATGCTTTCTATAGATAACATAGGGTTACCTTTCTTACAGAACTGAAGAAGCTTCTTGGATGAGAAGTAAAACGTCTTCAAGCAAAAACAAAGAAAGTATAGTTACCTTTGGAAAAGCATCTTTGGGATAACTTTATGATGAGTCTTCACAATTACAACTGTCATATCCTCTCAGTCATATAATAGAAATTCAGGCACTTAGCAGCTGATGGACATTTACAACTGCAGTGTCCTGTTGTGTTGTGGTGTTGTAACACACAGAACAGAACCAGAAAATTGCTTTCTATGTTATCAGAGTATATAGTTCTGTTATTTCTACTATGCTTCATGAAGCCAGCACTTCTGGCTTCCCCTCTGGACAGATGAATAGATGGATGGATGGACAGATCCCCTAAATGGATGGATGGACAGACGGACAGACAGACAAAATCTTTGAGTTATGTAAACACATATTTTACCCCAGGAAAATAGGTAATTATTTTTAGTTGCTATGGTTGTCCTTCAGGTTAAAAGAAGACATTGTGCACTTCATCTGTGGACATGGCTTTGCAGTCCCAATCCGGAAGTGCAGAGTCTAGCACAATGGGGGAACTGGAAATCCATTGTTGCAATAACTGTGGGTGTTATTCTATGAAGCCTATCAAATTCTGGCAACACCTGTCTTCAAAGACGGTAGAGGCTTCATAGCACAGGGCTCAGCATCAGGTTCTGTCAGCAGTTGTAGCTTCTAGTTCCCTTAGCTCAAGGGTAGGCAACCCAAAACACTCAAAGAGCCACTTGGACCCGTTTCCCACCGAAAACAAAACACTGGGAGCCGCAAAACCTTTTTGATATCTAAAATGAAGATAACACTGCATATATCCTTTTTTACCTTTATGATATTGATATATATATATTGAGTGTTTTTTTTTGATGCACCCTGTCAGCCCAAATATGAGAGGAAGAAATCCAAAAATTTAGGATATATTCATATTTTTGCAGTCATTAAAGACACATACACACACACATAATAAAGGTAAAAAGGGATATATGCAGTGTTATCTTCATTTTAGATGTCAAAAGGGTCTCTCTCTCTCTCTCTCTCTCTCTTTCCTCTCCCTCTCTCTTTCTCTCTTTCCTCTCCCTCTCTCTCTCTTTCTCTCTCTTTCCTCTCCCTCTCCCTCTCTTTCTCTCTTTCCTCTCTCTCTTTCTCTCTTTCCTCTCTCTCTCTTCCCTCTCTCTTTCTCTCTCTTTCCTTTCTCTCTTTCTCTCTTTCCTCTCTCTCTTTCTCTCTTTTTCCTCTCCCTCTCTCTCTTTCTTTCCTCTCTCTCTCTTTCTCTCTTTCCTCTCCCTCCCTCTCTCTCTTTCTCTCTTTCCTCTCTCTTTCTCTCTCTCTCTTTCCTCTCTCTCTCTCTCTCTCTCTCTTTCCTCTCCCCTCAATATCTCTGGTTGCCCCTTTCAGTGACTCTGGGCGGCTTACAATTCAAAAATGTATTACAATTAAAAATACTAAAAACTTTTTAAAAGAGTAATGACAGCAAAACCAATAAAAACAACAGAAGCGTCCAAATTAAGTGACCACACTGGAATAACGCCCAGCTTCTTGTCAGGTCAAAGGTGTGACTGTTTCATGTGGTTGTTTGGTGATTAGATGCACAACAACGACGCCCACAATAATTGGGCCACGAGGCGCAACTTCCCCCAGGAGGCAGAAAGAATTCAGGCAAGCGGTGTTTAGGAGGTCAGCCCGGGGCTTGGTTGGGCCCTTGTGGGGCGCAATTAGGGGCAGCTCCGCGGAGTCCCGGGTGCCTGACTCACGGAGGAAGCCAGCCAGGAGCCCACAATTAGCGAGCCCGCCAAGAGGCAGCTGACGTGGACACCCCCGCGGCAGTCAGGCAGCCCCCCAGCTCCCCGCCGAGCCGGACGGGATTCCTGGACAGCTGGCCATGGGGCGGGAGTGGCTCCCTCTTTGGGGCTGCTTGGCCTCCCCGGCCGACCGGCTCACCCGGCCTTTCTGGGGCCAAATCCTGCAGGAGGGCGAGCTGGGCCAGGCTGGGCAATGGGAAAGGAGGCACGCTGCGATTCGCATAGCCTCGGTCCCGGTCCAGAGGAGCACCCCTGCCCCGGTGGACAGGGGGCTGGGAGGGGGAAGCCCCTTCCGACACCTGGAAAGCAGCGCTTCCTCTCTTGCTCCAGGTGTGGGAAAATGGGTGGAGGTCCCCGGAAGGCCAAGCGTGGGGGGCAGGTGGCAGCATAAGGCACTGAAAGGCGCCCGGGGCACCATGGACTGGCCCGGGGAGATGTGTGGCTGGCTCAGCTGCCCAGGGAGCAGCCTGGGGATGGCCCAGGGAGTGATGCCCCCACCGGCCGCCGCCCCAGCTGGACTGCCGCCCGGCCCAGGGGAGACACGTGGCCAGCTCGGCTGCCCAGGGAGTGGCCCGGGGACAGCCCAGGGAGCGATGCCCCTGCCAGCCGCCGCCCCAGCCAGGACTGCCACCCGGCCCGGCCCGGGGAGACGCGTGGCCAGCTTGGCTGCCCAGGGAGCGGCCCGGGGACAGCCCAGGGAGCGATGCCCCCGCCGGCCACCACCCCAGGTGGGACTGCCACCTGGCCCAGCCCAGCTCGGCTGCCCAGGGAGCAGCCCAGGAAGCGATGCCCCTGCCGGCCACCGCCAGAACCGGGACTGCCCCTCGGCCTGGTGAGATGCATGGCCAGCTCGGCTGCCCAGGGAGTGGCCCAGGGATGGCCAGGAAGCAATGCCCCAGCCAGGACTGCCATGGGGGTACAGGTAAGCCAGGGGGGCACGCTACCTGCCCTGCGGCCGCTTCGTGGCGGCGCTCTGCAGACTCGGAGCCCCCTGCCTCTCCCCCGCCACTGACTGTCCATCTCCAGCTCTGCTGCTGCTTGGCCAACGGTCACACTGGCTGGGAATCACAGGGGCTGCTTTCCCTCGGGGCCGTGGCTTGTGGGAGGGCTGGCCTGCTCAGCGGAGGCTCTGGCGGGTGGCTCCCAGTGGGGATCCCGGGGCTTCCCTGTGTGGCTCCCCAGCCACGTGCACCTCGGATGGGGCCAGCCCGGGAAAGGGATTTCCTGGCCACCCTTCTCCCAGGGGGTGGGGCACCCAGGTGCAGGGCCAATCAGGAGCCCTGCGAGGGGGCAAGTCCGCATGAGAGAGAGAGAGAGAGACAGAGAGGGGAAGCACAAGTGCCTCTCTCTGTCTCTGTCTGCAAATGGTGGAGGAGGCTCCGGAGCCGCAGTAGATGGCTCAAAGAGCTGCATGCAGCTCCGGAGCCGTGGGTTGCCGACCCGTGCCTTAGCTAGATGTTATAGGGACACAAAGTTTCTTTCACAGCATCTTTGTAGCGCTTGTATGGTCAACCTCGAGGTCTTTCCCCAAACTTCAGTATACTATAGAGCAACTGGCAAGACATATGGCAGTCATTCATTCTGATGGTGTGTCCCACCCATTTCATCTGGGCTCTGAAAACCAGGGAGTCAATTCTGGTGAACTCCATATGTAGAGCCTTCAGTACAGAATCCAGGATTCCCATCCATATAGAAGAGAAGGGATAATCACAGCTCTATAGACTTGGTGGAAATAGGGATGTTTTGTAGATTGAGCACCCCAGTACACAGTTACCCCAGTGCCTGGCTAGCCTTGCAGATCCTGGAGTCAATTTATTTATCCAAAGACCCATCACTCAAGATGATGCTTTCCAAGTAGTTGAAGCTGTATACATTTGTCAGGTGGGTGTCATCAACAGTGATTTTGGTTTTGTAAGCTTGGTATTTGGCATGGTTGGGTAAAGTACTTCTTTTCTTTTTTTAGAAATGTTTTGATTTTTTACAATAACAATCCTTAGTGCCTAGTGTACAGCATGTTGTCTTAGTTCATATATTTTGAAAAAAACAATCAATAGTAATTAATTAACAGTCAATAATAATTATTTTTTGTAATTCCATAATTACTATATTAATTAATAGTATATTTCTTTGATCTTCCCTTTTCCCAATAGTATTCTCTTTCTTCAACCTTAAACAAATATCATTCTTAATATTTTCAATGCATTATTTAAGCTTAATTTCCCCTCAGTATTTCTGTCATTTCTTAGTCCTAATTCTCTTCAGCTTAATTTACCTTTAAATTTCAATTCCAATATAGTCATGCAAGAACAGAAAGGCATCCAAAAAGAGAAGCCACCTTCTGGTAGGTGATTCAATTATAAGGGATGTAAATTTAGGAAAGGACACAGAGGTTTTGAAAGAGGTCAGGTGTCTTCCAGGTGCTACTGCCAGTAGGGACAAGAAGCGTATTTCTAAAATAATCAAGAATGGCAGCAAGGACTGTGATGTGGAGGCTATTGTACATCTTGGCACTAACAATCTGTCCCATAAAGATGTACTCTCTGTGCAGAACGATTTCCAGAGCTTGGGGCAGGAACTTAGCAGAATAGGCTATAGGCTTACTTTTTCAGAGGTTTTACCAGTGTATAAGGAGCAAAATGGAAAAGGCCAGCGTATAGCAGAATTCAATATGGCTAAAGGAGTGGTGTAAAGGGGAAGACTTTGGATATATTTGTCATGATGTCTGTAGCTGGTCCAATGAAAAGATGTACAAAAGAGATGGTCTGCATCCATCAAAGAAAGGGACCGAGTTACTCGGCTATAAATTCACAGATTTTCTGGAGGAAAATTTAAACTGAAAAGCGGGGACAGTGAGTTAATTGATACAGAACAACCCTGTCCCCGGCAATCTAAAAATTATAGGGCTATCAGTGCATGTAACATAGATGTGTGTGTGGACAAGAATACCAACCTTGCTGTCAAGCAAAATCAAGCCTCTAATAGCGAGTGCCAAACAAAGTGCACTAACCAAATAGGTGGTAAGACAATAGGGGAACTCAGGCACCACACAGGTTAAGTAGAAAGTAAACACAGGGTCAGTCATAAAGGAGTCAAATGTCTATACACCAATGCACAGAGTATCAACAGCAAACAGGGTGAACTATAAATTCAGGTTAATGAGGGCAGATATGATATTGTTGCCATTACAGAAACATGGTGGGATGAAACCCACAAATGGAACACACAGCTAGAGGGATTTAAATTATTTAAAAGAAACAGACCAAATAAAAGAGGAGGCGGAGTTGCTCTCTATATAAGAAATAACTACATCTCTACAGAAATAGAGCACAACGATGATGAAAACTGTCTTGAATGCATTTAGGTCAATATAAAAGGGAAATAAATAAAAGGGGGGAAATGACATTGCCATAGATGTATACTACAGGCCACCCAACCAAACAGAGGACATAGATGAACTTTTTGCTAGTCAGCTAACTAAGGTATGTAGGAAGCACATCACAATAGTAATGGGGAACTTTAACTACCCTGACATCAACTGGGAGACAAACTCTGTACCAAGTGGAAGATCAAACAGATTCCTTGCAAACCTAGGGGACAACTTTGTCTCCCAAAAAGTAGAGAAGGGAACTAGGGGATTAGCCATTTTGGATCTAATTCTCACTAACAGAGATGAAATGATAGAAGGTATTGAAGCCACAGGAACCTTGGGAGGAAGTGATCATGCAATATTGGAATTCAACATTATGGAAACACAAGCAATAGAACACAGTCAAACTAGAGTCTTGTACTTCAAGAGAGCTAATTTCAATAAACTTAAGAGAGGGCTTGGGAAGGATTCCATGGATGAGAATCCTCAAGGGGAAAACAACTCAAGAAGGCCAACACAGTGCTAGGCTGCATTAACAGAGGGATAGAATCAAGATCACGTGAAGTATTAATACCACGTTATAATACCTTGGTAAGGCCACACTTGGAATACTGCATCCAGTTTTGGTCACCGCGATGTAAAAAAGATGTTGAGACTCTAGAAAGAGTACAGAGAAGAGCAACAAAGATGATTAGGGGACTGGAGGCTAAAGCATATAAGGAATGGCTGCTGGAATTAGGTATGTCTAGTTTAATGAAGAGAAGGACGAGGGGGGACATGATAGCAGTGTTCCAATATCTCAGGGGCTGCCACAAAGAAGAGGGAGTGAAGCTATTTTCCAAAGCGCCTGAAGGCAGGACAAGAAGCAATGGATGGAAACTAATCAAGGAGAGAAGCAACCTAGAACTAAGGAGAAACTTCCTGACAGTTAGAACAATTAACCAGTGGAACAACCTGCCTCCAGAAGCAGTGAATACTCCAACACTGGAAGTTTTGAAGAAGAGACTGGACAGCCATTTGTCTGAAATGATATAGGGTTTCCTGCCTGAGCAGGGGGTTGGACTAGATGACCTCCAAGGTCCCTTCCAACTTTTTATTATTATTATTATTATTATTATTATTATTATTATTATTATTATTATTATTATTATTATTATTATTATTATTATTATTATTATTATTATTATTATTATTATTATTATTATCATCATCTTTTATTCATTAAACATGAACCTCAGTCAACTGAACATTCAAATTGGCTGGCGCTGATGGCTGACATGGGTTGCTACCAGCATCCTAGGTGTCAACCAGGTACCTTCTCAAAATATAAGATGTTCCGAGTAGCGCAGTTCTTTGCAACATTGCTGGAGTTATTGCAGGAAGCTGCAATTTTTTGATGTATTTTGCAAAGTTTTTGGACATAGTTCCCAGTGCCCCGATAACAATGGGTACACGTTACACGTTTCATCCTTAATCGCGCAGTGTCGATGGGCAGGTCGCGATATTTCGTAATTTTTTCCAGTTCTTTTTCTTCGACTCTGGCATCTCCTGGTACAGCAATATCAATCAGCTGTATTATTAATATTAATATTAATATATATTATGAAAAATACTATATTACTTATATCTCTTATCCCTCTTATTGTAGTGTCCCTTTATATCCAAAGTTATCTGTTCTTTTAACCGTATTCAAACAAGTGTTTGCTCAAGTAATGCTCCAACTGGTAGGGTGAGTCAAATCTCTTGAATCTGTCTCTGGCCTTCTTCTTTTGCCAACTAGCTTTCCAAATTAATATATTCCACTTGCCAGGAAGTTCTTGTATTTTTGTAAGTATTGTTGGGAGTGGAGAAGACAGGATGCATAGAATATGCTTTTTGTTTCCCGAACTCTAATGGTTCTCCTGGCAATTCTATAGTCTATTTCAGGGCTTTTCAACCAGTGGTACGCATACCACCAGTAGTACGCGAGCACCTGGCTGGTGGTACACGTAGGACGGGTTGAAAAAAATGTAAAAAAAAATGTAAAAAAAAAATGTAAAAAAAAGTGTAAAAGTGGATGAGGTGAAGCAGCAGCAGCGCCGCACAGGCTTGTAGCAAAGTCAGCTGGAACTGCATGTTGCCTGGGTCCTACTGAGAGCCCAGGATCAAAGCGCGCAGCTGCAGCTGATTGGCGGCGGCCTTGGGGGTGGCAGGCAGCCTCAAGCAGTCTTCAGTGGAGATTCTGCTGGAGCTGTGCGATGCATTGCCTGGGTCCCCCCCGCCCCCACCCAGATGGCCTCACCTCCCCCAAGCATTTTTTTACTCACCTGCTTTCAGCAGCATTCCCTTTCTCCTGTCCTTCTCAGCCTTCATGTGTTTGTGAGACAAAAAAAAAAAGTTCCATGAGACTTTCTAACTTCTCGCGAGAAGTTAGAAAGTCTCATGGAACTTTTTTCTTTTTTACCCACAAACACATGGCGAAGGCAGAGAAGCAAATGAAGGCAGAGAAGCAAAAGGAGAAAGGGAGTGCAGCTGAAAGCAGGTGTGTAAAAAAATGCTTGGGGGAGGCAAGGGCTCAGGGAAAGTGCCAGGATCAGCACCGCTTTCCAGCTGATTGGTGCTTCTTCAGGGCTGTCAGGGCTCAGGGGAAGCGCCAGGATCAGCACCACTTTCTAGCTGATCGGCGCTTCTTCAGGGCTGTCAGGGCTCAGCGGAATCAGTGCCGCTTTCCAGCTGATCGGCGCTTCTTCGGGGCTGCCAGGGCTCAGCGGAAACACCAGGATCAGTGCCGCTTTCCAGCTGATCTGCGCTTCTTCCGGCCTGTCAGGGCTCAGCGGAAGTGCCAGGATCAGCGCCGCTTCCCAGCTGATCGGCGCTTCTTCGGGGCTATCAGGGCTCAGCAGAAGCACCAGGATCAGCGCTGCTTTCCAGCTGATCGGCGCTTCTTCCGGGCTGTCAGGGCTCAGCGGAAGCACCAGGATCAGTGCCAGGCTCCAGCTGGATCTCGATGCTGATCCTGGTGCTTCTGCTGAGCCCCAAAGAAGCACCAATCTCCTGGATAGTGGCATTGATCCCGGCGCGTCTGCTGAGCCCTGAAGAAGCGCATATCACCTGGAAAGCAGCATTGATTCCGGCCCGCGCACTCACACACACACAAACACGTGCAAGCAGTTACAGCTGAAGGCATTTCAGCCTTCAACTATGGCCCCCCAGTCCTCTGGCGCCTCGTTGGCTCAGGCCAGCTGTCCGTCAGAATCTACGTCCCGTGATTGGTTGGCTCCCTCAACACGTCCCTCCCTCGCAGAAAGGCTTTGGCTCTTCATGCGGGCTTGCCCCCTCGTGGGGCTCCTCATTGGCCCTCCGCCCAGGCACCCCACCCCGAGAGAAGCGTGGCCAGGAAGTCCCTTTCCCGGGCTGGCCCCATCTGAAGCACACATGGACGGGGAGCCGCGCGGGCAGCCCCGGGATCCCCCCTGGGAGCGGCCCACTGGAGCCTCCGCTGAGCGGGCCGGCCCTCCCGCAAGCCACGGCCCTGAGCCGGCGCTACCATAGGCCCCTGCAATCCCCAGCCAGTGCTACTGTAGGCCCCACTGGCCGGGAAGGCGCGCCGGAGTCCCGGCTGCCGGGAAGGTGATCGACCCGCTCCTCTCCCATTGCCCGCTCTGCCCGGCTCGAGTCTGGCTGGAGCAGCGTTGGTACTTCCAAAAGTGGCCACTTCAAAGTCACACGGGCAGCCCTCGGCCACTCCCCTCCCCTCCGCGCCTCCAAATCAATCCCCAATCGGAGAGAGAGAGAGAGAGAGAGATGGAGGGAGGGAGGGAGGGAAGGAGAGAGAGAGGGAGGAAGAGAGGGTGAGAAAGAGAGGGAGAGAGAAAGAGGGAGAGAGAAAGAGAGGGAGAGAGAAATAGAGAGGGAGAGAGAGAAAGAGAGGGAGAGGGAGGGAGAGAGACAAAGAGAGGGAGAGAGAGAGCAAGAGAGAGAGGGAGAGAGAAATAGAGAGAGGGAGAGAGAGGGAGGGAGAGAAAGAAAGAGGGAGAGAGAGGAGAGAGAGAGAGAGAGAAAGAGGGAGAGAGAGGGAGAGAGAGAAAGAGGGAGAGAGAAATAGAGAGAGGGAGAGAGAGAAAGAGAGGGAGGGAGAGATAGGGAGAGAGAGAAAAAGAGAGGGAGAGAAAGAGAGAGGGTGAGAGAGAAAGAAAGAGGGAGGGAGAGAGAAATAGAGAGAGGGGGAGAGAGAGAGAAAGAGGGAGAGAGAGGGAGAGAGAGGGAGAGAGAGAGAAAGAGAGGAAGAGAGAAAGCGAGAGGGAGAGAGAGAAAGAAAGAGGGAGAGAGAGATTAAATTAGTAACATAGTTAAGTGAATCTGGTTTCCCCACTAACTTTGCTTGTCAGAAGGTTGCAAAAGGCGATCACATGACCCTGGAACAATGTGACCATCATAAATATGAATCGGTTGCCAAGCATCGAAATGTAAATCACATGACCCTGGGGATGCTGCAATGGTCATAAGTGTGAAAAATGGTCATAAGTCACTTTTTTCAGTGCCATTATAACTTTGAACAGTCACTAAGCAAACTGTTGTAAGTAAAGAACTACCTGTACTTTATCACTTTTTTCCATTATTTTTTTTTGGTCATCAAGTTTTTAACACCTCGCTAGGTGACTGGTGGTACTCGAATGTTGCCATATTCTAAAAGTGGTACAATCGGTGAAAAGGTTGAAAAGCCCTGGTCTATTTTGTTAAATCTTCTTTCTTATCCTCAGATTTATTTTGACGTTCTGATGAATAAAGTATCTCTTCCATTTTTATTGTTATGTCAAAGTTTTGTAGGTTTTTTCCTGTTTGTGTTAAATTATAATTCTCTTCATTTGTAGCTTCGCTGGTTAAGTCATTTTCTTCTAATTTATGTTCTGTTATCTGATTTGTTTGTTCATTTTTCACTATCATTTTCTGCGTGTTTTTAGATTGTGGGTTTAGATTAGAGATGTGCTCATTTATGTCATCAAAGTTATTTTTGATCTCTTCATGGTTTGAAGCTATTGTCAATTGTATCTGTTGTAGTACTCCTGGGAAGTATTTGTCTTGTCTTAAAATGTTGCTTCTGGAAGTCTTTGATATTCCAGGCTAGGTCCTTCGGGAATAAGTATTAAATGTGGTTTTCTGTCATTTTTTGATAAGTATGCAATATCCATTTTCTCTCCCCCTTTCAAATAGTCCTTCATCAGTGCCATAGTTTCTATAATTAGCCTTATCAAACCAGCCAAACTCAGAATCCAAAAAACCCAATTTTGTATACTTTTTATCTTTATATATATATATTTATAATCCACTGTATTTCCAATTGTCAAGGCATCAGTAAAATCAGTATTTTTTATAACAGTTCTTTTATTCAGGGGTCAGTTGTCAACCAGTCAAAATTGCAGTTCAGTATATTTAGCCACCTTGAGTCCTTCCTGTAAATTCCCCCCTAAAAGATTAGCCCAGAGTCAAAGTTTTTCTTTTTCTGTAAACAATTCTTGAGTTTAGACAACAGTCAGAGTATTTCTTTTCCTTCAGACACTTTTTAATCTTATGGCTGGCCCAGTATGTATTCTTTCTTTGTTCCCACCCAGCTGTCTTCTGAGGGTTATTAAAGTTCACAGGAACAGATTATTCTTTGTTTCTGGGCGTCTTGCCAATTTCTGAGTCAGTGTTGTTAATGTTCTAGTTCTCCACTATGTGTCAGTAGTTGTTTGTTTTCCAGCTTTTTCAGACAAAAAATATTATTATTTATTATTATTTTTATAGTTTCATCAAAACCCTTTAAGTATAATCTTAGCAGTTTTTTTTAATTTCTAGATTTATCCAGACTGTAGTATTTTAACTTTGATTTCAATATATTTCTTTCCCCCTTAAAGGTTAGTTCACTGCTTCTGTCTATGAGGGAGTGGGGGTGTAGTCCCCTCTCTTCACTTTCAGAGGTTTTCTTACTTTGGGGATCTTTCCCAAGGACTTAGTTACAGAGTAGAGGTCTCACCAGTTCCAAGCACGCTGTTCACCGTTGTTCTGGTTCATGGTCTTGGACTTTGGCTGCAAGTAGCTTGGGCTGGATGCTGGTATGCAGCTAACCTTTCTCCTGTTGGGTTAGAGGGCTTCCCCTGGATCGAACAGGATGACTGCCATCGTTCTGTGATCATCGGGGCACCCCTCTTTCTTCGCTGCCTCTCCGGGGCAACTTCAGATCCATTTAGGGTCCCCTAACAGGATGAAATCAACTGTGGGTTGCGGAGCTCTGCAATCACATGGCTGTGCGCTACGGCGCAAAATGGAAGTTCTAAAGTACTTCCGTCTTGTTTGGGGTGATAGTCAGGGTGAAGACATTTTATTGTACACTGCCCATGATCCCTCTTTGAGAAAGATGGGCAGTTCCAAAATGTGAAAAATAAATAAAACTAAAATAAATAAATAGAAAAGAGCATAGTGGCATTTGAGAACTTGTTCAGCATCAACTACAGATCACGGTCCTTTTGTGCCAAGATTGCATAGTCATAGCAAAGAGGATTTCTTGAATGACTGTATGGAGATACTGTGCATTTAAGTGGCGAAGACTGGTGCGTACACACCAATTTTCATGACTTCATATGAAGACAAGGAAGGTTTCTACAAGACCTAGACCAGATTATTCAAACAACCCTCACCAATGACAAAGTGTCATTCTGGGTGACTTCAGTGGTGGAGTGGAAACAGACAGCAATAACTGGAATGGAGTCCTTGGAGGACAATGGCATGAGAAAATTAAATAGCGACAACCTGCTGCTTCTGAGTAAATGTGCTAAGACAACCTGTGCCTCAAAGACAATGGCAAAGTTTAGTTGCTATGGGTGCTGTTTATCTTTCAGGCCTTGACACTTTGTCTCTATCCAGCAAGGTATGTACATTCCAGGCTCCAAAATTAGTGTTGATTTTTTTTCTTGATTCTCTGCCATTAAGGGCATGGTCTCTAGCCACAGTCAACCAGCCAGTTGTTGCTGTGTGTCAGCAACAATTTAGGGTACCTTTTCTAATCCCTAACAGTTTGACAAATTATACGCAGTATAAGGTATTCTGTGCTTTTAATATACATTCAGAAATGAAGAGTTACCATTTTGACATCAGAAAAAGGTACTACTAGAAATTAAAAACTACTTATTCCAAGTTATATCTCTACACCCTGAAAGACAGCCACTTGCCAATATTACTGGCTTTAATTTACTTTTTTCCACATACATCCTCAAGCAATTGATTTGCATTACTGCATAATATGGCAAACCATTACAAAAGGAACACAGCTGGCCAGTTCTGGTCTAACAGAAATGAACATCTGAGAGGGCATGATGCTAGTATAATGTTTTAGACATGTAATTTTATGTGTTACAGTAGCACAATTTTTATATGCATAGTACTTTTGGAAAAGAAACAAAAATATCCTAAGGTAATATAACCACTTAATCCCCCACAAAAACTATACAAGAAACAGCCTTTCAAATTGTCTTAAACATTTACAGTGTTCTCAAACTTTCTGGAGTATTTCAACTTTCTTAAAACTCATGCTACTCCCAAAACACTAGCATAAGCAACTAAATCAGCCAAGACACTTCATAGTTTTGTATAGATCTGGTTTCTTTTCCAGCTGGTGTTAGTAGCTATTGTTGAACTACCAACATTTCCTCCTGTATATTTTTCTTACATTATATTTATAAGAGGTTGCATGTACTATTGGCAAATACTTTGCCTTTGTTTATGCCTGTTTTTCAACACAGAGAAAGAAAAGGACGTTGATTATACTGTAGCCATTGCTTATTCATATGAATTCAGATTCTATTAGAATAAACCTAACATAAAACTGCATAAAACTAACAATGTAGTCTAGGTAAGAAGCTCATTCTTCCTGCCAATAGCATGCATGAAACATCATGTCTCAACATTCACCTATTTAATCACAACCACAAATAAGTCTTAAGAGATGTTATTCCAAACTATCTATTGGCATTCTAAATAGGAATTGGAAAATCCAGGAAAACCCTAGCAATTCCAACCAACCAACTCCAACCTACTGTGATTCCTCTACCTGTGGGTAACCTATTGCTTTTTCTATTTTTGCCTGCCCAATAATGTAATGATTTCTTTTTCTGTTAATTTAGGAATAGGCAAATAGCACCATTCAGGTATCTCAGATAGGATTTTCATTATTCCTGGGAGAATCTGTCTTCCATTTGCTTATCAAATATCTCTTACTAGAAGACAGAAATATATGGCCAACTCTGAGAAACTAGACATATGAAAAATTCTTGTGCAATATTTTTATACAATAAGATTTCCTACTATTTTGAAGGAATTGTAAATGTAGTCACTGGAGCAAAATTCTTAACCAATTATCGAGAGAAATATATCTGCAAGTTCTATATCTACTCTTACACACACACACACACACACACACACACACACACATTTTAATTTATTAATGTGGCTCTTTTCTCTCAACAAGTTGTACTGTCTTGCTATAAGTTATGTGACCAAAGCCACGATGAGCGGTAGTGGTGATTATTTGTAGGTCCATCTGATGATAATCCTGGTATATAGAATATTCTAATTTAGAATCTAAGAGAAATCAACTTGGGATAAGGCAGATGCTACTTACTTTTCTTGTTTCCAGAATTTATTTCTTGCCATTGAGGCTAAACTTACAATGTCTGATTCAACAGTGTCTTCTTTATACAGAGAAGTGTTCTTGCTTCTGATATTCAAGATCAAATTGGAATGACTTTTATGGTTAATATTGCAAGTATTTCTATGAGAGAGGCAAAGGAAATAGATCTTATTTTTCAACATCTCTTACATAAAGCAGGTAATGGGGAAATAATTTCAGGAAAACTGTTATAGAGTCTTTAGATAAGTTATATTAAATCTATTAATGAAACTGTGAGATATAGTTCTTAAGAGTATTCTTTAGGACAGTGATTGGGAAATTCTTCTTTAACATACCAAGGAGATTAAAACCCAACTTTTAACTTGTTTTGGCATTAACTTTATATTTCTCATTAAGCTCTGGCATCACTCATTATTGAATGCAGCATTTAATATACAGTTCCATGGTTGGTGTGACCCTTTCTATACACAACTCTGACCTAGTTATGTTCTCTGCTGTATCCTAGCAATCCTGTAAAAGGTTTTCACCTTTTCAAAGTACTTTTTTCAATTGGATTTATAATTAACACAGTATAACGCATTAACTTCTTGACTGCTGTGAAATGGAAATTATCTTAAAGCAATCTAAAACATCAGCATTTCTGGGAGCTCAACAATTGCACAAAATCTTTCCATATCCTTTAATAACTTCATTGTATTCATTCATACATGCATACATACATATATTTCATGTATAATATTACACACATTGCACACATTACTCTAGCAATTTTACATATTCTTGTGGACTTCTTATAGACGTCTACACTGAAAAATATTTTCTATTCCCAAAACTCAGAAAAATTTCAGGGATATATGCCAGTAGAAATTGTGGCAAAGTTGGGGAAAAGGAGTCTAAAGAAACCAAATTCTACAGCTGAAAGAAAAACTTGCACAATGACTATTAAACTATTTGTTGGAGGCGGGGGATCAAAATAAATAAAATGGAAGGCAAGGGAACAAAAGACAATCATTTGCTTTTATTTCTGAATGTTTAGTAAGGATGAAAATGAGATAAAATCATGCCATGAGTTATTAGATTATAAGGATTTTTCATAAGGAATGGGGGGGGGGAAGGAATTTTGTGAAATCCTTGTATCTTTGCTATAATCTGGAAATTTTATTTCGGGTCTGATATTACTCCAGAACTATATATTGAAGAATAAGGCTGCATAGTTTTAAGCCAGTCTCTATATGCCAGTCTCAGAATTCTCACTGAAAAATAAGCTATAATTAAGCATGTTAAGCACAACATACCTTCTTAAAAATTATTACTAAATATGTTTCTAACATTCTTAGCAAAGTTCACTTTGATTTCTGGCATGCTATACGTGAAAAAAATGTTGGAGGGGGCACTTCTTTATGCACAGGAGACTTGGGGTTATGCCTTGCATGTCTCTAGCTGGGCCTGATCCAGAATAGGTTGGCTGCAACTACAAGGGCGGGAAAGACACCTCCCACATGACCTTTGGCTCTGTATTCCTTGTAGAAACACTACACAACCCTTATGGTTTGCAATGGACTGTGAGAACAAACTTGAAAAACAGGAGGAAGAGTCACAGCCAAGACAAGAGTCAGTTGAAAGAAATTTAAATCCACAGCAGAAACGTAATTTGAGAAAACGTTTCAGACTTGACCTTGGCTAGTCCTCTTTAGGGTAAGAGGACAGGAACATTCAGATTTGAGAGATACTGTTATAGCAGCCCTATGATAAAAGAAACGTAATATTAGCATTCATAAAATTGGTTTCCTTGTCTGTTCTCCTTCAAAGGACTGACACTGCTGCACTTAATCCAGGCAGCAAGCTTGTACAGGGCTTTTCGCAAGCATGGAATTTTATAATACCTAAATTTATTCTTATTGTGGAGCAATTTAATTTTGTGCATACTTGACTTTTTACCATATATGGAGGTTTGACAAACAGCATGCCTGTGCACACATGCACACACACACACACACTTTAGAGGCAACACAGCTTCTGAGTGATTTTCACTAAGCTGGAGACAAAATTTTGAAAAAGTACTGTTTTCAAAATGTTGAGAAATATAGTAAACAATATTGTGTCAACTATACTATTTTACCTGCTGACCAGATTGCAATTCATGTTTTTGTTCAGATGAGATAAATATGCAAGACTTTTCTCTATATAATTTAAAATTTTCCAGTAGGAGCAAAACATTGCAATTGATTAGGAACAGATTCCTGAAAACCAAAAGAATTCTTGTTCTAGATGAACTGAAAGTTTCTGCACCAGTGATTACCAATGAAGTAAATTAAATCATTTCCCTTTCTAATGCCTATAGATGATGGATGGATGGATGGATTGATTGATTCTAGTCATCTATAGATTTGGCCTTATTGCCAACTATAATATTAATATTCTCCATAGATGTGTGAATATTTCCCATTACAGGAAACTGTCAAAATGATTTGTTTGGTGAACGCCACCCACTTCCTAATTAAAATTAGCTGTGTCACAGAAAAATGTAACTTACTCTTTTTTTTTTCCAACCCAAAAGGATATTGGAATGAAGTTATATTAAATGAAAGTGATTTAGTCTTTGTATCCATCAATGGGATAATTCTGTAACATGAACAGAACAGGGTGAAATTTGATATGGGTTAAGAAGCCAGTTCAAACAGGGACCAGTTCAGGCAGAAAATCCCCCAATACATCCCTATTTAAACCACCCTCCTTCCTGGTCACATGGCCCAGAGCAGAGCTCTTATTAATATTTAGAGCAAGTCTAGAAACCATGCTTTATGTCCTTTCCCCATTTATTTAATCAGTATTCTTTTTAAAATAGTCTCCTTAATCTAAGATAGTTATTATTTGTATTATTAATAATATTATACTGACTGCTAAAGATTCTGGGTGGCATGGAAGAAAATTCTCTAAATTTGAGTAAATTGAGTAAATTTTATCTTGGTTAAAGGAATATAAACACATGCAATCTATCTCAGAATATGGGAATGAAAATGTTAATGTGGAAGAAGAACAAAAAGCAAGGACAGACTTTCCAAGGCCCTACCAGTGCATTAGGGACAATTTTACTTTTCGCCCTGCTTCTGTCTTGATTTTTCCAGTTGGCAAGATAGTAATAGCAATAGCACTTAAACTTATATTTTCTCCATAGTGCTTTACAACACTCCCTGAATGGTTTACAGAGTGAGCATATTGCTCCCAACAATCTGGGTCCTCGTTTTACTGACCTTGGAAGGATTGAAGACTGAGTCAGTCTTGAAGTGATCAGGATCGAACTTTTGGCTGTGGGCAGAGTTAGCCTGCATTCTAACCACTGTTCCAATGCTCTATAGAGCATTGATTCAATTATGTCATTATAAATTATAAATTTCACTGCACCACATCTTGTACTAACCAATCAGTCCCTCAACTTCTCCAAAACTTTGGGCAGTTGGATAGTAAGAAAGATATAATCACTGTACATTACATTAGTTTCAGAAATCCATCCTTTATGATAGGACTTGGGGAATCCCTCTTGGCCCTCCCATTTCAACCACTGGATCAGCAGCAGTGTGAAGAATGGGACAAATAAACAATCTAAATTACAGTTTTCAACAATATCACAAGAAAGTTGTGGAAAATTATTTCATTGTTATCAGACCTGAAATTACGAACAAAATTCTGCTGTACAATCCAGGAACTGATTTTATCCCTTACCAAGAGCAAATAGAATAGAATAGAATAGAATAGAATAGAATAGAATAGAATGGAATGGAATGGAATGGAATGGAATGGAATGGAATGGAATGGAATGGAATGGAATGGAATGGAATAGAATAGAATAGAATAGAATAGAATAGAATAGAATAGAATAGAATAGAATAGAATAGAATAGAGCTGGAAGGGACCTAGGAGGTCTTCTAGTCCAGCCCCCTGCTCAAGCAGGAGAACATATACCATCTCAGACAAGTGATTGTCCAGTCTCTTCTTAAAAACCTCCAGTGATGGAGCACCCACGATTTCTGAAGGCAAGCTGTTCCACTGGATAATTGTCCTCACTGTTAGGAACTTTCTCCTTAATTACAGATTGCTTCTCTCTTTGATCAGTTTCCAATCATTGTTTCTTGTCCTGCCCTCTGGTGCTTTGGAGAATAATTTGACCCCCGCTTCTTTGTGGCAGCCTCTCAAATACTGGAATACTGCTATCATGTCACCCCTATTTCTTCTTTTCTGTAGACTAGCTAAAACCCAAGACCTGCAGCCGTTCTTCATATGTTTTAGTCTCCAGGTCTTTGATCATCTTAGTTGCTCTTCTCTGAATTTTTTTTTCAAACTCCCAACATCTTTTTTGTGATATGGTGACCAAAATTGGCTGCAGTATTCCAGGTGTGGTCTTACTAGGGTTTTATAAAGTGGTACTAATACTTCGTGTGATCTTGATTCTATGCCTCTGTTTATACAACCCAGGATTTTATTAACTGTTTTGGCTGCTGCTGCACACTGCAGGCTCATGGTTAAGTGATTGTCCACTAGGACTCCAAGGTCCCTCTCACAGTTACTGTTTTTAAGCCAGATCTTGCCAATCTGTACTTGTACCTTTGATTTTTCCTGCCTAAATGTAAAACTTTGCTTTTCTCCACATTGAAACTCATTTTGTTGGATAGGGCCAATTGTTCAACTTTGTCAAGATCGTTTTGGATACTTAGTTGGTCTTCTGTATAGTATAGGTGGTACCTTGCTCAATAGTAGTAACTGTGAGAGGGATCTCAGAGTCCTAGTGGACAATCACATAAACATGAGCCAGCAGTATGCTAAAGCTGCCAAAAAAGCCAGCACAGTGCTAGGCTGAATTAACAGAGGGATAGAATCAAGATCACATGAAGTATTAAGACCACTTTACTATGCCTTGGTAAGGCCACACTTGGAATACTGCATCCAGTTTTGGTCACCACGATGTAAAAAAGATGTTGAGACTCTAGAAAGAGTACAGAGAAGAGCAACAAAGATGATTAGGGGACTGGAGGCTAAAACATATAAGGAATGGTTGCTGGAATTGGGTTGTTGTTGTTAGTTGCGAAGTCATGTCCGACCCATCGCGACCCCATGGACAACATTCCTCCAGGTCTTCCTGTCCTCTATGATCTTCTGGAGTCCATTTAAGCTCACTCCTACTGCTTCAGTGACTCCATCCAGCCCCCTCATTCTCTGTCGTCCTCTTCTTCTATTGCCCTCAATCTTTCCCAGCATTAGGCTCTTCTCCAGTGAGTCCTTCCTTCTCATTAGGTGGCCAAAGTATTTGAGTTTCAACTTCAGGATCTGGCCTTCTAAAGAGCAGTCGGGGTTGATCTCTTCTAAGGCTGACCGGTTTGAACGCCTTGCAGTCCAAGGGACTCGCAGGAGTCTTCTCCAGCACCACAGTTCAAAGGCTTCAATTCTTTGGGGCTCAGCCTTTCTTATGGTCCAACTTTCACAGCCATACATTGCAACTGGGAAAACCATGGCCTTGACTATACGCACTTTTGTTGGCAGGGTGATGTCTCTCAGGAGCAAGCGTCTTTTAATTTCTTGGCTGCAGTCCCCATCTGTGGTGATCTTGGAGCCCAGGAAGATAAAATCTGTCACTACCTCCATTTCTTCCCCATCTATTTGCCAGGAATTGAGAGGGCCGGATGCCATGATCTTGGTTTTCTTAATGTTGAGTTTCAAGCCAACTTTTGCACTCTCCTTCTTCACCCACATCAAGAGGCTCTTTAGTTCCTCTTCACTTTCTGCCATTAGAGTGGTATCATCTGCATATCTTAGGTTGTTGATATTTCTCCCGGCAAACTTAATTCCAACTTTTGATTCATCTAGCCCTGCCTTTCTCATGATGTGCTCTGCATATAAGTTAAATAGGCAGGGTGACAGTATACAGCCTTGCCGGACTCCTTTCCCAATTTTGAACCAATCAGTGGTTCCGTGTCCAGTTCTCACTGTTGCTTCTTGACCCGCATATAGGTTTCTCAAGAGACAAATAAGATGGTCTGGTACTCCCATCTCTTTAAGAACTTGCCACAATTTGTTGTGATCCACACAATCAAAGGCTTTAGCATAGTCAATGAAGCAGAAGTTTTTCTGGAACTCCCTAACTTTCTCCATGATCCAGCGTATGTTGGCAATTTGATCTCTAGTTCCTCTGCCTCTTCGAAATCCTGCCTGTACTTCTGGTAGTTCTCGATCCACATACTGCTGGAGTCTAGCTTGTAGGATTTTAAGCATAACTTTACTAGCATGTGAAATGAGTGCAATGGTGTGATAGTTTGAACATTCTTTGGCATTGCCTTTCTTTGAAATTGGAATGTAAACTGACCTTTTCCAATCCTGTGGCCACTGTTGAGTTTTCCAAATTTGTTGGCAAATTGAGTGTAGCACTTTTATTGCATCGTCTTTTAAGATTTGAATAGCTCAGCTGGAATACTGTCACCTCCACTAGCTTTGTTGTTACTCAGATTTCCTAAGGCCCATTTCACTTCACATTCTAGGATGTCTGGCTTGAGGTCAGTGACCACTCCATTGTGGTTATCTGGGACGTTAAGCTCGTTCTTGTATAGTTCTTCTGTGTAGTTTTGTCACCTCTTCTTAATCTCTTCTGCCTCTGTTAAGTCCCTGCCATTTTGGTCCTTTATCATGCCCATCTTTGCATGAAACGTTCCCTTCATATCTCCATTTTCTTGAAGAGATCTCTGGTCCTCCTTATTCTATTGTTTTCTTCTATTTCTTTGCACTGTTCATTTAAGAAGGCATTCTTATCTCTTCTAGCTATTCTCTGGAATTCTGCATTCAATTGGGTGTATCTTTCTCTTTCTCCCTTGCCTTTCGCTTCCCTTCTTTCCTCAGCTATTTGCAAAGCTTCCTCAGACAGCCATTTTGCTTTCTTGCATTTCTTTTTCTTTGGGATGGTTTTAGTTGCTACCTCTTGTACAATGTTGCGAACCTCCATCCATAGTTCTTCAGGCACTCTGTCTATCAGATCTAATTCCTTAAATCTATTTGTCACCTCTACTGTATATACCTCAGGGATATGATTTAGTTCATACCTGAGTGGCCTAGTGCTTTTCTCTACTTTCTTCAATTTAAGCCTAAATTTTGCAATGAGAAGCTCATGATCTGAGCCACAGTCAGCTCCTGGTCTTGTTTTTACTGACTGTATAGAGCTTCTCCATCTTTGGCTGCAGAGTACATAGTCAATCTGATTTCTGTGTTGACCGCCTTGTGATGTCCATATGTAGAGCCGTCTCTTGGGTTGTTGGAAAAGAGTGTTTGCTATGACCATCGTATTCTCTTGACAAAATTCATGATAGCAGTGTTCCAATATCTCAGGGGCTGCCACAAAGATGAGGGAGTCAAGCTATTCTCCAAAGCACCTGAAGGCAGGACAAGAAGCAACGGATGGAAACTAATCAAGGAGAGAAGCAACCTAGAACTAAAGAGAAACTTCCTGACAGTTAGAACAATTAAACCAGTGGAACAACCTGCCTCCTAGAAGCAGTGAATGCTCCAACACTGGAAGTTTTTAAGAAGAGACTGGACAGCCATTTGTCTGAAATGGTATAAGGTTTCCTGCCTGAGCAGGGGGTTGGACTAGATGACCTCCAAGAACCCTTCCAACTTTTATTATTATTATTATTGATCATCGCACAGTCAGCCAGATGTTCAGACTGGATTTGGCATTTTTGTCTACCTATCAAATCCTTACCAAGGACCTGGGATAGGCAGATGTGGATGTTTGATGGTATTACAGATATTGTCGCAGGATGGAAGCAGTTCCTAATAAGGCCGCCTTTTGCAATTGACAAATGGCGAATTTGTCAATGCCAATGGTGTTCAAGTGGTGCTCCAGTTGTTTTGGGATTGCACCCAAGGCGCCTATTACTATTGGTACTACCCTTGCTTGCCTTTGCCACAGTCTTTCTATTTCTATTTGTAGGTCTTTGTATTTTGTTATCTTCTCCAGTTCTTTCTCGTCTATTCTGCTGTCTCCAGGCACTGCCACATCCACTATCCAGACTTTTTTGTCTTTCTTATCCACAATTGTTAAATCCGGGGTGTTATGTTGCAGGTGCTTGTCTGTTTGAATTCTGAAGTCCCAGAGCAGTTTAACTTTATCATTTTCTATAACTTTCTCTATTTTATGATCCCACCAGTTCTTGCTTACAGACAAATGTTATTTCTTGTAAATCTTCCAATGCATCATTGTTGCTACTTTGTCATGCCGCTGCTTGTAGTCAGTCTGTGCGATCTTCTTGCAGCAGCTTACCAAGTGGTCCACTGTTTCTTCAGCTTCTTTGAATAGGCGGCACTTACTGTCTGTTGCTGTCTTCTCAATTTTGACTTTGTATGCATTTGTCCTTAAGGCTTGGTCTTGTGCAGCCAGAATTAGTCCCTCGGTCTCTTTGTTCAACTTTCCTGCTCTTAGCCATTGCCAGGTCTGGTTATTATCTGCTTTCCCAGCTATTTTTTAAATGTACTGGCCATGTAGTGCTTTGTCTTCGCATGCCTCTATTCTGTTCTTCATTTGGTCTTTCTTGTAGGCCAGTTTGGTCTCTCCAGTAGTCAGTAAGCCTTCCTGATATACTAATTTCAGTGCATCTTCATCATTGTCCTTCAGATATTCTTCCAAAGCCATTTTTTCTTCTTCAACCATCTGATGTACTTGCAGCATTCCACGTCCACCTATTTGCCTTGGTAGATAGAGTCTGTCAATGTCACTGCGTGGATGAAGGGCATGATTCATTGTCATTATTTTTCTGGTCTTCCTATCCATTGCTTTTAGTTCTGCTCGAGTCCAGTCCACTATTCCAGCTGTGTATCTAATGACTGGAATTGCCCAGGTGTTGATTGCCTTTATGGTATTTCCTCCATTGAGTTTGGACTTTAAAATCTTCTTCACTGTCTTGATGTATTCACCTCTAATCTTTTTCTTGACTTCAGTGTGCTTGATGTTGTCAGCTTGAAGGATACCCAAGTATTTGTAGTAATCTTCCTCATCCAGACTCTTAATGTTATTTTCGTGGGGCATCTTGATTCCTTCAGTTTTCACTATTTTTCCTTGTTTGATAGTAAGTGTGGCATATTTGTCCAAGCCAAACTCCATTGCAATATCATGGCTATATATACAGAGTGTTGAGCAGCAATTCTATTTCAGATGATGTTTTTCCATACAGCTTCAGACCATCCATGTAAAGGAGGTGGGATAGTCTGGCAGATGTTTTTGATGTTTGATAGCCATGTCCTGAGTTATTCAGTATTGTTGACAGAGGAAACAGTGCAATAACAAATAGTAGTGGTGATAATGAATCTCCTTGAAATATTCCTCTCTTGATATTAATCTCTCCCAGTCTTTCACCATTGACCTGCAACTGTGTCTTCCATTGTGCCATCGATCTTTGCACAAATTTTCTGATGTTTCTACTGACTCCTGTTATTTCTAGGCACTTGATTATCCAGTCATGTGGCAGAGAGTCAAATGCCTTTTTGTAGTCAATCCATGCCACATTCAGGTTGGTCTTCCTTTTCTTGCAGTTTTCCAAGATCATTTTGTCTATTAGGAGTTGATCTTTTGTTTCTCTGCTATTGGGGCGGTTTCCTTTCTGCTCAGGTGGAAAGAGATTGTTTTCAACTAGATGCTGTTGTACTGCATCAGCTACCACACCAGTTAGCAATTTGAAAGTTGTTGGTAAGCAGGTAATTGGCCTGTAGTTGCCTGGTGTTGCCCCTTTTGCTGGATTTTTCATTATTAGGTAGGTTTTCCCAGTTGTTAGCCACTTTTCAATTTCTCCTCCTTGTAGTATATTGTTGAACTGCTTGGCAATGAGTGGGTATATAACAGTTAGATGTTTCAACCAAAACCCATGTAGTTCATCTTCACCTGGTGCTGACCAATTTTTGATCTTCCTTGCTCTTTTTTCTACCATTTTTGTTGTTATTACTAGTTCTTTCATTTCAACTTCTCTTTTATTTGCATCCACCTCTTTTAACCAAGCCACATCCTTGTTGTGTTTCTTTCGGTTATCCCATATCTGTTTCCAGAACTGCACTGTTTCTTTCTTGTCAGGTACTGACTGATTCATTGCAGTTTCTCCATTGATGGATTGGTAGAAACGTTTCTGATTGGGTTGAAATTAGAGGTTCTGCCTATAATTTGCAATTCGAGCTTTGTATCTACTGATTTTCCTGGCTATAGCTGTTATTTGCTGCTTTATTATTTCCAGTGCTTCCTTGATCTTCCTTGTTTCTATGTGGTATTTCTTGATTAGATATTCTTTGGTCTTCTTGTTCTTCAGCTTCTTTTCTTTCATCTGTTCTAGCTTGCTTGCATGTGATCTTAACTTGCTGATCTTATTTTCTAGTCTAACCTTCCATTTTTGTGGTGCATTGTTTGTTTGTTTTTCTTCTTTGTTGATTTTGCATCCCAGATATTCAGTTATAACTGCAGCTGTGCTGTACATTAGTTGTGTTTCTGTAATGTATTGAGTTGAATTTATGAAGCAGGTGGCTGGGATTGTGCCAGAACGGTTAATAGACCACGTGGCCTGCCAGCCAGACTTCCTGTCTACAAGATTGTTAGCATGCATTTGAGTGGGAGAATACTGTGTATTCATTGGCTGACGCCACCCAGAGCTGAATGTATAAATAGGGGTGGAGCAATGTTTGTTAGTTTCTGTTTTTGACCTTCAATAAAGAAGTACTTGTTTCTATTGCTCTTCAATGCTGAACCAAGCAGAAAACAGAACATTGGCAACGAAGGTGGGATCGTGCTGCCGCAATTCAAAGAGTTGAGTCACTACGGGGGAAAGGCCTAGCAAGCGCTTGGTTGGAACAGCGTTCCACCCCCCTCACTCACTCTATCCTGCCAGTACGGAAACGCTGGAGGAGAGTGCTTCCAAGACTTCGCCCTGGAAGTCCTACGGAAGCCTGCACAGCATGAGGCATTGAAAAGGCCATGAAAGACTCACCATGGTGAAGATCGGAAAACTCTCCGAATTCGACGTCGCTCATCCGGAGAGGTGGAGCTCCTATGTCGTGAGAGTTGAAAACTACCTGAGGGTAAACCAAGTTCGAGATGACGGATTGAAGGCTGCGATGCTCCTGTGTGTTTGCGGTCAAGAAACTTAGAGGGGGCTTTGGACTTCCGGACTGGAGACTTTATTACCAAGCGTCTATGTTACTTTGGCTCAAAGAATGGATTATGCTGAGAAATAAACGACTTCTTTATTTGGAGGGACATGACTTACAATTGGGCTGGCATGTGTTCTTATGGTATGAGAAAAACAAAGTACATAAATATTTTCAAAGACATGCCATAAGGAATGTGTTCTCAGAGTGGGAGAAAATTAAACATAAAATATATATGAAAATACCAGAGTGGCTTTCAACGATGGAAGCATTTGCTTATCCAAATTTAATTAACTATGACAAACTTGTTACTTATAAAGACATTTTAGATAAGGATGGAAAACTTAAAGACAGACTAACTCTCTATCAACAAGGCATTGACTTAACATGGTGGTCCTATCTGCAAATTCAAACAAGATATGAAAAAGATGTAAAAGTAATGGACTTTTATAAAGAACAGACAGTATTTGACAAAACACTTTTGAAAACAGATGAAAATTTGATCAAGAAACTTTATAAATTTCTATTAAATTGGAAGATGGAAGAAGAACAAGTAAAAGAAACAATGATAGTGTGGGCAAAAAACTTTGGATACTCCATAGACTTAGAAGACTGGGAAAAGCTTTGGGAGAGAAATATTAAACTTACTAAAGCAGCTTCATATAAAGAGAATTTATATAAAATGTTTTATAGATGGCATATGACACCAGTTAGATTAGCAAAAATGTTTAAAAATGTATCGAATATTTGTTGGAAATGTAAAGAAAAACCAGGTACTTATTATCATATTTGGTGGATGTGTCCTAAAGCTAAGAAATTTTGGTTTAAAATTCATAAATGGTTAGAAAAGATGACTAAAATACAAATAGAATATAAACCAGAAATATTTTTGCTAGGAATATTAGGATCTAACTATGGTAAAGAGAATGAATATTTAATATTACATGTATTGACAGCAGCGAGAATTGTATTTGCTCAATTTTGGAAAAATGAAAATTTACCACATGATCAGATTATAATTATGAAAATTTTAGAATGTGCAGAAATGGACAGATTGACATTGGAGATTAAGGAGAAAGAGGATTCAGTGTATTTTAGGACATGGGGAATTTTTTATCAATGGTTAGCATTACGTTAGAGCTAAATTATACTTAATTAGTAAGCTTTTATTTTATGACTATTTTTAGTATTAATGACTATAATTGTTTAGTATTGTATTAATTACTGTTATTCAATACGTGTACCCGGACGAGAGTCTGCTTGTGTAAGCGTTGGATTTTTTATGTGGGGGTAACCCCAGTACTGTACCTATCCCTACCCCTATTCCCATCC
Source organism: Azemiops feae (assembly GCA_023970755.1). Lineage (NCBI taxonomy): Eukaryota > Metazoa > Chordata > Lepidosauria > Squamata > Viperidae > Azemiops > Azemiops feae. The sequence goes on along the minus strand of JALGBA010004269.1, from coordinate 531,049 downwards.
CTATCCCAACTCCACTCCCTAACCCCATCCTCTACCCATATTATCCCTACCCTTCCCATACCCATAAAAAATTTAATAAAATATATTAAAAAAAAAAGAAACTTTCAATATTGCCAAGAACTTGGTTGCGCCAGCGCCACTTGAGTCCATTGCATATGCAGAACTTAAGAAGATGCTCAAAGAACATTTCGAGCCCAAGTTTTCAGTCATCGCTTGGCGGCACGCTTTTGAGCAGCGAGACCAGCACCCCAGAGAGTCCGCTGCCGACTTCATAGCCGCTCTTTGCCAAGCTGCACGGCCATGCGAGTTCAAGGACCTTGAAGAGAGGCTGCGGGACTGCTTAGTGGTCTAAGGAGTCGAGAACTGCAAAAGAAGATCTTTGCTAAAGAGACCATTTCTTTCCAAGATGCGCTGAGGGAGATAACGGCCGAAGAAGCAGCAGGCAGAGCTGTTAAGGCTTTGCAGCTCTCCAAGAATCCTTCTTGCACGACGGCCGTCCACCATGAGGACGCCGAGACTGCTGAAGACTCCGAATCGGACCACGAAGTCGATCGGTTGCAGCAACCTCCGGAAAGAAGGCCTCAGCGGCAACCTGACAAGGCAGTTTCCCTCTCTCGATGCATCAGGTGTGGAGGCCGACACAAACGGGCTGACTGTTGGTTCCACACAGCAACTTGCCAGGCGTGTGGCAAGCAAGGCCACATCGCCACCGTTTGTTCGGGTCGCAGGAAAGAGCATTCCTCAGAAGAGTTGCCTCGGAAAGGTACCGGGGTCCCCAGTCAACACAGGGTGGGTTTTTGCATGAGTAGAAGGAGCGTGTTTAGGACAGGCGCCCATCGCCCACTCAAGGAGAAATTACACCTCAAAGTCAAGTTGTACGGGGTTCCTTCTGACATGGAGTTGGACACGGGTTCAGCTCTATCGATAATCTCCCAAAGGACCCTTCAGCAGATTTGTAGGCAAAGTGGCAAGCGCATTAAGCTCAGGCCGTTGAATCTCGTTTTAACCGACTTCCAAAATTCCTGGGTAAACATCAAGGGGGAGGCCACACTGGGAGTGCAGTTCAGGAATTTCGAGGGTCCCTTGGAAGTTGTAGTTGTTGAGGGCAACCGCACCAGCTTAATTGGGCTCGATTGGTTTGATGCTTTGGGAATTCAAGTGACTGGGTTGAATAGCTTGCAAACGTCGAGCCTCTCGGCAGTGTGTAAAGAGTTTGCTGATGTCTTCAGCCCAGAGTTAGGGGCATACAAAGGGCCTCCAATTGCACTTTGGTTAGACCCTTCAATAGAACCGATAAGCATTAAGCCTCATCGGGTGCCTTTTGCCCTGAAGCAGAGAATCAATGCAGAGCTGGACAAGCTGTTACAGCAAGGCATTTTAGAACCACTTGATAGCAGTCCATGGGAAAACCCCATTGTCACACCACTTAAGGCCAATGGAGAAGTCCGCATTTGTGCCGACTATAAATGCACATTAAACAAAGCTCTCCAACAGCACTCTTATCCGGTGCCTGTAGTCAGCCACATTTTGACATCTCTACAGGGAGGTCGCATTTTCGCCAAATTAGATTTGGCTCAGGCCTACCAGCAGCTGCCAGTGGATGATGCTACAGCAGAGGCCCAAACCATTGTGACCCACCGGGCAGCCTTCAAGGTGCGACGGTTACAGTTCGGGGTTAATGTAGCCCCTGGCATCTTCCAGAGCGTAATATTCCGGGTGTATGCCCATATTTCGATGATGTCCTCATCGCAGGGGAATCAGTCGAAAACCTGGCTGACAGGCTCCGGGCCGTCTTGCGGCGTTTCCCTGAAGTGGGGCTGAAGCTCAAACAGGAGAAATGCAAAATTGGAGTCACTTCCACAGAATTCCTGGGGTTTCGTATAGATGCCGAAGGCATTCATCCTGCTGAATCCAAGCTCAAAGCAATTCAGCAGGCACCCAGTCCCAAGATGAAGGGAGAGCTTCAGGCCTTCCTGGGACTCCTTAACTTCTATCATGCTTTCCTCCCCCACAAGGCCACAGTGGCAGAGCCGTTACACTGGCTCTTGGACAAGAAGGCCCCATGAAAGTGGATGAGTGTCCACGAGGGGAATTTTGCAGCAGTTAAGGCATTGCTGTCATCTAATGCGGTGTTGGCTCATTTTAATGAGCAGCTTCCAATCAGCATTGCCTGCGATGCATCCCTGTACGGAATCGGAACTGTGTTAAGCCATCTTAAGGCTGATGGAACATAAGTTCCCCTAGCATATTATTCCAGAACCCTCGCTTCAGCGGAACGGAATTTTGCGCAAATAGATAGGGAGGCATTGGCCATTGTGGCTGGCATCAAAAAGTTTCACGACTTTTTGTATGGCCGCCATTTCACGGTCTTCACTGACCATAAGCCACTTTTGGGGTTGTTCACTACGAACAAGCAGACACCCCAGATCATCTCTCCTAGGATGTTGAGGTGATCAATATTCCTATCTGCTTATGAGTATTGTCTGGTTCACAAACCGGGTAAAGAAATGGGCCACGCAGACGGCCTTAGTAGGTTGCCTCTACAGCTATTAGAGTCAGATCCTGCTCCAGCCAACCACATCCTGGCTATCCAGGATTTGCCAGAGTCTCCCCTTAATGCAGGGAATGTTGCTGCAGAAACAGTTTCTGACAGCACGTTGAGCCGCGTGTTGAACTGGGTGCTTACAGGATGGTCGGAAAAGTGTCCTGGCCCTAACTTCCAGAGTTTTTGGAAAAGGAAGCATGAGTTATCCACCTTTAAGGGTTGTATCCTGTGGGGCAGTAGGGTAATAATCCCGACCTCACTGAGGACTAGAGTCCTTGATTCTCTGCATGAGGGACATCTGGGAATAGTCCGGATGAAGGCACTCACGCGCAGCTACCTTTGGTGGCCTGGGCTCGATAAAGATATCGAGTCCCAGGTCCACAGGTGCCTCATTTGCCAGCAGTCAAGGCCAGAAATGCCACATGCTCCTGTACATAGATGGGAGACCACACAAGCCCCTTGGTCGAGGATTCATATGTCCACTATGATGACTACCAGGACCATCCAGGTTCTGCGCTGCATCTTTGCAACACATGGGCTCCCAGATGTCATAGTCTCAGACAATGGGGCTCAATTTACTTCTGCAGAGTTTCAGTCCTTTTTAAGGGCAAATATGATTAGGCATGCCACTTCAGCTCCCTTTCACCCAGCTTCTAATGGCCAAGCGGAACGCATGGTTAGAACCACAAAGGAATCCTTGAAGAGGATCACAACTGGTAATTGGCACCACAGGTTGGCAGATTTCCTACTCTGCCAATGCACAACGCCCTGCACTTCGACAGGCAAAAGCCCAGCTGAGTTACGATGGGGTAGATGCCTGATCACAAAGCTGGATCGCTTGCACCCAGACCGGGTTGATTCACAAGTGCCGCAGCCTAAGGCACCGAGGCACTTGAAGTGGGTGATCTGGTTTGGGCGCGCAACTATGGACAAGGGGCACTGTGGGTGGTAGCTGTGGTTTGCAAGGTGTCAGGGCCGCTCTCATACGAAGTGGCCCTGGAAGACGGTCATGTGCTCCATCGGCACATTGACCAGCTGCGTTGGAGGTTGCCACGCCACTCTTCTGCTCCTGGCTCTGCTCTTGGGGGGAGGAGGAACACGATTACGATCTTGCATCGGAGTCTCTCAGCGAAAGCGGGACCTTGCGATCGCCAAATGGGGTTTTTGCCAATGAGGCTGCTCCTAACTCAGGCATTGCGCCCATGGGGCATTGCTCTCAATCGGCTTTTCATGCCGATCCGGTGGATTCTACGCCACCATGGAACTCTGGTCCAGGCCTACCGGAACAGGCCAGCCAAAGGGAAATGGACACAGGCTTGGGTCAACCGGAACAGGCCAGCCTTCACGAATCGGCTCTACCCGTGTCGGGCGGGTCACACAGCCCCGGTCTGCCGAGCCTGGCAGATGAGCTTGCAGATCGGAAGCTAGCAGCAGCTCCGAGATGTTCGGAGCGGGCGAAAGGCCCACCGAATTATTTAAAGGACTATGTAAGGTTTTTGCATTGCAAACCTAAAATGCTTATGTATTTTTACTGCAAACTTAAATGCTTATGTATGGTTCTTTGAAATGTAAATGCTTATGTATGATCTTTTGAAATGTGAATGCTTATGTGTTTTCTTACAAACTGAAATGCTTAAGTATTCTTGATACTGAACTGAGTAATGTCAGGTCTATGTAACACTGAGTGCCAGTGTGCCTTTTGAATGTGTGTAGTTTTTGACAACAAACAATGCTTTGTAAATGTCAAAGAGCCAGGGGGGAGGGGTGTAATGTATTGAGTTGAATTTATGAAGCAGGTGGCTGGGATTGTGCAGGAACGGTTAGTAGACCACGTGGCCTGCCAGCCAGACTTCCTGTCTACAAGATTGTTAGCATGCATTTGAGCAGGAGAATACTGTGCATTCATTGGCTGACACCGCCCAGAGCTGAATGTATAAATAGGGGTGGAGCAATGTTTGTTAGTTTCTGTTTTTGACCTTCAATAAAGAAGTACTTGTTTCTATTGCTGCCTCTTCAATGCTGAACCAAGCAGAAAACAGAACAGTTTCTTGCAGTGAATTGGTGCTTATACTTGATATTTCAGTATTTGCATCTTTTAATGCTTGTGCTAGCTGTTTCTTTGGAACAAGCTTCAATGCAGGCAGCCTTATTCTGTTGTTTTTGTGCTGTTCTAGATGCTCAGTTATTCTTTGTTTCAATTCTTTTATTTCTTTAGTTAGAGGGCTTTGTTCTTCCTGAGGAAGAGGTGCCTGGTTTCCAAATGAGAATAGTTGTATATCTCTGCTGGGTTCCTTCACTGCCAACTCCCCCTGGTTTGCCTCTACATTCTGAATTACTTTTGGCAAGCCTTTGATTTCTTTGCCCTGGGTAAACCTTTGCAGTTCGTCCAATTCTGTTTCTGTGAATACTTTATTTCATATTATAAATCGGCATTGATCTGCTAGTCTCTGTTCTGTTATTTCTGATTCTGGATGTTGTTCTTTCCAGAACTGGTGCATTTGTTTTAGATATCCTCTTCTTGTTGGACTTGATCTGTAATAACATTATTTGTTTTCAATCACTGTGTATTTGCGACGGGTAAACAACTTTTCTTCCAGTAGTTCTGCAGCTGCTGGCCCTGGTTGTCAGCCAACAGTCCTGAGTCCTGTAACCCATTTTTCACCAGATATCCAGGAACTCCAACATCTAGCGCAGACCTTGTTAACCCGGGTGACATCCAAACTGGTATGGCATTCTGAAATTTACGTCTCACCATATTTTTTATGGGAGAGACACTCTTTGTCTGACTCCTCTTATGAGACCTGTCCAGTATGGTTGAACCTCTGGCATAGCTCTCATCTTCCTCAGAGTACACAAGCCCCACAACCACGTCAAGGTAGTGCCTCACTGGGGGTTGTTGTTGTTTTTGTTGTTGTTGTTGTTGTTGTTATTCTGGGGTGTTGGCTACTCCTGCCAGTTTGGTGTCATCTGCAAATTTGATGAGTTCCCCTTCAATTCCCTCGTCTAAGTCATTTATGAAGATATTGAAGAGTACTGGGCCTAAGACGGAACCTTGTGGTACCCCACTGCTTACTTCTCTCCATGTGGATGTAGTGCCATTGAGGACTACCCATTGAGTTCGGTTTGCCAGCCAGTTACAGATCCATCTGGTGGTGATGTTGTCTATTCCACCTTTTTCTAGCTTACCAAGGAGTAGGTTGTAGTCTACTTTATCAAATGCCTTACTGAAGTCTAAGTATACTACGTCCACAGTATTTCACTGGTGTATTAGTTTAGTCACTTTGTCCAAGAATGAAATAAGATTGGTTTGGCATGATTTGCTTTTAACAAACCCGTGCTGGCTACTAGTTATAACTTTGTTTGCTTCTAGTTGTTCGCAGATCTGTTTTTTTATTCTTTTCTAGGATCTTCCCAGGTATTGATGTTAAACTGATTGGTCTATTGCAGTGATGGCGAACCTTTTAGAGACCGAGTGCCCAAACTGCAACCCAAAACCCACTTATTTATCGCCGGGTGCCAGGTGGGCGTGGCCCACTGGGTGGGTGTGGCTGTGTGGTCATGGCAAATTGGTTGGGTGTGGCCAAGGTAGGCGTGGTCACCTCAATGTTGCTCGTGGGGAGGGACGCCTGTGGGGGGTGGGCAGGGTTGGGGGAGATCCAGGGGATCTCTGGCAGGTCGGGTGGTAGACAGGAGGCTTGTCCTGTGGGGTGAGGTGAGGCAGGGTGGGGGTGCCATTGCCTTGGGGCAAGGCAAGGGCCGGGACGGCTGCTGCCTGACACCATTGGCCCCTGCACACAGAGGCCAGCGAGCGCATGGGGGCTGATGGTGTCCGTCAGCAGCCACAGCCTACCAGCCCTTTGACCGGCACACTCTGGGGTTCCGCAGCCTGCCACCAGCAGTTCAAAGAAGCCACCTCTGAGCTGGATGGCCGGCTGATAGCTGAGGAGGTGATGCAATGGGTCATGCCCGGGAAAAGGAGAGGATGCGAGGCCAGGAGGGATGGGACAGGGGGGAGGGAAACCAGCTGTGCCGGGATGCATCCGGCCACATGGGACCTCGGTGAGTTAGCAGGCGGCTGGTTGAAGAGGGACAGTTGCCATCTCTGGGGCATGGCATGCGTGCCCACAGAGAGGGCTCTGAGTGCCGCGTCTGGCACGCGTGCCATAGGTTCGCCACCACTGGTCTATTGTTTCCTGGGTCTGTTTTTTTTCCCTTTCTTGAAGATGGGAACCATATCAGCCCTTTTCCAATCCTCAGGTACTTCCCATGTGCTTTAGGATTTTTGAAAGATGTGGTGCGGTGGTTCTGAGATAACATCTGCCAGCTCCTTCCCGGTGATTTATGTTCATCAAGGTCGGATAGGTGTTCTCTTACCATTTTCTTGCTTATTTTAATTTTTGTTTCTAATTTGTCTTTTGCAGTGGTTTTTTTATTATGTTGGGCTATGGTTTCTTTTTGTGTGAAGACTGATGTAAAGTATGAATTAAGCAGCTCTGCATTCTTCCTGTTGCCTGTTATTTCCTTGTCATCTTCTCTCTTTAGTGGACCTACCATTTTCTTGACTTTTTCTTGTTGTTAATATATTGGAAAAAGCTTTTTTTTTATTATCCATGATTTCTGTTGCAAGTCTTTGTTTGTTCTGAGCTTTTGCTTTCCTGACTTCATCTTTACATGTTCTGGCTGTCTGCTGATAATTGGCCTTAGTTATGTGCCCCTCTTTCCATTTTTTGTATTTGTCGTTTTTGTCTTTCAGTTTGTCAGAGAGATCTTTGTGCAGCCATGCTGGTTTCTTCTTGAATTTGTTTTTCTTTTTTAGTGGTATTGTGCTGGTTTGGGCTTTTATGATTGCATTTTTGAGAGTTTCCCATGCTTCTTGAGTTGTTTTCCGCTTTAGGATTTTCATCCATGGGATCTTTCCTAGGTTCTCTCTGAGTTTGTTAAAGTCAGCTCTTTTGAAGTTCAAGACACTGTGTCAAGGCTGCTAACATCGAATGTTATGCTTGACATTATATATGGATGCAGACATTCACTATTTAACCTGTGTATCACTTTAAGAGCCACTATTAGATAGTATGGGAGGGAGGGAGTGAAAGATGTGCTGAGAACTATATAGCCATAACAATATTTCAGCAGAGCGTCTTCAAAGCCGGATGAAATGTGAGAAGATAAAGATATGGCGCGTTATGGAACGGGAGGGAAAGCTCACACTTCAAACTAATTGGAGAATGTGATTAATGACTGTTACATGAGGGAGGGGAATATGCTTAGACACTGTGGGAAGAAGTAGGGTTTAGTTTTTGGCTTCACTTTATACGTATCGAAGCTATGTTGCAAAATAAAGTGTTTTAAAGGTAAACAATGCCTCAGAATTCCTTGAAATGTATCTTCCTTTTGGAACCTAACATCAAGCCAAAAACCAACAAACTTTTTAGATGTTTAGGGATCTGAATTCCTAGTCACTATTCCTAAAAGAAGGAGTAGACTGACGAATGAAAGGAACGTCATGAAAGAAGAGGAATTACCAGAGACTAGCTTTCCTGTAGCTGTAAGTCCCTCAGAGATGGGAGCCACAGCTTGCAAGCCTGTTGAGAGAGAACCCTCACAAGCCCCCCAGCTGGGAGCAAAGCCAAAGAGATTAGAAAAGCTGATTTGGTCTTCAGACTGGGACAAGCCAAGTGTGGAATCCGGAGATTTCGTAACAGCTTCTCCATCTTCAAAGACTTCCAAGACGGAGGAGTTAGAGCCACAACAAAGAGATCTTCACAGATTACATCCCCCACGCCAGTGGAGAATTGCCAAGCCTTCGGCAGCTGAAGACTCAGGTGAGTGGAGATGTCAATTTACAACTCATAGTCAGTCTGTGGAGAATTTGGCAGAGAGGTTTGAAGCATTAGAAGTAAGGGGAGCGGAACAGTCCCTGCTGAGAGAGGCCCCTAGCCCTTCCCTCACAGATCAACCAGTTTTCTGATCCCTGGAACCCCCTGCCAGGGCCTCCAGCCCCACAGAGAGAGGGAAACCCAGCCCGGGGGCCCTGCCTCAATGGGGAATTTGGCAGCCCCCTCAGACGGAAGATGAAAAGCCTCTGAGCATGCGTCAGCTAATGGAGATCTTACAGCAGCTTGGGATGGTGCAAGGGCTAGGAGAGCAGCAGAGGGTGCCATCACCCCCCGCAGGCCAACAACATAGAAGGCAGCAACTGCCCTCACCTATTCAGCAACCTTTAGAAAACCTCCCACGATTAGAGAGGCCAGCACGGCCAGTATTGCAACCACAGCAGGGTGGAGGGCAGCCAGCCCTGAACGTGCAACCCTTGGGCATGCAACAGCAACAAGGCTGGGGCCAACCACAACTGAGAGCACCACCCCTGCAGCAGCCAGCCCCAAACGTGCAACCCTTGGGCATGCAACAGCAACAAGGCTGGGGCCAACCACAACTGAGAGCGCCACCCCTGCAGTGGAGAGTTCCGCAGCCGCCAATTCGGCAACAAGGGTGGGCCCAGCAGCAACAACCCCAGTGGGCCCCACAACAGCCTATGATTGGCCCACCTCTCAGAGCAACTTTCGATGGGGACTCAGAGAAGCTAATTTTTTTCCTCAATCAAGTACGTTCTCATTTAAATCGCTGGGCCCATCTCTACCCAGACCCAGGTGCCATGGTCGATGTGATTGCATCCAACCTAGAGGGAGAGGCATCTGAATGGCTGAACAATTTATACAATGAGCAAGCCCCCGAATTAGACAATCCCCACTTCTTCCTCCTGGGGTTGAGAGAGAGATTTGAGGACCCTTCTATCAGCCTTAGAGCATGAGGACAAATCCACAAAATAAAACAAGCTGGTAGACCTGCTCTAGAGTATGTACATGAATTCCGCAAGATAGCCGGTTGAATAGAGGGGTGGCCTGAGCAATCCCTAATCCATCTCTTCATTGAGGGGTTAGATGACCACCTCTCCCTCATTTGAGCAGTACCTGATCAGCTACATGAGTGGTACCAGACAGCGGTGAAGGTGGACGTTCAACTCACCCACTATAAGAAGTCTCCCCCACCTGAACCCGAGATAAGACCTGAGCAGCCCAGACGACAACCGCCCACCCCGAAAACCCCCAATGGCTACGACCGCTGAAAGACCCAGACCACCTGCAGGTCCACCGATCACATGCTTCCGGTGTGGACAACAGGGACATCGAGCATCAAACTGCCCGGTCCCCTATCCCCGACAGCAGAACAAACCGGCACCTGCAGTGAGGAAAATCCAGCGGGATCACACAGCAACTGGTTGCCCAAGCTACCTCCCCTACACAGGAGGACGTCGGAGCTGAGACTGGACCCGCCGTCGGTCTACCCTTTTTTGACAGCGATGATGAAGGAGAGAATGACCCAATGGTGAGTCGACCTGTCCCTCCTTTCAAACTGGCTGCAAGGCTAATCAGCCCTAAGTCAGGAGCACAGACAGACTTAAAAGTGCTAGTAGATTCTGCATGCTCCCGATGTATCATTAGCTTGCCCTTTGCCATGAAACTGGGAATACGAGCAAAATCACTCTCCCAGCCAATGAGGTTTGAGCAAGCCGATGGCTCCCTGATGGGAGGAACTTTTGTCACGCAACTAACTGAGCCTCTACGCCTAGAAATAGGGGAGCACTGGGAGTTCATACGTTTCCTAGTGGCTCCAAAACTAACTGAGGCTGTGATCCTAGGATTAGCCTGGTTAGACAAATGGAAGCCATTTATCTGGTGGGAGAAAGGGATGAGAACTGTGAGGTTACCAATAGGGCCAAACCCTCCCCCCCGATTCGACATTGCGGAACACTTTAGGCCACCTAATGAGCGAGCACTTATAACTGCCTCACCGTCACCAGACGATTCACTCATCCCCAATGAATACCGGGACTTAGCGGAGGTATTCAGTGAGAATGAATGCGATGTCCTACCCCCTCACAGACCCAATGACTGTTCCATTGAATTGGTGCCAGGAGCCAAGCTCCCACGCCCGAGAATGTACGCTATGTCCCCCCTCGAAATGGAAGAGATGCAGCAATACGTGAATAAGAACCTAAAGAGGGGGTTCATTGAAAGGGCCAAATCTACTGTGGGAGCCCCTGTATTATTTAAAGAGAAAAAAGATGGGTCTCTTCATCTCTGTGTAGACTATAAGGGTCTTAACGCTGTAAGTGTGCACAACAAGTACTCCCTCCCCCTCCTACAGGACTTATTAACTCATCTGGCTAAGGGGAGTGTTTTCACAAAATTAGACCTGAGAGAGGCATATTACCGAGTGAGAATAAAGGAGGGAGACGAGTGGAAGACTGCCTTCAACTGCCCCATGGGGAGCTACCAATTCAAGGTCATGCCATTTGGACTACAGGGGGCCCCAGCTGTATTCATGCAGCTGATTAATGAGGTTCTACATGATCACCTGTACAAAGGGGTCCTGGTGTACCTTGACGATATCCTTATATACAGCACGAATATGACTGATCACATAAAGCTGGTGAGAGAAGTATTAAAGAAACTACTGAATGCCAAGCTTTATGCCAAATTGTCAAAATGTGAATTTCATCAGACCCGATTAGATTACCTCGGCTACAGAATTTCCAACGAGGGCATTGAGATGGATCCAGCTAAGGTGAAAACTATAATTGAGTGGCAACCCCCAAGAACCCGCAAACAGCTCCAGAGCTTTCTAGGTTTTGCCAACTTCTACCGTCAATTCATACCCTCTTTTGCCAAGATTGCCCTACCCCTTACAGACTTACTCAAAACAGGGGGAAAAGGAGGGAAGCCGCGACCGGGCCAACCACTAGCATGGACTATGAACTGTCAAATGGCTTTTGAGAATTTAAAAAGACTATTTGCCGCTGAACCGGTTCTAAAGCACCCCTGCCCAGGGGAACCCTTTGTAATACAAGCCGACGCCAGCGATGTGGCCGTTGGAGCTGTACTACTTCAAAAGAACAAGGATGGAATCCTGCAACCCTGCGCCTACACCTCCAAAAAATTTACGGAAAGTGAACGGAGATGGGCAATATGGGAAAAAGAGGCCTTCGCAATTAGATGGGGGTTGTTAAACTGGCGACACTACCTAGAGGGGAGCAAGGTGCCATTTGAAGTATGGACAGATCACAAAAACCTAGAGGCACTGAAAACTCCCCGCAAATTGTCCCCTAAGCAAGTACGGTGGGCACAGTACTTTAACTGTTTCAACTTTACACTAAAGTACATACCAGGGGGAAAAAACGTCCTAGCTGATGCGCTATCTAGATTGCCCCAATACAAAAGCAAATGTGAAGAAGTTAATGAGGTGATTATCTCTAATCCACAGCCTGTTGCACAAATCACACCTCGCAGGGTCCCCAATCCGGATGACCCTGGAGCAAAGAAAATAAAATGAGAGTTCCTCACCGATCAATGGTTCAAAGATAATCAAACCTCCTTGACGTGCCGGGATGGTTTGGCTTACAAGGGAGGGAAACTGTATTTACCCGAATCCCTCCATGTAAATGCTCTCAAACACAGCCATGATGTTAAACAGGCTGGACACTTTGGATATCTAAAAACTCTACATCTCACCCGCCAGCAATTCTGGTGGCCGGGACTGAAACGGGATGTGGAAAACTATGTGAAGAGTTGTACCGTATGTGCCACAATGAAAAGAATCCCGGGGAAAACCCCTGGGTTACTGCAGCTGGTGGCAGACCCTTCCCAACCCTGGGAAGAAATAGCTATGGACTTTATCATAGACTTACCTGAAAGTAAAGGGAATACTGTCATCTGGACGGTAATAGACTTGTTTTCGAAGCAGGCACATTTCATCGCCTGCAAAGGACTCCCATCCACCTAACGACTGACTAAATTGTTCTTGAAACATATCTACCGACTGCATGGCGCCCCTAAGCGAATAATCTCAGACAGGGGGGTGCAGTTCACAGCAAAGTTTTGGAGGAGTTTTCTTAAATTAATTGGATCATCTCAAGGCTTATCATCTGCTTTTCATCTGGCCACCAATGGAGCTGCAGAAGCCGCCAACAAAATGGTGGAGCAATATCTCAGATGCTACGTGTCCTATCAACAGACTAACTGGACTGACCTCCTCCCTTTTGCAGAGGTGGCGTACAACAATTCTGTGCATAGCAGTACTGGCTACACACCTTTCAGAGTAGCCACAGGCAAAGAGTTTGGTCCAATACCTGAATATCCCCAAGTACCAACCGCTTCCCAGACACTTGACCAATGGGTGAGGGGATGGGAGGAAGTTTGGAGAAACACAAAATCTGCTTTAAAAAAGACTTTTGAAACCTATAAAAAGCAAGCTGACAAAAAGAGAGCTCCCCAAAGAACGTTCCAAGTTGGGGAAAAGGTCTATCTGTCAACCAAATATTTACGCCTCAAATTACCCAGCAAGAAGTTAGGACCGAAATTCTTAGGGCCTTTTCCTATCATAAAGGTCATCAATCCGATCACTGTAAAACTGAAACTCCCTAGACTTCTGGGTAAAATGTTTTCCATACTAGTTTGTTAAAACGTTATCAGGGCTCCACTTTAAGACCTCCCCCAAAGAAAGCACCTGGGCCCCTCATAGTTGCAGGACAGACCCATTATGAAGTGAAATGTATTCTTGATTCCAGAATCTTTAAAGGCAAATTGCAGTACTTAGTACAATGGAAAGGATACCCGTTATCTAAAGCCACCTGGGTGAAATCAAGCGAGGTGGAAGCTGACAGACTCGTCAAAAGATTTCATGCAAAATATCCCAACAAACCGAAACCTAATCATTAACATATGCTTTTGTTTACATTACAGGATCTGTCATTTTTGTAAGGGGGGCCGGATGTCAAGGCTGCTAACATCGAATGTTATGCTTGACATTATATATGGATGCAGACATTCACTATTTAACCTGTGTATCACTTTAAGAGCCACTATTAGATAGTATGGGGGGGGAGGGAGTGAAAGATGTGCTGAGAACTATTTAGCCATAACAATATTTCAGCAGAGCGTCTTCAAAGCCAGATGAAATGTGAGAAGATAAAGATATGGCGCATTATGGAACGGGAGGGAAAGCTCACACTTCAAACTAATTGGAGAATGTGATTAATGACGGTTACATGAGGGAGGGGAATATGCTTAGACACTGTGGGAAGAAGTAGGAGGGTTTAGTTTTTGGCTTCACTTTATACCTATCGAAGCTATGTTGCAAAATAAAGTGTTTTAAAGGTAAACAATTCCTTGAAATGCATCTTCCTTTTGGAACCTAACACACTGGTTGGATTGTTTTCTGTTGCTAGTGTTTGTGTTATATTAAATTCCAGTATGACGTGGTCGCTTTTGCCCAAGGTTCCGGTAACTTCAACTCCCTCTATCACTTCTTCTCTGTTAGTAAGAATTAAATCCAGTATGGCTTTACATCTAATTCTCTCCTCCACCTTTTGGTTAACAAAGTTGTCGGCTAAGTTGGTTAGGAATCTGTTTGATCTCCCGTTCACTGCAGAGTTTGTCTCCCAGTTGATATCTGGATAGTTGAAGTCTCCCATTACTATTGTGGTATGCTTCCTACATACATTTGTTAACAGGTTGGCAAAGAGTTCATCTATTTCTTCTGATTAGTTGGATGGTCTGTAATATACACCTATGGTAATGTCACTTTTTTCCTCTTTTATATTGACCCATATGCATTCTGGAGATATTTTATCTTTGATCATGTGCATTTCTGTAGATATGTAGTGTTCTATTACATATAGTGCAACTCCCCCTCTTTTTGTAGACCTGTTTCTTTTGAACAATTTGTATCCATCCATCAGTCCATTCCATTCATGGGTTTTGTCCCACCAGGTTTCTGTAATAACAACTATGTCATACCCTCCCTCGTGTACTATTGCTTCTAGTTCGCCCTGTTTGTTCCCCAAGCTTTTCTTTTTTCTCATCACTCCCTACCTCATTGTTTGATTTGTTTTCTTGGGATTTATGATTGGTTTTGGGATCTAGAGATTCTGAAGATTGGTCACCCTTCCCTCTCAATTTTAGTTTAAAGCCCTCCTGATGAGTTGGGCCAGTCTTTTTCTGAGTACATTTTCCCCTGTTTTCGTGAGATGCAGCCCATCCCTTGCCAAGAGTCCTTTGCGAAGGAAATGCAGTCCGTGATCCAGGAAACCAAAGTTTTCTTCGCAACATCAATCCTTTAGCCAGTGGTTTATTTCTAGAATTCTTTTTTCTCTCAATGGGTGTTGGCCTTTCGTTGGGAGTACTGATGAAAACACTACTTGTGCTCCTAGCTTCTTAACTTTATTGCCTAGGTGTTTGTAGTCACTCACTATTGTACTCAGGTTCTTTGTTGTGTCATTCATCCCAATATGGTGGAGAAGGAAGGGGTAGTAATCTGTAGGTCTAATTATTTTGGTTAGGTTGTCAGCCACATCTTTGATTTTTGCTCCAGGGGGACAACTTACCCCCCTGGATTATATGTCTGGTCTGCAGATGGATGATTCCATTCCTTTAAGGATAGAATCTCCTATTACCAACACTCGCCTTCTTTTGGGGGGATCTGCAGTCTGGGGTGCTTGCATGTGTTTTATATTCCTTTCTCTGGTGTGTTTGTTAATGTGACTTTTTAGGGATGTTTGAGGTGACTTTTTTAGGGATATTTGAAGTTGTTTCCTTGCTAGGTATCTGCATGTTTTTTTCTGAGGGGAAGGTTGTGGGTCTGCGTGTTTCCATCTAGGGGGAGAAATCGATTGCTCAGTTTTAGTGGGGCTGCTTCTGGCTGGGTTGGATTGGGCAGAAGGGGTTTGTTAGTTATATGCTGCTTCTTTCTTTGAGTATTGTATTTCCTTCTTTGTGTGACATACCTCCATTTGTCTTCCTCCAAGGGTTTATCAGTAGGGTCAAATCCTCTGGGATTTGGCAATTAAGTAAAGCTGCTGAAACTTTCTTGGTGATTTCTTGACAAAAAAAAAAGTACCCTGAATGGCAACTAGTCTTTTGTTGTGTTACATTTTAAATTATTATAAATAAATACTATAAAATATTTATTTATGCAATTTATACAGTGGCCCAAGATATGAATCTCTCCTATTGCAGTTTTCTGAGGATGATTCCGGGTAGAGATTCAAAATACTGATCTTAAGTGTGAGGCATGGTTTAAAAAACACACAAAAAAACCTAATTTTCCATCATCCTAATTCTGGAAAAGGATTGACTAAAGGTGAAAATGTCACTCTTCAGGAATCCTAAGAATCGAGACATGTGCTTTGGGTAAAGAATGTCACCATGCTAATCTTATTTGTAAGGAAACGTTAACATGTTCTTTCACAAAGAAAGGCTGAACATGAACCATTTTTCAATCTGTGCATGTTGCTATATATTTGGGTGTGACAAGTATACTTTCAGGGAAACACCTGGCCTGAGTGTCAGGTCATGTGCTAATTCAGTTAAGTGTGTATTTCTCAGCCAATCTGGATTCTAGCTTCCAAATGGCACATTTTAATCTCCAAATTGGGATGAGGTCGTCTGCTTGGGGTTATTTTGTTTGTGTGTTGCTTTTGCTGTTTTATTGGATGATGCAAATTTCTGCATAATATCTGGGATGTCTTGTTTTTCCAGCACTTAGAATTTAGAACTTTTTCCTCACTGTGCACTTATTGTCAAGCCTTTTCTCTCAGCTCCCAATTCAGGCTAACACCAAGTTTTCTCAAACTCCTCCTCCACCCCCTGAATTGCTTAGTCCCAGGCAGACTAAAGTAATTAAGAGTCAAAGACATTGAATCTATAGAAATAATATTTATTTTGTTACTAATTAGAATTTTATTTTTGTTGATTTGTTGATTAGCTACAGAAAGAAAGCCTATCTTAAATCCATTCAGAACTTGACAAGGTTGTTGTTGTTTTTAAAGTGTAACAAATTGCATTACAATAATATTTACAGGAAAGTAAAACAAGATAAAAAGACAACATAACTCTGTACAAATAAGAAATAAATTTAAAATCAAATTCCAAATAAAGAATACACAAGTAACCAATTTAAAGGAGAGCGACTGAAGTAAACTGCAACAATATTTTTCTTGAGGAACACTACAATATCCACCAAATTTAAAAGTGGCCAAACTGTTTCTAGATTCAAGCTTTGTAATGGACAACACACTTAGGATACCTTCCAATGCTTATAGGCACTTCTAAGCACCATTTATGCTGTGTTAACTTTATTACTAGATTCTCTATCTCAAATTCAAAGCAATTGTTAATATTTTAATGCTTGCTAAAAAAATATTCATTCTAATGCTTACATCTCTTTTAGGTTTTTTTTCTGAAACACATCTCTTTATGGCGTCCCCTTGTTTTCCTTTTTTCTTGCTATAGTTCCTTCTGTAAGAAACAGTTCACTCTCCAAGTTTAAGTAATGATGTCACTTCAGACACATTTAGATATATCTGCATGATCAAGAAAAAATAAATATTTAAAACTGATACTCTATACTCAACTGAACAATTTCTGTGGAGTTTCTACATGATTACATAATTCTCAACATTATTACAAGAATTGTATGTATATTTAGATAACATATTAAACTGAGAAAGAGTATTTTTGTCATGTGCCACATATTTTTACTATAAACTGCCCAGAGAAATGTTTGTTATTATAAAATATATACAAGTAAAGTATCACATCCTTCTCTCCAGGAGTTTGAATCCCAACTTTATTTGAATATGTTATGAAGGCAATATTATGTCAGTAATTCAGAAAGCATATTCTATAGCCCACTTCAGTCTCAGAACACAAGAGTAGAACCCCAGCTAAAACACTATGAAATAGACCAGACAATAAAGACAAAAGATGTCTATAATCAGTTCTAGAATCACAGAACTGACATTTTTAGATTAAAAAAAAAGATAGTTAAACAAAACAAAAAACAACAAGTGCTTTAAACGTTAAGTGTTTCTTCCTGAGTTTTGTAATGGGAAGAATTAGGAGGCAAAAGACTTGTTTGTTGTTGTTTTAATTGTTTTAATTATATCCAAACCAAGCTGAAAATGTAGATACCACCTAAATGTTACTACTGCCCTTATTCCTGAAGGTGAGGTAAAAAGACAAAGTGCAGCCTCCAAGCTGAAAGCTGTTTCTTGCCTCTGCTCTGAGGCACTAATCATGTTCTTTCTTAGGCCTAAAAAAAAATAAGATGAGAATATCCAAACTAATACAATGACAATGGCAGGGCAGACAAAATGGTTACAGCACCTTCTGCTACCTTCTACAAGAATAAAACTTATAGATATATAAATATAGAAAACTCATTACAAAGGTTTTTAACCCATGATTTTTTATTTTATTATTGTTTTGCATCATAATCCCCACTAATATTAAGTTCCAACAATTCCTCCTTCCTCCAAAAAGTAATGGAATCTTTGGGTATAAAAAAAAGACTAATTTTCCATGCAAGAACAGAAATGTGTTTTCAAAAGTGCATGCTAAGACCCTGTACTTGGCTACTTCTAGTAAGGCAGGACATAAAACAAGACATAGGTCATAAAACAGGACATGAGTCTTAAATGCGTGTATTAGTTAGAAGAAGCAAAAAGGAAGTGTAAAATGCCAAACCACAAGTTCATCTATCGGTCACATATGAGTGTCAAGCTTGAAGCTCTGTTACAGTTAACCACATACAGTATGTCTCGTTTCTATGTCTCGCTCTCGCTGGTAGCTAACCACAAATGAACTGCCGGAAACTTAGATGCTTTGGCAAGACAACTGTGACCTCGATCCATGAGAGGGGGACAAGATATTTAGCTACTTTAGCATAGCAACAGGGGGGCTAACGGGGCTGTAATTCAAGTAACCAATCAATGCTAACAAGTTACATTTCCGTGTTTTGCTGCTTCTAAAAGAGTATATATGTGCTTGTTATTCCATGAGAAGGTGTTCAGAGGTTGTTATGATTTTTGCTCTGAACCTTTGCACAAATAAACCAACTTCTTTTGATTCCGTGGTCTGAGTCCTGTGATTTTGTGCAACACTAGAATATTGATAAAAACTTTCTTTGAATAAGGAGGTAAGAGAGAATTTCATGACTGAAAAGTGTTAACCATCATGCAGGACAGGTAGGTTATTTTTTCACCTTTTTTTCTCCTTTATTTAGAAGGAATGGAAGAATCATACTAACACAACCTAACACACGCAACACAAGTTTGGCAATATAGACCCCAGGCAGGGGAACTGGGACAGAGGGTAGAAAAAGGGGCTTTCTCTTCTTCTACCTAAAATTGTCCAAATTTACAAACCTTACCAAGTAGAAGTCAAGCCTGAGGAGAACTCAATTTCTTCTAACACCAAGCTTTGCACAATACACCGATACCTAGGCAACAAACAGGGGGCATTCCTGGACATAATATTTACAGAAGTAAAGAAGAAATAATTATATTATTCTCTTCATATTGTCTTGTTACGGAGATAAATATTCTTCATGCTTATCTAAACTTAAATTTAGAGTGTTATAGAACTCATCTGAGCCTTAATAATACTATATTATTATAGGTTCAGAACTAGATAGGATCTTATTAAGTTGAAATATTATTATTTAGTGTTGTGTTGCTACACTATTGTAATGCCACATGCATTTATTCCCCTGCCCTCAATAGATTTTTTCACAAATGATTAGTTTATAGCCTACTATCAAAAGTATTCAGTATCAAAATCTACTACGATTAATCCCTTAGAAAGTTATATTTATTAATGAAGAACTGCAGTTTTCCTCCTTACACAGTTTAAGTTTAAGGCTATTTTGCTAAATAATCAATTCTTCGACAATTATGCATTGTACATCTTTCAATTAGTTTACCACTCATGATGAAAGAAGTTTAAAATGGGCAACTCGGTTCAAAAAACTATTACAAGAAAAAGAAATGAAAAAGGCCAACTCTAAGCATAGTTTCATTGTTTACATTCAAAATAATTTTGCCTGCAAACAGACCAGAATCTAATAGTTAAATCCTATTTCTTTATAACTACGTTTCTTGGTTTCTTTAACCTAATTTATCTTCATCATAATGTTAACTTTAGGGATTTGAGGGATTTCTTGCTCAGGTGCCTTTGAAAACACACATCAGGTATTCTAATATTTCTATGTGGTGTTCAACACACATCCTTTCACTTTTATCTCCACAATACCAGCAATGCTTTTGTTGTATTTTAGGATATGCACAGATCAATGTATATTCCTTCAGGGAAGCCTTTTGAGCCTCTCAAAAAATGACTGATTGACATCAGGAACATAATACCTTTGCTGTCATAGAATAGAATATCATTTATAGAAAAATCCACATTAATTAATTATCTTTATGCCTACTAGATATATCAAAAGTCTGGAAAAGATCACTTATGAGATACTATATAACTAATGTATGGATAAAACACTTTGGTATGTTAATGAACTTAAAGTTCTTGTTTGGAATATCAGTTAATGGGAAGAAAACTCTTTTTTAAAAAATCCATTTTAATCTGCATATATATATTTCAAAGTTTCAAATATCTTAGTTCCATTTATTTAAAAAAACCACTAAGCCTGTGCAGCAATCCAAAGGTTAAAGAAAAAATATGATCTTGCACATATATAAGCATACATGGCACATTTGCAAGAACTTTCTTTTAAAAAGTTTGTTTCTAATCTTGTGTATTATCCCAGGCAAAGACAGATTAATGCTCAGATGCTAACAGGTGCACCATGGATGCCCATGGGTACTCCACATCCTTTCCCCCTCAAATCCAGGTCATTGCACAGTCCTCAAATCAAACCTGAGTCTTAGTGGATCTTACTGGATAGCATTTTGCAGAACATTTGATGTGGCACATTTAGTTTAAAAGCAATTTAAAAAAACAAACCGCATCCTTTTTACCTATTTTAATATAAAGACAGAAATGCAGAATATAAATCTAGATAACTGAAAGTGTTTCTTGCCTTAGCAGTGTGAAATTGAAACATAATAAAAATACTTATTATTATAAGTGTAGCTATGAAATGGTGCTTGTTACTTTACATCCATCTTGATTTTAATAAATCAAAACTGCTGCTAGAGCTGCTGGGACGTGCTACTAACTGTAAATTTTGCGAGGCTCCACAAGGAAAGTAGCTGAGGCCTTGATTGGATCTCCATTGTATTTAAACTGCATTTAAACTGCTGCTAGAGCTGCTGGGACGTGCTACTAACTGTAAGTTTTGCGAGGCTCCACCAGGAAAGTAGCTGAGGCCTTGATTGAATTATATAACTAAAAATCAAAAACAGCAGCAGTACATTCAGGGCAAGTGCGTCTGAGATTCCCTGTATGTAAGAATGTCTGGCTTAGTTCAGTGCAACACTTGTTTTGCAGCTGTCTTTCGCAGTACCCTTTTCAAACTTGGAAACTGTCCTATCTATAAACAAATCACTAGCCTACAAGGACAGATTATTTATCTAGGGTCTGTAATCTGTGTTCTTCAGGCAGAAATTAGGTGTCCAGTTCAGCCCCTCTACTCGATTAAGCCTCCATGCTATTAGCCCCCTCTACCACAAAGATCCTGCAGGAAAAGGGCAGTGTGGACAACCGTGGGATCTGGCAGGGTGAGAGCTGTGAACCATAAACACAAAGCTTTCGCTGTGTCCCTGCACAACAGTTACAGTGCCCTTGCTGACCTTAATAGGGACATTAAGGAGACAGGTAAAGGTATTTGTGATGATAACTTAAATAAGCAGGGGATTGTGGTCCAAGATGAAGAACTAGTTTTCAACAGGGCGAAGTGTGAATCAGGTATTACACATCAGTCATGCAAGAACAGAAAGGCATCCAAAAAGAGAAGCCACCTTCTGGTAGGTGATTCAATTATAAGGGATATAAATTTAGACAAGGACACAGAGGTTTTGAAAGAGGTCAGGTGTCTTCCAGGTGCTACTGCCAGTAGGGACAAGAAGCGTATTTCTAAAATAATCAAGAATGCCAACAAGGACTGTGATGTGGAGGCTATTGTACATCTTGGCACTAACGATCTGTCCCATAAAGATGTACTCTCTGTGCAGAACGATTTCCAGAGCTTGGGGCAGGAACTTAGCAAAATAGGCTATAGGCTTACTTTTTCAGAGGTTTTACCAGTGTATAAGGAGCAAAATGGAAAAGGCCAGCGTATAGCAGAATTCAATATGGCTAAAGGAGTGGTGTAAAGGGGAAGATTTTGGATATATTAGTCACGATGTCTGTAGCTGGTCCAATGAAAAGATGTACAAAAGAGATGGTCTGCATCCATCAAAGAAAGGGACCGAGTTACTCGGCTATAAATTCACAGATTTTCTGGAGGAAAATTTAAACTGAAAAGCGGGGACAGTGAGTTAATTGATACAGAACAACCCTGTCCCCGGCAATCTAAAAATTATAGGGCTATCAGTGCATGTAACATAGATGTGTGTGTGGACAAGAATACCAACCTTGCTGCCAAGCAAAATCAAGCCTCTAATAGCGAGTGCCAAACAAAGTGCACTAACCAAATGGGTGGTAAGACAATAGGGGAACTCAGGCACCACACAGGTTATGTAGAAAGTAAACACAGGGTCAGTCATAAAGGACTCAAATGTCTATACACCAATGCACAGAGTATCAACAGCAAACAGGGTGAACTATAAATTCAGGTTAATGAGGGCAGATATGAGATTGTTGCCATTACGGAAACATGGTGGGATGAAACCCACACATGGAACACACAGCTAGAGGGATTTAAATTATTTAAAAGAAACAGATCAAATAAAAGAGGAGGCACTCTATATATAAGAAATAACTACATCTCTACAGAAATAGAGCACAACAATGATGAAAACTGTCTTGAATGCATTTGGGTCAATATAAAAGGGGGGGGGGAAATGACATTGCCATAGGTGTATATTACAGGCCACCCAACCAAACAGAGGAAATAGATGAACTTTTTGCTAGTCAGCTAACTAAGGTATGTAGAAAGCACATCACAATAGTAATGGGGGACTTTAACTACCCTGACATCAACTGGGAGACAAACTCTGCACTAAGTGGAAGATCAAACAGGTTCCTGGCAAACCTAGCAGACAACTTTGTCTCCCAAAAAGTAGAGAAGGGAACTAGGGGATTAGCCATTTTGGATCTAATTCTCACTAACAGAGATGAAATTATAGAAGGTGTTGAAGCCATAGGAACCTTGAGAGGAAGTGATCATGTAATATTGGAATTCAACATTATGGAAGCACAAGCAATAGAACACAGTCAAACTAGAGTCTTGGACTTCAAGAGAGCTAATTTCAATAAACTTAAGGGAGAGCTTGGGAAGGATTCCATGGATGAGAATCCTCAAGGGGAAAACAACTCAAGAAGCTTGGGAAATTTTGAAAAATGAGATAATAAAAGCCCAGTCTAGCACAGAGAAAAAATAACAGCTCTCAAAAGAAACCAGCATGGTTGCATAAAGAACTCTCTGACAAATTGAAAGATAAAAAGGACAAGTATAGAAAGTGGAAAGAGGGGCACATAACTAAGTCAGAATATCAGCAAATAGCCCGAGCCTGCAAAGATGAAGTGAGGAAAGCTAAGGCTCAAAATGAACTAAGGCTTGCGACAAAAGTCAAAAATAACAAAAAAAAGCTTCTTTCAACATGTAAAAAACAAGAAAAAAGTGAAGGAAATGATTGGTCCATTAGTGGGTGAAAGTGGCAAGAAGGTGACAAGCAACAGGGAGAAAGCAGAACTATTTAACTTCTTTTTTGCATCTGTCTTTACACAAAGGGAAAAAACAGACCAACCTATTAAAAATAGTGCCATAAAAAACAGAATAGAAACACAAGTTAAGATAGGCAAGAAAATGGTAAGTGAGCACCTGTCCAGCCTAGATGAGTTCAAATCACCAGGACCAGATGGATTATACCCCAAGGTTCTCAAGGAACTGGCAGATGTGATCTCAGAACCACTGAACTATATTTTTCAAAGATCCTGGAGCACTGGGGAACTACCGGAGGACTGGAAAAGAGCTGATGTAGTTCCCATCTTCAAAAAAGGAACAAAAATGGACCCAGGAAATTACAGACCTATCAGCCTGACCTCAATACCTGGGAAGATTCTGGAAAAGATAATCAAACAACGAATCAGCGAACACCTAGAGGCAAACAAAGTCATTACTAAAAGCCAACATGGGTTTGTCAAAAACAGATCATGCCAGACAAATCTTATTGCATTCTTTGACCAAGTGACAAAATTAGTGGATCAGAGGAATGCTGTGGATATAATTTACTTGGACTTCAGTAAGGCATTTGACAAAGTAGATCACAACCTACTACTTGATAAGATAGAAAAATGTGGGGTAGACAGCATCACCACCAGATGGATCCGTAGCTGGCTGACTGGCCGCACTCAGCGTGTGGTCCTCAATGGAACCGCATCTACATGGAGGGAAGTGTGTAGTGGGGTGCCCCAGGACTCTGTTCTGGGCCCAGTGCTCTTCAACATCTTCATCAACGATTTGAACGAGGGGATAGATGGGGAACTTATCAAATTTGCAGACAACACCAAGCTGGCAGGAATAGCCAACACTCCAGAAGACAGGCTTAAGATACAGGAGGATCTGGACAGACTTAAACACTGGGCACTATCCAACAAAATGAAATTCAATGGTGAAAAAAAGTAAGATTCTACATTTAGGCAAGAAAAACCAAATGTACAGGTATAGTATAGGGGGTACCTTGCTCAATAGTAGTAACTGTAAGAGGGACCTCGGAGTCCTAGTGGACAATCATTTAAATATGAGCCAGCAGTGTGCTGCAGATGCCAAAAAGGCCAACACAGTGCTAGGCTGCATTAACAGAGGTATAGAATCAAGATCACGTGAAGTATTAATACCACTTTACAATGCCTTGGTAAGGCCACACTTGGAATACTGCATCCAGTTTTGGTCACCACGATGTAAAAAAGATGTCGAGACTCTAAAAAGAGTACAGAGAAGAGCAACAAAGATGATTAGGGGACTGGAGGCTAAAGCATATAAGGAACAGCTGCTGGAATTGGGTATGTCTAGTTTAACGAAGAGAAGGACGAGGGGGGACATGATAGCAATGTTCCAATATCTCAGGGGCTGCCACAAAGAAGAGGGAGTGAAGCTATTTTCCAAAGCGCCTAAAGGCAGGACAAGAAGCAATGGATGGAAACTAATCAAGGAGAGAAGCAACCTAGAACTAAGGAGAAACTTCCTGACAGTTGGAACAATTAACCAGTGGAACAACCTGCCTCCAGAAGCGGTGAATGCTCCAACACTGGAAGTTTTGAAGAAGAGACTGGACAGCCATTTGTCCGAAATGGTATAGGGTTTCCTGCCTGAGCAGGGGGTTGGACTAGATGACCTCCAAGTTCCCTTCCAACTTTATTATTATTATTATTATTATTATTATTATTATTATTATTATTATTATTATTATTATTATTATTATTATTATTATTATTAAAATGCATCAATTTGGTATTTTAAAAAACTGCATGAAATTTGTACATATACTCTTCTGATATACAATTCAGTTTTAATTTTTAATAACTTCAGTTCTATATAAAATATAAACAATATGTAAAATATGAGAGAGGCAAATTATGATTGATAGATATGTATGTACGTATGTATTATATACATAATCACAATTGTAAGACCACCCAACCCCATAATGACCGTTAGTAAGTTTGTTATTTTTCAGCATATCCACTATCATTTTGGATAAAAACCATAGCACCATTTTGAAGCTCTCTGGATATATTCTAAAGTTGTGTTTAACATATTGCATTGAACATGTTTGTTACCCTAGCTCCATCTCTGTTAACTGTTATCTTTTTGTCTCAGATAGAAATGATTAAAAATTAAAACTGAACTACTTTCAAGACACCCTGTATATTAGCAAGAAATTATAACCACATATAATACTGTTTACATATTATTTTCAAGAATATACCCATTTTTGTGTGCATTTTCCTGCACTGTAATTCTTCTTCAAATGTAGTTTTCAAATTCATTTCATTTGAATGTATTAAGAAGATAAAAATATAGACATCCTCCTTGAATTTAGTTTGATTTCTGATTAATGCATCGATATTAGAATGAAGTAAGCAATCAAAGATTAATTAGGGTAGTAACTTGCTAGTAATGTGCCCCCAAAGTATCAGGTTAACCAATATTAAAAGTGACAAATTCTCAAACAAACGGCTATGTACAAATGCCTAATTCTATTTTAAAAAAGGAAAGTGAAATAGGCAACTCATAATAGATTTCTCAAATAATTTGATGGAATAACTTCACAGTGCGAAATGTTAGAGCAGGGGTGTCAAACTCAATTTCATTGAGGGCCGCATCAGCATTATGGTTGCCCTCAAAGGGCCAGTAGCATGTAAGACTATGACGACTCACAGCGTGGCTGGGTAGATGTGGCTGGGTCACCACGATTAGGTGGGCATGGCTGGGTCGACGCCCCTAACTCGGGATGGCTGGGTCGGGATGAAACAAGTCGCACCAGCTAACTTGACATGGGGATAATTCAGTGCCCTACAAGCTCATCTCCCAAACTACTGGCAGCCAAGCGTGTGTGCGTGCATACACACACACACACACATACACACACACTGCATTCCTAATTTGGGGACTTTTATCCACAGAGGAAGGAGAGGGCTTCCCTCCAAGCCCAGGCAAGATTGGCAGTTTGCAAGCTCAGATGTGGATAAAAGTCTCCAAACTTGGAATGGTGTATGTGCATGTGTGCGTGCATTTGCACAGCATGCCAAAGGAGACCTTCTTCTCCCAATCCCAGACATCATTGGTATTCCCCTATCCGGTGCCCCCTCCCAGCAAAGCAGGAGGCGGAGGACAATGTTGCTGCATGTGGAAGCATGGAGAAGAAAGTTTGCAGGAAGCAGTTTCCTCTGAGTCCAAATTCTGCATTGACAGATCTCTAGAGAGAAAGAGGAAGAGACAGGGGAGCAGCGCTCCCCGGTCCTGCACAAGGGAGGCTGGCCCTTCTCAAAAGGGAATCCCTCTTTCCAATCGTGTGTTGTAAGGATGCTGGCTTGTTGGGCAGCCTTCCCTCACGCAGCTCCCCCCCACACACCAAGGGACATACGGCAGCAGAAAGCAAAGAGTGTGGCTTAGAGGGAGGCCCACTCCCTCTCCATGAAAGCAAAGCATCCTCAGCAATAGGATGGGAGACCACCAGAAGAGGCCAGGAGGAGGGGGTAAGGGGATGGCGAGAGGGCAGCAGGCTGCTGGTGGCCAAGTACTAAGGCAGGACTTCCCTCAGACCCTCGCTCCCTCTCGTTCCAATCTCCCTCCCTCCCTCCCTCCCTCCTTCCTTCCTTCCTTCCTTCCTTCCTTCCTTCCTTCCTTCCTTCCTTCCTTCCTTCCTTCCTTCCTTCCTTCTCATTCCCATCTCCTTCCTGCCTCCCTCCCCCTCCTTCCTTCCCTGTCTCCCTTCTTCTCATTCCCATCTCCCTCCTTCCTTCCTTCCTCCCTTCCTCCCTCCTTCCTTCCCTGTCTCCCTCCTTCTCATTCCCATCTCCCTCCTTCCTTCCTCCCTCCCTCCCTCTGCACCCAAGAAGGAATGAGGGGAGGGTGAGAGGGTGGCAGCACTGTCAGTGGACGTGGCTTTCCCACGCAGAGGTGGGGGGAGAAAGGGCAGGGGCCGTCTCGGTGAAAGGGAAGCACTCGCAGGCTGCCAGACCAGCGGGCGAGGATGGGCTGGTGAGCGGGCCATTGAGATGGCAGAGGAAGTGGTGGCAGGTGTGGCACTGCTGCTGGGACTCATGCACTGCTCTACTTCATGGCAGCCACCCAATGCCAGAGCACGATCAGCCTGCGGGGCAAGATGGTGCTCATCATGTCAGCTGCACTCCAGCCCACGCACGCTCATCACCTCCTCTTGCGTGTGCCCGGTTGGCCCTTCACCATCTCCTGGGTGGCCCCGCAGCCAGATATAACCACATCGCGGGCCAGATCTGGCACGCAGGGCCTGAGTTTGACATGTCTGTGTTAGAGTAAGCACAGAAACGGACACCAAACATAACCTGATAGAATCAATAGGTAAGATATTTGCATTACTTTGGGGAGGAGGGGAAGTTAAGGATGAATAATACAGAAAGTGGATAAATTAACAATTGTTGATTACAGCTTATAGATAAACAAGAAATACAGCACATTAAAGAGGTACCACTTGAAAAATGGCATTCCAAGAGTCTAATTTAGGTTTGTTT
This sequence comes from Azemiops feae, assembly GCA_023970755.1. NCBI lineage: Eukaryota > Metazoa > Chordata > Lepidosauria > Squamata > Viperidae > Azemiops > Azemiops feae. The sequence continues at coordinate 503,272 of JALGBA010004269.1, read as the reverse complement.
GTTTGTTTGTTTGTTTGGCTTTGGGCTAGCTTACTTATGGGACTGTCTCTCTCCATTGGTATCTACCAGATCTGTGAGCTCTGGCATGTATTTTTCCATTGCCCTTGTAGAAGTGACAGGACGTGAGTTCATATTTAGAGTTATGTAAGGCTAAAGCAAAGACTAAAGACAAGACTAAAGATTACTTCACCCTCTTTCTAAAGGCCCTTTAATTCCATTAGCAACTGAAAGAAAAGAAACTCTGTTAACCTTAAATGGATGGGGGAGTGAAACTGACTATAAATGGCAGATCTATGTAGGTCAAAGGTTCCCAAACTTCATGACACCCTTAATGTTAGAAAGATATGTCACAAACCTTTGTTGCAGAACCCAATTTTGCAAATATTGAAAACATCCTGTAGTTCTCCTGGCTATTTGACATAGTGCCCTGGGTACTATGTTTAGAGAACTGTTATGAGAACTGTCTAGAACAGAGCTTCTCAAACCTGCAACAAGATACATAGACTTAAATGCTGGCTGGAGGATTCTAGGAGTTGAAGTTTACACATCTTAAACTTGCCAGGCTTGAGAACACAAAGGGTTTTCAAGATGATAAGCAACATCTTGAAGCATACTGGTAGCCAATTCTGTCATGATATGATTGCCATTTGTCTTCCCACAAGCAATGTCAATGGGGAAGCTGGCAGGAGGTTCTATGTCTCCTGTTCCACCACTTTTTCATCCACATGCCCATGGCACCTATCTGCAGAACCTGCACACTCACCCATTCATGGCTCTCATCAATAGTTCTCATCCACTAATCTTCTTGCCTGGGACTCCCACCTCTTCTCACATCAGAAGTACATGAGGTCCTGACTTAATGACCGAGATGGCTCTGATATTATGACAGCAACCAAGATTACAGGTAGTTGTCAAATTACAACCGTAATGCAGCCTACCCATTATGATAATAAGTTGTGATGGTTGTCAAGTGGTTTGCCTACTTGACCAACATGATTTTATGACTTTTTGTAGCAGTCATAAAGTAAACCCATTATTCCCTATGGTGCATTTTTGCCGGTTTTCAGCAAAAAACTGGGACATGTGACCAAAGGACGCAGCAAGCAGCCATAAATGCAAGCCAGTTGCCAAGTACCCAACATGTGGTCACATGAATGTAGGGAGGGTGAGCAGCCAATGGGACTTTGGAACTGGGTCATAAGTACCGGGGGGAGTATCAGAACTTTGAACAGTCACTAAGTGACCATGTCAGATGCCTATCTTCACTTTCTTTGAAGCTCACTAGCAACTGCTATAACCAGGGAGATGGGCATTTGGGAGGGGAAGAGTACCTGGAGGTGTGAAAGAATGCTGTGAGAATTTGGGGAGTAGGGACACTAACAGGAACCAGATATGCCAAATTGAGCCATCTGCCTGCCCTCAAGGACACCGGTCCTGGGAAAGGAATTTACAGCAGCACCTGAAGCACCATGTTTCCAAAACATCGGACCAGGACTGTATTGGACTGCTTGGCCAGGGGGAGGGCTTTGGACATTGGGGGATTTCTTTCAATAAATGATTTTCACATGTTTTTTCTTCAGAGCTTGCCTCGCTCATGCTGCACTTGTATCTCTAATGAAAGTACCTTTTCTCTAACATCCATGGAGTCAAGGGTCGTTCTTTCTTAGGAAAAGTACAATGTAGTGAGCCATGTGCAAATCTGTACATTGGGGAAACAAAACAACAACTTCATAAACGCATGGCACAACATAAGAGAACAAACCCATCAGGACAAGATTCAGCAGTCCATCTACATTTAAAAGACAAAGGCCACTCTTTCAAAGACAGCAAAGTCCACATTTTGGACAGAAGGACCACTGGTTTGAAAGAGGGGTAAAAGAGGCCATCCATGTAAAAATTGAACAGCCTACTCTCAACAGAGGGGGAGGGATACGACATCATCTATCTCCAGTCTACAACACAGTCTTTCAACAGTTCCAAGAAGGCTCCACCCCCATTTGCACTACTCAGGTGACCCTGACAACACAGATAAACCTTCAGGTTGCCTCAATGACTCTCTAAAACAATGCAAATGACCAGATGTCTGCAAAGACTATAAATCTTTCCATTTCCCACCATCCAGTCAGAGCTGAAGAAGCTTTTTGGATGAGAAGCAAAACGTCTTCAAAGAAAAAACAAGAAAGTCCTGTTGCCTCGTGAAAAAGCATCTTTGGGATGTCTTTCCTAGGGAATAAACTGTAGCCAGTCTGACAGACCGGTTGTAAGTCTAGGACTACCTGTACGAGGTCAGCTATTGCTAAGTGATGCAGTCACAGGACATTACATTTTATAACTGTATCACTGAGCAACAAAAATTCTAGTCCCAATTGCCAACATAATCAAAGAACTACTTGTAATTCCTTTTCCTGTGCAATCTCTCTCTTTCCCATGTACTGGAATGATGGTTGAGGGGAACTGATATAACTGTTGTTACCTGACAATTATGCCATTCGGCGTACTAAATATAGCTACCTACAATATGATGCATTCCTTATTAATTAAATTGTTTCTTTTTATTCAGGCTGAATATCAAATAGCTTTAGTTCTATCATTCTGCCTCAGTCCAGAAATAAATTTGGATAGCGATATATAGCTATATAAAGTCATGTCTTCTGAGTTACTATTTAGTTAACCAAAGCCGCTATTACCTGTTCATTTAACTCCTACTCCTGAAAAGTTTCCTCTATCCAATAATATTCAATAGATGAAACTCAACAAATCTTTCATGAATCATACTAAATAAATGGTTTAAGATACTTTATTTTCATTTAGTAATAAAAACAAATGTTCTATTAAATGGTAAACTGTTACATTCAACATAGGTGTCAGGTCCCCAAAACCTCTGTGTTTTCCTTTGCATATATATTCTACTTTTGGGGCCTGCCATTCTGCTGGGGGGAGGGGGAGCTTGGGATAATTTTAGCTTTCTACTTTCCCTCTCCTGCCTCCATCCTTGAGAAAGGAATGCATCTCCCTTATCAGGGAGATGGTTACAGAGAAACGAAAGCTGGAGAAGACCTTGAGATGCCCGTCAACTGTGCTAGTTACCTGCACATCATACCACCTGTGGATTGGCTGAATTTCAAATGGACATTATAACTTTGGTGGGAGGAGGAATATTGCTTGCTTAACTATACCATTTGCGTGGGATTTTCCCCAGATCGCACCTTGACTTCCCTACTGTCACTGACCCCTAATAAAAGTATCCTTTTGAGACAATGCCTGTTTCAAGAATTCTGCTTTCTTGGGTGGTTAGTTGAAGTGGGTCCTTACAACAGGCAATGCATAATCACAAGAAGCATAATGCAAATAATAATTCAATAAGATTTATTTTATTACATTTGACAAATTTAAACATTTATTTCAATGTCATTATTTTTCTTTTCCTCTTGCAAAATACATTAGAGAAAAATCTTTAGGGAAAAACACCTTATCTGCATTTATTTTGCAATTCAGTACAGAGAATAGTATTACCTAAATGGTCCCATTCAGTGTTAGATGTATAATTATCTTTATTTCCTAGTCTAGAGATTATTGCTTTGGTACTATTTCAAACTACTTGTAACATGGTTCCTATTTCAGTAAGCAAGGCTAAATCTTGACCAGATAAATTAGGGAATAATACAATAAAGGAACTTTAGCCTCCAAAGCTTCAAGTTGCTGCTAAATGAGATTTCTTTGAAATGCAGATCAGTTGAACTAGATTAATGATTTTTAGCTCCTGTCAACATCATAACAAAATACAAATACAATTGTTCACTGGTCTTATCTTCATGCTTCCATCTGCTTCCTTGTTATTTACTTTTCCTGATTTACTATGCAGATCTAAATAAGGCACATCAAGGAGGGCTTACAATACAATGGTTTCTTAAGCTTTACATCAAGGTATTTTAAACTGAAGCTCTGAAAGGGCTGCCATCAAAGACATATCTCTAATGAACTTCCATATCGGAGAAGATTTGGTATTTAATACTGCTGTGAAAAGAAAAGGCTACAAATCAGAATAGGCCATGAAAGGAAATGTCTGCACATCTTGATGAGATTAATACCTATCAGAATTAATAACCAATAAAATTATATCTAGGTCATTTTACAGTTAAATTTCCAACCTTGCATAAATAATGTTATGTGTCGTACTGTCAAAACTATACAACAATCTATTGACAAATTTAAACAGTTAAGATAACATACACACATACACACACACACACACAAGCTCTACATGCTTTTTAAATATCTTAAATTTTAAGATATTGCTAGTAGTTAAAAGCTAAGATGATTAACACTTTCAACAGTATTGCCAGAATTGTATAGTACCTTAGGATATCAACAATATTTGTTTAATATAATTGTGTAACATTTGTTCATCAATTGTCACTGGTTTTCCCATTTTCTAATAGCAATCTGATAATGTCTCGAGTCCTCTGTCTATTTGTAATTAAATATTTCCTGTGTATCATTGTAGCATTGTAGTAACACTATTCAACCTACCATTACAAAATAAACAAAATAAATCTAAGTGCTATTGCTATTAAATTAACATATGCCACAAATACATATAAGCAGTAAACATGTCTTACTTCAGTATGCCACCTACTTTCTCCATACATTATAGAAAAGTAATTTAAAGGATTGGCAAAACAATATGCAGTCTTTTCCAGTAAATTATCAAAGATTACAAGCTGAGCTGTGCTTTGACAATTTTTTACTTAAGTATTTAAGTTTATAAACAAAACACACACCTTCACCACCACTCCTTTCCTTAAAGAAATCATTTCAATCATTTATGCCCTTCTACAGCAAGAGAAGATCCCACAAGCAAATTCTGTTCTAAAGATCAATCAACTCCAAACCAAAGTAGACATGTTACAGCTCTTGTGCCTGGGAATCATGCTAGAGGCTCACCAGATGATGAAAACTTAAGTATGCTGTGTATGGCTGCCCCACATGGCATTCATTAGCTTCTGGGCATGTCAAACTTCACAACTATCCCACAGTCAATGACAGCAAACACCTTCCCTTTTCTTCTTGCTTCCAAACACATACTTGACTTTCTAGCCTTCTTCCAGATTACAGGCACTCTTCCAGAAACAAAGTCCCAGAAAAGAAGCAGTTAAGTCCCATGGCTATATACTACAGAAATTACAGCTCTTAAAAAAATAAACTTTTCATTAGATCCATGATACACACTTCTTACCATCACAAGAGACCACTACTTTAAATAAATGACACATCGACAGATCCACTTATGTAAAATCTGGTGTTACACCAACTTTGACTATACTTGACCTAAAGGATGCAAAAGAATTGATAAGCAACAGCTATCTCTTAGGTATTGTTGCTGTAATGGGTTTTTGGTTACAAAGAACAAACTGAATTTAAAATTGGTCACCTTTTGGATAACTTAATTATCATGACAACCTCATCCACATGTTAAACTTCCAGAATTAGAAAGATATTTTGAAATTATAGTTCACTAAAATACATGAAATATACTATAAATAAATAAAAAGGGTTCTTACTCATTTCAGGAGGTTTATTTAAAAAATATAGGTAAAGGTTAACATTTTTTCTAACACTACACAAAATTATGTTTTATTAGTTCATTGATGGTACAATGAATCAATGACATGAATGCTTTATAAAATATTTTGAACATATAGCTCATCATCAAAAAAGTATTGACAGTGGAAAATAAAAATAGGTCAAGATAATATTTTTATACATACAGTTGTACTATTGAAAGAATGCATCAACAATATTTTTTCAATTAAAGCATATATGGTGGCACAGTTATTAGAATGCAGTACTGCAGGCTAACTCACTGCTCACTCCAGGAGTTCGATTCTGAGTGGCTCAAGGTTGACTCAGCCTTTCATCCTTCCTTCCATCCATCCTTGTGCAAATGGAGTTGCATGAGCTCACCCACAGCTCATGCAGAACCATCCCCTCTGCAAAGCCAGAAAGGTTCTAGAGATCACTGCTTTAAGGGACAAGGAAGAACAAAATTTCTCAAAGTTCAATTATTATTGAAGTCATCAACTTATGACCACAACTGAGCCCAAAAATTCTGTTGCTAAGCAAGACAGTTGTTCAGTGAGTTTTGTCCCATTTTACAGTCTTTAATGTTAAGTGAATCACTACATTTGTTAGGTTAGTAACATGGTTATTAAGTGAATCAGGCTTCCCCATTGACTGTGCTTGTCAGAAAGTTGCAAAAGGTGTTCACATTACCCTGGGACACTGCAACTGTCATAAATATGATCCAGTTGCCAAGCATCTGAATTTTTATCACATGACCATGGAGATGCTTCAACAGTCATAAGATACTTTTTTCAGTGCTGTTGTAACTTTAAAAGATCACTAAACAAATGGTTGTATGCCAAGGAGTACCTGTATTATGGTTGGTCGCACAGTCAATCAGTTGTTTAGACTGGATTTGCCATTTTGGTCCACCTATCAAGTCCTTCGCAGTGACTCGGTATATGTACAGTAGATGTTGTTTGATAATGTTAAAGGTATTGTCAAAGGATGTAGGCTGTTCCAGGTAAAGCTGCTTTTTGCAATTGACTGAACGTGACTTTGTCAATGCTAATTGTATTCAAATGATGCTCTAGTTGTTTTGGGATTGCACCCAAAACATCTATTACTGATGATACTATCTTTGCTATCATTCTGGCACATTCTACTTCTATTTGTAGATCTTCTTATCCGGTGATTATCTTCAGTACATTCACTTCTATTCTGCTGTCTCCAAGTATTGCTAGGTCCACTATCCAGAATTTTTTTGTCTTTCTTATTGACAATTGTATCAATGCACCATTACTGCTATTTTGTCATATCTATGTTTGTAGTCAGACTGTGCAATCTTCTTGTACCACCTAATTTGGTTATTATTATATGTGGGTAATCAATAGTTAGATTCAGTCTCAGATGCTGGAAACTTAGTAATTCAAGTCCTAAACAAGGATTTAAGAATTATTAAGGTAGCGTATAAGAATATAGGAAGTTGCAAGAATTTTTTTTTTGTAAAATTAGGCTGTTCAGGTCTAATAAATTCAATATTTCCAGATACTCAGGAAATTAACTACCAACCTTCAAAGTGCTAATGATGCAAAGAATATAAATCCTTCCATTCCCCACCGTTCAATCAAAACTACAGAAGCTTCTAAGATAAGAAGCAAAACATCAGGAAAAGACTAAGAAATCCAGTTACCTTTTGAAAAGCACCTTTGGCACAAGCATGACCTGGATGATTAAGAATCTCCATAGACATTTATCTCTGCTAATGTTGACATGCCTATATTTTTCATTTCCAACCACCAGTTCTGTCTTCCATATCTTCATTATTTTTTCTATAAGCAGTCTAAAGTTTTATTGACACATAATAATAATTACTATTGATGCTTAGCTTTTAAATAAGTCTCACACATACCAATAACCTTTACTGTATATACAAGCCCTTTCAGTATAAGAAGACTATATATTAGAGTATCTTTTGTACTTCTGTGTATATGGATGATCTAATTAGATGCTTACCACCACACAATCATGAAATAAAATTATGAATATGTATCTCTAGAAGCTGCAATCAGATGTGGTGAGGATCTAAATTTCAGAAACACCAGTACACAGGTTCCATATCCCTACAGAGGAGCTCCTACAAAGATGAGGGGAGGGATCAAACTATTTCCCAAAGCACCAAAAGGCAAGACAAGAAACAATGGTTGGAAACTAATCAAGGAGAGAAGCAATCTAGAACTAAGGAGAAATTTCCTAAAGGTGAGAGCAATTAACCAATGGAATAACTTGCCTTCAGAAGTTGTGGGTGCTCCATCACTGAAGGCTTTCAAAAAGAGACTGGACAACCATTTGTCTGAAATGATATGTGGTCTCCTGCTTGAGCAGGGGTTTGGACTAGCAGACCTCCAAGGTCCTTTCCAATTCTATTATTCTATGTTCTATGTTCTATTTGCATAAGGGGAAAAAGTTAGAAATTGATGCAGAATCTGATTTCTGAAACTGGCAATCACTTCACTAGCTACTATGCATTTACAGAGTCAGTTTGGAATCCTGCTTTTGATATTTAAAGTTTTAAACCTGCTGGACATATCTATCTCAAGAAACACTTTTACTCATATGAATTTGATTACTGCTTAAATCTCAGTGTGTTGTAAGTTCCTGTTTGTATCTGAAAACAGAGCTGTTTCGTTGATTTTGAATACCAATTCCAATCTACAAAGCCATTTATGCTGTGCTGAAACTCTTTTGAATTTACATTTATTGTCTATGCTCGAATCTGGCATCATTTCCATCACATAACCAGGATTAAGCTAACAGTGTAAAAGCCATGCAAGATGGACCATAGCACACTCTTTGCAAATTGATTTACATTATATACTACAACTTTTCAAAATACAACTGTTTACTTCTGCAATCTAAAAGCATGAACCTGACCCTTAGCAAATTTGTTTTGAAGCTGTGCTAGCAGACGATAGCAACATATGCCGCAAGCTCAAGTTGGATGCTCTTTGTACAGTCCAATGTGCTTGTCAAAAGATGTTACAATCACAAATCTACTTTGTCTAGAAATACTTTATCACTGCACAAAGAAAAAAACTTGTACTCTAAGCATGCATTAAAATGCAAAGCATTATATCAATCCACTTAATGTTGATTGAGATCATCTTAAATAGGATGGATCATTTAAAATTTAAGTCTATTAATTTTATTAATATTTGATATTATATTCTGAAGACACCATTTCAAATAGACAATTCATTTGATAGATGCACAACTTCTACAAAAGAACAATTGTTTCCTACTACAATGAGTCACAAACATGTATTATGTTTACTAGTACCATAAGAATCATTTCTTACATTTCATATGATACATATTTCTGTATTATTATACGAAACGCAGTATCTCTCAGCAACTCCTTAAACAAAATACATTTTCTCCTAGCACCTATTTTTTTCTTGCACCTGCAAGATCCTGAAAGAGATTCAACTGCTTTAATAAGTTGCCAACAATTGCCAACTACACAATCCTATGCACTCCAAAGCACCTTTTTCTTTAAAATCCAAAACAATGCAATGATCCAATGTTTACATTTTATATTCAAAACATTTCTGAATCATAAGCAAGAGTGAAAACTAATTATCTTCTCCATTAGTACGTTTTATTTTTTTACAGATATACTGGATACTAAAAAACCTTAGGAGAAGAAAGAAATACATAGCAGGAGGATCCCACTTTGAAAAATGCTGAAACTGATTCAATCATCTCTCCCACATGCAGCCTTTAGATTTTCTCTTCAAAGAGCATCACTAGCTTCTAGTTGGAGAGTATGGACAAGGCAACAAAATAGTTCTTCCACAAACAGGCAATCCCCAGCCAGTTCACCTGGACAGAGATGGTTGTAGCAGTCTACTGCGCCCAATCACCTCAACATCTCTTCATTAAATGGAATATTTAAGAAAAGAATAAGAACTTAGCTTGCACCAGGCTCAATTATGAGAAGTATCTACAAAGCCTCCTAAATAATGTTCTTTTAAAAAGTTCAACATACTCTAAACAAATAGCAAAGATTAAGTCATTCCTGATTCAATTTCAGATTTTACAAATTGCATAACAAAAGCAATATTAATTATGACACAAATATGTAAGGACTATCCTCTTTCATACTATACAATTTTCAAGGGTTCATTGGTAAACAGAGAAAAATGTGTTTTTGATCAGTGATTCAGAACCATCTGTCACATGATAATTTTCAGGTAAACTCACAAGGGGATTATAGTGACTAAAGATAGCTGCAATAGATTCTGGAAATAATGGTGAATTTGAAAAACTGTACTATTTCTCGCAATATTGTTATGCTTCATCAGAAGATCTAGATAGGGGAATAATAAAAATGCATACTTTCTTGTCTCAGCACAGCCATGCTTTCAAATAATTTTAAGAATATCTTTCAAAAGTACAGTTTAATTAAAATATCCAAAACACTTCTTCCTTTAAAATCCACATATATATTATATCATATACAATCTATCAAGGATAGCTCGAATATCATGATAAACCATATTTGTTTTACAATTCTATTACGAAAAGGAGAACTGTTTTATGAATGAAACCAGAGGAAGTAAACAGCAAGCATTACATATAGATGTTGTGATTCCTCGCCAGCCAGTGGACCCGGCAGCTGAGTCAGAGGAATCAGAGGAGGAGGAGGGGCCTGGAGTGACATCAGAGTCAGAAGAAGGCTCTGAGGAGCTCCAAGACTTAATCTGACGAGGAGCCTGGGCCCTCTTCTCGCACTCAGGCTGAGACACAGCTCTGCTAGGAGTCTGAGTTGGACAGTGATGACTCAGAGCTGGGAGCTATCCAGGATGCACGTAAACGCCGGCAAGAAAAGAGAGTCGGACAGAGGAATGCAATGGGGCGGCTCCAAAGGCAAAGGAGAAGGCATTAGGAAGCCACGCCTTGGCTGCATAATAAAAGGGAAGGTGTGGGAGGTGCTGATTGCCAAAGGCAACCATTTGTGTTGAGGATCAAGTTTCTGTGAACTGTGTTTTGTTTGCCTTGGACATTGACTCAGGTCTATGAATAATAAAAGAGGATTGGATTTTTCCTGCGGTTCCAGCCTGCTTGTTGGAAGAGGGGTTTCTCCTTGTGAGCTTAACAAGGACTCACGTAGGCTGGGACAGAACAATAGACAGAACTTTGTCTTAATTTCTCATTCTGTTTCTCCCTATCGTGGAAAATATACATTTTAACCCCAGTGAAGGAAAAAACAGGTTTACATATGCTCTACTACAGACATGTCAAACAGAAGGCCCGGGGGCCAGATGCGGCCCACGAACTGGTTTCATGTGGCCCGTGAAGCCATCCTGGAAACAGTGAGGGAACGGCCCCCACTGCCTTGGCCCTGGCCCAGGCCAGCCAGGAGCCAATGTACAATTTTGTGGTGGCCATCTACGCTGAAACACATTCAGTCTTAGCTCCACAAGGCTGTCTGGAAACAGCGAGGAACCAGCCCCTGCTGCATTGCCCCACCCCCTGGGTGCATGCTGGGGAGGTGTCACCTTTTGTGAGGAATGAAGAAATGCACCATTGCCTGGAAGTGGCCAGCAAATGGCCCTCACCTACTTCACATATCTGGCTTGATGGGCTCTGGGGGAGGGGTTTCGGCAGGCAGCGGGGCGCTCTCCTCACAGCGCCGAGAGGCTGAGCCGGGCGGCACAAATCCAAAAAGAAGCGCGACGCTGCCCAGTCCCGAGCCTGCCCGGTTTCGGCAGGCAGCGGGGTGCTCTCCTGATGAGAAGTGCAATGCTGCCTAGCCCCCAGCCTGCCCAGTTTCAGCAGGGAGCAAGGTGCAAAGCTGGCGAGCTTTGCACCTCCCGGCTCAACCTCTCGGTGCTGTAAGGAGAGCGCCCCGCTGCCTGCTGAAACCGGGCAGGCTGGGGGCTGGGCGGCATTGCGCAGGTAACGTTGACTCCATGCTGCTCATGGCATCCCCTCCCCCAGAGCCCACCAAGCCAGATATGTGAAGTAGGTGAGGGCCATGTGCTGGCCACTTCCAGGCGATGGTGCATTTCTTCATTCCTCACAAAGGGTGACACCTCCCCAGCTGCATTTCTTGCCTGTTTTTCTCCCTCCCTCATCTCAAATATTTTCCCACCACTCTGTACTTAGGAAGGAAGGAAGGAAAGAAGGAAAGAAGGAAAGGGAGAGTCTGAGGGAAGTCCTGCCTTAGTCCTGCCCTGCTGCCCTTTCACCATCCCCTTGCCCCCTCCTCCTGGCCTATCCTGGGGTCTCCCATCCTATTACTAAGGAAGCTTTGGATACAAAGCCGGGTCTCCTCCCATGGAGAGGGAATGGGCCTCCTTCTGACTTTGCCCTCATACCCATCATGAGCAACCTGGCTAAGGAGAGTAAGCACAGCAGCAGCAGCCTTGAGGAGGAGGTAAGGGCAGCTGGGCACCCCCTTGGGGAAGTGGGGCTGGGCTTGGTGCCACAGGTGCTTGAGGGCCAGGCTGGGCATTTGACCTCTGCTGCCCAGGGCTCCGGGCAGCCCGCACCACCATCCAGCCCCTCCCCCCGCATGGCCTGAGAGGAACAGTGAGGCTCCTCCAGTGAACCATGCCTTGGCACTTGCCCTGGTGCTACCCCCTTCTGCCAGAGACCCTCAGATCTGTCCCACTCCTGCCCAGGCCCCCACAGGCACCCTTGATGCGAACGATGTAGAGCTGGGCACGCCCATCCAGTAAGCCACACTCACTCCATCCATGCCCACCCAGTAGGCCGCACCCACCCTGGCCACACCCACCCGGCCCCCTGAGCGCAACTGCATTGCTGATGCAGCCCTCAATGAAATTGAGTTTGACATCCCTGCTCTACTATAATTATTTCTGTGTCCTTTTTAAACAGAAGATCTAGAGAAGAAGACTAGAAAATACTTAGCTTGAAACAGAACCTTTGTCACATATTTTATATAAAAACAGAGGGTCAGGTGATACAGGTAGTCCTATACTTACAACAATTCATTTAGTAACGATTCATAGTTACAATGGCATCGAAAAGTGAGTTATGACCATTTTTCACACTTACGACCGTTGCAGCATCCTATGGTCACATGATCAAAATTCAGATGCTTGGCAACTGGTTCATATTTATGATGGTTGTAGTGTCCTGGGGTCATGTGATCAGCTTTTGTGACTTTCTGACAAGCAAGGTCAATGGGGAAGCCAGATTCATTTAACAACCATGTTACTAACTTAACAATTGCAATGATTTGCTTAACAATAGTAGCAAGAAAAGTCGAAAAATGGGGCAAAACTCACTTAACAAATGTTTCACTTAGCAACATAAATTTTGGGCTCAATTGTGGTCATAAGTTGAGGACTAACTGTACTATGTTTTACTTATTTAATTTGTACATTGCCTAATCCATAAAGATTCCAGACATATATCCATCTCATCATAAGATATATTAAAAAAGAAAGAAAAAAACCATAAAATAACTTATTACAGCCTTAAAACCCAAAATTAATGAAGTAACTATATTTCTGCATGCGTGTTGCAAGTTAAAGCTACCTCTCCTCTTCTAATAGATGGACAAATTGGACATTTTAGTGAAAATATAATAAGAAAGGAAAAAAGAGAAAGAAAAGAATTTGCTTTACAAATGAATAAACAAGGGTTAAACAATTTTCCTCAAGTTGGGACAAAGCCCCCCAAAAATCTTCATTGAAACAGAATTCTGAAGTATGAGCATAGCTATTTAAAAAAAAACTACTTCCAAAGCCCTGTCGGATGGCAATCATAAAATTTAATCTAATTAAACAGACAGATAAATACAGAAAAAAATTCCCCTCGGATTGGCAAATCTGGAGCTATATAAGAATTGAACATGAATTGCATCCATAGGCCAAAGAAACAAACAAACAAACAAACAGGCCAAATAAAGCACCTTAAGCAATCGGGTTCCCATATACAGTATATGTGAAAACATCCAGCACTGCCCATTAAGTGCTAGCTATAGCTTCCAAATATTCTTCAAGGACACGTAGACCTAATTGCATAGTCCAAATGGGAGGTGACTAGGATGCATCTTACTTAACAAGGTGTTCTGATCAGACAAAACCATAGAATAGGTATCCAATCTGGGATAGATTTAATTTAAGTATTTATATATTAGATATTTAAATATTTTTTTCTGCTTTACAGCAAAGCAATTGGAAAACAAGATACCATCAATTAGATAAAATCCAGATCAAGAATAATCTGTGTTAAAGAAAACACGATAGTAACAACAACAAAACACAACTCAATGTAAGGACCTGCCTCAGCTAGGGCTCCCAAGAAAACAGAACTCTTGAAACTGGCATTGTTTCAACAGGAACTTTTATTGAGAGTTAGTGATAGCAGAAGAGCTAGGCAAGATCTGAGTTTTTCCCCGCACAAAACATTAAATTAAAACTGCTCTTTCAACCCCTCCCCAGTATCCAGCCGTTAGATTTGATTTTGGCCAATCCATAGGTATGAAGTTGTTATGGGAACCAGGCAATAAAGTGCAGTTCCCAGGGTTTCAGTTCCTCCGCTGTCCTGTCTCATTCGACTGGAGATAAGGCAGATACCTGCAGGCTCCCTCCTTTCACACCCAGAAAGAGTTACTTCAAAGAAGATAGAACAAAGCAAAGGAAACACATCTCGGAGCCCGCAGAACTTTCCTCCTCCCAAAAGAGCAAACCTCCCCCCTCCCAACAGAATGGCAGTACCCGAAAATGAAATAGGTATAGTGCATTGAGGATTTGACACTCAAGCTACCAAAATATATTGAAAAATACTAGCTAAGATATGGCAATGCTAATTCTTAACTCAGTGTCAATCTATAGCTAATCCTCAGATTCTATTTGATCTAGGGAGATCTTCAGCAGAATGCATTTGGTATATTCAGACTCATGGTTGATTCATACTTGAATATGGAGGTAAAACCTTTGGTACCGAATACATTTGCAAGATAACCCTAGTGCTTCTCCTGTAACCATACTGAAGACATAGCCAGCCACTGTCATGTATTTGTTTAAATATATAGAAATATAAATAAATATTTCTCTGATCATCTAAAACCAATCAGACTCTATGTAGTTCACCAAATTCAAACAGAAAAACAACATAAAATCAGAGAAATTAAAAGATCTAAAATAAAGCTAAAAATTAAAAAACAAACTGGTGTCATATGCAACAATCCCCTAAAGACCTCCAAAAGACCCAGGTTTTCATATGTTTCCATAAAGCCTATACACATTTTAGGGGGGAAATGAAGGCATCTAATCCACAGAATTCCCCTTCACATCATATCTATTGGTACGTGGGGATTTTCTATATACACTTCCTAGTTGTCAAGGTAAAACAGTCAGAAACTATTGAGAAAGTTCTGGTCCTTAGAACACTTGAACCCTGAGACATTTGTTTAGGGTTACCAGATGTCAGGCAAAAGGAGGACATGTCTTCCCTTTTGTCCTCATGTATTTTGTCAGGCAACCTTAAAATTAAGTACAGGTAGTCAGTGACTTACAACTATTCATTTAGTGACCATTCAAAGTTACAACAGCACTGAAAAAAGTGACTTACAACCTCCACAACACTACAACCTCCACATCATCTCCACGGCCACATGATCAAAATTTGGTTGTTTGCATCCGGCATGTATTTACAATGGTTGCAATGCACAGGGGTCATGTGATCATCATTTACAAACTTCCTCGCCAACCTTCCTCACCAGAGGGACCTTGGAGTCCTAGTGGACAATCACTTGACTATGACCCAGCAGAGTGCAGCAGCAGCCAAAAAAGCTAATACAATCCTGGGTTGTATAAACAGAGGCATAGAATCAAGATCACACAAAGTATTGGTACCATTTTATAAAATCTTAGCAAGACCACACCTGGAATACTGCAGCCAATTTTGTTCACCATATCACAAAAAAGATGTTGAGAGTTTGGAAAAAATTCAGAGAAGAGCAACTAAGACGATCAAAGGCCTGGAGACTAAAACATATGAAGAACAGCTGCAGGACTTGGGTTTGGCTAATCTAAAGAAAAGAAGAAATAGGGGAGACATGATAGCAATGTTCCAGCATCTGAGTGGCTGCCACAAGGCAGAGGGGGCCAGGTTGTTCACCAAAGCACCAGAGGGAAGGACGAGAAACAATGGTTGGAAACTGATCAAAGAGAGAAGCAACCTGGAATTAAGGAGAAACTTCCTGACAGTGAGGATAATCAACCAGTGGAACAGCTTACCCCAGAAATCGTGGTCGCTCCATCACTGGAGATTTTTAAGAAGAAACTAGACATTCACCTGTCTGTGACTGTATAGGTTCTCCTGTATAGGGGGCTGGACTAGAAGACCTCCAAGGTCCCTTCCAGCTCTATTCTATTCTATTCTATTCTTGCCTGCAAAGTCAAGGAGAAAGCCAGATTTGCTTAGAGACCACATAACACACATAACAACTGCAGTGATTTGCTTAACAACCATGCAAAAAAAGGTTGCAAAATTAGATGCAACTCACTCAACAACCATCTTGCTTAACAATGGAAATTCTGGTCTCAGTAGTGGTTATAAGTCAAAGACTACTTTATTGTTTGATTTTTTGAGTATATAACAAACTATTTCTTCCTGAACAGCTTTCCTCCATGGCAAGGCACTTGCCTAATAAGTGCTAACTGCAAGCTATCAAGCTTGGCTGAGTAATCTTAATTGTTCATTCCTATCCTTCCTCAAACCTGCACTGCTGTCTGAAATTGACAAGATTTTAACTGATTTCACACTGAAGGCCTTTGCCTCCTAAGCACATCACTAGGCAAACAGCCAGTGCTAGTGCATTCCTCTCAGCATGTATCACTGTGGGCCTATTTACTCTTTTTAATCCTTTCCTCTACAATGAATGTGAATACAAATATTAAACAATCAGTTTGTCCTCTTGATCTTTCTTTCCTCCTCTATCTGTTCAATATCTGGTAACCCTACACATTACTGATTAAGTTATGTACCATTGTGATTGCACAATCACTTACTATGCAAAGAAGCATGTGATTCTCCTGTCACAAAAACTTCCCTGGAAATATCTAGGCACAACTCTAGAGATTTTTGCTTATAATCTACAACAACATAGTGGCAGCCACATACTACTTACAAAAATACGGTACATGAGACAGATGCAAAGCCAAATCAGTGTTTCTTTGGTGGCAAAGTAAGTATATTCACAAAGTATATTTATAATGAAGATTCTTCCACAGTTGAAAACAATGAAAACCTGGATAAACCACCTCTATGCTAAAAATATACATCAGTTTTATCTCTGGTTTCAGTATCTGATACATACATAGCAAAGCATTTCTGCATGAATCTGTGGCAGATATTAGATGAATAAGTCCAGAAAAGCAACTGAAGCAAAACACAAGATTTCATAGACGGCTCTGGTATTCAGCTAGGTATCGATGCTAGTGTGCAATGTTGTTTGCAGGGACAAACATAAAACTGCAAACCAAGGTTAAATGAACATGTTAAGAAAAGGATGACATGCATACACTTTAAACTATAGTTCTCATTTTAAATAGTAGGACTTATAGTTTAACATATCTCTAGAGTATCTACTTTAGGAAACCTGGCCAATAATATATGTGCAGAGTGAAGTACCTGTAGATTTCCTTCAGAATTATTGTATTGCATTGCCAGTTTTAAATAAATCATAAAAATAAGTTATAAGCAACTTAGATAGCTTGTGTTGTTACCTTAAATATTAAACAATGACAGAAGTCCTTTTTTCACCATGTGTTTTACAAAATATTTTAGAACTAATTACATCAATATGAAGTAATGTAGTAGGATGGATTCCCAGGGAGTGGGGTACATTATAGAACTCAGTCCAAATATTTTGTATGAGAGAAAGAGGGTGAAGATAGCACCTCCCTAATAATTCTCAAAAGTATAGTAGATGCAGATAGTAGAGTGTTTCAGTTTGGCAAGTTTCTATTTGTAGGTGTGTAAACAATAAAGAACTAAGCTTGGAATAATCATCACATGTCATACTTAGTTTTGGGGCTTGACATTCAACTGAATATTAGAAGAGATAAAACAGTCCCCACATAAAGCAAAACTAATGGAAAATTATTTCATCTATTGGATAGTCATTTATATGCAAATAAACATAGGCTGGAAAAAAATAGAATACCTACCCATAATTCTTTGTTAAGGAATTTAAGCATGCTTTCTTAACAAGCACAGATATTACTAATGAATAATTGTTAATGCATTTTTATTTTACATTTTAAAAGTTTCTCCCAATTTTTAACATCTTATTTCTGCTATTAAAAAGCAAGTTTGAAACATTTTAAATTATCTTTTAAAACAGCAAATGCTTTGTTAATATAGATTGTACCTCAGTCTATTTAACACAGTTCCTGATGTTCATTTTCTAAGTTGACTGTCAACTATATTTACTTCTAATATTTTAATAGTTGTTCAGTAGATGAATTATCTTTAAATAATAAAATAGGGGAGATATTTATGGTTAGGGTTAGGGTTAGGGTTTCACAGATTTAAAACCTTAGCTTGTTTCATTTTAATTAAGTGCTAAAAATTAGAAGAAATTTCCTTTGTGATTTTTTTCTTTTCATTTGATAGAGCCCTTACAATTTTTATTGCCATTGCCTTCTGATGTAAAAGTCAGTTTCTGGCCATTGATTCCATTCAGTTTCCCTAGATCAGTTTAAATCTGTAGAGTTCCCTGTCCACATTCTATACGCAATACATGTCAATAAAACTGAAAGGCAATGATTCTAAAATGAAAGATGATAAGGATAGATGATGCAGTAAAAATGTTCAAAACTTGAATGGAGTGCAAAGAAAGGAGAAATAAAGATGAACTGTAATTCCACTGAGTTTGATGAAACTTGTGCTGTGAGCACTACTGTATCCCAAATGGAGAGGAATAAATATATTCACATTATGGAAGAAACTGTACTTTTACATATAAATCAAGACTTAACAGTATAAATCAATGTCTGTAAAAGTCTATCCAATATAACAAAAGTTATAAAAGATTGGAATGTTTGCACATAAAGTGATGTAGTATTTCATACTATGCTATTCAAAGTAACTTTATTCATTTTTGCTCATATTTTATATAAGCTTCTAATAATAACCTAATTTATTTATGGAACATTATCTAGAATTAATTATGAAATAAACTTAAAGCTTTCCTCAGTGTTTGTCTAATAATCAAATGTCTACTTTCAGTAGAATATTTGGTATCTGAACCCAGAATGTACTACAGGATAAAGCTATCTAAACTATAATTCCCAGAAGCTCCGGCTAGCAAAGCAAGTGAAGAATGATGGTATTTATAGTTATCAACATACCACAGATACCCAGATAATGTAATCCACAAGTTTGAATACTGATGCGTTTCTAGCTAGACCTGATAAAGAGAAAAGGAAATTAATTTAGAGTTATAATTAACTATATTTTTAACCTAATGTAAATTTGACTTTCAAACTACACACATATAATTTACTTTTCCTCCTTTTCTGCTTTATATATGTGAGATACACAAGAAATGTACATGTTGGAATTTTCCATCTCTGCTTAGAAGATTGGTATGTAAAGACACTTACCTGGAGTACTTATAGATAAGGAGGTATTTCTAGAGTGTAATTTAGAGAGAGAGAGTATATACACTGACTCAAAGTATACTTTTGGAATAATGCACACTAATGTAGACTAACAACTAGCTTAAGGTGTATTCTTTGTTTAAACTACCTAGAGTTAATATTTTAAAGTATGGCCACACTATTATCCAAAGCACAGCCATGTTTAAATGATGCATGAACTTTGCTAAGCAGTGACATACATAGCTTCTGGTTGGAGGCATGTACAAGGTACTACATGATAAAGAAAAACAAGGGAACAGATAAGGAAATACCAAGGAGGTGAGAATAAGGGGGGGAAGTGTTTAGCAAGTTTGGGTGATGAGAAGGGCTTAACTAACTTTAAGCATTTAGGTATGCTGATATATTATAGGTGGACTGTTAGCATGTGACTGAAGCAGGCCTATCAACTGGGCCTGGGGAGGATGGAACAGTGGTCGGGGATAGAACTGCATTTAAACTGTTGAGATCTGTAAAGTAGGCGTGATCTCTTACTTTCATGTACTGAGATTCACCAGCCTTTGCAAATGCTTTAATAAACTTTGTTTTGTTATCCAACATCTTTGGAGCTGAATTTTATTCCTCACAATTTGGCACCCAATGTGGGGCAATTGGTGACTGTTGGTTCTTGGGTTTCTTTGGGACTTGGGAAGGCATGCTTCACCGAGTTCGGTGATCCCTTTTCCCTTTTAGGTCTTGGGATCCAGAATCTACCAAAAGTAACTGTTGGAACAAAACAAATCTCTGAGGATAAACTGCTGGCTTAAGAAGAGAGAAAAAGCGTTCGATTGGGCAACTCTGTGCACGGACCCAGGTGAGCAACCATACTTGGTGGGTGAATTAACCTGGGCAATTGGAATAGGGTGGTATGTGTGTAAGATCTGTTTGGTTGGAGCTTGAGACATATTAGGGGCCGTTAGGGTCCCGGAAATATGAAGTGAGAGCAGTGCCCGGATCTGCATTTCTATATCTCCACAAGGAGATTGGTCAGAGAAAGGTGAAGCTCTATTGTGTTGAACTGCGTGTGTGGAGATCTCGTATACAAGGAAAAACCAGTCATAGGAAACAAGAGTAGTAAAAAGGACAATAAAGTTGAGGAAATGACTAACATAAGGATTCCCCCAGATAGTCCTTCGGGACAAATGTTAGCGGGCTGGGATGGGCCAGTCTGGAAACAATGCATTAAAGGTGAAAACAAGGGTACTATGATCAAATATTGTTTTACTGTACTTGGTCAGGGAAACCAATTTGTCTAGAAGATGTTTTTTGGCCGAAATTTTGAAGCACAGATTACTATACCTGTAAAACTCTGGTAGAATATGTTATTAAAGGATGCATTTTGGGCCTGTCCTTTGGCAGAATAATCGAGAAATCTGTTTTCCTTTAAATGGGAAAATCCCTACATGGGAAGGAAATCACAGTACCGATGGACTGTTACCATAAGGTTTAACTGAGTCTCCAAATTTGTTTGGACAAGTATTAGAACAAGTGTTGGGAGAGTTTCAATCGCCAAATACAAAATTGTTACAGTATGTGGATGATCTTTTGATATCAGTGTTAAAGAAACCCCAGGTTAAGGAATCCACAGATAAACTTCTAAACTTCCTGGGAGAACAGGGAGGATGTCTAAATCCAAATTACAATATGTAGAATCAGATTCTAGAATTCTTAAATATGAATCAATATTAGTGGAACAACCTGATTTAGTTTTGACTGTGGATCATAATTTGAATCCAGCTCAATTCTTAGCTTCAGAAAGGGACCACTAGAACATGAATGTCTTGAAGTAATTGATTTACAGACTAATGTTAGACTGGACCTGGAGGATATACCTTTAGAGAAAGGAATGCATGTATTTATAGACGGCTCTAGTAGGATGAGTGAAAGCAAAAGGTTGAATGGATATGTAATTGTGGATGGTGAGAAAAAGGTATTGTTGGAAGCAGGGAGACTGCCATTAACGTGGTCAGCTCAAATGTGTGAATTGTACGCCTTGAGACAAGCACTTAGAATGTTGAATGGACAACACACTTACTGACTCTAAGTATGTTTATGGCATTTTACATACCTTTGGAAAAATATGGGTGGAGGGGGGGTTGATAAATAGTAAGGGAAAGGAATTAGCACATGTCAGACTAATAGAGAAAGTATTGAAAGCAGCAGCTTTACCAAGTAAGATAGTTGTAATACATGTGGAAGGGCATCAGAGAGTCAGAACATTTGAAAAAGGAAATAGACTAGTAGATGAAGAAGCTAAAAATGTGGCAGAGGGAGAGAGAGTGGAACAAATAATGTATTTAGTCCCAACTTTGGAATTAGTTGAAACCCCTGTATTCAGTGTAAAGGAGGAAGAAGAATTAAAACAGTAGGGATGTACAAAAGACCCTCAAAGTGGTAAATATTTATTGCCGATAGCAGGCAGATGCTGAATAAATCGATAGCCAGAAATGTCTTGAATATTTTACATCAAAGTAGTCATTGGGGAACTCAGGCAATGATTGACTTGTTCCTAAAAGATTATGGGTGTCCAGGGATTTATATGTTAGCAAAACAACAATGCGAGCAATGTATAATCTGTAAAAAAAGTTAACAAACAAGGATTGAGAAAACAAGCATTAGGAGGGAGGGCTCCAGATTTTTAGACCCTTTCAAAACCTCCAAATAGATTATACCGAACTACCCATAGTAGAGAGAATGAAATATTTGTTAGTAATAATTGACCATTTAACAGGATGGGTTGAGACCTTTGCTTGCACACAAGCAACTGCAAACGCCACAAGTAAAATTTTGTTAGAACAAATAATACCTAGGTATGGTGTAATAGAGAATATTGATA
Organism: Azemiops feae; assembly: GCA_023970755.1. NCBI lineage: Eukaryota > Metazoa > Chordata > Lepidosauria > Squamata > Viperidae > Azemiops > Azemiops feae. The sequence continues at coordinate 481,183 of JALGBA010004269.1, read as the reverse complement.
GTGATTGTGGAACGCACTTTACGGGAAAGGTATTCCAACAAATCATGAAAGCTTTAGATATTCCATGGGGGTCTCACACTCCATATCACCCCCAGAGTTCATCTAGGGTTGACAGGGTGAATGGGACCCTGAAGCAGATGCTAACCAAGTTGACCATGGAATTAAAGTTACCATGGACAAAGGTATTACCACTAGCTTTGTTGAGAATGAGAACCAAACCCAGGAAAGATTTGGGATTATCTCCATATGAAATGTTATTTGCACTACCCTACTTGGGTAGAGAATCTAGATTTCCAATATTGGAAATTAAAAACAAGGTACTAAGGAATTATGTACTGGGGCTGTCTTCTGCTCTCTCTCTTCTCAGGGAGCAAGGGTTATTAGCCCAGACCCCTCCCTTGGAATTTGTTGTCCACAAGTTCCAGCTTGGTGATTGGGTCCTGATAAAAAGCTAGTATGAAGAAAAACTTAGTCCAGCCTGGGATGGTCCCTATCAAGTCCTCCTGACAATTGAAATGGCAATTCGGACAAAAGAGAAAGGGTGGATACACTACACCTAAGTGAAAGGAACGATGGATGAGCCAAAAACTGGAAGGTGGTTCCTGGAGAAGACCAGCTGAAAATAAAGATCTCCAAACAGTGGTTTATTGTGATATGGGGATATAATAGCATGGGTTCTTGCAATTTTTTTCATTGCGGGAGTAGCAGCTCATTGGCTTTTTCGATCCACGTGGTGGCCCATGTTATTCCATCCAAGGACTCCAGAGGAAGCTATGGAACTTTGCAAATGATGTGCTGGTTTTGTGATTGCAATTGTATTACTGAATGTTGTTGTTTTTACCATTGTTGTGACTGTGGATCAATTTGTGACTGCAATATACCTTGTGATATTATATTTATAAAGGAGTGGGTAGATTAAATGTGTAAGGGACTTAATACCATTGAAACCTTACACCCCAAAGATTCTGGGAATGGAGAATTGGAAGTGGAGGGATTGATTAATCAACCAGACCTAAATTTGGTAGTTTTGGGAGAGAGTGACATCAATATTCCCGTGGACTTAGATGGCTGGATTTAATGGAAATATTAAGTATTTGGAATAGAAATAAAACAATAAGGTAAAATTATAAATCTTCTTGGAATAATCTTTTTAGACATTGGGATCAAAATACTAACTGAGGAAGCCCGATGTATAAGGTATTATAAAGAAACTATATTTGCGGGAAAATTACAGACCATGGTAATTTATGATAATAACTTGGATGAGAAGCATATAGGAAAGGAACAGATGAAATGTACTGAAAATGGCCAAGAAGGACTTCTGGTTTGCCATTGCGGTGCCTGTGGACGCATGAAGGCGAGCTCCGTCTTCTGCATCCGATTTCATTCTGCTGGGGGACCCTGGAAAGGGTCAAAAGTCACCCTGTAGGGGCTATCAGCAAGGAGGGGACCCCTGCTTGATCGCGGGAAGGTGGCAGCCCTTCCGCTTGATCTGGGGCAGCTCTCCAAACTGGCGGGGGAAAGACCGGCCATAGCATTATGGCTCGTCATTAAGCTGCTGACAGCCGAAGTCAAAATTACTACCAAGCACCTTTAAAGCAACGCAGATGAAACTGGGTGAGATCTGATCTTCTCTTTAAGACTTTAAATATATTTCCTGCAAAAGCTGCCCAGAGTATTTTTTCCCCTGTGAGGAGAGAGGGAAAGGAATTCCTACCCCACCCTCTAAGAACAGTGGCGACTGATTACCCAGGGGAAATAGAGCAATTATAAGAACAACTTTAATCTAATTGGATGCATATACTTTTGAAATTTGGGGACTAAAAGTTTTCCTATTCTTACTGGAGACGTTGGTTTTTATCTAAAAAGAAAAGAAATAAACCTTGAAAAAACTATTATAAAAACTCGGGACTTTTAAACTGCATCGGTGACATCTTTGGTGAAGTATGGTATTACAACTTGTTATTGACTAAGAGAGACTTGGCTTGAAGCCCAGAATCTAGAAAAAATGCTCTTGACCTTGACAGATACCATCTGTGAAAAACTCAGCTGTAAAGAAGGAACTCCAGGGCAGCATATCTGGCCTGTTCGAACTATGAAGATAAACCTTTACTGATTCTCAGAGTTATATGTGGGAAATTGCTTTCCTATTTCTTTACATGAGAAGTATCTGTTATTACACAAGATGATGGAATACTTTGGACTATAAATTCTTACCTGGCAAACAATTCCCACTATAAAGACTACCTACAACACGTGAAATAGATGTCCCATACCTAGCTATAAAAAACAAAAAAAACACTATTTTTAACATTTGATTTTAAAATCTTCAACTTAATACATTATCAAGAGAATATGGATGAAGATCAGGAAAAAATCCTTTTTCTGTTGAAATCAATACATGAAACCATTCTTTCAGCGTGTAACAAAATAAGAGGCAACATAAAGGAACAAGGTGTCAGCTTAGATATACAAACCCAGATCTTGACTACAACCAAAGAACTAACAATGCAGACAGTAACAGGAGAAGTGGAACAACTAAATACTAAGACAGAGGACGCAACTGACCAACAGATCCAGCCAATGGGAAAATTAGAAAAGAGAGTGACAACATTGAAAATGGAAAAGACTTTTTACATAAATCAGAAGAAATTTGAGGAAAAGGAAGAAGAACAAATTGAATGGAAGATAAACTTATCAGGACAATTGTGGGAAATTGGAGTAACAGGGAGGCGATTAAATAAATACAATTGGGCTAGTTCTTCCAAAAAAAACTGTAATTAAATGGTCTTTCTTATTTCAAATAATACATATAATAATAGAGGGAGAACTGTTTGAGGATTCAAAAGTACTGACATGGAAAGTTAGTTGGCAAAGAAAAAAAGCCAGAGTAAAGCTGAAAGAAACTAGGGTTTTGATTTATTAGAGGGGATTTTATACTACTGATTAGAGGGTTGAATATGGTGGAAAATAGATAATTTTTAGAAAATAAAGTAACATTATAATTGAATAGGTAAGGTGTAATATGATTTTTGGTTTAATATGGAGAAAAATAGATAACTTTTAGAAAATAGAATAATATTATATGCAAATAGATAAGATGTGTATTTAGAATATTAGATTTTGTTATAAAAAGGGAAAAATGTAGAAGTTGAGATAAGGGAAACTCTGGTCACCTAAAGCTTGGAAATTATAATATACCAAATATTAAGTTGAATATTGAGGGGAAATTAAAGCCTGGGGAAAAAAGCAATAACAGGACATTGATTGTATATAAGGATTGAATGCAAACACAATTAAGATATGTATAAGCTAAAAATTATTGATAAATGTAACAAAGATGGTTGTACTTATTTGATAACAATAAGAACTATATTAGCTCAATATGAGATAGTAGATATTAAGGGAAAAGGAGAGGAAATATCTGATGTTGTAACTTGAGATTTGTGCTAAAGATTTATGTATGCTATTGAATTATTGACTACCCAGTCACCACTTTGCTTTTTAAATGTTTAATTGTAAAATTAGAAAACTAATAAAATATTATTTAAAAAATGGCCAAGAATATACTCAAACAAGAAACACCAAAAAAGAAGGGTATCCTGAGGAGAAGTGGATTAGTGCAAACCCTACAAAACTGTCAGAAAAGGTAAAAATAGTAAAATTTTTGGGTGTTACTAAAGCTATTTTAAATCAAACCAAGATAGGAAATAAGGTAAATACTGTTATTTTGGGATTTGATATTTGTAAAGCAATAAATCTATCATCAAGATGGATGGGATGTGGATTAGTAGAATGGCAACAGGCTTATGCGTATAATCATAAGTAAAATGTGTGTGGAAACCAGTACAATAGAAAGACAAGTAACTTTTTCAGTTTCTTTCCTTGTGGTGGTTAGGATTGTTCTGGGTGGAGTTGTGTAACATGGATGACTTCCAGTTATGTTGGAGATAGGAAGCATGAAAGAATTAGGAAATTATTAATGATACAATGGGGAATAGCCACCTCTGAATGCACTAAACACAATTGCAATCCAATCTTTATAACAATTGCTGACATCACTCAATGGGAAAGACAGGTAGGAGAAAGCCAATGATTTTGATTAGGGATAGATGGGAAAGGAAGAGATCCCCAAACCATGATACGTATAAAAGTACAACATGCCATTGTTTCCATCCTTCTATGCAGAAATAGAGAAAAATGTAATTCTGCCAGCCCCTGCCCGAAACTTATTTTTGGATTTGGCTGAGTGTATAGCCCATACATTAAATGTTACTGATTGTTGGGTTTGTGAATGAACTAACCTGGGGGAGCAGTGGCCATGGGAGGCAAAAAAATGTCCCCTTCAGAAGTGGAGATGTGGGCACCTAATTTTACCTACCAATCTGAAGATTGACCTTCTCAGTGGGTAACCCAAACTTCGTTGATAGGACAAATGTGTATATCCAGATTGCCATCTAAACAGTTCAACTAAAATGTTTACTTTGTGCACAAGCTTTACTAGCTAATGAAACCTACATTGAGTGGTGGAGTGGAAGTAATAATATCCAACCCGAAAATTCTTTTTAGAATATAAGCTTTATGGGAGAAACCTAATAAAATTTCCTTGAATTGGCGAGCCCCTGATGGATGGTTTAGAATTTGTGGCCCATATGCTTTTGCAGCCCTTCCTAAAAGGTGGACAGGGGACTGCATCCTGAGAACAATAAGACCAATTTTTTTCCTATTGTCAAAAGGGCAAGGAAAGGATTTAGGGGTACCAGTATATGAAGAACTGAATAGGAAGTGAAGGAGCATAGATATTGGGGGAACCCAGTGGGGTGATGAATGGCCACCTGAAAGAATTATAAAATACTATTATAAAATACTGTGGGCTGAGGATGGCTCTTATGGATATAGAACACCAATATATATGTTAAACCATATCATAAGACAGCAGGCAATACTGGAAATAATAACTAATCAAACAGCTCAAGCATTAGAATTATTGTCAAAACAAAATTCTCAAATGAGGACTACTATTTATCAAAATAGGTTGGCTTTAGATTACTTATTGACAGAGGAAGGAAGACTATGTGGAAAGTTTAATTTATCAAATTGCTGTTTACAGATAGATGATAATGGGAAGGCAGTGGAAACTACTGCATCAAAAATTTGAAAGGTAGCTCATGTACCGGTCCAAACCTGGAAAAGCACACGGGACACCTCATGGTGGGATAATTTGTTAGGAGGAGCCTGGTGGAAGAAAATAGTTTTTTTTCCTGCTCTGCGCAATAACAGGATTGATATTCTTACCCTGTTTAATCCCTTGCTTTATTAAACTAACAGGTACTGTGGTTCAAGGAGTGCAAGTAAACACTTTACCCACAGATCCGAAATTTGCCTCAAAGGCTGGTAGTGAGAAAATAATGGTATTGCCAAATGCCAGAAAAATTAAAAACCAAACCGAATTAAAAGATGAGGAGAAAATTAGTATCATGTTGCAAGAAATTGAAAAAGGGAAAATGTACAACTCTGTGGAAAATTTCAAATAAATAAATAAGAGAAAGGGTGGATTATGAGATACACAAGAAATGTACATGTTGGAATTTTCCATCTCTACTTAGAAGATTGGTATGTACAAACACTTACCTGGAGTACTTATAGATAAGGAGGTATTTCTAGAGTGTAATTTAGAGAGAGAGTGTATATACACTGACTCAAAGTATACGTTTGGACTAATGCACGCTAATGTAGACTAGCAAATAGCTTAAGGTGTATTTTTTGTTTAAACTAGAGTTAATATTTTAAAGTATAGCCACACTATTATCCAAAGCACAGCCATGTTTAAATGATGCATGAACTTTGCTAAGCAGTGACATACATAGCTTCTGGTTGGAGGCATGTACAAGGTACTACATGATAAAGAAAAACAAGGGAACAGATAAGGAAATACCAAGGAGGTGAGAATAAGGGGGGGAAGTGTTTAGCAAGTTTGGGTGATGAGAAGGGCTTAACTAACTTTAAGCATTTAGGTATGCTGATATATTATAGGTGGACTGTTAGCATGTGACTGAAGCAGGCCTATCAACTGGGCCTGGGGAGGATGGACCAGTGGCCGGGGATAGAACTGCATTTAAACTGCTGAGATCTGTAAGTGTGGTCTCTTACTTTCACGTACTGTGATTCACCAGCCTTTGCAAATGCTTTAATAAACTTTGTTTTATTTTCCAACATCTTTGGAGTTGAATTTTATTCTTCAAATACTAGAAAACCAGTGGCTTGTTGGGTCATGTTTCAGAGAAATTTCCTTCCCTAAACAGAGAAATAGAATGACCAAAAGCAGGCAAAAAAGCAGTGAGAGTAGAAATGACTTCCAACTTCCTACCAGCTTCCCCATTGAGTTTCTGTCAACTGTTCGACTAGCGAATTCAACATTTAGGAAACTCTATAGCTTCGAAATGCCATAAAAGATAACCTTTATTGAATACATATCTTGGTACTGAAGAAGCAAAATCAGCTCTAAGTTTCCTGCACAAAAAATCTGGTTAGTTAACAACAGCTCTCCAAAAACCCCACCCACCAAGTGTTCATGTTGCCCAGTCATATTTCTTTGGTTTGTTATGAGAACAGTCCACTTCTCCATCAGACACCTGCTTTTGTGACCTTGGCTCTCATGGTCCATAGACGGCTTCTTAAAATCCCGTTTCTCCTAAGCTTCCTTCCCCCATTTCTATGGCAAATTGAGTAGCGACAGAGGTTAGCAAGCATCTTAGCAATTCAATCTTGATAGTTTCCTTGTGGCAATGATCATCAGAAATATTTCCTTCCTTTCTCTTCTCTTCCTTATAGGCAGGTAAGTGGCTGTTGCTAAGTAAGGGAGGGATCAAGAGATTGTGAGACTGGCTGGGAAACTGTCATGGAATCTTGAAAATGAAGAACACATGACCACAGCAATAGCTAGTAGCACTGAAACAGACATAACCTCTCCAAATTTCATTCCCTTGGGAATTATGGGTCCCAGATTGATGCATTCTGTAAATTAGGTCATTTGAGGTACATTGGTTCAAAAATTACTATCCTATGATGAACTGTTGTCCAATTAAAAGTCATGACAATGAGTTTTTAGTAGCATATAGATATGTTTTATTATTAAAAATGAAAATAATTTTAAAATACTTAACCTTCCTGGAATGTAGCCATAATTTAATAATTTGAGATGTACTTTAATAAGCTTTTAAAAGTTTCTATAATTCTGAAAGATATGCACTTTATTCAATCTCAAAAGCATTGTTTTTATACAATTATTTTTTAAAACCATGCTAAAACTCCATATCTTTTGCCTTTTCACTTCTGTAAAGTGAAATAAAGTACCAAAAAAAAAGAATATATACATTCAAAATACTGCAGCTTATTGATGGGCAAATTCTATTCCTATTATTATTATTATAACAATTTATAGAACAGCCTAGAGGAAACAGGACCAGTTCCATATAAAAGATACTTAAGGTACTATTGAGCCAGTTTGCTTTTTAAATTTTGGTTAGTAAAATAGTAAGAAAAAGTTAGATCTCTCTCTCTCTCTCTCTCTCTCTCTCTCTCTCTCTCTCTCTCTCTCTCTCTCTCTCTCTCTCTCTCTCTCTCTCTCTCTCTGAGTGTGCATATGTATCTATAACATCAAATTATTTATCTATTTAACAGCAGTCAATTATTTAGATAACTGGTGTTCTTTCCCTTTTAATCTTAAAATTGCAAAATACATCTAATTATCTTTGTTATTGTTTCTGCAGCATCAGTCTCCTGCAAAAAGCAGGCAAGTCCTGTTTAGAAATGGGGTTTATTTCTTCCAAAAAAAAAAATAAGGAAACAAATAAAAAGTTCCTTCCTTGAAGAAGGAAGAAAAATTGTGATTTTTTTTAAAAAAAATCCAAGCAAAAATATGCAAAACTGTAGCAAAATTGATTCACAGTTACAATAGATTCCTAACTTACCTAACTTTCCTCTTACATCCAATCAGAAATTATGCATTGTTTATGAATAAATATCATGTTTCTGAATGTGTTTGTTAAGAGATGAAATCTAAATGAAGGAAGGAAATCCCTAGCTTGTACAGATGTGGATTTCATACACAATATGTGCAGCTAACCTTTGTAAGGCTAGATCGGGTTATTTCACAAATGTATGTTCATGTATACTGAGATACTCTCCATTTTCAATTTAACTTTAATGAACTTTAATGAGCCTGCCACAGCCTTAGACTGACCACTAACCACAAGGCATTATAGTCTTGTGGGCAAAGGAACCAGTCCTCATGTAACCCTTGTGACAACTGGAGTTTGAGACACCTGGCTAGAGTATACAGTCCTTCCTGGAGGGAGATGGGTGGTCTAGAAATATTAACTAAACAAAAAAATAAATAAAATGAAATGAAATAATAAAGTAAAATAATACAATGAAATAAAATGGTGCGTTATCCAAATAATCCCACAAGTACTCAACTCCATTCCCATCAACCAAAATCTAAGATAAACTTGCTACCTTTACATGGTACTCAAGATCTCCTGTCCAAATGTCCACATCGCTCCATTAAAGGCAGTACTTCCTGTTGTATTAGTTTATGACGTTTTGTCACCTTTATATTTTTAAAATAATATTTTAATCTCTGCTAAAATGTTTGCTTTTTAACAAAAACAACAACTTGCTGGATAGTTGTAAAAACAACACTTTGCTGGTGTTCCCTGACATTTATTAAACAGAATCCTAGCACTTCAAAATCAAAAGCACTTCAAAAATATTTTAAAAGACAATTTGCCTGTGTAAAAACAACACTTCCATGCCAACATAAATAATAACAAAAAGTTAAGATTTTTCTTTAGTCTCCATCCTATTTCACGATGCCCTTTGTGTAAATTAAATGAGTCAATGAAAGCCTGAAAATTGAGAGGATTTCTCTCTCAACCAAGCTGTAAAAGGCAAATGTTACATACAGCTTTCAGCGGAAGAGCATTTGGAGTTGCCAGTCTGGAGGCAAGTGATCCTGCCATAGCCTTAGACCAGACATGTCAAACTCGTAACGTCATGTGATGTCGCATGACGTATCGGAGCTTTTTTCCCATTGCCAGCAATGGGGTGGGCACGGTTTCCTGGTGACGCGTCCGGCCCGCGGGCTGGCAGTTTGACATCCCTGCCTTAGACTGACCACTAACCTCAATTTCCAGTAGCTTCTGAGCAGTGGTGGGATTCAAATATGTGAACAACCGGTTCTGTGTGGATGCCACTTCTGGAAGTCCTTTTTTGGGCCTGGACAACAAAAAATTAGCTACCGGTTCTGCCGAAGTGGTGCGAACTGGCTGAATCCCACCACTGCTTCTGAGACAAATGAGCCTTAGATCAGATTTAAATGACACTACAGGGCTGTAAACTCCAGGCTGATTCTTATGTTTTACTGCCATTAAGGCACTGTACCCTGCTCTTAATTTCTTCTACAAAAGCAAATGAAAATCTGGCAATGCGGGTGGGGACAGGGGTTCCCTATGCACTTACAGACAATTTTTTGCTTTATGTCTGAGTCTCAATTATGGTCATTAAATGATGACTACACATACAGTAAAAGAGTAAACAAAACAAAAAAAGTGCTCAAAACCCTGAAACTATTAAAAATGAAGAACATTTAAGTTTCACTAGATTTGTACAGCATCTTCAAAAGTTACTAAATCAACCCATTTTCTGGGTTTTAACCACGTACCATAAATTAGTGAAGAGGACAAAGTTCACATAACACGTAACATATAAAAATTATCTACAGTTAAAATTATCAGTCTATTCTTAGAATGCAAACATTAAATCTTTAAATGATCTAGTTAAGCATGCTGTGTGAACACAACCTCTATATTTTTAAAAATCTAAAATCTAAATGATATATCAATTAATTTATTAACATACAATACTGATTTGTTTTTGCCAAGAAATTCTGAATGCATATATGAGTCGTAAAACAAAAATTAACTAATAAGAATAACTGAAATAGTTCTAAACTGTCCCATTAACTTCAAAGTTAGAAATTCTGTACATTTCGAAGTCCAGTCGCAAGGTAGTCTACCCACAGTATTTTTGTGTACTATACAGTTTTCTATATTTTAAGAGAAAAAAGTTCCTGGAATAAAATTAATGCTATGGACTTTAATACAAGTTTGATAAATCTCATTGTACATTTTTAAAATACAATTTAAGCTTACGTCAATATTCCACAAATTAGAGATTTAGTCTTATCAAATGCATATTGGTTATTCAAAATATTTGAAAAGAAATCCTTTTAAAAGCTTTCTTTCTTTCTTAGTTTTTTCAAATTATCCACATGATTTGTTGTCCAACTCTCCAATACCATTGTATCATAGCTCAGATACATTATTCTCTTTTTAATGCTAGAACTGTATAAGTTTCATAAAGACTAAAAACAAATAGGATTAGAAATTCAATTAAAAAATTAACCAAACAACTTAAACCAGTACAGTCTTTAATAGTCAACTTGTTCTTGATAACTATGAGATATAGAGTGTGACCTTCCACCTCTCCCATGGCTACAGGTCTGGCAATGCTAAATCTGCCTTAGAGTGTTGTCAACATTTAATAGCCCAGCCCCATGTCTGTTCCTTATGCCCTTCCTCACATCTGCTACAAACACCATCCAATATTATCTATTATTTGCCTTTGAGTTATGCTTTACAAAAGGTTGTTTACAATGGCAAGGTTATCAGTTGTAGCAGTAATACCAATGACATTAAGTGTCTTTTATTTTTAAATATATTTTCACAAAACAAGATTAAAACATCCAAAATAAAGGAAGAAATATTTTCTCTTCATATTTTACATAATAAAAATGATAATGAATACATTATGTGAGATAGTCCAGCGAGTAATACTGTAGGCTAGGTTAATATATTGAATAAAATATGAAAACAATCAAAAATGCTTTTTAAAAGCATGATTCCATTTAACAAATGACAAAATTACACGTTAATGTGTCATAGATCATTTTTATGAGCATTCAAATGCAATGTCAGATGACCTCTCTCCAACCATCTCTATAATGAATGCATGTTAAAACCCAATAATTTATTGAAGGAAAGTAATTAACTACTTAGCTGGCTATACTGATTTGATTTGGAATTTTGAATGCCTTCCTTTGTTACTTAATGAGCAGGCCTGACTGCTTGAAAATCTTATTGATATGACTCAAACCCAAGATATTCTCTGATTGGCAAAAAGTACAGAGGTAGGGAGTCATTTTGCTTTCAATTACCAATGTTGCTACAGGTTGCCACACTTCTTGTGCCCACTGCAGCTGCAAAAACAAATCCTCAAAAGAAGTAAATGATAAAAAAAAATAAGAACTATAAGCTAGACAGGATAAGAGGTTTCGGGAAGTTTAATTGACTAAAGGCAACCCACTGCAATTACTGTAAATTATCCCCCTTTCCTGGTTTATAACAACCAACTATTGAACAGCAGACTGAAAGATACCTACTGTCCAATTAAAGATAAAAAAAACAAGGGAGTGGGAGAGGGATCCACATGGTTTCAATTAATCTATATTATAAACACGGTCAAGTTCAATTAATTAGAATGCAAGATTTCAGAAAACTTAGATCAACAGCATGAGCACAGCATAATTTCTTATTCCAAGAATACTTAGCTATACTTAGCTATAAAGAGGTAGAAACCTTTAAATTATGTAAAAATCTTTGTAGTACATTGTGCCAATAGCAGATACATCTACTTTTGTCAATGGGCATGGGGTAGTTCATAATATACCCAAATGTAATCAGCAAGCTGAAATTCACTTTCAATAATTAGATTATAAACATAAAATTACATAACACTAACAGTCATAAATGTTAACAGACACACATTTGTTCCCTTAATACAGAAAATATAGCATTGTCTGTAGAGAGAAAAGTTTATAAATGTTTTGTTTGTAATTTAGATGTAATTTAGATATTTCTGAAAAATTAGCATAAACAACTTTATGTAAGTTGGAAGCTTCCAGAACAGAACCCAAACATAAATATTTATTTTGAATCAAATAATATCAAAAATATTTTTAGTAATTTGCTGGTCACCTGACACAGCACAATATGAGTTTGTTTTTCATGTTTTCATTTCCTAAATATTAAAAGACAACATACTTATAAATCCAGTATAATAGCTAAAAATCAATAGGAGAATCCACTAGACCAATTTGCTTTTAGGAACTCGGATGAAATCTTGGTTGTTTAGAGCCTGATATAGTCTTACATATTCTATCACAAGCTATGGCACTGAAGTAAGAAAGCATTTTTAGCTATCTCCACTTACAAATCTTAGGCAAACATATTTGCTTCTCCAAGAAAAAAAATAAATCTACCTTGCTTAACTTGAGCTTGATCCTTGGTGATTACATGGAAACATCCACTGCCAATAACATAAAAATGGTTTGTCACTGCCATTTTCCAAAATTACAGTTTGCAAGTATCACTGCTTAGCTTTTCATCTAGATAAGCCAAGTAACAAGAAGTATCAGAGACAAATCCTTTCCATGAATAAAAGATTATTCAATGTAATATTTCATTATTGAGAATGGAACTGATTCTTTCATCTGCCTCTGAATCCTTTTCTTTTATATTCTGTAAGGTCACTGGCCCTTACCTAAATTGAGATACCATTAAAAGTCTAATCAGGCAAATCAAATGGAGGCTTCTTGAGGAAACAGTGCTTTAACTGATCAAATAAAACAGCTGGGTGGCAAACAATCTGGAATGCTGGCAGAGTTATGTCTAGAAGTGCCACACCTTAGAAAGCTAGTAGCCTTTCTTTATAAACTTTGTTAGCCAATGAAAATCAGACAACAGAGCCATTACATCATAAGGAAGACATCAATCATTCCTGTACACTCCCTTATTCCCTCCTTCAGTACATCCCATCCATGGTTTCCCACGCTTGCATGAAATTTGTCCCTGATGCTAACACTGATTACAAAAGAGAGATAGCAATAGTTAGGCTAAACAATTTATTTTTGTTCCAGTTACAGAACCCTTCATTCCTCCCTTTTTAATTTTGTAACAGAATGCTTTCTGTTACTTGGTGACCAATGACATATATTCCTTTGTTATTGCGGTGATAGTCAGGACCTTGGCTGGCTTATGGGGTTTATCACTACTTACAGAGGATGCTATGACTGTCATCCCTGAGATGGTAGATAACAGGAATCTTTGGATAACAGGAATCAAACATGACAAAACCAGAAGACCTCCAAAAGCTAACACAACCAGAAAAATTTCCCTTTGCCAATCACCAAACATCTTTCCAAACCAGCTTGTGTCCATGGCAGCTGTCCAGGTTTCCAAAGAAACTGGGTGTATTTCCTCCACACGCAGGCAGCACCATGTAAAAGGAAAACCACACCCCCTTGTTTTCACAAAACTTTCTTTGTAGTGTTATTTTAACCAATCAATTTTCTTTATTTCTCTGTACGTGTGCTTCTTGCCTAGGGCTAATGGAGGTTCCTGCGCAAGCATAGTATAGAGAAGCAAAACAACATTATGTTATTCTAAATTCCCTTCATTTGTAATTATTTCTAATACAGCTTGCAGTCCAATAATTCTATTAAGCATATAAACAGGAGTCCTATAACCATACATTTCATCTTCTGCCCAAGTAACAGGTCTGTACACTTGTATAATCCTTTCTGGGATCATTCTTCATCGTTCCATGTTTTTTTGACTTAATATTTGGAATGTGTTATAATGTATCAATGGTTTCCCTTGTTTGATAGGGAGTAAAAAGAAACTGGGTTTTGTAGTACCTAACATGCAGGATCCCTCCTACCTGGCTGGGAGGACAACATAAGCAAACATTTCACAAATCCAATGCAGTCCGTCTGGAGCAGTCCAGGTGAGAGTGGCATCTATCAGAGACAATTGGGGAATGTTTGCCAGGGAATTTTGGGGTTAGGCCGAATTGGTGGTAATCCACCAAAAGGATACTGAGGTGCTCACCTGCAAGAGATGTTCACACCTAAGTCTCCCCAAGGGCTTTACCAAAACCTTCTGTTGTTTTTTTTTAAAATAGAGGTTTCTCACTATGGAAGTGGTCAGAGTCCACACATTGGGGCTATTGGTGGCTTTTCCAGTGAGATTTTGACTAGTCAGGGCAGTAAAATTTATTTCTTGTGCTTCCCAAAACTATTGTTCACCCATGTTAGTACCCATACACATGTAACAATTAGTCACATTTAGAGATGAAGCAATTATTTTGGGCCAGATCAATAAAAAGGTTTTTTGATACTGAGGGAATCTCAATTGTGGTTTCCAGTTCATCGTAAAAAGAGTGAAAAACTCAAAAATGTTTCTGGGATGGTGGTATAATAGTGTCAACTTGAAGCCATATTTGTGTCCGGTTCCATCGATACTTAGTCCAAATGATGCTAAGAAGTCCACTGGTCTGGTTATCTCGAAGCACACCGGATTGCAGGAATCAGCGTTGCACTGGGAAGTGCTGACTCCTTTAATCACATTGAATTTCCTTAGATTGTGCCAGGTTGGGTAGGATGTATAAACGTATTTTGCGTGAAATAAGTAGGCTTGTTTCCACACTTAGTCCATTTAGCTTGATTATAGTCAATAGGTTTACACTACACTCTGACACTATCCATAAGTCTCGTGTTATTCTTTCCAAAAGTGCATCATTCCATATGGCCAGATTTGAAGTTGTTGGTAGGGCTTTACTGTGTTGACAAGATCATAACAAGTGACCTTATCCCCCACTTTGCAAGTAGAATATGTAGTCTTGTTATAAACACAACTCCCTTTTTTTCCTTTAATTATTGGGCCCGTGGTCTGAAGAAGGTGTGGGGGAAACAGCAGCAACAAAGTAAGAAAAATGTAGCAATACACAGTCCAGATACTAGAAACACGATTTCCAGGTTAGTCCAATCCATTCCTCCTAGTTAGATAGAAACAGTTCAACAGGTGAGGCAGGTTGAGGTTAGGCCGTCCAGTTGTTAGGCTTGCCATTGGAGAGGGGAAGATGGAACTTTTCGTGGCCCCGCCTTGATTCCTTCCACTTCTCACTGCAGTTCAGGTGCTCAGGAGGACTTGACAGGGATGGAACCACTTAGGATTGGAACTTTTAGGTGACAGTTCTTTTACCTGAACCCACTCTCCAGGAACAACGATGGTCAGAGACAGGTGGTAGGGCAGCCTAGGCCTGTACTGAGATAGAAGACAAAACCTGCACCAGATTATGCAAATACTGAGTAACTTTCTTCTCTTCTTCATTAACATTCTTGAACCTTCGTGCAACTCCATCATTTCCAGAGCTGAGGCCTGTATTGAAATGGCCTTACCACTAGATATCACAACCTGTCCAGCCACTGTGTACGTCCCACATCCATAAGCTTTCAAAAAACAAAACAAAACAAAACTAAACACATTCTTTAACTCCTCCTTCTCAAACATTCACTTCCTTCTGCATGCCATTTCTGCCGCTTCTGAACAAACTTCATGTGAGTTAACTCTTTCCCTTTTTACTATTAATCAATCTTCTTTCTTTCCAAATGTTTGAAAAGTATCCACATTTTCTCTCCTCCTCGTGAACAACCTCAGAGCCCACAGGCTTGAGCTAACCTCAGGAAGGGAGTGCCCCCCCAGCCTCCACCAACATTCTCTTCTCCACTTCTGACACCACACATCCCCGGATGCCCTCCCTTCAGCTACTTTGCTAGATCCATCTGTAAACAAATCAGGCCGAACCTTTGTCTGCAATTCTATCACTTCATATTCTAATCAGACTAGTTCATTGAGCTCAAGAACTGGGCAGGGTTCAAATCAACTGGTTTCTTTCTCCCAGCCCAGTCCTGAGCTAACACACCTTTCGCTATTCCAGAATCAACATTCATAAAGAGATAAAAAGGCTTCTCTAAGTTGGCGAGGTTCAAAACAGGTGCTCCCAATAAAATAAACAGCAACTTCACAAGAGAAAAAACAAACTTAATGAGGTATTCTGAGTTAATGTACTGAAAATATATGTGTATGCAACGACAGAAACTAGAGCATCAAACTTTTAAAAAGAGTTACAAATCTAAGCAAAACACTTCAGAATCATTTCCTTTGGTTGATGAGTATATATAGAGTTAGCATAAACAATTTCACATACAGATATTTCGTTTCATGCTTTTTCCAGGCAAATCATTTATTTTTAAATAAGGCCTTTTTGTTTGTTGTTATCAGAGGGTTTTGTCCCTCTCCCAAGTCTTGGAAATAACAAAAAACAACACAGATACACAAACATACACAGATACCATTAAGACAACATTTCCAGGCCTGTTGCTTGTCCTCCCGAGAAGTGAGAAAAATCAAGACATGATTTTTAAGGGCCCTTAACCACCTCCTACCTCTCTCACCATTCCAAGTCCAGGTTTAATGTTCTGGATGGCCAAATATTTAAGAAAACATCAATTTTGGGTTTGAGGCCAAAGCAGGCCTCCCTTTTTAATTTTTATCTAAAAAGGGAGGGGAACATTTATGGTTGCTTCCAATTTTTCCCAGCAAATTCAAAGGACAGTGGGGAAGGACCAAAAGGAATGTTGAATTTAGGGCCTTTTGTGGATGTGAAGGGGAGGGGAAAACTGCAGAGAGCAGCCTCCTCTCTTCACATCCAATAATAGGGATGGTTTCCAAGGACAGTAGATGGCACCAGTGTCTAACAGAAAGGAATTGAATGTACATCCAAAGAGCCAGATTAGAGAGGGGAAAAAACTTGCATTCAGTTCTCCTTTGAATTTTTCTTTTCTTCTGTGGCTGAAGTTGTTAAAAAGATAAACTAGCCAAACGGAGGTATACGAAATTTTGAAACGTTGCTTTCTTGAAGATTATTTTTACTGCCACAATTTCAGTGCATTCCAATGGGTTAACACACAGCCTACTGGAAACACAGCCCCTCCTCTTCCTTTAAACACCAGTTCATTTGCTCGGTGCAAATGAATGACCCCCAAGAGATTTCTAGATATCTTTCCTTCGATATCGGGGCTGGCCACACCCTCTCTTATGTGGGGGTCCCTTACAGGGGGTTTCCTTAACAGTCACTCATTGCTATCACATTGCAGGCAACTAAATTCCTGCCTTTCAGGCATTTCACACACACACACACACACACACACACACACAATCCCCCAACCTTCTCCTCATTCCAGAATGCTTGTTTCTACTTACCAAATTCTCCTGTGTTCTCGTCTCCTCCTATCCTCACTGGGATGAGGTAGAAGCCTCCTTAAACATTCAGGATTCAAAAGTCACCAGACACAAAGGGTCTGAGAGCGCTTTTGACTTTATACTGACTCGCACCAGTTTTCCTGGATGTCATGCCTGAAGGTTGCTGAGTCACAACAGGACTCATTCACAGGGAGTTCAATGAGAAACGACCTTGAAGAAACATAGCCTTCAATGTACCTGTTTGGGTGCCAGAAATGTAAGGTCAGTGGCCCTTACTTAAATTTGAGATACCATTAAAAGTCTAATCAGGCAACTCAAATGGAGGCTTCTTGAGGAAACAGTGCTTTAATTGATCAAATAAAACAACTGGGTGGCAAACAATCTGGAACGCTAGCAGAGTTACATCCAGAAGTGCCACACCTTAGAAAGTTAGTAGCATTGCTTTATAAATTTTGTTAGCCAATGAAAATCAGACAACAGAGCCATTACATCATAAGGAAGACATCAATTATTCCTGTACACTCCCTTATTCCCTCCTTCAATACATTCCATCCATGTACATTTCCCATGCTTACATGAAATTTGTCCCTGATGCAAACACTGATTACAAAAGCGAGATAGCAATAATTAGGCTAAACAATTTCTTTTTGTTCCAGTTACAGAAACCTTCAATTCCTTACACTATTATTGTCATTCACTTCAGTTTTTCTACTGCAACAAAGAGAAAACTAATAAAGATTTTTTTTCTTTTTATGACCCTGTAATCCTTGCCTCGGGGTGGGGTTTGGGTGACTGAATGGAGTTGAGAGTTTATTGCTCAGATGCTCTTCCCAGTGCCTATGCAGAGTTCACAGCAGATATTTTCTCTTTGCTACTTGATAGAGAAACATCTGTCATTGCCTAGGATTGAACTCTCAACCTTCCGAGTTAGAGATGAGCATCTTCACCTCTAGGCCACCGTGCTACTCTAAAAAACTAATAAAGATTATGGTTTGTTCATTCCATTCTTAATGCATCTTATTTATTCTGACTTAGTATATCATTTGGAACGTTAGTTCCAAAATTTAAGTTTAGCAATATCCTCATACAGCAACCATTTGCAGCTACAAAAATGATAAAAAAAGGAATTCTGCAACCAATCCTCACATTTATCACTTTTGTGAGTCTTTAAAGCAAAGGAAAGCTGAATAAGATCATATGCACTGTCACAGTTTCTTTTAGCTACCACTTCACTTAACGATGAGCTGACAGTTCCAGAAGTAGTTGCTCAACAAGAAGTACCTGTAGAATAGGCACAGAAAAACTTGGGAGTTTTTTTTATTTCAACACCTTCAGTAGCGTTTTAAAAAAGCTAACCATAAACTTGGGTTTTAAAAGCAAATAGAGATTTTTTAAAAAGGTCTTTAATTCAAATTGGTTCTTTGTTATAAAATTTACTTAGAAATATACAGTATTCCATATGTACTATATTATAGAAAAAAGAATTTCCATGTCCTAAAGCAACAAAACACACGTTGAACGTTCCATGGAAACGTTTGCCCTTTTAAACTCTGTGCTTTCTATGTGTTCATGTTTTCTGATTTTTTTTCCTGATAGCCAATTAGTTTTATCCAAGTCCAAGTCAACTGTAATTAAAAGAACACAACTTTGTATTGTGGCTAGAGCAAGAAGTTTCCTCATATTAATATTTGCATTCAGCAAAGATTTCTGAGTAACATCTTCTAATTTTTGATCTGATACATCTGAGGATAAATGCAGCTTCTAAGAGTGGTTTTGAATTCAAATGGTTTGCTATATTACCTCTGGTTTGTTCTAAACCTGGAAACTGCCATTCATAACATCCAAGCCAATCACTCAATCTGACCTTGCCAAGTTTTAATCAACCTGCAGAGAAATGTATCAGCAACAGTTCCATCAATAGTTAAAGTTATGAGAGTGCATGTATCTGTATGAAATATTGTGTATATATATATATAGTTTATGTATGTTTTACTATATAACTGTTATTTCAAAAACATTTTTATGGACAATAAATCATTATTCATTTTCATGGGGTAGGCATTCAGAAACCATTGTGGGTGCTTAGTAAATCCGCCCTCAAGGGCAAATGCCTAATGCATATGTTGTACATTTTATTCCCAGAGATTGTTAATTATTGTGATTATATTAGCCCCAGAGAAAAATTAATATATTTCCTGAATACAAAATTTGGATTTTGTTAGCTTATCTCCATAGAATCTATTCTTTTATGAATGTCCACTGGTAATTTTTCAGATAATCTCAATTTTATATTTCACTATGTAGCGAAACAAGCCTGACTACTATATGCACTTCTATAACTAAACTATTAATACTGAAGGTAAGGAAATCTGTATAAAACAGCTGGAAAGAAATTCCATATTTGGTTCATAAGGAATATATTGCAGCAATCTTTGGAAATGTTTGAAAACATGAAATTAATTCTAACATGAGCAACAGGTTTCCACAACTTAGACCTCTATATTTTATCTCTCCTATTCCACCTTGCATATTCAATTATCTTTTCACCTCCTCCCTATTTTTTATTTGTTTAGAGATGTGAGATATTAATTTTCTAGAAATTCTGTGATCTGGATTTTCTTTTTCTTTTTTTCAAATAGCCACTACTTTACCCTTTCTGTGAATTTATACATTTTGGATCATTATTAGAAATTATTTGAAGCCAAGGATGAAGACAATGAACTTTTGGGGGAAAAAATCTTTTTATACACCTTTTATATATCTCTTTGTTAAACATAAAATTTATATAATGAGCAAATTGGTATACTCCAATCTTTAAAGTAATATAATTTATAAGTATACCAACCCACAGTGTAGTTGTGCCACAAATGATATAACAAATTAGAAAGAATTCAACTGCAATTTACATAATTTATGAAAACATACTATTGTAGATTTTTTTTAAAAAAGAATAATTTCAGAATGTTACCTTTCAATAAAATTTAGGCAGCTCTTTTTTTTTCAAATTTTATCCTTTTGTACATCTGAAAAATAGATTGACAAAACCAAGAATTCTCCAAAACACTAAATTCATGGTGACAAATCTTTGGACATGGTACCACAATGACTCCTAAAAAACTGACATGATACTGAGAGGTCTGAGTAGATGGATCTCATTTTTTGTTTATGGAGATTCTCAGCCATCCAGGTTATGGTTGTCCCAAAGGTGCCTTTTCAAAAGGCAACTGGACTTTGTCTTTCCTTTAAGACATTTCACTTCTCATCCAAGAAGCTTCTTCAGGACTTCAGAAGTGAAACATCTTCAAGGAAAAACAAAGTCCAATTGCTTTTTGAAAAAGCGCCTTTGGGATTTCATTTCTTGTTTCACAAAAGTGTCTATCCCATTTATATAATGGAACAATTGGTAAAAATTAGATAGGATCTTTGATTATTTTGCAACTAAACAATTGATAGCTTGCTTATTTCCACTATGCCTATCCACATGGGTATGGATACTGCATGTAGTTAAAAGCAATTTTTCCTAAGGGAACTTTCCAGTTTCTGATATATTTTTGTTAAGCTGAATTTCTTTCTGAATAAATAGGTAAATAATTATTTGATAATGCATATGAGTAAAAATAAGCAGTAAGATTTCTAATTATGCCATACAAATTTATTACATACCTTAAACAAGCAGGTTCTAATTGTACTTGGGTTGCATTATCTCAAATCTTATTATACTTCCATTTTGGCTGAAGAACTCAGTCCTCAGTTTTCCAAAGACAATGTAAGGACCTACTTCAGCTAAACCACCCAACAAAACAGAACATCTTGAAACAGGCATTTCTTCTGGCTCCAAGCGCAAACCGTCTCTTAGATAAGGAAGAGACATTCCATCCCCTGGGGGAAGGGCATCTTAGCAGACAGTGCAAAGCATTCCCAAAAGCTCCCCCCTCCCAGTAGAATGGCAGGACACAAAAAAAGGCTGCAGAAAATAGTAAAACCATTTTCTTTGGGGACTTGACATATGGACCCCCTAGAAAAATGAGTAATCCATCTGTAAAACAGAAAAAAGGAAAGGGAGAGAAACAAATAGAAGAAACACATTAACCAGGCTTATCAGGATATTTTGCATGTAAAGGCTTAAGTAGCTTAAGAGCTCTAACATGCTTTTTATAAAACCATTCATTTTGAGCAGGGGGAAGGTTTTTCCAAGCTACTAAATATTGGGTAGAACCATGGTGTTTGTGAGAATTGAGGATATCACGTACTTCAAAGTGTTGCTCCCCTTCCATCCAAACTGGTACAGGCATGGGAGGGGCCGGAGGCCTAAGATTAGATGTAATTTCAGGTTTAAGTAAACTACAATGAAAGACAGGATGGATCCGTCTTAGGCTCTTAGGGAACTCTAGTTCTACAGTTACTGGGTTCATAATGCGTTTAATGGGAAAAGGTCCTACAAATTTAGGCCCTAACTTCTTTGAAGGCTGCAAGGATTGCAAATATTTTGTAGAGAGATAGACTTTATCTCCAATCTTAAAAGATTTTTGCTCAATCCTCCTTTTATCAGCTTGAGTCTTATAGGTGTTTCTGGCCTCATCCAGTGCTTTACGCACTACTGGCCAGGTGTTTTGTAATTGTTTGATCCATTCCTGCAAAGAGGGGATGTCAGGTTCTTTGGAGGGAAATTCCAGAATGGGGACAAATGTCTGCCCATTAGCAACCTGGAAAGGGGTATAACCATTGCTGGAATGCACAGCATTATTATATGCGACTTCTGCAAATGGCAACAGGTCAATCCAATTATCTTGCTGATAGTTGATAAAGCATCTAAGGTATTGTTCTAGAACTGAGTTCAGTCTCTCTGTCCCCCCATTCGTTTGAGGATGATGACTAGATGATAGTCCTTGTCTAGAACCCAAAAGGTCCAGAAAAGCTTTCCAGAACTTAGAGGTGAATTGAACCCCCCCCTGTCCAAAATGATACATTGTGGAGCCCCATGGAATCAGTAGATGTGTTACACAAACAGTTTAGCTAACATTTTAGCTGTAGGGATCTTTGGGCAAGGGATGAAGTGGGCTTGTCTAGAGAACAAGTCTGTAACCACCAAAATAACTGTATTCCCAGAACTTTCAGGGAGCTCTACAATAAAATCCATAGAGATCTCTCTCCAGGGTGCTGAAGGGCTCGCCACCAGTTGTAAAAGTCCCGCCATCTTCCCTTGCCTCCGCTTAACTGCAGCACACGTGGGGCAACTCGCCACGTAACTTTCTATGTCCTTTTTCAAGGAAGGCCACCAAAATTGCCTTTTTAGTAGGTGTAGGGTTTTTACGAATCCAAAATGTCTCGCAATCTTTGAATCATGCCCAGCTTGCATTATTCTCAGTCTTAGGATTGCTGGCACGTATAGTTTTTCCCATACCCAGGCTAGGTCGTTTTGATTAAACATAAGTTCTTATGGCTCTGAAACTACTCATTAATTTCTAGTGCTTTTTTGAAATCCTGGCATGCTGTTTGGTCTATTGGCATCATGGCCTTGCTTTGTGCTCGGGTAGTGACAGATGCTGCAAATTGTTTAGGAGGCATAAACTGTTCAACTACTTCTGATTTAACACTATTATATTGCAGCATCCTAGATAGAGCATCTGCTAGGACAGGGGTCGGCAACCTTAAACACTCAAAGAGCCACTTGGACCCATTTCCCACCGAAAAGAAAATACTGGGAGCCGCAAAACTCGTGGCGCACAGGATGGGGGGGGCTTGATTGAAGAGTTTAATTAAAAAGAAATAGAGGCTGCTGTGCATGAGTTCTCTCTCTCTCTCTCTCCCCCCTCTCTCTCCCTCTCTCCGATCTTCTGCTCACCTGGCAAGCTGGCTTCACGCTGTTCTCCGACAAGCTGACACACATTCTTATTGGGCTGGCTCTCTCCTGCCCTTGGTCTGCCAGTCCTCTTCCCCCACTAAGTAAGAGAGAGAGAGAGAGAGAGAGAGAGAGAGAGATATAGAGAGAGAGATGATTTCTGATTTCTGCTGCTTCCTGCGGAGACGCAGCAAAGGCAGGAGCCCCACCCAATAAGCTTGTCAGCTTGTCAGAGGATAGCATGAGGCCACTCTCTTTTTTTACACACACACAGAGAGAGAGAGAGAGAGAGAGAGAGAGAAAGAGAGAGAGAGAGAGAGAGAGAAGGGAAGCGCAAGTGCCTCTCTCTGTCTCTCTCTCTGCAAATGGCGGAGGAGGCTGGGAGCCACAAGAGAAGGCTCAAAGAGCCACATGCGGCTCCAGAGCCATGGGTTGCTGACCCGTGTGTTAGGAAGTTCCTCCCCCCCAGGGAGGTAATGGATTGTAAAATTGAATCGGTGGAAATGTTGGGACCACTGTGCTTGCTTGGGGGACAACTTCCTAGAGGTTTTCATCACCTCCAGGTTCTTATGATCAGTCTACACTTGGAACAGTATTTTGCTCCCCTCTAGGAAATGTCTCCAGGTTAGAAGCGCCCATCACACAGCATAGGCTTCCTTCTCCCAGGCTGCCCACTGCTGCTCAGTCTCAGAGAGTTTTTTAGACATATAAGCACAGGGTTGCATTTGGCCTTCCTCATTCCTTTGGAGTAGGACTGCCCCTACAGCCACATCACTAGCATCAGCTTGAATGACAAAAGCTTTCTCTGGATCTGTGTGCTTTAAAATTGACTCCACAGAGAAAAGTCTCTTTAACTTTTCGAACGTGGCTTGACACTCTCCCATCCATTTCAACGGCTGGCTGGGTTTCGGTTTGTCTATTCCTTTAGTCTTTAGTAGGTTTGTGATGAGGAATGCGATTTGCGCAAATGAGGGAATGAGTTCGGTAAAAGTTCACAAAGCCTAGAAAACTTTGCAGTTGCTTTCTAGTACGAGGTGGGGGCCAGTCTAATACTGCTTGTACTTTTTCTGGGTCCATCTCGACACCCTTACTGGAGATGTGGTAGCCCAAACAGTCAATACAATCTTTGTGAAATTCATATTTGGAGAGTTTGGTGTATAGCTTAGCAGAATGTAGCTTATCCAATACTGCTCTAACTAATTTAGCATGCTGTGCCTTGGTTTCAGTGTAGATAAAGATGTCATCAAGGTAAACTAAAACCCCTTTGTAGAGGTGCTCACGCAGAACCTCATTAATTAATTGCATAAACACAGCAGGGGCCCCTTGCAGTCCAAAAGGTAGCACCTTAAATTGGAAACAACCCATGAGGCAATTAAACGCAGTCTTCCATTCATCCCCCTCCCGTATTTTTATGTGGTAATATGCCTCCCACAAATCCAGCTTGGGAAATTTTTTTCCTTTTGACAGGTGTCAAATAAAACGTGTTTAAAAGAAAGAAAGTGATTGGGGTCTTTAGCCTCCTGAGGGGTATTCCCATTTTCCCCACCAGCTCTGGGCTGACCAAGCAACAGGTGTAGCCCGAGTCCAATAACACAGCTAATTTTACTCTCTTCCCGGCACCTGGTATGGACAGTTCCAGGGGCACGGTTATGGGATCAATTGGGCCACTTACCAAGTGGTCATTCTCATAGTCACTCTCAGCCACCTTGGGATCATCGTTGGCAGGAGCCGGAACTCGACCTTCCGACCTACGGGCTTGGGAGAGTTCCACGGTCTCCTCGAATGCCATCGCCGGCTCTCTTGGGAGTGGTGTCGTTGTGCCGTCTCAGTTCTCTTCTCTGGGATTGGCTTGAAGGTGGGTTTTACCGGGCAGTGCTGGTGTTTGCATTGATCTATTTCCAGCTCTTCTGTTAAGAGGCACTAATCGTACAATTGCCCTGGGGCCCCACAGGCCACACAGGCATTGTACAGGTCTTCATTTAGGCCATCCTGGAAGCAACTCACCAGGATGTCTTCTGGCCAGGTTAATCAGCTGGCCAACTCCCGGAATTCCTCGGTGTACTCAGCTACTGGTCATTGCCCTTGATTCACCATCTTCATGCGCTCATGAGCTTTTTTGTTTGCCAGGCGGTCTTCAAAATGACGTCGGAGGGCTGCCATGAACCGGCTGAAGTTTCTCAGCTCCAGAGCATTGCAGTTGTAGAAGGTCACCATCCAGTCAGCCGCTGCATCTTCCAGCGCTAGGGTGACCACTCTGACTTTCTCCTCATCTGTAGGTTCTTCCATATATCTGCATGTATGTGAATACTTGGGCTAGGAAGATTCCCAACCTTTTGGGATTCCCGTCAAATTTCACCCCCAATGGAATTGACTTCACCTCCTCTTGTTGGGGTATGGCTCCTACGGGTCTTTGGGGTGGTCTGGCCTATTGTGCTGCCGCTGCAGGGGGGGCATCGCCGTCACCTCAGGCACCGTTAGCTCTTCTTCACCAGCTTCCTCCTCTGGTTCTTCCTTCGATTCTGATTGCTCTTTCAGCTGGGCTTTCAGCTCCTCGAGGGACTTTCTCACATATTCCATTGTGTGCTTTAAGATAGCTTTCATCATCTCTGAATTTGGGTCCACCAGTCCCTTTTCGGGGGGAGCAGGCTCTGGTACTTTCTTCTTTACCTTCTTTCCTCCACCACGTGTGAGAGTTACTTTTGGAGCCTTCCTTTCCCAGTCGTCTTTCTTTCTGACCCCGAGTGACCACCTGGCTTGGTCACCTTCTGCCAAGGGTTCAACCACTCCCAGGTCTCTGGAAGTTCCTTCTCTAGGGTCTGCTAGGATGATATCTCCGCTCCAGCTCTCCAGTTCACCCTCTTTCATGTCGCCGGTAGGAAGGGGCATGTCGGTTGCGACCCACATCGGTAGGGCAACTGCCTCTCTGGCTTGGGCACTATGCAGATCTCACCTTATGTAAGGACCTACCTCAGCTAAACCACCCAAGAAAGCAGAACTCTTGAAACAGACATTGTCTCAAAAGGAACTTTTATTAGGAGCTAGTGATAGCAGGGAATCAAGGCGAGATCTGAGAGAAAAACCTGTGAAGCAATATATTAAAAGCAACATTCAATACTCCTCCCCCCAAGGTCCCAGTGTTCATTTGAATCAGAGGCCAATCCACAGGTGGCATCGTGTTTTGGTAACCAGTTTTTTCAGCGGGCTCCTCAAGGTCTTTCTCACTTTCGATTTCTTCTGGCTCCAAGTGCAAAACATATCTTAGATAAGGAAGAGACATTCCATCCCCTGGAGGAAGGGCATCTTAGCAGACAGTGCAAAGGATTCCCAAAAGCTCCCCCCTCCCAGTAGAATGGCAGGACACAAAGAAAGGCTGCAGAAAATAGTAAAACCATTTTCTTTGGGGACCTGACAGACAACCTTTTTGCATAAAAATGGGTCCCTACTGGTTTTTTGAAAGCAGTATCTTTGGGCATTCTGTAAATCATATAGGAAACTTGGTCAATTGCCATCTGTACCAAATATTTAATGCTGTTTCTACTACAGGTAGTTCTCAACATACTGGACTGCCCAGAGGCCTGCCCATTGTGGTTGCAAGTCATTGCAGCCATGATCATCCCTGAAGGCCACACAGAACCATTCTAAAAATGGCACCCAGTTGAAAAATGGCACCTGCTTCAGGGACGGAACCATGTAGCCTAGGAATGCCAAAGGATAGAGCAGTCTGCTCTCCTTCCCGAAACAAGTTCCGGAACTCTGGAGTTCTATAGAAGGTGAGGAGGTGATTGGTGAGGGGGGAGGTAAGGAGAAGGGTGTGGGACCCAATGGGGTGAGAAGCAGACACAAGACTTATGGGGAACCAATGAGGTGGGAAAGCTGACACAAAGCCTGCAGGGATCCAGGGATGGGGGGGGACATAGGTGGGGGACTGACTGCGGTCAGCCATAACATCAAATTTGCCCAAATTATGTTCATGTGACCATAGGAGAGCTGTAGCAACCATAACTTCGAAACTATGCCCTAAAGCCTTAGCAGGGAGAAGGATAGCATACCAATTTAATAAATAAATAAACAGCTTTTTAGGTTCCATTGTAACTTCAAACAGTTGCTAAGTGACCAATCATAAGTCAAGGCCTACCTGTATCACCCTATTTACAAATAAAAATGGTGCAGAGAAGAGCAACAAAGATGATTAGGGGACTGGAGACTAAAATATATAAAGAACGGTTGCTAGAATTAGGTATATCTAGTTTAATAAAAAGAAGAACTAGGGATGCATTGATAGCAGTGTTCCAATATCTAACGGGTTGCCACAAAGAAGAGGGAGTCAACTTATTCTCCAAAGCATCTGAAGGCAGGACAAGAAGCAATGGATGGAAACTAATCAAGGAGAGAAGCAGCTTAGAACTAAGGAGAAATTTCCTGACAGTTAAAACAATTAATCAATGGAACAACTTGCCTCCAGAAATTATGAATGCTCTAACACTGGAAGTTTTTAAGAAGAGATTGGACAACCATTTGTCAGAAATAGTATAGGGCTTCCTGCCTGAGCAGGATGTTGGACTGAAAGACCTCCAAGGTCCCTTCCAACTCTGTTATTCTGTTGTTCTGTTAAAATATGGCAACTACAATAATTGTTTGGAAACATTGTCTCTTTGTGTGTTTCTCTGTGTGTCTTTGTGTCTGAGTATATAAAGCTTATAGCTAATTATCTAGAAGGGATAATTTTAGGTTATAAATAAGAAGTTTATTTATTTGATTTTTATCTCACCTTTATTTTTTATAAATAACTCAAGGTAGCAACATACCTAATACTCCTTTCTCCTCCTATTTTTCTCACAACGACCCTGTGAGGTCAGAGATTGACCCAAAGTCACCCAGCTAGTTTTTCATGCCTAAGCCAAGACTAGATTTCATGATCTCCTTCCTAGGCTAGCACGTTAACCATTTGGACCAAACTGGCTCTCAGTTAACAAATAGCCAAACATATGAATGTAAGGAAAAAAATTAAACATAGTTGGATTTTTGTGTTATGTTTAAGAAATATTTGAAGTTGATCAGTCGCCTTTTTTTGCATATTTTTTGTACTTTTAAATGCTATACTTGACAACAAAATAGTATGTGTGTTTTCTCTCTGCAAAAATAGCTTATTTTGACGTGATAAATATTTGTACCATTACGGTGGAAGTACATGTAAGAGTGTGCCTTTCTGTTTACTACAGCTTTATGGCCTTATCCTGGATCTTTAGAAGCATCTAATTCATCATTGCAGTAGGTATATTTTTAAAAAAAAATTACTAAGAATATTTTAATTAGCGTGAACTAAACCTGCTTAATTTAACAAGAATTTGTTCAATAGCAATACACTTCATTCAGAGAATTCACATAGCATTGACTGCATGAGTCTCAAGAACTGTTTTTAGGTCCCAAGTAAAGGATACGAGCAGATCTATACATTTAAAAGAATAAAAAATTATCATAAAAATAGCACCTAACAACATCACTTCTTTTCTTCAAAGCTTAATGAAGTTCTTCCAATGTCTTTGTATCATTATAATATGCATTTCAGTGTCTCTATACTGTATTATTCATCTCTTATGGCAAGAAAACATGTTGATTCTGTTGGGACCACTGTCTATTGACTACAATTACTTTTAATGTAGTGAAAATGTACTATGGGTTAGTGAAGTGTATAATCTCAAATACAGAGTCTCATGGTTCTCATGTAACAGGATCTCCATGACAAAGCCAACATATAATGAAAGGGAAGGAGGCAAAAGAAAAAAAAATCATCCAGCCATGGATATTTACCTGAATGCAGATTTTGTAATAGTAATATAATGTAGGGAAATTGAAATTAATATTACAAAGTGTCACACAGGTTAGTATTTTGGCAGCCAATATATTCATACCTATTGTAATATGTTATATTGTTCTAGGATTAGCACTATTCTGAAGAATAGCAAAGCATTTAAAAACTATTTATAGCTTAATCTACAGTTTCTTTTTAAATATATTTTTATTGAGGAAATTTTTACAGAGACAAAGAATTAGAAAAAGAATTAAAAGAAGTGAAAAGAAGAAGGAAGGAAGGAAGGAAGGAAGGAAGGAAGGAAGGAACCTCTGATCTAATTTACAGCCATTATGAACATAATTATTACCAATTTCAGCCTCCCTGATCATGGTCCCGTTCTTCCCATAAATAATCCTTTTAAGCAAACCACAAGACCATTAACTAATACTGATGATTTTATCTAGTTTGGATAATGAAACATCTGCAAGAAAACAACCAAGTTCAGAGAGCACCAAGGACCCCTCATAAGATCATCAGTTAATTTTTGTCCATTTTCATCAAAAAGTCCATAAAAGATTTCCACTCTTTTAGAAAAATATTGCTGTCCCTTCCCTTTTCAAAAAAGTCAATTTGGATAACTCAGCAAGTTCTGCCATTTTCACAATCCACTCATTCATTGTGAATATTTCTCTATTTTTCCATTTCACTACAGCTACCATATATAAAACCAAGCAGCCACAAGTCTTTTTTAGTTGACTATTATACTTACTATGTATGTACTTACTTACTACCGGTAAGTAAAAAAAGCTCTGGTTTCAACTGAAAGTTAAGTATTAAAATTCTCTGCATCATCATATATAACTATCTCCATTTTTTTCACTTTTTCACAAGTCCAGTATGCACGGTAAAACGTTTCTTCATGCTTTTCACATTTATCAACAATTAGAAGTACTTAAATATATCTTAGATATTGTCTCTGATGAGAAGCACGAATAGTACATTGTTGTATATAAATTTTCCTTTAAATTATAAGATAATGTAAATTTCAATCCTTTTAACCACATTCATTCCCACTGATAGACCTGTACATTTTAACTAAAATTCTTAGCTCATTTTATCATGCATTCTTACTACTGTTTATTTCTCATGGCACATTTAATGGAGAAGACTGAGATAGCAAACAATAAACAATACATGTCTGCTTGGCAACTATCAAATTGATTATTACTACTTAACAACAATCATCTGATATTCACAGGGCAGCAAGAACAGTTTTTCATTTCTCAAATAACAGACATTAAAATTTTCTACTGTAACTTTTACCAACCATTTTAACCAACACCGAAATACCCGACTTATAACTGTACATTTAATGATGGTTCAAAGTTACAATGACCTTGGAAACAATAATTTATGATCTGTCCTCGAATTTACGACCATCATATCAACCCTGTAGTCATGTGATCACAATTCGAATGTTTGGCAATTGGCTCACAACTGTGATAGTTGCAACATCTAGCAGTCACATGATCATGATTTGCAACCTTCCTGGTTGTCTTCCAACAAGTACACTCATTTGGGAAAGTTGGACTGCTTAACAACTGTGTGATTCACTTAGCGATCATATGATTTGCTTAAAAGCCACAGTAAAAATGGTCATAAAATTGGATTTGGTCACTTGATGAATTGCTGAACGATGGCATCAATTAGCGACTTAAATTTTGGTCCCAACCATGATTATTTTATTTGGTAGATAAAATATTTGGACTAGAAGGCCTCCAAGGTCCCTTCCAGCTCTATTCTATTCTATATGAAAGCTGCCTGGGTGACTTTGGGCCAATCACCAGGAGATGTGAACCATCACCATTTTAAACATCGAGAACAGCTACTGCATCATCAACTCTTTCCGGTCCGGGAAGCGAGTTTTGGTGGGGACAACCCCAGATGGCAAGGATTATCGCTGGTGCTTTTGGGTGGACAAGGTGAATTGATATACATACATACAAACCTATCATACCCTTTCAGAGTGAATACAAATACAGAGAGCACATAGAAAGCTAGTAAAAAATAGCAAGCCAAACATAAAGGTGGGAATTTAAAAAAAGGAAAAGGAGCACAAGTGAAATTGTTTATACCAACACAATTTGTTATAACCACAATTCTATATGCCTCTTCATACTTTTCTATCTCTAGAATGATTTCATGTCATTTAAAACTTCCCACAATTCAACCTTATTCACATATGCTTTCCCTTAATCAAATGTATTAAGAGACTTTCTTCCATTCATATATTTGCAATGACCCGAAGAAAAAAAATCCAGTCTGCATTTCCCAAATATTGCTACTGTCTTCTCTTGCAGCTTTTTAATTGGAATTCTGTCACAATTTCAAATCTTTCTATGACAAATGTTAGACCTCTCCAAGCACACAACCCTGTAGGCTTTGTATTTATATATGCTACTCTTTTTTTTTGTAGGGGAACAAAAATAGCATTCTTCGAATGATTAGGTACAGATGCAGATTTCACAAATATTAAACAAATTGTACATGCATTCTATAAGCTAATCATATCCATGGCTTAATACTTCTCCAATTATACTATCTACATTTTACTCTTTTTAATACTTCCCACACCATTCATTATTTCCATTACCATTTTTTGCTTGAACATTAACATTTATGGCATTTGTTTTATTTCTACTCTTTAATATACTCTTCATCATAATTTCCATATAAACCTCCTTTCAACATTTCCTCATTCAGATCCATCCAACATAATTTCATTACTTTAAATTCAGTTCTATTCATTCTGCTGAAAGCTTCTGTTTACCATTTCTACCCAATGCCAACATATTTTTTTTACTTTCTCTGCATTTTAACCAGTGCCTACTTTCATTAATCATACTGGTTCTGTCTTTTTATATGTATGTAATACAGTATATTTTTCTGATCTTCATTTTTTTTTGCAGCAAGCAATGTCACAAATATTTTTCTCATGTATATCTATTTTGCTTCACTATACCATCAAATAATCTTTTTTTCATATTTTCCATTAGCATAACTCCACACTTTATGTGGCATGATATGCAACATAATTCTTTTCACTTTTTTCAAACAGCTTACACATAATCTTTCTCCACATTAAACTTCCACAGAATCTGTTGAGATATGAGTATCTTGTGATACTTTTTCTTAGAAGACTCACATTTTCTGTTCCTGCAGTATTCTACTTTTATTCTCATTTCTTTCACATTTTACTTTTTCTTCAGTTCCCATTTCTATAACAACCATTCTTGATACTGTTCTACTTTTAATCACAGGAACTTGGCTGATCTTCTGTCCATTAATTGGGGACCACTGACTGGACTTATTATTACCACTGAGGGACCAATAGTCTTCATTCCTCTGAATAGGGACTGTCAAGTTTCTGGTATTGAAAAATTTCTTCCTAATACAGAATAACAGAGTTGGAAGGGATTTTGGAGGTTTTCTAGTCTAATTTTCTGCTAAGCATTCCAGACAAATGGCTGTCCAATCTCTTCTTAAAATCCTCCAGTGATGGAGCACTGACAACTTCTGGAGACAAGCTGTTCTACTGATTAATTGTTCTCATTCCCAGCAAATTTCTTAGTTCCAAGTTGGATGTCTCCTTGATAAGTTTCCATCTGTTATTTCTTGTCTTGCCTTCAGGTATTTTGGAGAATAGGTTGATCCTCTCTTCTCAAATATTGGAAGACTGCTAACATGTCCTTCTCTTCATTAGACATACCTAATTTCTGTAACCATTCATCATATATTTTAGCCTCCAACACCTTAATCATTTTTGCTATTCTTCTCTGCATTCTAGAGTCTTTTTTATATCATGATGACCAAAACTGGATTCAGTATTCCAAATGTGGTCTTACCAAAGCAGTATAAAGCAGTACTAACATTTCACGTGACCTTGAAGCTCCTTCTTTTAATTTGGCCTAGGACTGCACTGGCTTTTTTTGGCAGCTGCAGTACACTGCTGGCTCATATTTTAGTGGTTATCCATTAGGACTCCTAAATCCCTCTCACAGTTACCTGCCTATTCTATACCTGTGCATTTGTTTTTTCTTGCCTAAGTGTAAAACATTATTTTTCTCACCACTAAATTGCATTTTGTTGGATAGGGCCCAGTGTTCAAGTCTGCCAAGATCCTTCTAAATTGTTGGTTATTCGCTTCAGCTGCTGTCATCTGCACATTTGATAAATTTCCCTTCTATTTCCTTATAGATCCCTTCTAAATAATTTATGAAGATGCTGAAGAGTATTGGGCCTAAGACAGAACTTTGGCATGCCCCACATCATGCTTCCCTTCTTGTAGATGTGGTTCCATTGAGGACTACATGTTGAATGCAGTTGGTCAGCCAGTTACAAACCCATCTGGTGGTGGTGATGCTCTCTATCCCACATTTTTCCATTTTACTAAGAAATAGGTTGTGGTTTACTTTGTCAAATGCCTTACAGAAATCCAAGTATACTATAGGTAGGCCTCGACGTACAACAATTTGTTTAGTGACCGTTCAAAATTACAACAGTACTGAAAAAAGTGACTTATGACCATTTTTCACACTTATGACCATTGCAGCATCCCCATGGTCACATGATTTATATTTGGATGCTTGACAACTGGTTCATATTTATGAAGTTGCATTGTCCCAGGGTCATCTTTTGCAACCTTCTGACAAGCAAAGTTGGGGAAGGCAGATTCACTTAATAACCATGTTATTAATTTAACAATTGCAGGGATTCACTTAACAAATGTGGCAAGAAAAGTCATAAAATGGGGCAAAACTCACTTAACACATTTCTCATTTAGCAACATAAATTCTGGGGTTAATTGTGGTCGTAAATTGGGAACTACATGTATATCTACAGCATTTCACTAATTTAGTTACTTTTTCAAAGAATGCAATAAGTTTTTTCTAACATAATAATAGCTTTGCTTGTTTCTAGGTGTTCATAGATCTGTTGCTTGATTATCTTTTCCAGGATCTTCCCAGGTACTGGTGTCAGGCTGATTGGTCTATAGTTTCCTGGATCCATCTTTTTTTTTTCTTGTTTGAAGATCAGAACCACATCAATTCTTTTCCAATCTTCTGGTAGCTCCAGGTAACCAGGATCTTTGAAAGATATGATTCAGTAGTTCTGAAATCATATCTGCCACCATCTACAGAACTCTGGGATATAATCCGTCTTGGTCCTGGAACTCTGAACTCGTCTACAGTAGATAGGTATTGTCTTATTATTTTCTTGCCTATTTTGACTTGTATCCCTAATCTGTCTTTTACAGTACTGCTTTTTATATGTTGGACTGTTGTTTCTTTGATAAAAAGACAAATGTAAAGAATCAATTAACCAGTTCCACTTTCTCCATGCTGTCACCTCTTTACCATCTTTTCCCATTAGTAAACCAATCATTTCCTTGACTTTTTTTTTGTTTTTTACATGTTGAAAAAACTTTTTGCATTATTTTTGACATTTGTTGCAAATTTTACTTTATTCTGAGCCTTAGCTTTCCTGACTTCAGCTTTGCAGATTTGGACTATATGCTGATATTCTGCCTTAGTTCTGTTTTAGTTATGTGTTTTTCCATGTTTTATATTTGTCCTTTTTGTCTTTCAGTTTATCAAAGAGTTCTTTATGCAACTATGCTGATTTCTTCTGGGATCGCTTATTTTTCCTTTTTCAGTGTTATTGTGCAAGACTGGGCTTTTATAATCTTATTTTTCAGTGTTTCCCAAGCTTCTTCGGTTGTTTTTTCCTTTACGACTTTTATCCATGGAATCCTTCCCAAGCTTTCTCTAAGTTTGTTGAAATCAGCTCTCTTAAAGTTTAAGACACTAGTTTGATTTTGTTCTATTGCTTGTGTCTGTATTAAGTTGAATTCAAATATGACATGTTCACTCTCCCACAAAGTACCCACAACTTCAACCCCTTCTATCATTTCATCTTTCTGTTAATTAAGTCCAATATAGCTGATCTTCTAGTTCCCTTTTCTACCTTTTGGGAGACGGTTGTTTATTAGGTTCATCAGGAACTAGTTTGATGTCCTACTAGGTGCAGAGTTTGTCTTTCAGTTAATGTCAGGATATCCCACATTACTATTGTAGCGTGTTTGCTACATAGCTAACTAATTAGCAAAAAGTTCATCTATTTCCTGTTTGGTTTGGTGGTCAGTAGTATTCACCTATGGCAATGTCATTCTTTTTTCCTTTTATATTAGCTCAAATGAAACAGATCAAACACACAAATTTCATTTAGTAAAGCATGATCTATATTGAGATTACATCCAATTATGTTCTTCAAGTAACCTGTGAATGTAAGATTTAAAATCAAAATCCAACTTGGTATATTGAAAGTTAGTAATTTATTATAAAAGTTCGGATGTTATGACTTCTCACTGCAGCTCAGTAAAACAATTATAATTTTTCCATCTAAGTTTGCTAAGGATTAAGAACAAGTAATCCTCGACTTATGACCATACAAGTTACGATGAACCCAGGAAAAGGAATTTACAGCACAGATTAGAAGTTCCAATGCCCGCCCTCCCCCATAATCATGTCATCACATTTTGGGCACTTTGCAACTGGCCTATGTTTACAGCCATTTGCAGCATCTCATGGTCACATGGCAGTGATTTTTATTTTTTGCTGGAAACCAGATTTACTTCTGGTTTCAACCAAAAAAACACCCAGTGTGGACAATAGGTTCAGTTAACCATGGTGATTCACTTAACAACTGTCACAAAAAGTGTCATAAAATCAGTTTGGTCATATGATGACTCGCTTAATGATTGGCATAACTTACTACTGTAATTCTAGGCTCAATTATGGTTGTAAATCAAGCAATACCTATATTGCATTCTGCTCTAATGGAAATGGGAAAGGAAAGGAAAAGTCAGAAGTTCAGGGAATGGGAAGGGCATTGAAGATTTTTGTGATACATTGAAGCTTGTTTCATCATTCATAAAGAACTGTTCAGTACATCAATAATTTGGTGGAATTCCGTATTATTATTGTGGAATTATTCCACAAATAAGATGGAAGACTGTTGGGGTTAAGTGGGAAGTAGTGGGATAGATCTGACTGGAGAGGTGAGGAATACTGTAGTTCCTTATCCTGTAAACCTGCTATAAAACTTAGAATGTAGCACCACCTAGGGCAACCCATTTTTTTTATCTGATTCTTTAAACCCCTTTTACAAATATGAGATGACCTAGCCATTTTTTTCAACTTCTCCATTTGAGTCAGCATTCTGTATCCTCTTCTTTGTGATTAGTTTCTAGTTAATTCAGCGCTTTTTATAGCTTAGCTGCAAATTTTTTGTCATTAGCTACTAACTGTTCTTATTCAAAATATGAAAAGAGATGAAACTAAATTAAAGGAAGGTTTTGAGTGTTACTGATGGAAGCAACAGTTAATTCTTTTCACATGACTGATTGGATTAAGCAGACCTTCTTTGGTTAGAAATACTGGGAAAATGGACCACCTCCAGTTATGATATATCATTGTCCTTGGATCTTTGTTTAGGTTGAAAAATTGGGAGAACTAAGAAATCAAATCAATCATACTTTTATAATTACATCTATTCCTTTGCCATATGTGCATATGAAACAACTTACTTTTAAAGCATTTGATACAAATAAGCCTTTTTCGAGGCAACTACTCGCCACTTATCATTCTCATTCATATTTCAGTCTGCAAATGGACCTATTTCTGTATTCTCTAATGTCATTCTCACCCAATTCATATCAACCTATCAGAATTATTTTCCTACCAGATCATTTCAATTCAGAATTGTGTACATTTTCCCAAAAAAATCATTCTCTGAAAACTCATTCTCAAATATACAATTATTACCAATCTACAGATACATACATATGTGTCTATATCCAGAGCAACCCAGATGACATTAATACACTTTTATTCACAATAGCCCTACACTTTTGATATCCTTCACCAATTCAATGCCACAGATAAGGTCATCTTCATTCCTAGTTATTATATTGTCTTGTTTCTTAGCTTCTTGGACGTATACTGTGTCTTCTTTTATTCTGTTCACTAATTCATGCTCTTAATTATTTACTTCTCATAATTTCCAATTTTTCCATGAGTCAAATGAGGTTTTCATATAATACTTTTTAGCAGGATAACTAAACTTTAGACTAACCTTTACCAATTTTAGTTGCAATCAAATATATAGAATAAACTCCAGAGAAGCCAATTTATAATGAAATAAATAACCTCTTGTCTATAGAAATACTGAAAACAGTATAAAAGTGAAAACTACCAACTTTTATATGCTACTAAAACTCTCATTGTCATGACTTTTACATGGTGAAATGATACATTGTAGGATAATTCAACATGTAAAAAACAAGAAAAAAGTGAAGGAAATGATTGGTCCATTAGTGGGTGAAAGTGGGAAGAAAGTGACAAGCAATAGGGAGAAAGCAGAACTATTTAACTCGTTTTTTGCATCTATCTTTACATAAAGGGAAAAAACAGACCAACCTATCAAAAATAATGCCATAAAAAACAGAATAGAAACACAAGTTAAGATAGGCAAGAAAATGGTAAGTGAGCACCTGTCCAGCCTAGGCGAATTCAAATCACCAGGACCAGATGGATTACACCCCAAGGTTCTCAAGGAACTGGCAGATGTGATCTCAGAACCACTGAACTATATTTTTCAAAGATCCTGGAGCACTGGGGAACTACCAGAGGACTGGAAAAGAGCTGATGTAGTTCCCATCTTCAAAAAAGGGGAAAAAATGGATCCAGGAAATTACAGACCTATCAGCCTGACCTCAATACCTGGGAAGATTCTGGAAAAGATAATCAAACAACAAATCAGCGAACACCTAGAGGCAAACAAAGTCATTACTAAAAGCCAACATGGGTTTGTCAAAAACAGATCATGCCAGACAAATCTTATTGCATTCTTTGACCAAGTGACAAAATTAGTGGATCAGAAGAATGCTGTGGATATAATTTACTTGCCCTTCAGTAAGGCATTTGATAAAGTAGATCACAACCTACTACTCGAGAAAATAGAAAAATGTGGGTTAGACAGCATCACCACCAGATGGATTCGTAGCTGGCTGACTGGCCGTACTCAGCGTGTGGTGTCAATGGAACCGCATCTACATGGAGGGAAGTGTGTAGTGGGGTGCCCCAGGGTTCTGTTCTGGGCCCAGTGCTCTTTAACATCTTCATCAACAATTTGGACGAGGGGATAGATGGGGAACTCATCAAATTTGCAGACAACACCAAGGAATAGCCAACACTCCAGAAGACAGGCTTAAGATACAGGAGGATCTGGACAGACTTAAACACTGGGCACTATCCAACAAAATGAAATTCAATGGTGAAAAAAGTAAGGTTCTACATTTAGGCAAAAAAAGGGGCATTGTCTTACCTGAACGCCTTTTCTCAGCGTGATGAATGGAGAATCCACCAATGGGTTATCTTGGACCTCCTGCCCACGTAGACCAAATCAATCAAAGCTGCCACGCCCGTCTGGCTGAGAGCACGCCCCCAGTTTCGAAAAGGGCGAAGCCAATGACTGTACGACGTGTTGGCTCCCAGACCCTAAACACTGGACCTGACTGCGTCCAAGGGATGGGTGTGTATTCTCCATTCATCACGCTGAGA
Organism: Azemiops feae; assembly: GCA_023970755.1. NCBI lineage: Eukaryota > Metazoa > Chordata > Lepidosauria > Squamata > Viperidae > Azemiops > Azemiops feae. The sequence continues at coordinate 442,645 of JALGBA010004269.1, read as the reverse complement.
AAAGGCGTTCAGGTAAGACAACACCCCTTCTCCAGCGTGAAGAATGGAGAATCCACCAATGGGACTTACCAAAGCCCTACTGTCCCAATGGGAGGGGAGCAGACTGGGCCAGTGTCCCTGCTGCCGGCACCACTTGTTGTAGTACCCTGCGGCCAAAAGAGGCCTCCGCCAAGGCAAACTTATCAAGGCGATAATGGCGCACAAAAGGGGAAGGCGAGGACCATGTCGCCGCCCTGCAAATGTCCTCAATGCTGGCCTGTGTGGCCCATGCTGCTGAGGTAGCAGCACTGCGAGTGGAATGGGCCATCAAGTGACCTGAGACTGTTAAAGAAGATGCCTGATACGCCTCGGAAATGCAGGTTCTAATTCACCTGCCAATGGTAGAAGAAGACACCTTCTTACCCTTGGAGACCGGATGGAAGGAAACAAAAAGGGCTTCAGATCTACGAAAGGACTCCGTCCGCTTGATGTAACAGCGCAACGCCCTGTGAACATCGAGTGTGCACCATTGCCTTTCCAATGTATGAGACGGATTAGGGCAAAAGTTCGGTAACACGATCTCCTGTGCCCTGTGAAAAATGGTGTTTACTTTAGGAACAAATGAGGGGTCCAAGCGCAGGACCACTCTGTCCGTGTGAAAAACACACAAGTCTTCTCTGACAGAAAGAGCTGCCAGTTCCGAGATACGCCTAGCCGAGGTAACTGCAACCAAGAAAGCAACCTTAAGAGACAAGGACCTAAAGGTGCAGGACCTAATGGGTTCGAAAGGCGCCTGAGTAAGGGCCTGTAAGACCCGGGGCAACTCCCAAGTGGGATACCTATGTACTACTGGTGGTTTACTGTTGGTGACCCCTTTGAGAAAGGATCGTACCTTGGGGTGATGGGCCAGTGGCTCCAAGGTGTCACAGGTAAACACCATGGCCAGAGCCGAGACCTGTCGGCGAATAGTGTTGGGCACCAAGCCCTTATCAACACCCTCCAACAGATAGTCTAATATTTGTGGAATGGTTACCTCTGAGATAGCTAAGTGATTGCTGTCACACCAACGGCAGAAATGTTTCCAAGTGGAGTCATAAATGCGATTGGTCTCCGGTCTCCGGGAGGCCTGAATCATAGAAATCACTCCCGAGGAATAAGATTCTTGGGCCAAGGCCCTGCGTTCAAGTGCCAAGTGGCTAACTGCAGCCACTGAGGCTCTGGGTGTTGTATGACTCCCTGCACTAGTCGAATCCGATCTGGAGGAATCCTCCACGGAGGGACCATGGAGAGGCTCACGAGGTCAGCAAACCACGGTCATCTCGGCCAGTGCGGGGCAATGAATATGACCTCTGCCTGTTCCTGCAATATTTTCCTGATAACTGCTGGGATCAGAGGGAGAGGTGGGAAGGCATACAGCAGTCCCCCTGGCCAAGGGCTGCGAAGAGCGTCCGTCCTCTCCGCCTCCGGAGAGGGGAACCTGGAAAAGAATCTTTGAAGTTGGGAGTTCGCCAGAGAGGCGAATAAGTCCAGGACCGGCAACCCGAACCTCTCCGATATCTCCCTGAAGAGATCCGGATGTAGACTCTATTCCGAATGGTCTACTGTCGCCCGGCTTAAAAAATCCACCTGACGATTTGCCTCCCCCGAGATGTGTTTGGCTTTCAGGGAGAGGAGATTGTTTTCTGCCCAGGACCCCAATAACATGGCCTCGGCCATGAGAGATCGGGATCAGGTACCGCCCTGACGGTTCACATGGGCTTTTGCCACCACGTTGTCCGTGAGGACCAGCACGTGTTGCCCCACAACCTGGTTGCAGAAGTGGCGAAGGGCCAGATGAATGGCTCTCAGTTCTAGCCAGTTGATATTGTGTGTCAGATCTGCTCTGGACCACCGACCCTGAGCCAACTGAGATTGGAAATGAGCTCCCCAGCCAAACAGACTGGCATCTGTGGTCAATGTTAGCCTGCTGGGCTCCTTGAATAGTGACCCTCTTGTCACCTCTGGGGAAACCCACCACAGAAGGGATCTTAGGGTCTGAAGAGGAACCCATACCCTTTGGTTGGAAGAGCTTGTGCCCAGTCTTTGGAATGGGAGCAAGAACCATTGAAGGTGTCTGGAGTGTAGTCTGGCCCAAGGCACTATCTCTAAGCAAGATATCATCTTTCCCAATAACTGGGAGAGGATAGCCAGTGTTACTACACATTCCCTGCGGATTTTGAGAACCATGTCTCGAATGCTGTTTTGTCGGTCTCGAGACAGATAGACCCGGCAAAGGTCTGTGTCTATTATCGCGCCCAAGTGTAGTAGGCGTGTTGAGGGAGTCAATTGACTTTTTTGAAAGTTGACTGAGAAACCATGAACCTGAAGAGTCCTTATGGTGAGGGCCAGTTCCGCCTGGGTGGCCAGAGCGGAGGACGACTGGATGAGAATGTCATCCAGGTAACATTGGATGCGCACCGGTACTAGCCGTAGGTGTGCGGCAAGTACCACCAGGATCTTGGTGAAGACCCTGGGAGCCGAGGATAGGCCGAACGGGAGGGCTCTGTATTGGTAATGGTTGTTGGAATAGCAAAACTGGAGATATTGCCGATGGTTTGGATGTATAGGGATGTGGAGGTACGCCTCTGTAAGGTCTATGGATGTCAGAAAGTCCCCCCATCTTACGCTTGCCAAGATGGACCGAAGCGTCTGCATCTTGAACTTTCGGTACGACAGGTGAGAGTTCAGGCCCTTGAGGTCTAGTATCACCCTCCATCCCCCTGAGGCTTTTGGAACAACAAATAGGATGGAGTAAAAACCCTGTTTCAGCTGATCGACTGGTACCCGTTCTATGGCTCGTATGTGTGACAGATGCAGAATGGCCTCCCCCAGGAGGGTCTTCCTGACAGGATTCCTGGGGAGGGGACAGGAAACAAAGCGCCGGGGTGGCCTGGCCACGAACTCCAGAGACAGCCCGTCCCTGATGGTGCTTAGCACCCAAGAGTCCGTGGTCGTGGTCTCCCATTGGTGGAGAAAGTAAGTTAGTCTGCCACCTATGGGAGCCTCCCTCCCTGAGTCACCTGGATCTATGGAAGGGACGGCCACCCTTGCCTCGAAAGAATCTCTTACCCTGGGCCTGCTGTCTGTATCTGTCCCTGTACCTGGACTGGTCAAATGAACGGTCCGGGCCTGCGGGAAATGGCCGGGAGACCTGTGCTGAGGCCGAATCTGCTCCCGTCCGAAAGGGCTGTCGACGGGTATATGGGGAGAAACGCCGGCCAGGTCTCCTGGAAAGGTGATAGAGAACCCTTCGTTTCTCCCTGTTTTCGACTAAGTAGGGGGTCAGGGCCTCCCCAAAGAGGCGGGCGCCACGGTACAGGGCGGAAGCTATGCGCCATTTGTGTCTAGTCTCGGCCTTCCAATTTCTGAGCCATAGAAGCCTGCGTGCGGAGACGTTGGATGCTATGGCACAGGCAGAGAATCTGGCAGCCTGCAAAGACACGTCCGCCATGTACTGTGATGTGGCCATGAGCTTCGTCAAGTCCTGATGGACTCTTATCTCTTCCGGGGGAATTCTAGCCTGCAATTGGCGGAGCCACATAAGAGAGACCCTGGCAAAGAATGAGGCTGAAGTAGAAGCTCTTATTGACCAAGCTGAAGCTTGGTGTGTCCTGCAGAAAGAAGCCTTGGATTTCTTATCCTCGGGCTTCAACGCCTCCGCCATATCTCCAGGTACCCTGGAATCAGAATATAAGGGCATTAGAGACTCATCAACCTCAGGCACCTTCAGGACCGGTTCCGTGTTAAGCAACCTGCGGTCTATTCCCCCAGTAGAGGGAGGAGCACCTAGGGACTCCCATTGTCCCCTAATGGATTTTAAAAACATGGGGGGGGCAAGGTATATGTTTGTGTAGAACCACCGGTTCTGAAAACAACGGATCCGTGTCCTGGCCAGGAAGCTGTTCAGGCACCTGTTCAGGTACCGAAGGCTGAACCGAATGTATCTTACCAGTCGCACAGGCCTTGCGGAGCAGGGACAGAAATAGCGAGGGATTAAACAGTCCTATTAGAGGAGGAGGTTCCTGAGTAGGCTCCTCATCGTCCGACCACTCTCCCTCCGCCTGACTGTACTCCGCGTATTCCGAGCCCCCGCTGGCAGAGGAGTGAGGAGGTGAGTCAGAAATTGGGTACTGGAGGGCACCTGACCTCGATGGGTCAGGTGATGGCATAGGAATCATGGGAGCAGGAGTCACTTGAGGACGCCTCATGGGCCTCATGGCTTGAGCAACTGCCTGAGAAACCAATTCTTGCAGATGAGCTTTGAAGGATGGATCCTCCAGCTCATGAAGCCCCACTGCTGTGGGGGTAAAGGTGGCAGTTGGAGCCTGGCCCACCAGGGGTGATCTCTCAAGGGGTCGGGGCCCCGCTGCAGTTGGGGTAAATGTGGCTTCTGGAGCCTTAGGGTCCTGAAGCCCCTGTTCCTCTTCAAAGAGGGAAAGGAGTTCCTGATAAGGACCAGTTGAGGGGGGCCCCTCTGAATCCCACTCTGGGGACCATGGGGCCTGGGGCTCAGGTTGAGGGCCACAAGGTAGTGTCACCATTGTGGTAGGGGGCAGCTTAACTGTCTCCCCTACAGCCAGTCTTTAAGCACGGGAGAACTGTCTCTCCAGGGCACGATGCCTATGGCTGGCCTGTTTGTCGGCCGCTTTGGAGGCTGCTTTCTTTGAGCCGGCCTTGGTCTTGGCCTTGATTTTTGCAGCTGCCTCCTGACTAGAGGACTTATGCTTTCCGTGTCCACTGGAGGTGGAAGCCTGTGGCTCGGTGTTATCTGCCATTGTAAAGCGAGAGTTTTCAGTGGGGTGCTGAAGCGTCTCGGTCTGCAAGAGATGCGGCTGTTAACCACCAAGGTGGGACTGGCCTCCACGTGGATCAGTGATGGTCCGGGCCACCAGCAAGCACGGACTCACACTTAGCGACGGATGTCGCGGGTCACCAGCGATGATGAGACTGAGCGTGAGACCTACACGTGTCTCACTTAGTGACGGCAAGCTCAGTATTGACCGTTCACTAGATGCAGACTATGGCAACAGGCTATGACTGGCAATGCCCAATGACTGTAATTGTGTGGCTTGAATATACAATACAGGGGACCCCAATGTCCCTGGAAATAAGACCCCAACTGGCAGTGATGAAAGGCCTGATTAGTGAAATATCCCTGGACTCAACTCAGACTGATGATTTTGAAAGGGACAAAAATAAAAAAGGTGTGGCCTTTGAGTCCCTGTTTGAGTGAACTAAGATGGCGGACGCCAAGGGAAAACGAAAGTAGGCTGATCGGCCTCTTTTTGATCAGGAGAAGGCCGGCCTGAAAGCTGGTGAAGTAGGAAGGTGAAACCGAAACCAATTCTTTCTGTGCTCCACGTGGCGCCAAAAATGGAGGCCGCAACACTCGGTTAGAAATTTGGACACCCTGGGACAGCTGGAGAATAGGGAGCACCCCCCTCACATCAACAGCTCTCCCAAAGTTGAACCAGCACCTCACCGGCTCACAATAAGGCAGCCGATCGAGTCGCGGCGGCCAAAATGGTGGCCGCGACGATCGCCCAAAAAATCCAAAGACCCAAGTGGTCCGAAGAGGGGGGGAATGCACTCCCACCCCCAAGGGACACCCCCCAGAGAAGCCTAGAAGGCGAGACAAGCAAAAAAACAAGGGAAAAGCCGATGGGGATCAGATCGCCTCGCGGTGCCCAAAACGGCAGCCGCGATGATCAGCTGTGGGGGGGGGGACACGAACTCAACCGAAAAGGCACTCACAACAATTAAAACTTATTTTCCCTTCTAGAAACAGCGCTGATCCCAGCGCTGGTCAGATGAGAAAACAGAAAAACAATGAAAGAATCCACCAATGGAATAGTTATAACTAAACCTGATTCTCAAATCGCTGGGAGCCAAAACTACCACGTCTGTCTGGGCTGAAGACCAAAACGAAACTGGGGGCGTGCTCTCAGCCAGACGGGCATGGCAGCTTTGATTGATTTGGTCTACGTGGGCAGGAGGTCCAAGATAACCCATTGGTGGATTCTCCATTCTTCACGCTGGAGAAACCAAATGTACAGATATAGTATAGGGGGTACCTTGCTCAACAGTAGTAACTGTGAGAGGGATCTCTGAGTCCTAGTGGACAATCAGTGTGCTGCAGCTGCCAAAAAAGCCAACACAGTGCTGGGCTGCATTAACAGAGGGATAGAATCAAGATCACGTGAAGTATTAATACCACTTTACAATGCCTTGGTAAGGCCACACTTGGAATACTGCATCCAATTTTGGTCACCACAATGTAAAAAAGATGTTGAGACTCTAGAAAGAGTACAGAGAAGAGCAACAAAGATGATTAGGGGACTGGAGCTAAAAACATATAAGAACGGTTGCTGGAATTGGGTATGTCTAGTTTAACGAAGAGAGGACTAGGGGACATGATAGCAGTATTCCAATATCTCAGGGGCTGCACAAAAGAGGAGTCAAGCTATTTTTCCAAAGCGCCTGAAGGCAGGACAAGAAGCAACGGATGGAACTAATCAAGGAGAGAAGCAACCTAAACTAAGAGAACTTCCTGACAGTTGAACAATTAACCAGTGGAACAACCTGCCTCCAGAAGCGGTGAATGCTCCAACACTGGAAGTTTTGAAGAAGAGACTGGACAGCCATTTGTCCGAAATGGTATAGGGTTTCCTGCCTGAGCAGGGGGTTGGACTAGATGACCTCCAAGGTCTCTTCCAACTTTTTATTATTATTATTATTATTATTATTATTATTATTATTATTATTATTATTATTATTATTATTATTATTATTATTATTATTATTATTATTATTGTTATTATTGTTATTATTATTATTATTATTATTATTATTATTTAAACAAAGTCAAATGGGCTAACTTACAGAATGTGTTCATAATCTGAAACCCATGACTCCCGAAGGAATGAAATTTGAGAAAGTTGTGACTGTTTCAGCACTAAGAACTGCTGCTGCAGTCATGTAATCTTCATTTTCAACATGCCCTGATAGTTTCCCAGCCAGTCTTACAGTCCCTCTCTTCTTCCCTGACTTACTAGCCTGCTAGGAAGAAAAAAAGGGAGATTTCTGAGCTCTCTGCCAGATTCCCACAAGGAAACTCAATGGGGAAGCTGGCAAGAAGTCAGACGTTGCTCCTGCTCCCACTGCTTTTTTGTCTGCTTGTGATCATTCTTTTTAGGTAAGGAAATATCTCTAAAACTATGAGCCAACAGGACATCGTTGTCTAGCATCATGTATACCCATAATGTGATACAATAATAGATTTGTGGCCCTTCTTTTTCAAATAGTCTTCTCACAGGCACAAACATAACAAAGAGTAGTTAAACAAAAATAAAAGAAAAGCATAAAGAAAAAACAGATTAATTATTGCTATTAGTTAAAAGCTTAATTAAAAAAAGAGGAGGACATAGCCTGGCACCTAAATGACAATGCTGCTGCCAGGAAATTTCTTGAGAGAGGAAGTTTTAATAGCTCTCACAACAAAAAAGCCCTTTAGCACTTAAGATTTTAGACTGCATTGTTTTTCAAATCTGAGATAGTTATTTAAACAATATCCAATACCAAATTATCTCACTATGAATGCTTGTGTCTCCTACATCTAACTCCAAGCTGCAAAGTGAATAGAGACTTTTGTACTGATGTGGATAATTAAAGCACAAAAGCTTCACAAACTTAAAAAACAAAATGCAAGCCTTTTATCAAAGACAGTCTTTCTATCTCAGTCTGACAGTTAACAGAATATGATCTAGTAAACAAATACTTTCACACAGTACAAAAGTGCCATTAAAGGCCATAACTGTCAACACAAATTTCATTCTTGTGCAAGGAAAAAAATATAAACTGTTGATCACCTCTGATTGCCTTAGAGTGGTGGTTGTCATGGAAACATTCTTGCGAAGTTCACAGTGATGAAACAAAACACTTCCAGTTTAATTGCTATTAGATTTAGCATAGCACAGTTTATTTATACTCAAAGTGCATTATGATAAAATGCAGTAAAAAATAGATGCTCAAAAATTGATCTACCATAATAAATCTATAGAAGTGATTTCAAAATACACAAGTAAAATTAAAACCAAGAAACTTTGATACAATTGCTTATTAAAATACACATTAATATTCCAGCACATAATGCATTTTTGAAATTAGGAACAATGAACAAAAGGAGAATTCTCACTTTGTAGATGTAAAATTCTATAAGACAGGGCCCAATTATATAACCACATTTCACCTGCAATGTATTTAGTTTTGCTTAAAATATGCGCTATTGAACTAAGCACAAGTAACCAAACTGTTTCTCCAAAACAAGTGAAAGAAATCCTTTCTTTTTCAAACTTTTGTCAGCCGTCTACCTTGAGTAATGTAGACTGAAGACATTACATGAACTTTATTTACTCCTAAAACCTGTATTTACAGCCATACTTTCTTGGAACATTGAAAATATACATATTTATTATGAATAACAGACACATTGAGAGCTAACTTGGTGTGGTGGGTAAGACTAGAAACTGGGAGATTGTGAGTTCTAGTTCTACCTTAGGCATGAATCATTCTCTCTCAGCCCTAAGAAGAAGATAATGGCAAACCACTTCTAAAATCTTGCCAAAAAAATGCAGAGACTTGTCCAGGCAATCGCAATAAATAAACTCTGATTTAAAGGCACATACATACCTACCACACAGAAACACATACAAATAGAGACATTAATTTCAATTCATTTGCCTAAACATTATCTAATATTTTCTAAGCCAGGAAGCAAACTCTGTAAGTTAAATAATATTTAGAAGAATAAATATTGTAGCTTCCTATTCTGACGTTATTGATGAGGAGTGAAATCAGGATTTGCACAAAAAAGGATATTGAAAATATAATTCTATTTTTGAACTTGGTTAAAAGACTATGAATATACTACTCAATAATGGTTCTATCTGTTTTATTATTAAGAACAGCACTTTAATATTCTGAGAATCAAGCTTTAATAAATGTATTTTAAGAACTTTACTAGACATACATTTAATTTAAAAAAATCTAGAAGAACAGAAATAAATCTAACAATAATATGAATAAACTTATAAAACTAATTCCAAAGATGTTAATCCAAGTATATACTGTAGCAAAACAGAGCAAACAAGCTGTTGTGCTATCAAGTTTACCACTGATGAATTCCAGGCAACTTTAAGAGAGAGAGAGAGATGGAGAGTGAGTATATACAGCACTGACAATAGCATATAGAAAATATAAATTGATTAAGTCTTCCTGCTATTCCCCGAGTCTGGAAAATGTTTTGGAAAAAAAAGTATTTTTTAAAAAAGAAAGAAGAAATGCAATGTTAAGTAAACATTTCAGACCTCAGCCTTCCTCACAAGCCTTTGAACCTTTTCTTTCATGTGCTGTGTTTGATAGTCCATGGAGAATAACTGCTGAAAGTCCTAAAGGTGGTAAAACAGGATTTCTGACTCGGGAAATAAAAATCAACTGAATATGATTCCCACATGGCAATTCAGATCAATGGAAAGCAAGACCAAAATTTACAATATCTATACTGTACGATGTAACATTGTGGTTGTCTTTTATGGCTGGAAGCAAAATTCCCAAAGGCTACGATAAAGGTAGACACAGAGAATATAAATGAAGTAATAGTGAATTATATTAAAGAACATTTCCATGCAATCCAATAAATAAATAGGTAAATCATCTTTGATACACCTTGATGTAAAGTTTAAAAACACATTTTCTAAACAGAGAAATAATCTATATATAACTTAATTAAGAGTATGTATTTCTATCTCATAGAAAATTCACAATCATGGAGTCCTTGCTGGAACACTGCATCTATTTCAATGTAAGAAACCATGGGATAGCATTGCTTCTTAAAATAATCCTTCTGTGTACAAAGTTAAATTCTTATATATAAATAAAATTTTAGAATTTCACAAAGATATAAATAAATCCAGGCAATAATGAGTAAATTACCATAAGAATTCAGTTTAACGAGATTCCTAAAATAATACCCAGATTACTTACTATACATGAGTGTCTTTATGAGAAGCTTACATTCATAATGCAAAATGTATAAATAGGGAGCCTTTATATTTAATTTGCACTCACAGAAAGCCTTAGTGTAGACCCAGGATTTTTGCAAAAGTGCTGCTGAATTGTGGTTTTTAATGTCGCAGAAAAGGAAATTAATGCACAAAGAATAATGACTAGCTGTAATTATACAATATGTTGTAAATAAATATTATAAATTCAATTGTATTTTTGTCCTGATTGTGTCTGCTTCTTTATCATAACCTTATCAAACTTTTGGAGGAAAAACCCTTCAAATCTCAGAAAGACAAAAAATGATCTTAAAAGTTGAACTGTTGTATATTCCTCCAGAAATTCCTCTATTTTGGCTATATCAGTGATGGCGAACCTTTTAGAGACCAAGTGCCCAAACTGCAACCCAAAACCCACTTATTTATCGCCGGGTGCCAGGTGGGCGTGGCCCACTGGGTAGGCGTGGCTGTGGTGGTCATGGCAGATTGGGTGGGTGTGGCCAAGGTGGGCATGATCACTTCAATGTTGCTCGTGGGGAGGGACGCCTGTGGAGGCCGGGCAGGGTTGGGAGAGATCCAGGGGGTCTCTGGCAGGTGGGGCGGTGGGCAGGAGGCTCGTCCTGCAGGGCAAGGCAAGGCGAGGCAGGGCAGAGGTGCCATTGTCACAGGGCAAGGTGAGGCAGGGGCCAGGGTGGCTGCTGCCTGATATCATCGGCCCCTGCACACAGAGGCCAGTGAGCGCATGGGTACTGGGATGCATCCGGCCACATGGGACCTCGGTGAGTTAGCGGGTGGCTGGTTGAAGAGGGATGGTTGCCATCTCCGGGGCATGGTGCGCGTGCCCACAGAGAGGGCTCTGAGTGCCACCTCTGGCACGCGTGCCATAGGTTCGCCATCACTGGGCTATATCATGTGAAGAGTGACTGAAATATTTTTTAACAAAATTCTTCTTTGATACAGAAACCTTAGCATGATATTCTATAATTTACCACTTTCAAATATTGTTAAGGTTTTATGGGCAAAGACCAAGATATGTTGTGGTCTGCAAAAAACTGGATAAAACATAAAAAAAATATCTTCCATTCATTCTATGTACACAAATCAAATGGTAATGTTCCCTGTAGTTTAGAGAACACAAGGCAAGTCAGGCAACACATATAGCTCTGCCTTCCAATACCTCGCCATCATTCATTCACTGTTTCAAATACCTGCTCCTTTTCAGTCAGAAAAACAGTAAAATGCAATAAGTACCTGGATTAAAAACCCCGTTTTAAAGACAACCCATAGTTTAAGAACATGGCAAAATTTGAGTTAAATACACAATGATTCAAGTTAAATACGCAATGGTTCAAGTTCCTTACACAATTCTACTTATACAGTATTATACAAAATGCTGTTCTGTCTTATATACAAATTCAAATTAAGGACTGACCTTGGGATTATTCATTGCTACCTTTACTACAGAATCAGAATGAATGTATCAAAAAATGTACATAAATCCTTACTAATATATGCATCCTGATCTGCTTGCTCCTTCAAGATGTGCTGAAGAGAACTAAGAAAAGAGGTAATCAAAGATAAAAACTAGTAAGTATGAACAATGCCAGAACACTAGTTCAGATTACAAATAAAACCAAAATACCTAGAACCATCTTGCTTTTCACGATAGCATTTATAAAAACAGGAAACTGGCATGCTTTAAACAATTGTAAAGCTTTTTAGAAAATAAAAATAGGAACAGTTGCAGCCCAATATAGAATGCAGTGATGCAGGTACAACAAGAAGAAATCCTGGCAATGACTCAAGAGATGGCATTTTGTATTATTTAACATCAGACATCCATTTCTCACACAAGTTTTTGTATTTTTCAAATTAAGGCATGCTGATTCCTAACATGCAGTATTTGGGTCTCTTCCAATTTTCTTCTCTCCTATTTATGGACATCCAGTTCAGTTCACACCCAAATTGTTTTATTTCTGTCCACAGCAAAAGTAAATATCTATTTATCTACTTGTTTATCTTACATTTCAAAATAGTTAACTCTAAACCTAGCAGAGTTTAATATTACTTGGCTATGTAGCCTAACAAAAGAATCTTCTTGCCCACTGAGGCTAATCAAAACAGCTTATAATAATAATAGTAGTGTGGGAAGTCAGGTCCCCCCAGAGAAAGGAATATTTTTGGAAATATTTAAAAGACAGAATATATTTCCCTAAAAGATTTAAAGGCAGAAACCAACCCCCCCAAGTCTCTCTGTCCCAAACAGAAACCAAGTCTGCAGAAATGCAGATGTGATAATCTTGTCAGAAAGACTGGAATCACGAAATTGGGATTAGGAAGAAAGATCCCTACAGTCAACACCAAATATCTAAGAGTCATCAGCCACAGCCACAGGGAAGCAGGATATGACCCTTGGGACATAATAGGATTAACCCACCACCATCAGAATAGCAGAAAGGCACACTCAGACTCAGGTCAAAGTTCATGCCACAGGAACAACTCCAAACAAAAGGCTCAAGAAAGTATAAAAACTCACTTCCTACCTGTGCTCGCTCTCTTTTCTTCCAGAGCCATCTTTCTGTCTGGCTCTCCTCTTCAATAAACTGCAACCTTCTTTCTAAAGCAGTCGCCGTGTTGTTTATTCCCGGCTTGGACTGAACCATGATGAAGACTTTTCCTTCAACAATTTGGCACCCAGGATGGGACTCCAAGCTAACCTCTCCAATGGACTGAGACTGGTAAGCCCCATCTTGCCGGCAGCAGACCCCTTGTGTCTGTGGATGGGTTTCCCAGGCCCTGCCCATGTGGAGTCAGGGTAGTAAAGGGCTGCTTTGGAAAGAAGGTGAAGGTGAGTACCTCTAAATTTTAACTTTAAAGCCCAGGGAGCAAAGGAAATGTGTGTATGTGTGTGTGAGTGAGAAAACCCTTTTCCCAATCACAGTTGGATTTTGCTCCCTCTGGTCTTTACTAACCGCAGAAAGGATCTGTTCAAGTGGCAGACCCTGGAAAGCATGGGGGTTTGGCCAGAGCGCAGGACCTTTTGTTAGGGAAAAGGGAGAGGCTGTGTGAAAATGTAATGGAATGAGTGAATGAGATAATTGGATTTGGGCAACCAGTTGGTTAGGGCCTGTAAGCAAAGCCCGAAGTTAGGAAATTAAGCCCCGGGCTAGGAGCGTCCCTTACCTCTGGAAAGCAAGCAGAGGTTCTCCCGGACATTTGAAGTCCGCAAACAGTGGTGGTGGAAAGTGAAGGTAAAGCCGGTAAGAGCGTCCTGTACCTTCTGCAGGGGAGTAGAAGTATCCTTGACAGACCCCTTTTTGGTCTGAAACCGTGGTGGTAGATCCCTAAAGGAGTGGCACGAACTCTGTGAGGGATCCAGATTGCTCCATGGGCCCTTTTTGACCCAAAACCGTGGTGGTAGGCGGACGTCTCACTAGGAGGCTTCAGTGCGCCGGACCCGAAAGTGAACCCCTGCATCAGGAATAAGGGAATCATGGGATGTTCTAGTTCCGAGGGTCGAGATAGGCTCCCCAATAAAAGCTTGCTTGAAGCCTGGGATGGGAATCAGCTACCCATTCAGGCAGGTATGAAAAAAAGATAGGTAGAGAAACTATGCAAAAAAAAAAGGGACTTTGTTCAGGGCTTTTGCTGGGGAACCAATTTGGCTAAATAAAAGTACTTAAAGGGAAAATAAGAAATAGTGATTCTTTCTCTCTCTCTCTCTCTCTCTCTCTCTCTCTCTCTATCTATCTATCTATCTATCTATCTATCTATGCAACCACATGGTATGTTTAAAATTTATGCCTTCCCTAATTTGAGTTAACTGAGATTTATGGTGGGAATGACCAGGATGTGTAAAACTAAGACTTCTGTTTCCCTTTTCTGTTCTGTTTTCCTTGTCTTTGTGTGTATGTGTGTGTGAAAGTCTTTGTGTGTGAGGTAAATGTGATTGTTAATTGTCTCTAATCCAAAGAGAAAAGAATTTTAAAATTCTGCTTAAATTAAGCCACCAAAAGTAAACTATCCTCACTCTGTTTCTCTGGCCAACAAACAGAGTGAAGAAAAATGTTTTTTCTTCTTCTTCCTTTCTCTCTCTGTACTCTTAAGAACAGCCCAAACTTAGCAGGAGGGAATGTTTTAAGTTCATCTGCTGGAAAAGTTTCACTCTTGCATGTACTTATATGTTGTAAATGGGTTTTGTCTGTCTATCCTTTTCCTGAAACATGACCAGCATTTTTCAAGTTGCAAGTCCTTAAGTCTTTAATATGTTACAAATGTTCAGTTCAGAAATGAGACCTTTTATTTATGTTCTCTTACCAGAATCCAGCTTTCTTTTGTCCTCATCTGGGATGTCCTCATTTTGTCTGCCTATCTGTTTCTTTAACCACTGCAGTATTAATGCCTTTTCAAACTGTCTGCAAGCTACTCCCCCCCCCCCCAATTCTACTTCTCCTTTTCTTATCCTCTGTTTTCCATGCCTTTGTCTGCCTCTCCTGGGAGAGTCCACCCAGAAAAGGGGGAGGAGATCTTGCTCTCATGTTTTTCAGCCCTACACAGATGACCCCCCCAACCTTTTGGAAGCAGAGAACACTGACCTAGATGCTGCCTCCATCCATTTGAGCTATGGGATTGGGTTTTGAATCCAGCCATCCACTAAAAAGCTACCATGAGTGGAACAGATCTTCCCAAGTCCTACCATTCCCCCAGATGCCTATGAAAGCTACAGAGGAAGGAAGGAGTCCTGGAGCCATTGGTCCCCACGTGAAGCCTCAGAAGAAAATTAGAAAGACTATGGGGGGAGGGTGGAAACTCATTGTAAGGTTTTATTTCTTGCCCCATTTGTGTTGTAATTAAGCAGTTGAATGTATTTATGGAGTGATGGCATTTGGGAATAGTTGGCACAGCAAGTCCTGAACACCTTGATTTCTCTCTGGTGGGAGGGAAAATTTGTCCAGAATGTTTGTATTGCCTGTTTTGTATTAGTAGCTGCACACACACACACACGCACACACACCATTCATAATCACACTGAGTCTATCTCTTTCACCTACCTTCAGTAAAATTCCAGCCTGATTCGTGCCCTGTGTCATTAAAACTTTGTAGGAACAACTTCCAGCAAAATTCCAAGGGGGAGGGAACCAGGCCCCCTCAGGTGATTTGCAATTCATATGCCCAGACTAGGGAAGTAGCAGAAAAGAGATCTCCAAACCTAAGCCCTGAATATCTTGCACTGGTGGACTCAGATTGGGAGTCACTGAGACTCAGGTCAAAGTTCATGCCACAGGAACAACTCCAAACAAAAGGCTCAAGAAAGTACAAAAACCCATTCCCTACATGTGCTTGCTCTCTTTTCTTCCAGAGCCATCTTTCTGTCAGGCTCTCTTCAATAAACTGCAACCTTCTTTCTAAAGCAGCCGCCATGTTGTTTATTCCCGACTTGGACTGAACCATGATGAAGATTTTTTCTTCAATAGTAGGGACATTTGGAAGGGATGTTTGAGGTCTTCTAGTCCAACCTCCTGCTCAGGCAGGAAACCCTATACCATTTCAGACAAACAAGAAATTCAAGAAGAAACCAGAATGGCTGCACAAAGATCTCTCTGACAAACTGAAAGGCAAAAAGAACAAATACAAAAAATGAAAAGAGGGGCACATAACTAAGGCCAATTATCAGCAGAAAGCCAGAACATGTAAAGATGAAGTCAGGAAAGCAAAGGCTCAGAACGAACAAAGACTTGCAACAGAAATCATGGATAATAAAAAAAAGTTTCTTCCAACATATTAATAACAAGAAAAAAGTCAAGGAAACTGTAAGCCCACTAAAGAGAGAAGATGACCAGGAAATAACAGGCAACAGGGAGAAAACAGAGCTGCTTAACTCATACTTTACATCAGTCTTCACACAAAAAGAAACCATAGCCCAACATACCAAAACAACCACTGCAAAAGACAAATTAGAAACAAAAATTAAAATAAGCAAGAAAATGGTAAGAGAACACCTATCCGACCTTGATGAATATAAATCATCAGAGCCTGACAGATTACATCCCAGAGTTCTGAAGTAGATGGCAGATGTTATCTCGGAACCACCGCACCACATCTTTCAAAAATCCTGGAGCATCAGGGAAGTACCTGACGATTGGAAAAGGGCTGCTGTGGTCCCCATCTTCAAGAAAAGAAAAAAAAACGGACCCAGGAAACTACACACCAATCAGTTTAACATCAATATCTGGGAGGATCCTAGAAAAGATAATAAAAAAACAGATCTGCAAACAACTAGAAGCAAACAAAGTTATAACTAGTAGCCAGCATGGGTTTGTTAAAAACAAATCATGCCAAAACAATCTTATTTCATTCTTCAACAAAGTGACTAAATTAATACACCAGTGAAATACTGTGGATGTAGTATACTTAGACTTCAGTAAGGCATTTGATAAAGTAGACCACAACCTACTCCTTGGTAAGCTAGAAAAAGGTGGAATAGCCAATATCACCACCAGATGGATCTGTAGCTGGCTGGCAAACCGAACTCAATGAGTAGTCCTGAATGGCACTACATCTACATGGAGAGAAGTAAGCAGCGGGGTACCACAAGGTTCTGTCCTAGGCCCAGTACTCTTCAATCTCTTCATCAATGACTTAGATGAGGAAATTGAAGGGGAACTCATCACATTTGCAGATGACACCAAACTGGCAGGAGTAGCCAACACCCCAGAAGACAAACTCAGGATCCAAAAAGATCTTGACAAACTTGAACAATGGGCCCTATCAACGTGGAGAAAAGCAAAGTTTTACATTTAGGCAGGAAAAGTCAAAGGTACAAGTACAGATTGGGCAAGACCTGGCTTAAAAACAGTAACTGTGAGAGGGACCTTGGAGTCCTAGTGGGCGATCACTTAACCATGAGCCAGAAGTGTGCAGCCGCCACCAAAAAAGCTAATACAGCCCTGGGTTGTATAATCAAGAATCAAGATCACACGAAGTATTAGTACCGCTTTATAAAACCCTAGTAAGACCACACCTGGAATACTGCAGCCAGTTTTGGTCACCATATCACAAAAAAGATGTTGAGAGTTTGGGAAAAATTCAGAGAAGAGCAACTAAGATGATCAAAGGCCTGGAGACTAACGGCTGTGGCACTTGGATTTGGCTAGTCTAAAGAAAAGAAGAAATAGTGGAGACATGATAGCATTATTCCAGTATTTGAGGTGCTGCCACAAAGAAGAGGGGGTCATGTTATCCACCAAAGCACCAGAGTGCAGGACAAGGAACAATGATTGGAAACTGATCAAAGAGAGAAGCAACCTGGAATTAAGGAGAAACTTCTTGACAGTGAGGACAATTAACCAGTGGAATAGCTTGCCCCCAGAAGTCGTGAGCGCTCCATCACTGTAGATTTTTAAAAAGAAGCTAGACAGTCACTTGTCTGAGATGGTATAGGTTCTCCTGCTTGAGCAGGGGGCTGGAGTAGAAGACCTCCAAGGTCCCTTCCAGCTCTATTCTATTCTATTATTTTACTGGCTGATAAAGGCCACTCAACAGTGGTGATGAACCACACAGATTATGAAATGAAGGCATTCGCCCTGCTCAATGATTTCTTAGCATACGGGCCAGCAAAGACATCAGAGATGAGTACAGTGGTCACACAATTGGATGCTTTTCTCAGCCAACTCAAACAAAATAACTGTATAACGGAAAAAGAATGTTGGAAAATGAGAGCAATAGATGCTGCCCCAGCGAGATTTTATGGACTGCCATGATACACAAAATAGAGTCCCCCTCAGACCTATTGCAGTGCTAGGAGATACCCCTACCTACAACTAGGCTAAATGGCTGGCACAATGCTTAAGCTTACTGATCCCAACCTCAAACAGCATGGTCACATCATCCACACAATTTTTGACAAAACTACAAGGTTTAAAAATGGCTCCTGACAAGATAATGGTCTCCTTTGACGTAGTGTCCCTACCAGTGGTGGGATTCAGCTTGTTCACACCAGTTTGGCAGAACCGATACCCAATTTTTTGTTGAGTTCGGTGAACCGGTTATGATAAATCTGATAAATCCACTCCTGGTCTTCCCGTCTCTGGTTTTTCAAAGTTTTTTTCAATCCAATGCTGAGGTTTTCTCTCTCGGCTCCTCCCTTCAGCCGTTCAGATTTTACCATGCTCACACTCCTCAGGGTGATGGAGGAGGTTCTCCAAAGCACCAACTGAAGCTGATGCCTTGCTGCATGGAGGCAGCAAGCGGAGACAGGGAGGGGAAGGCTTCCCCCCCACCTTTGCTTGCTGCCTCTGTGCAGCATGTCTGGATTGCCTGCCTTCCCCCCCCCCCGCCTCTGCTTGCAGGGTGATGGAGGAGGTCTCCCTTGGGCATGGAACAGGGTGTGTCAGAACCCACATTGTTTAAGGGTCGTGAGCGCTCCATCACTGGAGATTTTTAAAAAGAAGCTAGACAGTCACTTGTCTGAGATGGTATAGGTTCTCCTGCTTGAGCAGGGGGCTGGAGTAAAAGAGCTCCAAGGCCATTTCCAGATTCTATTCTATTCCATTCCATTCCATTCCATTCCATTCCATTCCATTCCATTCTATTCTATATGGTTGTCCAGTTTCTTCTTAAAAACTTCCAGTGTTGGAGCATTCACAACTTCTGGAGGCTTGAAAACTACAGTCAACTAATCGCCTTGTTTTGCTAAAACAGAATAAGCATATTCCATTTATATTATCAACCAATAATAAATTAAAGGTGGGAGAGATACACTGACTTATGTTTATCTCAGTACTGTCAACACATGTAATTTTAGGAATATGTTAATCCTCAAATCAACACTGTTAATTCAGCCGTGAAGCTCTCCTGTTTTACCATATAAAGATGGTTTCTACTGCTGGTATTTACTAAGAAAGTTAAAAAATGTGATTCAATACCATAAAAGCACCAAATCAAGATCAAGACTCCATTTAACATTATTTATTTAAAACGTCTCTTTTGATTTTGGGGAACTTGGTTTTAATGTCTACATAGTTATAACTATTCCCTTAGAAAAAATGTTAATGGCTTAATGAAAAGGCAGAGACTTGCTTCATGGGTCATAAAAACTGTTTTCAAAATGGAAGATTATGTTTTTTATTAAAAAGCTGAAATACCAAAGGAGATTTTCCACAAAAGTGTATCTGCTTCATTCAAAGACTAATAAAAGTATATATTTATTATATATTTTAAGAAAAAAAACGAATTCTTTTTAGCATTTGGTATAATTCTTGAGATTCCCATCCTAAAAAAATCTGGGGAACAGTGGAAATAAAGCTATTTGAACAATGTTTATTTCTTTACAAAATGTTTCCATATATTTGAAATGTACACTATATATGCTATCTGTGGTCCTACTGTTTTCTCCCCTCCATTATTTTAAAATGTTTTACTTTAAGTAATAAAAATGTCACTCTTGTAATTTGAAGTAATTTAAAATGTATCCAGATTGTTGTTGTTAGTTGCGAAGTCATGTCCGACCCATCGCGACCCCATGGACAACATTCCTCCAGGTCTTCCTGTCCTCTACCATCTTCTGGAGTCCATTTAAGCTCACACCTACTGCTTCAGTGACTCCATCCAGCCACCTCATTCTCTGTCGTCCTCTTCTTCTATTGCCCTCAATCTTTCCCAGCATTAGGCTCTTCTCCAGTGAGTCCTTCCTTCTCATTAGGTGGCCAAAGTACTTGAGTTTCAACTTCAGGATCTGGCCTTCTAAAGAGCAGTCAGGGTTGATCTCCTCTAGGACTGACCGGTTTGAACGCCTTGCAGTCCAAGGGACTCGCAGAAGTCTTCTCCTGCACCATAGTTCAAAGGCCTCAATTCTTTGGCACTCAGCCTTTCTTATGGTCCAACTTTCACAGCCATACATTGCAACTGGGAAAACCATGGCCTTTACTATATGCACTTTTGTTGGCGGGTGAATTTGTCTCTGGTGCATAAGCTCTCAGTGTACATACAAAACAACAGAGTAATAACAATCATAATAATGATACCAGTAAGAGAAGATAGTTGAAAAGATGAGAAGGATAATAATACAGACATACCACATGGGTAAATAGACATAAGACAGTACTGTGGGAATTAGGTGTTCAGTAGAGTGCTGGCATGAAGGAAAAAAATTGCCTCTGTGTCTAGTTGTTTTGGCATGCAATACCCTATAGCAGCATCCCAAGTTGAACAGTTTATGTTCAGGATATGAGGGATCTGTAGATATTTTCTCAGCCCTCCTTCTGATCCATGCAATATACATGTCCTCGATGGAAGGCAGGCTGATTGCAATTGTTTTTTTCTGCAGTTCTAACTATCAGTTGAGGTCTGTACATGTCCTGCTTATTTGCTGTACCAAACCAGACAATTATAGACTCAATAATTCCTTTGTAGAACTGTATCAACAGCTCCTGGGGCAGTCTGAGCTTTTTTAATTGACGCAGGAAGAACATTCGTTGTTGTGCTATTTTAATGATGGTTCTAATGTTAGGGGCCCATTTCAAGTCCTGGGAGAAACTATAGAACCCAAAATTTTGAAGGACTCTACTGTTGATACTGTGCTTTCTAATATAGTAAGAGGTGGTAGAACAGGAGGGCTCCTCCTAAAATCCACTCTGATCTCTACAGTTTTAAGCGTGGTCAGCTTTAGATTGTTCCGGCTGCACCACAGGACCAGTTGTTGTTCAATGTCCTATCTATATGCAGATTCATTACTGTCTTGAATGAGACCAATGACTGTTATATCATCTGCAAACTTCAGTAATTTAACAGAAGGATCCTTAGAGATGCAGTTTTTGGTATAGACAGAAAAGAGTAATGGAGAGAGCACACAGCCCTGGGGGGCACCTGTGCTAACTGTTCCGGTATTCAGTGTGATTTTTCCTAGCATCACCTGTTGCTTCCTATCTGTCAGAAAGTTTATAATCCACCTACAAATATGGACAGACACAGACAGGCATATTTATTTGTTATGATTTTAATGTTTTAATGCTGGAAGCCATCCAGAATCATTTTGTTATGAGAGGAACAGCAAATAAATTAAATAAATAAATGGTTTGGCCTGAAAGTGAAAACAACTTTGTTGAGGAGCAGGCAGCTTTCAGGGTAGACCTATTAATTCTTGACCACTGTCTGCTCCTCCATCATTTGGCCAAGAAATATTCCCACCTCAGAGGCTCCTTTTTTGCAGCCTTTGCCATTGTAAATTAGCCTTTGATTTAACTCCAAGGGAAATGCTGTTGGTATCCCAGTAAAGGATTGCTTCTTGTCATTCAGTCCTTTCATTCCAACATCAGATTGAGAGTCAGATGTTCCCCATGGGAACTTCTCTCTGGAGCTGTTACCACTCAAAGAGAGGTCAGGCAGAAAGATATTCTAGTCTTCTACTTTTTAACTTATCAATAATTCAAGTCCCTTCTCTCCCACAATCATCTTTACAAATTAGCAGATTGAATAGTTAGTGGATGGGAATGAGAAGGGCACAGGGGTTTAGAAACTCAAACAACTGAAGTCTTAGTATCTGCACAAAGTTATCATACAATTCATAATTGACATATTAATAGGAATGCTACTGAACAGATATGCACTTATAAATTACCTTACACTGGTGTTCCAGGCATTAGTGTTCATATTATCTGGTAAGTGTTATTTAGCATAGATCTTCAGCTAACCTGAGACTTTTCATTAGAAAGAAACTTATTTTATCCACACAGCTTGCAAGGTATTTGTAGTTCAGTAGTTTAACCTTTGACTAAGCTTAACTTCCTTCCCAGTGGGTCTGGCCCCAATGATTCTTAGAAACCACTTTGTTAAACTGGTTTTAAAAAGTTATTGGCAAGCTTTCTGTCCTAGGAATCTCACTAGAAAGCCTCTTGTTTATTAAACTAGGAAAAGACCACAAATTAATATTCTTAACAGTATCTGGAATGTTGATGTTCAAATCAAGCCAAGCCTGATTCCTTGTCTTTAATCATTTTTTTTTCCAATCTGGTACCATTCTTCTAAGCTGGCATGGTTCTGAAATTTTGCCAGGTCTCCACTTTAGCCTGGCTGTGTGTACTGCTTTCTGTCATTCCACTGAGCATTACAAATATAGGGTTTTGTAACTGGAACTAGAAAAAGAAAAAAAAAACTGTTTAGCCTAACTACTGCTATCTCGCTTCTGTAATCAGCACTTGAGTCAGGGACAAATTTCATGTAAGCGAGGGAAATATGTACATAGATGTACTAAGGCGGGAACGAGGGACTGTACAGGAATGGTCTATTGTCTTCCTTATATGGTAATAACTCTATTGTCGAATGTTGATTGGCTAACAAAATTTATAAATTGATGCCATTAACTTTCTAAGGTGTGGCACTTCTGAATGCAATTACTGCCAGAGTTTCAAATTATGTTCCACCCAGCTACTTCACTCAATCGAATAAAGTACTGTTCCTTTAAGAAGCCTCTGCCTGAGTTTCCTGAATGGCTTTTCTGGTGTCTCAGGTTTGATCAAGGGCCAGTGACCTTACATTTCTGGCACCCGAACAGGGACTTGAAGGCTGTGTTCCTTCGAGGTGGTTCCCCCCCCCCCATCAGGACCCCCTGCTAATGAGACCTTTTGTGACTCAGCAACCTTTGGTAGGATGTCCAGGAAAACCAGCGTGGATTGGCAATGATGGCAAGAGCGCTCCTAGACCCTTTTGACCTCGACCCGACCAGCAGCCGGCAGACCTGTTATTGTCTGAACCCGAACGTTTAAGGAGGCTTCCACCTCATCTCATCCCAGCGAGGGTAAAACGAAACGAGAATACGAGAGGAATTGGTAAGTAGAAACATTTTGGAACTAAGGAGGAGGTTGGGGGAGTGTGAGCATGTGTGTGTGTGTGCCCAAGACGCAGGAAATTTTCACTAGGGATCTGCCTGTGCAGTGATAGAACTGAGTGACTGTTGAGAAATCCCCTGTAAGAAATCTCCTATAAGCAGTCCCTCATAAGAGAGGGTTTGGCCAACCCCAAACCGGTTGAAGCCGGTCTGAGAAATCTCTTGGGAATCATAGGGAGTGGGGAGAGTAATTTGTGCCAAGCAAATGAACCCAGATCTAGGAAGGAGGAACAGTGCACGCCTCTGAGCTGCCTGTTAGCCCATTGGAATGCACTGAAACTGGTTGTGGCAGTAAAAATAACCTTCAAGAAAGCAAAGTTAAAAACTTTGTGCACCTCCGTTTGGCCAGCTTATTTTCTCGGTTTCCAACAGCTCCCGTGGCCACCCACAGGAACATTAAATCCGTCAATCTTGCAGAATCTTTTAACAGTTTTAGCCAAGGAAGGAAAAATCAAAGAACTTTATGTAGGCTTTTTCTCTAATTTGGCTCTTTGGACAGACATTCAGAAAACATATGGTTTGAAGGGGGAAACCCCAAAAGTCTGTCCAGTTATAAACCCAGATCACTGATCTTGAAAAATAAAAGCCGAAGAATTTCCTCCACCTTACCATCATTCTCCCACTCTACTTTTAGCTTCTCCGGTTCTTCCAAGTGCCCCTGTGGCATCGGATCCTCTGGATTTAGCCCCCGCTCCACTCCCCATCCCCGCACAAGATGAGGGAGGGGCTGTTAGGGGTGCTGAAATACCAGAAATCCACTTGCTGAGTCCTCCTCATACCCAAGGACAGCCCTATGGTCCAGACGAACAACCTGGCCCATCGGTCCTGGCACCACTTTGCCAAGTCCGATGGGGAATCAACTAGCTTATATCCACACCCCTTTCACAACCAGTGATCTTTTTAATTGGCGAGAAAGTCTCCCCTCTTACCGAGAGGCACCACATCAATATGTTGAATTAGTCCAACGGATTGTTGCCACTCACAAACCCACAGTCCCGGACCTTTTTACTCTCCTCTCAGCATTTTTAGGTGCGGAAGACTGACGCCAGGTCCTAAAGGCTGCGATTGATCACTACAATGCTGCTAAATTGCAAGGAATAGCGGATGGGAATTCAGCCAAGTAATGGCTGGATCCCGCAGTAATCCTCACCCCCAATTTTGAGATTGATCCTAACACGAATGACGGCATCACGGCCATTCATCATACTCAGCAGGCCATCATTCATGGTCTGTGCAAGGGCATGCCTGAAACTGTAAACTTCCATAGGGTTCACCAAATTCTTCAGGAATCTAAAGAATCTCCAATTGACTTCTTAAACCATCTCAAACATGGTTTCCAGAGATTTATAGATTTGGATCCAGATCTTCCTGCAAACAAAGTTATGTTAAAAATGACTTTTGTGGAGGATTTCCGGTGACGTCGCTGAGCCTAGACCCAGGAGAATGACTCTCCGTTCCCTGGGTCCGATATTCTTCTGCTGGCGGGTCCGTTTGGGCTGAATGCCACCCCAGAGAGGTGGCCACCGAAGGGTGAATCTTTGAGGAATGCGGGCCAGCGGTAGCCGGCTCGCCGAACTCAAAGCAGCCCCTGGAACCAACAGAAGAAAGACGGACCACATTTATGCGATCTGCCATTAACAGCTGATCGTTGGAGACGGAGAACAGCTGATTTTGACAGCAAGCAGCCGAGCCAGGTGAGATTATGCCTTTTCTTTTGCAAAGTGGACTTTGACTTTAAATAGTCTTTAAACAGTCTGTCTTCAACTGAAGTGGGGAGCCTGAAGGGACGAAGGAGGGGTTTTTCTCCCCCCCCTCCTGTACAAGCGGCAGTTTAAACTTTACTTCACTACAAAAAGAAAAACAATTTGGATTACTTTAAAGTCTTTTTAAGTGCTAATAGAAACCGGGGAAACCTATTTGTTTTTTAGAAGAAAAAATATGTTTAATTGGGAAAGCCATCTTAGCCTTAATTTTGTTTTTAAAACTTTAGAAACTTTTTTTCCCCTTCACTCTGAATACTTTATTTTTTTTTCTTCCTGTCTAAATGCCTGGGAAGAACACATTGTTTCCTTTGGGGTTACATTGAAACTTTTTTCCTTTGTTCTTCAGCAGCTGTTGTTTACTTAGCCTGAGAACTTGGCTCAATGCCCAGACACTTGGCTGAATGCCCAGATATTCTTATCTGCTTTTAAAAGTTACTTAGAGATTTTTTTTCTCTTTTGTTTGGTTTTTTTGGCTAGTTGTGGCTATATAACTCTGATTTTAAGAAGAATTGAACATTAAGAAATTTTGCTTTTTTGTTATCCTTTTTGCTGTTGAATCGAACTAGTTGGATTATAAATTGGATAATTTTTACTACAGGCTTTTTTTTCTCTCGCTTTGGATTTCTTTTCCCCCCTCTATTTTGCTCTACTTCTTCCTCTTTTTTTGGCTTTTTTCTTGCTATTTTTAGCTTTTTTTCTCTGTTGCCCTTTTTTGGATTCCTTCCTATTTTCTCTTCCATTTTTATCAATTTGGGGTTTTTTTGAGAATTTTTTCTCCTTTTTTTTAGGCTTTTGGGGTCCTCTTCTACCCCCCTCTTGGAATTATTTTTTCTTTTAAACCACGTTTGGTCTCCTCTCCTAGTAATAGGAGGGTATTGGATTACAATTGGCCATCAGGCCACCTGGTGGATTATAATATAATATAACAACCAGAAGATGAGTATCTTAAATTTGGCGAAGGGGGAGGAAAGGGATCCTCTGCCCCTGCTTTAACCTCGGTGAGTCCAGTTCCTCAAAAATCAATTACTACATTTCTACAACAAGAAAAAGTGGAACTCCAACAAAAAGATACCCAAGTGATACTGCAAGCAATTACAGACCTGCAAATGGATATGAAAAAGGACCTAGATAAAAATTATGAAGATTTGAAAAATGATCTCATTAAAATGAATCAAAAAATGGAAACCTTCCAACAGGCGATTACAGACAACCAGCAAAGAATGCAAAAAATAGAAGACAAGTCGGTGGAAGTTGACCAGAAATTAGAATACCTGCAAGATGAGAACCAGAGATTGGCTAAGCAAATGCGGAATTGGAAGACAGTATGGCTGTGATGGAGATGGAAAGATCATCATATTTTTTAAGATTTCAAAATGTCATAGAAGAGAAGGATGAGAATTTGTCAGATCTGATGAGCGAGTTACTTGCGGAGCTACTTGGAATGAAAAAGATTCAAATGGAACGAGAAATAGATCAGGTCTTCAGAGTTAATTCAAGCTATGCTAGAAAAAATAGAGTTCCCAGGGAAGTTCATGTAAGATTTGTCAAAAGATCCACAAGAGATGAAACTTTGAGAGCAATAAGAGATCAACCACTGAAATATAAAGGAAAAGAGCTTGTAGTTCTTAAGCAAATTCCGAGAAGAATAAGAGAAGCCCGAAGAGAATATCAGTTTTTAACAAAGAAATTGTTTAATAAAGGAGTGAATTTCAGATGGTTGGTCCCAGAAGGATTATTAATCTTCTGGGACGCGAAAAGATACAGATTGGATACCCCACTTCAAGCGGAGGAATTTTTAAACAACCATAGAGCTTTTCTGGAAAGAGGTGACCCTGAGTCTAAGAAACAAAAGGAAATGATCGCCGTAGGAGCGCCTAAACAAGTGGAGGAAGAAGAACCTAAAAAGACTCAATCAGAGGAAGATGTAAGACCGAAAGATCAGAGGCAGATAAGCTCCCCTAGAAGACTGATGTCTAGATATAATTGAAGCCATGGAGGAGACTGGAATTTTTTCAATAAACATAAATGGTCTGAATTCTCCTTCAAAAAGGAGTAAAACATTTACTAGGCTACAAAAGTTGAAAATGGACATAATTTGCCTTCAAGAGACACATATTAAGAGACAACATTTTAGAATTTTAGAACAACCAAAAATGGGTAAGCTTTACTTTTCCCTGGCACTTCAAAAGAAAAGAGGTATAGCTCTTTATATAAAAGAAAAGATGAATCCAAAACAAGTTTACGCTGATGAAGAGGGGAGAGTATTAATGGTAGAAATTATGTGGAATCAAAAACAAATATTGATGGTTGTAATATATGCACCTAATGAGAAGCAAGACCAGTTTTCTCAGCAACTACATGACAAACTAGTGGATCTAAATCACCAAAATCTTTGTATATTAGGAGACTTTAATGCAATAGCTGATGCAACACAAGACTATAAAAGCTACAAACAAGGGGAAAAAGGAGGAAATATTTTACCTAAGGCTTTTTTAAAAATTAAGGACGAATTGCTTATATAAGACATTTGGAGAGAGATGAACCCAGAAAAACCACAATACACATTTTATTCAAATAGGCATAAATCATGGTCAAGAATTGATATGATATGGACATCCCACGATTTGAAGACTATAATACAAGAGGTTGAAATAGAACCCAATATTTGGGCAGACCATAATCCAATTAAAATGATCTGGAAAGGAACCAGGAAAAAACTAAGATGGTCGTTGAATAAATCTATATTGAAAGAAAAAGAATTTCTACAATTAGCAACAAAAGAAATGGAGTTCTTCTTTAAAATAAAGAAGAAAGAAGAAACTTCTCTCCAAAATGTGTGGGACACGGCTAAAGCATATTTCAGAGGTTTGGCTATAACGTACGCTGCTAAAAAGAACAAAGAAAAGAAACAAGTACAGTTTAGGCTGAAAGAAGAACTTAGCAAATTGGAATCCGAGTTGCGAACTGACCCACAAAAGAAGGAATTGAAGGCACAAATGGAACTAATAAAACATAAATTAAACCTAACTGAGATGGACACAATGGCACAACAGATTAAACGATCTAAACAGAACTTTTTTGAAAACGCTAATAAACCGGGAAGATGGCTGGCATATAGGCTGAAGAAAGAAAGAGAAAAAAGAATGATAAGTAAGCTACAAGATTCAAAAGGCGAGGTATATTGCCATAATGACGTGATGAAAAAAATCACCAAGGATTATTACGAGACACTGTATAAGGTGGAGGTGGTTTCCAAAGAGGCAATACAGGACTATTTAAAAGGAGCTGATCTTCCAAAGGTGCCAGAGAATATGCGACATATCTTAAATGAGAAAATAACAGTGATGGAGATCACAGAGGCAATAAAAAGACAAAAGAAGGATAAAACTCCGGGGCCCGATGGGCTCCCTGCAGAATTCTATGCAGCTCTACAAGATACAGTAAGCCCAATTTTGAAGGAACTGTGCAATGAAATCTTTTCAGAGATAAAAATACCAAATTCGTGGACTGAAGCTAATATCACCTTGATACCTAAAGAAGATACTGATCTCACACAAATTAGACACTACAGACCAATATCGTTATTAAATGTGGATTATAAAATCTTTACTTCAATAATGGCAGAAAGAATGAAGAAATTCCTGAATTTATTCATACAGAGCAAAATGGCTTTTTGCCTAAAAGACAGATAAAGAATAACCTAAGAATTATTTTAAATGTTTTGGAATACTATGAAAACCATCCAGGGAAACAGATGGCACTCATATTTCTTTTTTTTTTTTTTAAATATATTTTATTAGATTTTATAGGGGTACAGGGATAACATTAAGGTGCTTAGGAACCACCATGGAGGTGGGTATATTAAACATCCAAAAAAAGAAAGACAATCACAGATATATAACTCAACTCAAGTCTTTTAAGCTTCCCTCTCTAATTCCCTCATTTAATTTTACATATTCAAATTAATAAATTCTATATAAGTTTCAAACGGTCCTATCAAATATCAGTTACATTTCAATTCTAAAAAATCCAAATCCTGTTTTTAAGCTTTACTAACTTACAATTACTATATTTCAATTAGCCTTAAATAGACATGTTATTAACACTTCGGGTGCCCTTTTTTTTTTTTTTTACATAATTATATCTGGTATATTGTTCTTACAACAACATTCCCATATCTTCTTCATTGATACCATTTTTTTCTCTTATCACCCATCCCTCTTATTCTCCTTTAATTTCCAAATAATTCTCTTAAAATAAAAATATCAGGCCAACAAATAAATTTCTATCTAATTTAAATATATATTCTATCAATGCCTCTATATCTATAAAAATCTTTTTAAACCAGTAGATAAAGTTTACTTCTCCAATATATATCATATCTAAAACAGAGTAATATTACAAAGGGTATCCTCTTAAAAATTTCACGTATTCCATAAGTTGTTAAGTCAGTCAAGAAATCAAAGCCTTTTTAATCCCATTAAATAAGACTTTAAAATACATTTTTAAATCTAACTCTAGGCTTCTTTCTGTGCCATAGTGGTTTCCATAGTGAGGTTCCTACATAATCAAACCACACTATTAAGGGGTCCATATTCTTTAACGCTTCAAATTGGTCAAAGTTCTCTTTCCTTTCTTCTAATAGCCTTTGGATGGTAAAAGCTGTTTTATTCCATGTTATATTTGCCAATTGTTTATCCACCTTTTCTCGATTTTCAATAAGTTGTATCTGAGTGTCAGTCTCTGTTGATGTTGGTATTGATGCTTCAGACATCTCTGTTGAAGTTGTTGTATAGTCATCAGACTTCTCGATAGGTTGTGTTGGAGATTGAATAAAATTAGTTTGTTTTGTGGTTTCCACAGTTTCTCTCAGTGTAGGGAAAAGGGATTGAAAATAGGAGCTCACATCCTTTGCAGCTTCTAAAATTGTTTCCAATATAAGTTCATAGTCCAGTTGTGTATTAAGTTCCATATCGATAGTAATAAGGCTTTTTAATCTTTAATCTTTAAAAAAGGCTCTGCTTCATAAGAATCAAGCAAGCATTCACCTTCAATTTTCAATAGGCCAGCTGCATCGTTATCTTGTAGTTATGACTCTTTCAGGGTCATAGCCATTCCCAGCCATAAAGAAATATAATTGCAGTACCACTTTTCGACACAAGATGTCCTCAGCAAACCAAAAAATCCTTTTTTTTTCTTTCCAAATAATAGATTTTTTATTTTTCGTATTAAAAAAGATGAAGAAAGGGTTCAAAATAATGAATACGTAGTTGTAACAATAATAGTCAAGAATAAAATGTTTTCAGGTCCCCTCAGTATTCCAAAATTTAAATAGTATCGAAATTAACTGGTTTTTATTTATATATTTTTTTTTCCAACGCTGTTTTTCCCCATTGCTCAAGCGCTGCTTCCTCACGACAGGGAAATAGTTCAAAGAAAGCTTTTAACAGGAAAGTAGTTAGGGAAAAAAAAAGGGGGTAGGAAAGGTCTCACCCGGATTCTCCACGGGGGTTCTTTCGCTTAGATGTTCTTCTGGCTTTCAGCTGGTGCGACGAAGTGACCGTCCATTTTGTAGGACGATCTTTTCCTCCGGCGGCCCTAAGGAGAAAGCTCGATCTGGGGAGAGCCGCCGCTCTTCCCCAGTCGAGCAGGAGCCTCCTCTAACGGTGGTCGCCTCTACGGGGCGACTTTCGACCCGATTAAGGGTCTACCGACGGAGGGAAACCAGCCGGTGGGAGAGAGAGATCTCTCCGTGCGACTGCTGGTGTCGCGATCCGGAACCGGAAGCCGGCACTCATATTTCTTGATGCACAAAAAGCCTTTGATAACTTAAACTGGCAATTTATGTTTCAACAGTTGATGGAAATGGACTTTGGCAAAAACTTTATAAACGCAATTCAAGCAATTTACAATAAACAAACAGCAAGGGTATTTTTAAATGGAGACTATACAGATGGCTTTGACATCAAAAAAGGCACAAGACAGGGATGCCCACTATCTCCTTTGTTATTTATTCTCACATTGGAGGTGTTGGCTAGAAATATTAGGCAAGACATGGAAATTAAAGGACTGGAAATAAAAGAACAGAAATATAAATTACAGGCTTTTGCAGACGATTTAGTTTTCATTCTGGAGGAGCCATTGGAAACAGCTACCAAACTTCTGCAGAAAATAGAGGAATTTGGAGAAGTAGCCGGCCTGAAAATAAATAGGGAAAAGACTAAGGTATTAACAAAAAACCTAACAAACAAACAGAAAACTCAACTTGCAAAAAAGTCAAATCTTCAAATACCCAAAAAAGTCAAATATTTAGGTATCCACTTAGCATCAAAATATACAACATTAAAAGAAGATAATTATTAAAGACTAATGAAACAAATAAAAGTAGATTTGGAAAAGTGGAAAAACCTCCAACTGTCATTGTTAGGAAGAATAGCGACTGTGAAGATGAACATTTTACCGAAGCTACTCTTTTTATTTCAAACGGCCCCTGTTAAACTGGGTAAGAAATTCTTCGATGATTTAAATGCAACAACATTGAGATTTATATGGCAAGGGAAGAAAGCACGAATTAAAACCAAACTGTTACAAGAAACCAAAGACAGAGGGGGTTTTGGACTTCCAGATTGGAGACTTTATTACCAAGCATCCATTCTGGTTTGGCTTAAAGAATGGATTACATTGAGAAATAAACGACTTCTTTACTTAGAGGGGCATGATTTGCAACTGGGTTGGCACGCGTTCTTATGGTATGGGAAAAACAAAGTACATAAATATTTTCAAAACCATGCCATAAGGAATGTTCTGTTTCCAGAGTGGGAGAAAATTAAACACAAAATTTATATGAAAATACCTGAGTGGCTTTCAACAATGGAAGCATTTGCTTACCCAAATTTAATTAATTATGAAAAACTTGTTACTTATAAAGACATTTTGGATAAGGATGGAAAACAGGCCAATTCTTCAACAACAAGGTATTGATTTAACATGGTGGTCCTATTTGCAAATTCAAACAAGATATGAAAAAGATGTAAAATCAATGGGTTTTTATAAAGAACAGACACTATTCGATAAAACACTTTTGAAAACAGACGAAAACCTGATTAAGAAACTCTATAAATTTCTGCTAAGCTGGAAGATGGAAGAACAAGTAAAAGAAACAATGATAGTGTGGGCAAAAAACTTTGGACATTCTATATACTTAGAAGACTGGGAAAAGCTTTGGGAGAGAAATATTAAACTTACTAAAGCAGCTTCATATAAAGAGAATCTATATAAAATGTTTTATAGATGGCATATGACACCAGTTAGATTAGCGAAAATGTTTAAAAATGTATCAAATATCTGTTGGAAATGTAAACAAAAACCAGGTACTTACTATCATATCTGGTGGATATGTCCTAATGCAAAGAAATTTTGGTTCAAGATTCATATATGGCTGGAAAAGATGACTAAAATACAGATAGAATTTAAGCCAGAACTGTTTTTGTTAGGAATATTAGGACTTAATTATGGAAAAGAGAATGAATATTTAATATTGCATGTATTGACAGTGGCGAGAATTGCATTTGCCCAATTTTAGAAAAATGAAAATCTACCACCTGACCAGATTATAATTATGAAAATTTTAGAATGTGCAGAAATGGATAGATTAACTTTAGAGATTAAAGAGAAAGAAGATCCAGTGTATTTTAAAACATGGGAAAAATTTTATCAATGGCTAGCATTACGTTACAGCGGAAAGGATTGTGAAGTTTAACAGGATGAATGATAGTTACTAAGCTTTATTTCTATGATTATTGTTACTATCAGTGACTATAACTGTTTAGTATTATATTAACTACTGTTATTCAATATTTGTACCCGGACGATAGTCTGCTTGCTAAAGCATTGAATTCTTCATGGGGAGCAACCCCACTATTGTATCTACCCCTACCCTTACCCCAACCCCATTACCCAACCCCACCCATTACCTATACCAATCCTATCCTTTCCCTACCCTCATAAAACCTAATAAAATATTTTTTTAAAAGTGACTTTTGTGGGACAAAGTGCTCCAGATATTAGGAAGAAACTGCAAAAGCTGCAGGCTCCTACCACCCAAGATCTTGAAACTCTGATTCAAACCGCCTTCATGGTGTTTGCACAGATAGAAGAAGAGGAAGAGAAGAAAGATGTGAAAACAGGCATCTCTTCTGGCCATTGCCCTGCAGACCTCAAATACCGGCAGAGGACGACCCCAGCAGCTCAATCAGGGTCCCCTGCAGTGGAATCAATGTGCCAGATGCAAAGGGTTTGGCCATTGGAGGAACGAGCATCTCTAGGGCAATATCCAGCATGGGAACTTCACCCTAAGTTTCCAAGGAAGATGCGGCTCATACCAGGGATGGGAAAGCTCCATGAGCCCCCAGTGCCTGATGTCAGTCTTAGCCCTGGAGTTTTACCCTGAGACTTACTGAAAGACCTCCGGAGGGTTCTTTGCTTCCCCCGACCCTCTGGTGGAGTTGAAAAAATGGGGAAAGCCATATTCCTTTCTGGTAGACACTGGCGCCACCTACAGTGTCCTTTTTTAAATATATATATGTATATTATTAATTTTTTACAATAACAATCTTTAGTGCTTGGTAAACAACATATTGTCTGGGCTCATATATTTAACAGCAATCAATAATAGTTAATTTCTATGATTCCATAATCAACATACTAGCTAATGATACATTTCCTGATCTTCTCTTCTTCCAATAGTATTTTTCTTTTGCCAACATTGAATAAATACAATTCTTAGTACTTTCAATACATACAGTTGAATGTAAACGTTTTTCTAGTGTTTATACAAGTAACATTAACATCAGTGTATAATATATTTTCTAATCAGCTTATGTTTCAGTTGTATTTGTGAAGAGTCATTTTATTAAATCACTATAGGTCCTGTTTTCGAAGTTCTTATTTAAGCTTAGTTTCCCCTCAATATTCAAAACATTCTTATCAATTACAATTTTCTCAAAATTAATTACATTTAAATGTCCAGACATTTCGCTCACATAATCCATCCCAGTATTTTTATATTTCTCATAACGTAAAAAAAGAAAAGAAAAAAGTACTATACTTCTTATAAATCACATCCCTCTTACTATAGGACCCATTTATATCCAAAATTTATCTATTCTTTTAGCCATATTCAAACAAGTGTTTAGTCATATAGTACTCCATCTGGTAAGTCAAATCTAACTCTAGCCTTCTTCTTTTGCCAGACAACTTTCCAATTCAGTGTGTTCAGTTTGCCAGGGAATTCTTCCTGTATTTTTATGAATGTTATTAGAGCTGGGGAAGACAGATTAGTTGGGTACTTTTGGGGGGGAATTTTGCCCATTTATATTCATTAAAGAGCTTCCACTTTCCTTCTCCCTCAATTTCTCTTTTCATTTTTTGTCTCCCAAACTCTAGTAGTTCTGGCATCTCTATAATGCCAGGAGAACTACTAGAGTTTATTATCCTCTGGTTTATTTTGAAGTCCTGAAAAATAAAATGCCTTTTCACTTTCCAATATTATAACAGAATCTTGCAGATTTTTCTTTGCCTGTGCTAAACTGTAATTCCTTTCATTTGTAGCCTCCATCTTTGGGTCACTTTCCTCTGATTTGTGTTCTATTGTCTGATTTATTTGTTCATTCTTTATCGTCATTTTCTGAGAGTTTTTTTGTTGCAAGCTTAGGTCAAAGATGTGCTCATTTATGTCATCAAAATTATTTTTAATCTCATCATGATTTGAAATAATTGTCATTTGAATTAGTTGCAACATAGCATGCATTTCCTCCTGGAAAATATTTGCCTTGTTTCCTGTCGGTTTGGAGGGCTTCCCCCGGATCAAACGGATCGACCTCTGTCTTTCCATGATCCACGGGGGTCCTCCTTTTTTGTCGCCTCCCTGGGGCGACTTTAGACCCATTTAGGGTGCCCTGGCAGGACGAAATCAGCTGTGGGGTGCAAAAGTCCACAATCCATCGGCCACGTAGCTACAATGCAAAACAGTGTCCTTACTAATACTGAAATTCCCTGCCTTTCATCAGAAACCACCCCTATTGTCGGAGTGACAGGAAGAGAGGAGCAGTTTTCCCCTCCCCATTCAGGCTGGCAAAGGGCCCCAAATTCAACATTCCTTTTTGGTCCTTCCCCAGTGTCCTTTGAATTTGCTGGGGAGGGACTTGCTGGGAAAATTGGGAGCCACTGTCAAATGTTCCCGATGGAATAGGTTTGAACATCCCACCGGACCGAGCTTACATGTGCTTTTTAAATGATCATCTGAATCAAATGATCCCCAATAATCTGGAAATCAACCCTAGTACATGGGAACACCGGGGTTTGCCAAATTTGCTTCTCCACACCAAGCCTTCCTGATCCCACAGGCTCATCCTATTGTAATTCGCCAGTATCCAAATAAAAGGGAGGCCCACATTGGCCTCAAACCCCATATTGATGCGTTTCTTAAAAATGGCCTTTTGCGAAGGATCCAATCCCCATAGTCAACCTAAATTTTCTCTGTTCCAAAGCCTGATGCGACTTGGAGATTCACTCACGATTTAAGGTAAGTTAACTCCAGGATCCAGCCCCTTCATCATGTTGTTGCCAACCGATATGCTTTTTTTTTTTGTAAGACTTTATTATTATTTTCCATACATATAATAATAATTTTGTCTGAGTTTAAATACGCTAATACATATTAAATTCCTAATCCTTTATTCTTTCCTCTAACCATCGGTAAAGTAAGTCCCAAGTTTGGTAATATTCTGTTTCTTCTTTTTCTTTCAGTCTCATAGTCAATCTAGCCATCTCTGCACATTCCAATATTTTTTTGATTATTCCTTCATCTGGTGGTGTTCCTTCATTTTTCCAATATTGCGCAAATATTATTCTTGCCGCTGTTGTGACGTGTAAAATCAAATATAGGCTTTGTTTATTAATCTTTTCTGGCATTATACCTAGTAAAAAAAGTTCAGGTTTAAAATCTACATATTCTCCCAACATCTTTTCTAACCAAGTATGTATCTTTTTCCAATAATTCTTTGCTTTATCACATGTCCACCAAACATGATAATACATGCCTGAGTTGTGTTTACCTTTCCAACATCTATCTGACATACTTTTAAACATTTTTGCTAATCTTGCTGGTGGGAAGCACCACCTATAAAACATTTTATATAAATTTTCTTTATAAGAAGTTAACATTGTCAATTTATAATTTCTTTCCCATAAATGTTGCCATTTTTCTAGTTCTATATTATATCCAAAGTTTTTCACCCATCTTATTATTGTTTCTTTAACTTGTTAGCTTTCCATTTCCAAAATTAATAAAAGATTATACATTTTCTTAGTTTCTCATCTGAAGTTAACAAAGTCTTATCAAATACCGTCTGTTCTTTATAAAATCCATACAGTTTAACGTCTTTTTCATATCTAGTTTGCATTTGTAAATGTGCCCACCACAACAAGTTGATCCCCTGATTTTCCATTTCTTGTTTAGTTTTTAAATTCCTTTCAAAATTTAGAATATCTCTATATGTCCAGATTTTTTCAAAGTCCACTAAATTTGGGTGTACAAATGCTTCCATAGTTGACAACCACCCTGGAATTTTCAAATATATTTTACTTTTTTTTTTTTTCATACTGTTAACAATGCATTTCTTATATAATGGTTTTGGAAATACTTATCTTATTTTTTCTATACCATAAAAAAGCATGCCACCCCAATTGTAAATCATGTCCCTCCAGATATAACAACCTTTTATTTCTAAGAGTTATCCATTCTTTTACCCATGTTAAAACAGATGCTTGATAATACAAACCCAATCCGGTAGTCCAAATCCTCCATTTTCCTTAGCATCTTGTAATGTTTTCAACTTAATTCTAGCCTTCTTTCCTTGCCAAACAAATTTCAAAATTAATGAGTTTAAATCTCAAAAAAAAAAAAAAATTCTCGAGTTTTATAGGAATTGTTTGGAATAGAAATAAAATTTTCGGCAATACATTCATTTTCACTGTAGTAATTCTTCCTAATATTGACAGTTGCAGATTTTTCCATTTTTCCAAGTCCAATTTTATTTGATTCAATAATTTTGTGTAATTATCTTCTTTTATTGTTGAGCATCTTGCTGTTAAATGTATACCCAGGTATTTAATCTTTTTCACTATCTGTAATTCTGTTTTTTCTGACAATTGTTCTTTTTGTTTATCTGTAAGATTTTTAACTATTACTTTAGTTTTTTCTCTGTTTATTTTCAGACCCGCCATTTCTCCATACTGTTTTATCTTTCCCAGTAATTTAGGAATCATTTCCAAAGGTTCTTTTAAGATAAATACTAAATCATCAGCAAATGCTTGTAATTTATATATTTCACCTTTTATTTCCAGACCTTTAATTTCTATATCTTGTCTAATATTTCTATTTAAAACTTCCAGAGTGAAAATGAATAACAATGGAGATAGTGGACATCCTTGCCTTGTACCTTTTCTTATCTCAAAGTTCTCAGTGTAATCTCCATTCACGATCACTTTCGCCGTTCGTTTATTATATATTGTTTTTATCATATTTATAAAGTTCTGTCCAAAGTCCATTATTTGTAGTTACTGAGTCATAAATTGCCAGGAAACATTATCAAATGCCTTTTGAGCATCTAGAAATATTAGTGCCAATTGTTTCCCTGGATGTAATTCATAGTATTCTAATACGTCCATTATCACTCTTAAATTGTTTTTAATTTGTCTCTTTGGTAGAAAACCATTTTGGTCTGGATGTATAAATTCCATTAAGTATTTTTTCAATCTCTCTGCCATTATCAAAGTAAAAATTTTATAATCCACATTAAGCAATGATATCGATCTGTAGTTTTTAATCTGTGTCAAATCTGAATCTTCTTTTGGTATTAAAGTAATGTTTGCTTCCATCCATGTGGCTGGGAGTTTAGTCTCCCACAAAAATCCATTACAAACATCTTTCAATGGTTCACTTAGTATGTCTTGTAAAGTTTTATATAACTCCGCCGGTAATCCATCTGGACCCGGTGTTTTTTCGGTGTTTTTTTTTTTGCCTTCTTATGGCCTCTGATATTTCAGATTGTAATTTTTCCCTCTAACATAGTCTTAAATGTCTCTGGAATTTTTGGAAGATTATTTTCTTCTAGATATTGAATCATTCTCTCTCTTGGAGTTTCTTCTTTGTCATACAGTTTCTTGTAATATTCTTTAATTATTTTTTTTATTTCTTCATTTTTAAATTGTAGACAACCTTTTTCATCTACTAAGTTATGTATCATTTTCTTCTCTTTCTGTTTTTTAAGTTTGAAAGCTAACCACCTTTCTGGTTTATTTGCATTTTCGAAAAAAAAATGTTTTGCTCTTTTTATCTGCTGTGCCAATTTTTCTGAATCCAACAAGTTTAGTTTGTGTTTTATTAGTTCCATTTCTCTTTTCAAAGTTTTTCTGTGGATTTATTTGTAATTCCGATTCTAACTTTCCAAATTTTTCTTTTAATAGTACATATTGCTGTCTTCTCTGTTTATTTTTCTTTGCCATATATGTTATAGCTATACCTCTAAAATATGCTTTAGCTGTATCCCATACATTTTGTAATATTGTGTCGTCTTTTTTGTTTTCTCTAAAGAAGAACTCCATTTCCTTTTTCGCTAGTTCTACAAATTCTCTTTCTTTTAGTATAGATTGATTTAAAGTCCATCTTGGTCTTTTTTGAATTCCTTTCGATGTCAATTTTAAAGGGTTATGGTCTGCCCATGTGCCTATTTCAATCTCAATTTCCTGTATATTCAACCTCAATTCAGATGTCATCCAGATCATATCAATTCTTGACCAGGATTTTTGACTATTTGAATAAAAAGTATATTGTAGTTTTTCTGGGTTGATTTCCCTCCAAATATCTTGTATTCCAATTTCATCTGTCATATTAAAGAATGTCTTAGGTAATTTTCTTCTTCCAGTTTTCCCTATTTTTCTGCTTTTATAGTCAATTGTACCATCTACTATCACATTAAAGTCTCCTACTAAACAGATATTTTGATACTCTATTTCTATTATTTTTCTATGGAGGCTTTGATAGAATTCTTTCTGGTTATTATTTGATGCATAAATTACTACTAACAGTGTTTGTTTTTGGTGTAAATATATGTCTACCATCTGAATAGATCATTTTCGAATCTATTGTCTCTTTAATATATACAACAACAACTCTTTTTTTCTGATGTGCTGATGCGTAGTAAAGTTTCCCAATTTTGGGGTGTTCCAACAGTTTATGGTGTTTTTTTATCTGTGTCTCTTGCAAGCAAATTATGTCTATATTTAATTTCTGTAGTTTCGTAAAAAAATTATTTCTTTTTGATGGTGAGTTTAGTCCATTTACATTCACTGAGAAAATTCCATTTTCTTTCTCCATTTCCATTATTTATATTTAGGTCTAGTCGCTCTCGTAGTCCTCTGCTCTCTGGCAGTTCCTTCGCTCGCTTGTTCAGATTTCTCTTCTGTTCTCCTGTTTGTGTAGTTTCATCTTGAATTGTCTCTTCCATTTGTTTCTGTTCCATGGTCTCCTCTTGTCATTGTTGCACTCCTTCATCTAAAACCGCTCAATGTCTTACTTCAAAGTCTTCTGCTTTCCAGATTGTATCCAGCTGATACCCTGTGTTATTCCAGTTGATTAGAATGCCTTCTGGCATTAGCCATCTAAAATTTATGCCTTTTGCAATCAGCTTTGTGGTTAAAAAGTGATAATGTCTTCGAGTATCTCTTACTCTCTTAGCTATCTGTTTTAAGACCACAATTTCTTTATTCTTATATTGTAATGGTTCATGTCTCACTTTTCTTAGTACTTCATCTCTTGTTGTTTTCTTTATGAATCTCAGATGTACTTCTCTAGGTAATCTATTTTTCCTTGCATAGCTTGAATTCATTCGAAATATTTCGTCTATTTCCACTTGCATCTCTGCTCTATCTGCTTTCAAGGCTTCCGCCAGAAGCTCAATGATCACAAGTGCTATATTTTCTTCTCTGTCTTCAGGGATGTTTTGAAATCTCAGGTAATGTTCCGCCTTGTCCATTTCTAGAATCGCGACTGCCCCTTCTAATTTGTCATTCTCTTGCAATAGTATTTCCATTTTTTATCCATATCATCTGATTTATCTTCCAATTTCTGAATTCTTTGTTCATTTTTAACAATCATTTGATGATGAACTTCAAATTGTGCTTTTATATCCAAAATTTCTTCACTTAATTTCTCAAAATTGCTTTGTGTCTGTTCATGGTTCCTTTGCATTGACTCTTGCATCAATTTTAGTGTGGCCTGTATTTCATTTTGGGCAGTGCTTATTTTCTCACATTGCAACATTGTTTGAATAGATCCCTGGGTTGTTGGGCTGGGTGTTCCAACAGAGGGTGCAGAGGAAGTCTTCTTCATAAGTTTGGAAATGTTTGATGTACTCATTTTTCAACCAGCAGTCTTGATAGAAAATCTAAAGTATAAATAGGAGCCAGCTATTTTAGGCCAAATCCACCTTCTCCAGTCGAGTCTCAGATGTAAAGCGTTCACTGTGAAGCATTCACTGTCTACAAATAGTTCCTGTTTAGTTATATCCAGAGTCAACAAATATAGTTTTGAGAAATCTTTTCCATTGTAGACTGTTTGTTTATGCCAGGTGTTGTTCAAGGTCAAACAGTTCTAGATATTTTTTTTAATGTTGAATCATGCTATAATTTCTTCTTTTGCCACTAGATGTCCTCATACACTCATTTATCAATGCCTGAATTTAGAAAATTTTTACAAGGTTCTTTTTTTAAAGTTCTTTATAAGTTATTTATCCTTAAGATTATATCTAGAAAGTTTTCACCTCTGTAAATTAGATAGTCAGTCCTTTGAATCAATCTAAATTCAATTTTTAAACGTTATATTAAAAATTCTCCCCTTTTGTAGTTGCTCACCGCTTTTAGATCACAATCTTTCTGGGGTTTTTGTTCTTTAGCTCTTCCCCATCAAGGGGTCAATGACTTGTAATCCACAAGGAAAAGGAAAGAAAACACTGGCTCACCCAGTTTCAGCACGCTGTTGATGATCAGCTGTTTGGTGGAGCACCACGGCTCCTCGCTTTCCTTCTGGATGGAGATGACTTGGGCTGCCTTTGCTCACCCGGCAGCCTTTCCTCCGTCCTTTCAGATGATTTCTTCAGTCCACTCTAATTGGCCACCGCCTGATCCGAGCTCCTGGAGTGTCCCTCCTTCTTCATTGCCCCTCCAGGGCAACTTTCTGACCCTTTTTGGGTCACTGGGCAAAGTGAAATTGGGCTGAGTAGCCGGAGCCCCGGCTTCTTCCACCTGCCCCCGGCTACCAAAACCAGAAGTCACCAACCCATATGCCTTTTGACCACCTTGTCCAATGACCAAGTTTGGTATACTGTGATTGACCTGAAGGATGCCTTCTTTTGCATCCCATTAGCCCAAGAGAGTCAGCCCTACTTTGCATTTGAGTGGGAAGATCCCAAGAGTGGTCTTTGGTGCCAACTAACCTGGACAAGGTTGCCACAGGGCTACCGCAATAGCCCCACAGCTTTTGCAGCCACTCTAGCCCAGGATTTGAGAGATTTCTCACCCCAAGAAACTACTCTCCTCCAGTATGTTGACAATCTCCTTATAACAGGAAAAGACTGGAAGATGACAGAAGGAGTCTCGGTTGACCTCCTCAACCACCTTGCAGACAAGGGATACACAATGTCCCGAAAGAAAGTTCAGTGGGTGTCTCCTGAGGTCCAATACCTCCCCAAACAAGGGAAAAGGCACATCCACTCATCCTGCCTTCAGGCCATAGCAGCCCTTAAAGTTTCCACTAATGAAAGATAACTAAGAACATTCCTGAGCATTACAGGTTTGGCTAGACTTTGGATCCCTTTGTACTCCCTACTGGCAAAACCACTTTATCAACTGACTCAGAAGAACATGGCCTGGGAATGGATGGGAGAACACCAGAGATCCTGGCAGGCGCTGAAAGATGCCCTTGCTAGGGCTTCAGCTCTGGCCTTGCCAGACCAAAGTTGAGGATTTGAACTTTTCCTCACAGAACACAAAGGATGTGCCCTTGGGGTGTTGCTCCAGAAATTGGGCCCTGAAAAGGTACCGGTGGCCTATTTGTCAAAAGGCTTGGACAATGTAGTAAAAGGATGGCCAAGCTGCCTGCGTGTGGTGGTGGCCACTGCCATTTTGATCCAGGAGGCCCAGATGATTATTTTGGGAGCACCCTTAGCTGTACATACACCCCATTCAGTCCAGACTTTATTGGAACAAAAGCTTCCAGCTTGGGCAACATCCAACAAGGTTTCTCGCTATGTCAGCCTCATCCTGGAGCAGGAAAATGTTTCTCTTTTTCGTTGCGAGTGTCTTAACCCTGCAACCCTTCTTCCTGGAAGAATTCTGTGAACCCCATGACTGCATGACTATTTTGGAAACTATCATCGGGATCCGATCTGATCTCAGGGCCGAACTCCTTCCAGACCCTGAAGTGCAATTCTGGACTGATGGATATTCTTTTGTGAGGAATGGAAAACAGTTCACAGGGTTTGCTGTTGCCACTGAGGAAGGCCCTCTCTACATGCAGCAGTTGCCTTCTCACTGCTCAGCCCAGTCAGCTGAATTGTTGGCTTTAATCCAAGCTTGTTACATAACTGAGGGACACCGAGCCAACATTTACACTGATAGTCGATATGCTTTCCTAGCCGCCCATACACACAACCCTTTGGAAAGCTCAGGAGCAGATGGAAAATATTTTAAAATAAAACTTCTGCTGGAAGACCGAGTCAAAGCCGTGAGAAAGTCCTGAGAACTGGCCATCGTCCATTGTCAAGGACACTGATCTGACCCAAGTGAAATTACCCAACCACTGGGCAGAACAGGCTGCCATGTATGGCACCCCTGCCCCCAATAGCGTCCTTCCTCATCTTCCAGTGAACCCTCTTGAGACAATACCTCCCCTTTACAGCCAAAAGGATTACCAGGATGGAAAGGGACAATGGGAAGAAGGTTGGTGGGCGGTTGAGGGAAAGGTGCAGCTGCCTCACCAATTACTCTGGAAGATTGTGACTAGGGCCCACCAGGCATCACATTCAGGACCCAGGCCCTTGTCTAAATGGCTTGGGGACTGATATGTGAATCCCAACTTAAAGTCAATTTGTAAACAGGCCATTGACCAATGTGAGTTATGCCAAAGAAACAACCCCAGGGTAGAAAAGCTGTGCTCCTTCAGACAGCTCAATACCCTGGGGAAGCTTGGCAGATTGATTTCACTGAGATGCCAGAACATGGGGCTAAGACCAACGTCCTTGTTGACCTTTTCACTGGATGGCCAGGCAAGGGAGGTGATCCAGGCCCTAGTAGAAGTTATCATTCCCAGATTTGCAATCCCTAAAGGACTGGAATCTGATAATGATAGACATTTCACCTTGCAGGTTACCCAAGAAGTAAGCAAGTTTCTGCAAATCCCCCGGCACCTGCATTCAAGCTACAGGCCACAGGCCTCAGCTAAAGCTGAACGTGTGAACCAAACTCTTAAAACTCAGGTTGCTAAGCTTTGTCAGGAAACCAGTCTCCCCTGGCCAAAAATCCTTTCCCTTGCATTAACTCGCATTCGTGCTTTGCCCTCTGGAAAACTTGTTTTGTCCCCTTTTGAAATGATGTATGGGAGACTGTTTGTTGCACATAGGTTAAAGCAGTGGTGGCGAACCTTTTAGAGACCGAGTGCCCAAACTGCAACCCAAAACCCACTTATGCATCACCGGGTGCCGGGTGGACGTGGCCACTGAGTGGGTGTGGCTATAGTAGTCATGGCAGTGGGAGGGGCAAAATTGCTGTGCAGCCCTAGTTCTGTGGGGCAGAGGCCTTTTGCAGGCCTCTGGAGCCCGGATCGGGCAGCTGGCGCACCACAAAACTGCCCCGCGGCCATGGATGCGAGCTCTAGAGGATTTGAAAAGGCCTCAGCGGCCCAGATCAGCGGTGGCAGGGTGCAAAATCGCTGTGCAGCCCTAGATCCATGGGGCAGAGGCCTTTTGTAGGCCTCCTGAGCCCGAATCAGACTGCTGGTGCATCGCAAAATTGCCCCGCGGCCATGGATGCGAGCTCCAAAGGCTTCGAAAAGGCCTCAGCGG
Organism: Azemiops feae; assembly: GCA_023970755.1. NCBI lineage: Eukaryota > Metazoa > Chordata > Lepidosauria > Squamata > Viperidae > Azemiops > Azemiops feae. The sequence continues at coordinate 398,748 of JALGBA010004269.1, read as the reverse complement.
CCCGGATCGGCCATGAGGGAGGTGCAAAATCGCTCTGGAGGCTTACCTGGACTCGTGCTGGCAGCTGCCTCCACCATCCAGCCCGGATCCGCCCAGCTCTTGCAGCTGCTCCCTGACTCCCAGTGCAGAGAGAAAGAGTGCGAGAGTGCAGGCGTACGTGGAGAGGGAGCGGGGAGCAGCCTGGCCCCGCCTCCCTCTGGGGCGATGGTGCGCATGCCCACAGGGACGGCTCTGCGTGCCACCTGTGGCACGCGTGCCATAGGTTCGCCACCACTGGGTTAAAGAATGTCGATGAAGGAGAGAAGAATGTTACTCAGTATTTGCATAATCTGGCACAGGTTTTGTTTTCTTAGTACAGGCCCAGGCTGCCCTACCACCTGTCTTTGAAGCACCACCGCTCGCTGTTCCTGGAGAGTGGGTTCAGGTGAAAGAACTGTCACCTATAAGTACCAGCCTAAGTGGTCCCAACCCTATCAAGTCCTCCTGAGCACCCCAATTGTGGTGAAAGTGGAAGGAATCAAGGTGTGAGTCCATGGACCTAGAATCAAAAAAGTTCCATCATCCCCTCTCCAGTGGCAAGACCAGCAGCTGGACAGCCTAAAAGTGAAACTTTGAAGAATACCTGCCTCGCCTGTTGTACTGTTTCCATCAGACTAGGAGAAAGCTTCAATGGACTAGGCTACCCCGGAAGTCGGGTTTGTGGTATCTGGCTGTGTATTGCCACATTTTTATTCTGTTGCCACCATTTCCCTCATACCTTCTTTGGAAGAAGGAAGGATGGTTCAGACCATGGGTCCAAAACTTGCCCTAATATGTTTGACCCTCAGGATGGCTCAATGTTCCAAAATCAGCTCACAGAATCAAGGGTGTGAACAATGTATCACAGTCACCAAGTATAAGGGACAGACTAGCAAGACACTGATTTATCACTCCTCCTATGAATGTAAAGGAGCAAAAGAGAGTTATGTTTATAACAAGACTACATATTCCACTTGCAAAATAGGAGATAGGGTCACTTGTTATGATCCTGTCAATATAGTAAAGCCCTACCAACAACTTCAAATCTGGGCATATGGAGGGACACACAGACAATATCTCTTGGGAAAGAATGATGCAAGACTTATGGGTAGTGCCAGAGTCTGCTTTGATGCATGTAAAGCTATTGACTATAATCAAGCTAAGTGGACTAAGTGTGGAGCGCTGGGATGGAGACAGGCCTATTTGTTTAACACCAAATACATCTGTACATCCTACCTCGGCTACAGTCTTACACCATGTCTGAGCTGGAGCACTGTAAAGTGGTATACAGGGGTAACCCAATCCGGCACAATCGAAGGAAAGTTCAATGTAATTAAAGGAGTCAGTACTTCCCAGTGCGACGCTGATTCCTGCAACCCAGTGTGCTTCGAGATAACCAGACCAGCAGACTTCTCAGCATCATTTGGACTAGCTATTGATGGAACTGGAGCAGATCCCAGATGCAAATATGGGTTTAAGTTGATACCATCATACCACCGTCCCAGAAACACTTCCGAGTTTTTCACTCTTTTTACAATGAATTGGAGATCACAATTGAGATTCCCTTGGTAGCAAAGAATCTTTTTATCGATGTGGTCAAATTGCTTCATCTCTAAATGTAATCAATTGTTATATGTGGGGGGGGGACTAACATAGGTGAGCAATGGCCTTGGGAAGCACGTGAAATATATCTTACTACTTTGGCTGGTCAAAGTCTCACTTGGAAAACAATCAATAGACCCAATATGTAGATCCTGACCACATCCATAGTGGGAACCTCTGTTTTAAAAGAGAAAGTTTTGGAAAGCCCTTGGGGAGCTTAGATGTGAACACCTCTTGCAGGCGAATATCTTAGTGTCCCTTTGGTGGAGTGCCACCGATTCAGCCCAACCCCAAAACCCCCTGGCAAACATTCCTCAACTGTCTACCTTATAATCTGACAGATGCCACTCTCACCTGGACTGCCCCAGATGGGCTGTATTGGATTTGTGGAAAGTTTGCTTATGTTGTCCTCCCAGCCAGGTGGGAGGGATCTTACATATTAGGTACTATAAAACCCAGTTTCTTTTTACTCCCTATCAAACAAGGGGAAAGACTAGGTGTACCCATTTTTGATGAGATTGGGTATAGACAAAAATGAGGTCTATCATTAACAAATCATAACACATTCCAAATATCGAGTCAAAAGACATGGAACAAAAAAGAATGGCCCTCAGAAAGGATTATATAGGTGTACAGACCTGCTACTTGGGCAGAAGATGGAACTCCTATTTACATGTTTAATAGAATCATTAGACTGCAAGCTGTATTAGAAATAATTACGAATGAGACAGCCTTGGCTTTAAATTTGCTCGCTAAAACCAACACCCAATTATGTACAGCAGTGTTTCAAAATCATCTGGCTTTGGATTATTTACTAGCAAAAGGAGGAGGCATTTGTGGAAAGTTCAATTTGACAAACTGTTGCCTCCAGATTGATGACCAGGGAAAAGCTATTGAGGAGATCACTGACCGTATGAGGAAAATAGCCCATGTTCCTGTTCAAACCTGGACAAGTGTCATGGACACAAGTTGGTTTGGAGAGATCTTTGGTGATTGGCGAAGGGTAATTTTTCTGATTGCATTAGCTTTTGGGGGTCTTCTGGTTTTGCCAGGTTTGATTCCTGTTATCCAAAGAACAGTTACCTCTACCATCTCGGGAATGAAGATCATAGCATACTCTGTAAGGAGTGACAAACCCCATAAGCCAGCCAAAGTCCTGACTCTGACTGCAATACCGAAGGAATATACTTCATTGGTTACTAAGTAACAGAAAGCATTCTGTTGCAAAATTAAAAGGGAGGAAATATAGCAGTGGTGGCGAACCTATGGCACGCATGCCAGAGGCAGCATTCGGAGCCCTCTATGTGGGCACACACACAGTCACCCCAACCTGCCTCCTCCCACGGCCCCATCAGCAGCCCTCCGGAGGAGAGTCACCCCCGGGCACGGCCCACGCAATGCTGCGCAGCCAAGGACATGGTAGCCGGCCAGCAGGGACAAGACTCCACCCTTGCACGCCATTGCGCGCAGATGATGCTGCAGGGCACGGGCGGAGGGCGTGGCCACCATGGCGCTGCTGGGCTGCCTGGGTGATCTGTGGCAGGCCGTGAAGGTGGGTGGTCCAGCGGGCATGGCGGAGCGGGGACAGGGGTGGGGGGTGGCTTTTGGGCACTCGGTCTCTAAAAGGTTTGCCATCACTGAAATATAGGGTTTTGTAACTGGAACTAGGAAAAGAAAAAAAACTGTTTAGCCTAACTACTGCTATCTCGCTTCTGTAATCAGCACTTGCGTCAGGGACAAATTTCATGTAAGCGAGGGAAATATATACACGGATAAGGCGGGAACAAGGGAGTGTACAGGAATGGTATTGTCTTCTTTATATGGTAATAACTCTATTGTCAAATGTTGATTGGCTAACAAAGTTTATAAAGCAATACCATTAACTTTCTAAGGTGTGGCATTTTGAACGCAATTACTGCCAGCGTTTCAGATTGTGTTCCACCAGCTACTTCACTCGATTGAATAAAGTACTGTTCCTTTAAGGAGCCTCTGCCTGAGTTTCCTGATTGGCTTTTCTGGTGTTTCAGGTTTGATCAAGGGCCAGTGACCTTACACAAAAATACTCCCTGCAACGGTGTTTTTCAAACTTGGCATGCTGGCCTGAGAATTCTGGGAGTTGAAGTCCATACATCTTGAAGTTGCCAAGTTTGAAAACACTGCCCTATACTAATATGTATGTCTTTGTGGGAACAGTTCAATGGAATCATTGAATCACATCCTCCTTGATTGTTTACAGGGAATCTGGACAATTTTTATCCATTCCATTCCTGGCAGAGAGTATGACATCTATTTGTTGCTCCTCCTGTCCAACACACACATTCATTTCTATTTGTTTTTATGCAAATCTGATTGCTGGCCTGGCTTAATAATGTTTGCTTTAATTTGAAACTTAATATAACATATCATATATTCTCACAAACAAATATATAAGTGCTCACATAAACTTTCTTTTTATGTATCTGCTCAAAGTTAAGAAGGGACCGTGGAGGTCTTTTAATTCAGTCCCCTGCTCAAGCAGGAGACCCTATACCATTTCTTGTAAAGTCAACTAAACATTGACTTCACTGCCAATTCATTGCTGCAGACAGCTGCTATTATTATTTACTTTATCTGAACTCTTTTCAAACTCAATTATACTCTCATATATGAATATGAAACCTTTGACTTCTAGATAAGTTACATAATATGTATTTATGTTACACAAGTTTTGTATTACAATTGTAGCTCACCTAATTAAAATTATTTCAAATATGTTCTTTTTGACCATAATATGCCTAACAAATATAAAGCACAGGCAATATTAAAGCACAATATTTTTTACTTTCAATATTTTTTAGTTTCAAAACTGTCCCAGTTTTTTCTTCCTATTGCTGCTTCTCCCACTGAACTCATTGCAAGTACAAAAGCAAAGTAAGGTTGCTTACAATCCATTTTTATGCTATTTCTATTCCTTATAAAATATATCTATAAGAATTTGGTGCTGGACACAATTTGACAATTGTACCAAATTATCATAAAAAGCAAAGCATAACATAAATAGACCCAACAAAAAACAATGCTACCTGCTTTAAATAGTATAAAGCATATCCCTCTCCATGGAATTTCTTAAATCTAGGCTAAAATCCATCTTTACTTTCACATACTTACACATTTCTGATAATTACAGGTAGCTCTCAACTTTCGACCACAATTGAGCCCAAAATTTTCATTGCGAAAAAAGGCAGTTTTTAAGCGAGTTTTGCCCATTTTACAATCTTTTTTGCCAGAGTTGTTAAGCAAATTGCTGCAGCTGTTAATTAAACCATGCAGTCATTAAGTGCATCTGGCTTCCCTCGAGTTTGTTTATTGGAAGCTGGCTGGGAAGGTCGCAAATGCTGATCACATGACCCTGGGACAGTGCAATTGTCATAAATACATGCCAGTTGCCAAGCATCTGAATTTTGAACACCTGACCATGGGAAAGCTGCAACAGTCATTACCGTTAAAACCAGTTACAAGTCACTTTTTCAGTGCCGTTGTAAATTTGAACAAATGACTGTAAGTTGAGGACTATACAATGTGACCACTGCATTCAGAAATACATTTAGAGACCGATGTTTCCCTCTGCATACCAAAAGTGGAGATCCTAAGGAGAGGTTAATGCCTGTTTATTTCCAATCTCAATAAAATACAGGTAGTTCTCGACTTACAACAGTTCATATACAACAGCACTGAAAAAGTGACTTATGACCATTTTTTAAACTTATGATCATTGCAGCATCCCCATGGTCACATGATTTATATTTGGATGCTTGACTACTAGTTCATATTTATAATGGTTGCAGTGTCCCAGGGTCATGTGATCACCTTTTGCAAACTTCTGACTAGCAAAGTCAATGGGGAAGCCAGATTCACTTAACAACCGTGTTACTAATTTAACAACAGCAATGATTCACTTAATAAATGTGGCAAGAAAAGTTGTAAAATGGGGCAAAACGTACATAACCAATTTCTCACTTAGCAACATAAATTCTGGACTCATTTGTGGTCATAAGTCGAGGACTACTGTACAAGAATTCAAAATGACTAGGGAGCCCTGAGTCCAGGCATTCAAGTCAGTAAAAAAGCAATCAACTCTTTAATACTGTACAGCTATTTTGCAGACAATAAACACAGATGATATGACAAGGAACTATCTTCTAAAACCATAAAACTAGAGGATTTTTCTGCTCCAAAGAGGTTCTCTATCCACTGTAATCATACTGTAATTCCATGTCCCAACGTAGCTGCTGCTATCACCTAATATTTAAAATGAATATCAGGTATTTTTATATAAACTGCACAGAACGTATTTGTTACAGGCAATAACCATCAGAAAATTTTCACAAAAGTAAAAGTTAGCTACAACTTTATGTATGGACCTAGCATTTTGCATGGAAGATATAAGTGACCTAAAATGTACACAAACTACAAGAAGTTTGACAAACTACAAAAATAACATATATCAAAAGACCTTGTTTTTTTCTTTCTTAAAGGATATTTTATTGATCCTTCCATAAATAATAATTTTATTATTTTTTTGCTCATACATATTATATGGTGTACTTGCAAGAGCTATCACAAATACTACTACAACCCTTAAAAATAATTCAAATTCATTCAGGACTGCTAACAAACAAGTCTGAATTAATATTCTGGGTAACAGAATTTCATGATCATTTCCAAAATTAAGCTCCTCATATGCCTGCATTCATAGTGCTCATACCTTATGCTAATTGGTTTTCAATTGAAAAAAAATCTTCACAATATGGCAGGCAATGGTACAGATAGTCCTTGACTTACGACCACTATTGAGCCCAAAATTTATGTTGCTAAGTGAGAAATTTGCTAAGTGAGTTTTGCCCCATTTTATGACTTTTATTGCCACATTTATTAGGTAAATCAATGCAGTTGTTAAATTAGTAACACAGTTGTTAAGTGAATATGGCTTTCCCATTGACTGTGCTTGTCAGAAGGTCACAAAAGGTGATCACACAACCTCAGAACACTGCAATCATCATAAATATGAACTAGTTGTCAAGCATCCGAATGTAAATCACATGGCTCTGCTGCAATGGCCATAAGTATGAAAAATGATCATAAGTCACTTTTTTCAGTGCCATTGTAACTTTGAACAATCACTAAATGAACTTTTGTAAGTTGAGTACTATCTGTAGTTGTAAAATTCACAAGGTAATCAGTACTCCTTTCCTTAATAGCATTCTCTCATTATGGTTAGGAATGTTTTTTCTACAATATTATAGAATTTCTCCATACTAGCAGGAGAAGGAGGAAAACATTTACTACTTATCAGCAGTTCTTCAACAATCTTGGGGGACTGTTCTGATCTGACTACATTAGATCTTTTTAGTTTTTAGGTCATGAAAATATTGTAAGTACTATTAGAAAACCACGGTCTTGTCTGTGCTTTCACATGCAACAATATGTTCCATCATAAATATTTTATTTCCCATTTTTAATTCTAAAATAAATCTTAGATCTCTGTTTTCTATAAACACTTATTTTCTTCTAATTTTAAAACACTATGTCCAGCTTCAATAAGGTATGTTTAAAGATGCAAAGAGGGTAAAAAACACATAATGGATACTATAAAGATGCTTTCAAAATGGTATTAATGATTCAAAATCATCTCTCTTTTTAAGGACCAGATTAATCATATTTCCACATTACATTACAAATACACTACATCTTTTTTTACTTTAAATAGGTAGTTTTCATAGATGATTAGTCATTTTGTATATAAGGAGAGAAAAAGAATCTAGTATTGCAAATTTAAATTTGTTTATGTATGAAAGTTCTGTTTATTCACTCATTTGATTTATATGGCCACTCATTTGAAATTCAGTAAGTGATTCTGATTACAATAATTAAAAAAAAAAAGCAAAATCCAGCAAAAATACAAAATAAATACAACTTGGCAACTTAGATTAACACAGATATAAGCATCAATACAAATACAATATCACATTTGAATATATCTGATTTAATTTAGTTATGAAATAAGACAATTTTTGCTAACTTGTGTTTAGATTTATCCTGTAAAATGCTATAAATGAAAAAGATCACCAATTTCCAATGACGGTATTCATCTTCAACTTATTCAATGCTAATAACTCCACACATTTTTACACCACTTCCCAGAAAATACATAAACACAATATTCAGTTGTGTTTCAGAAAGCTTTTTATAACAGGAATAGATAACATTTTTAAATGGGGATGTAATAGGCACACTCACAAAATGGTTGATATGGGAAAATTGACTAGTCACAAACTAGAGATCATGGCAGGTATGGCCACTCTCACACATTTTTTTATGGAAAGCAAAGGAGTCACACATGAGCTTACAATCTCAATTATGAGGTACAAAAGCATTTCAGCAAACAATACAATAATTTGCATTATTATACAATGCAAATGGTCAGTTTGATTTGCATCATTTTTGTGATTCTTTTTTTCTAAAAAATGTCTGGAGTAAGTCGATACTCAGTTGACACCACACTGCTTACTGTGAATGTAATTTTTTTTAAAGAGGGGAGTACTACAGGCATTCATCTTTTTAATCCAACCATACAGGATAACTTCTGCTCAATTTCCAATTTTCCTTTTGAGAAAAGATTTTGAGAAAGAAAGTCAGAATTTGTGCATACACATGAGATGGAACACCACCATTCAAGCTGATTGATAACTTCAGATGGGATCCAGGTGGGAGAAATGCACCCATCTTGGTCCTTTCTGAGCTCTCAGCAATATTTGATACCATTGATTATGGAATCATTATGGATTGTCTAAAGGTATGGGGGGAATGCACCATTTTACAGTGTTCCCTAAATAGATGAAACTAGACAGTGTGCACAGAGAGCAGTGTGGTGGCCTAGAGCAGGGCTTTTCAACCGGTGGTATGCATATCACTTGTGGTACTTTGCCACATGGCAGGTGGTACGTGATTGCTAGCCAAGTGTAGCAGGGGAGGGGAATGAGCCAAAGAGAGCCAAGCCTGAGGCAGAGGCAGCTGCAGCTGCAGGACTGTCTGGGCTCAGCAGAAGCCCCAGGAGCTGGCAGGGCTCCAGCTGATTGGCTCCAGCTGATTGGCGCTGCCAGAAGCAGCTCGGAGCTGGAGATGACACTGAAGAAAAAAAGGGGGGGGGAGAGGAGAGGCTATAAAAGAACGTGGTTTGGGTGGAGGAAGGGGGAAAAAAGACAACAGGAAAGGTTTAATCTCTTTAAACAAATGTAATTAATTTTACCCCCTTTAATTGAGTCTGTCTGTGGCTTTTAGAAAGTTTTCTTTGAAGGTAAACTGGCTTAATTTAAAGCTAAAGCTTTTTGCAATTGCCGGAGCCTTTCAGTCTAGAAATGCAACATTGTCACACGTGACACACCTGAGGCAGCTTAAAGAGAAAAAAAAACAGAGTTTGTGTTTCTTTATTTTTTTGCTTTGCACTTGATTCCTGTGTCTTTAAGGGTACAGGGAATGGATTGGGGGGTGCATTCTTACTACATTGGGGAAGAGCTCAGAAGGGTCAACCAGCTAGCTCAGGAGTCTACAAACTTAGAAACTTTAAGACCTGTGGACTTCAACTCCCAGAATTCCTTAACCAGCCATGAGGGCTGAGGAATTCTGGGAGTTGAAGTCCACAAGTCTTAAAAGTGCCAAGCTTGAAGACCCCTGAACTAGCTGGTAGTGGTGCATATTAATAAACATGGATAAATTCATCATACATTTGTCAGTGCAAAGGGAAAGTGATTCAGCAAAGGAACAGCCACCGAAGAAATTAAAACTGGTACTTTTTTCTTTTTTCTACAGTTTGTAATATTTTATTAGATTATAGAATAAAATACAAAAATACAAAAGCAAATAGTAGGACACAGTGGAAAAAGGGGGAAAAAGTGAGGGGGAGAAGGGAAAAAGAACATACTTCCTCTGTTGCAGTAGAAGGAAGCATTAACATTGAACCTCAACATTTTACTTTTCCATAATATTATAAATTAGCCATTTCTATAACAACAAATGAATCTAATCAGTAAAACCCCAACCCCCCCTTTTTTTTTAGTCAAGTTTTTGACACCTTGCTAAGCACTGGTGGTACTCAAATATTGTCATGTCCTAAAAGTGGTACAATCTGTGAAAAGGTTGAAAAGCCCTGGCCTAGAGGTGGCTCTCTCAATCAGGATGCTATGGGTTAATTCTAGGTAGCAACAGATATTTCTCTCTCTGGGCTCAATGAGTAATTGTCTGCTGCAAACTTCGTATAAATGTCAGGAAGGACATCCAGCCAGTAAACACTCAAACTCCATTCAGTCACCCCCAACTCCAACCCAATGCAAGGGATTACAGGGTTGTTAAAAGTAAAAAAAAAAGTCAGTGTGCACAGTAGACTGGTCAACCTATGGTTACTTCACTGTGGGTATCCTAAAGAGCTTGACTTGCTCAGTTTTAGCTGAGTACCTGTCATATGCCACTTACATTCAGGATGCTTTTGCAATGATGATTCATGCCATCACCATTTCACAATGTATTTTTCAAGAACCACGTCTGAAGATGACTTAGAAGCTGTAAATAGTTCAAAGGAACCAGCTTGATTGCTGAGAAAAAAAGTAGCTCAGCATTATTAAACATATGTTAAGACTGCTATACTGCTTACCAATAGGCTTCCTGGCTCAATCCCAGGTACTCATTTTAATGTCTATGAAGATTCTCAGTTGTCCAGATCATAATTGTATCAAAAGTAGTTTTTATTTTGAAAAGGCAACTGGACTGATTTTTTTTTGAGGAAAAAAGCTTCCTAACCTGGAAGCTTCATCAGTTGCATTGGATGCTGTGGGAGATGGAAGGAGAGTTATTGACAGTTGAGATTAGTTGGTTACAGGGGGAATGACAGGATGTGGGGAGGGGGGATGGAAATATATAATTTTTATTTAATTCTATCAACCTGCTCACCTTTCTTTTATTTATATGTTAAGCTACTACTGTTTCTAATATTTCATTACATTTTACCAAATATTTCATCTATACATTTTAATTAGGCCTTTGCATGAAAACAAGCAGCTTTGTTTCAACCTGCCAAATGCTATTAATCCAAGAATAAGAAAAGGGGGAATTGACAAGGATATTTAGCACTGGAACAATGTTTCATTGTGTTTGTATGGTGTTCAACACAACCCAGCAAGCTGTAATCTCTCCTGGTTCCTATTCAACAGCTCCCCAGCCATCAGGTTGCTGTACTCTTTACATTGCCTCATTAATAATCTTGCCTCAAGCAGAATAGGGGCTTCTCAGCTACTCTGTTCCTTACCTGGAGGACTTTGCTCAGACAAATACAAGCCAAACTCAAGGCCAAGATGATGCAGTAAAAAAGGATCCTAGGATGAAGCCAGCCCAGCAATCACTGTTCCTCATCCCAAATTCATCTTTTTCCATTCCTCTCTTCTTCAGAGTTAATGCACTTTTATCCCCTGCAAAGACCTTATCGAGCCATGCAGGAGAACAATCTTCCCTTTGGGTGTATGACGAGGGAGCGCCTCCCAGCGCCTGAAACACAAGGAGCCTCTTTCCCCATCAACTGGCACATATCAGAGCCTCTTCTGCAGCAGGCACTTTCAAGGGCAAAGTGCCAGTTTGACTTTTTATGTCTTAGAATCACAAGAGTTTCATTTGAGGCTGTCAGTTCTAGCCACACTACTGCGGCATGCAGTAGTTCGAATTAAAGTATTAATGATGGATGGCTATTGATGTACCTTACAGCTATGACTAGGAATCAGGGAAAAAACCCGTCTCCATTACATTTCTGTGTAATGTCCTTTTGTGAAGCATTTGATGGAATGCCATCTACAGGGACCCTGGATTAAGTCTTAAACAACCATTTGTCCGGGATAGTATAAGGACTCCTGCCTTGGGGGGGGGGGTGGACTAGAATATCTCCAAGGTCCCTTCCAGCCCTATGGTTCTATGATTCTAATAGTAAAACCTCCAAAGGAAAAAGAACCGTAATAGGAAAACAGATGCCAAAATTACATTGACTTTATAGGCTATTTTTATAAGCAAATAAAATAAGTATGAGAAAAAGTTTAGGATTATTAATATAATAATCTCATGATAATCTATCTAATACAAATTAACAAAATAAACATGACATCATTAGATTGGATGAAATGAACTCGGCCAAAGAAGTATATAGAAGATGGGCAAACTAAAATACAGGAATAATTAAAGTAATACCAACAGAAAGGGATGACCAGGAATACAATGGAACTAAGCAGTTTTGTTTTCATTTCCATACACGTCCCCACATAGTATCCATTTTCTACAGTTGGTTTTTAAGATACCAAATACTTTTATAAAGGTTGATTGAAAGTAAGATGCTCTAATTGTAAAGATCTGCTCTCAGACACTTCATTTTAACAAACTGTCACTGTCACCTCATATATGTCTTCATCTGAATTAATCTAAGCCAATACGTCTTAAAAAAAATTCTCTCAGGACCCCTTCTCACTTTTACAAATTAGTTAGGACCAGAAAAATGTTTTATTGTATGAGTTGTATTTTATTGATATTTACTACATTAAAAAATAAATTTGATGCATTCACTGCCCCTTCTGCTTCTCATGATTATTCAATGGAATTTTAATATTGTACTTTTTTTGGGAATGGGACAACTTGCCATGGCCAACTCACCATGGCCAACTTACTAAAGCCAACTCACCATGGCCAACTTGCCTTGGCCAACTCACCAGGGGACAACTCGCCACAGGACAACTCGCTGTGGGACAATTCAACAATTCAATTTAATTATTTAAAATAATTTAAAAATTATTTTATTTTTTGTCGTTCACATTTCATTTTTGTCCCTCTTTTGCACCCTCTCCTTAATGATTCTATACAACATTTCTTTGATATTAGTGTAACTCTTGACCCATGGTGAGTTGTCCCATTGTGAGTTGGCCATGGAAAGCTGTCCCATGGCGAATTAGCCATGGCAAGTTGGCTGCAGCAAGTTGGCCGTGGCAAGTTGGCCACTGTGAGTTGGCCATGATGAGCTGTAATAGACTCACTTTTTCTCAATATAATCAAATAATTTTGATTTTGCAGGCCCGAGAGTGTCATGGGGTACTCCAAAGGGTCCTTGGACCATACTTTGAGAAACACTGTTCTAAGCAGTCTTATATGTTATATGTTGTAAGCAATTTACAACATATAACAATAACATGTAAGAGCTTAAATAGTATTTCCAAAATAGAAACAGCACAAGCAACTACTAGCCAGGCAAATCCATTAAAATTGCAAGGGATAAAAGGGAGAACACAAAACAAATTCTTCATCCAAACAATAAATGTGTCAGAATCCAATTATATTTTATTTCTAACTAATCTACTCTGGGAAAACCCAGTTCTTACTCTCTTTTGGATTCTGTCATACTACAAAGGGGGGGGAGTAAACACGGGTGTTTATGACTGGCATTCCTCCAAAGAAACATCCTCTGTGGATTCCCTCTCTGGAGTACTAACCATAACAATACGGCAATCAGCCTTTGATCTCACTCCCTATGAAGCTTCCTTTTACCGGCAGCAAGGGAAAAGGGGGGGAAGATTGCAACGTTTGGGATCCGATGGATTTAACACCCAGCCATCTGCCAATTTGGATTGACCGGAAGGAATGTGGGGTGGGACTGCTTGGGAACACTTTAAAACATTGAATGATCAGGGGGGTCCCCCAGATCCTGTCTAGCACGCCTTCAGTCAGTTTTTCTTAATAAAGATTCCTGTTGGAAAACCTGTTCCAAGAGTTTTGTCTTCTTAAGATGTAAATTGAGGAGGGTCCTTACATCAGACAGGATCTGCAAAATTAGTCAACCTGGAAGGAAGAACCTTGCTGGGGGACTTTGCAAAAATTACCATGTCAGACGACGAAGCAGGGAAGGGGGAAAGCCCCCTGGAGAGGGAGCCGTTGCCCCGACTGGAAACCTGCCAAATATCCAGATCTGAAGGGTCAGATTCCTCAGGAGAAGAGGTGGTGGAGACGCGTAACCACAAGCCTCGGTGGTCAATGGGCGTTGGAAAGAAAGGCGAGTGGGAAAAGAAATCAAGAAAGGTGACCCTGAGACGGGGGGCCAACCAACCAGGATGGAAGCAGGAGATGGAGAGATCCCTGCACACAAGTGAAGATGAAGGAAGCTGGGCACAGCACTCGAACTGGATCTTAGAGAAAGCTATTGACTTGATGAAGAGGACCCTCAGCTCCCTAGGAGAGGAGAATCCTGAGCCCCACGGCTGCACCAACTCCTGGAGCCGCAACTGGAGAGACACTGAGGGGGAATTGGAGCCTGCAGCCCCGGGGACATCTGCTGATCCAGTAGTCCCCACCCCCCGCCAACCTGCAGATGGCAATCCGGATGGAAGACAATACCGACAAAGAAGGCACCGGTCCATTCAAAGACTTCCGCTGTTGGACACGAAATTCAAGGGGGAGCCGACACGCTTGGGGTTTTTCCTAACCCAAGTCCTTGGCTACATGGAGGAACACGGGCGACACATCCCTAGCGACAAAGCCCGTATCCGGATTGTGCAATCTGCTCTGGATGGACCGGCCGCCGATTGGGTGGTGAATTTGCATGATTCCAATGCCCCAGAGCTCAACGACTTCAACCGTTTCATGTCCTCTCTGAGAAGGCGATTTGAAGACCACCTGGCTGATTGCAAAGCACGCGAAAGAATCAAAACAATGAGGCAAGGCAGACGGCCAGTTGCCGAATATACACAAGAATTCCGAACCATTGCCAGCAAGCTGAACTGGCCGGAAGACATCCTCCTTAGCCATTTCAAAGACGGTCTGAATTATGACCTATATGACGCTTGCCTGCCCCGGGGGGACCCACACCAACTCGACGAATGGTATGTCCTGGCAGAGGAAGCAGAGATCAACCTACTGAAGAGGCACCGCCGAGGAAAACAATGGAGCCGCTCACCGCCTGAACCAATGTGCGAACCAGCGAAGCCATCGGCTATGGCCAAGAAACCAATGGGTTGTTTCAAATGCGGGAGAGAGGGGCATCGGGCTGTAGAATGCCGCTTGAAAGCCCCCCAGCACAACCCAGACAGACCACTGGCCAGCAAATCTGGGAAGTCCCCAGCTAAGTCAAAAGAATCTGCCATGAGAGGAATAGAGGCTGTGGAATCCCCTACCTCCGCCCATCATGGGGAAAGAGCCCCAGCCTACACCGCAGGGCCGGTGGACGCCCCAGATGACAGCTCAGAGGGCGAACCACTGGTAAGTGGATCCATCCCACCCATCCTCAAGACAGTGACTATATTAGCCCCCTCCATGCCCGAAGCTGTCAAAGTGAAAGCCTTAATAGACTCTGGCTGCACCCGCTGCCTCATTAGCCCGACCCTAGTGGGAAATTTGGGCATTCCGGTGAGGAGGCTGGAACAACCAATCTCATTTGGCCAGTTAGATGGGTCCATAGCAGGGGGGGGGTGCCAGCTACCCTAGCCATGTTACCAATCCACCTATCCCTGGGAAATCATGAGGAAGACATAACGTTTGTAGTGACCCCAGGCATGGAATGCCCGATGATCCTAGGGCTGGAATGGTTAACAAAATGGAACCCCTGGGTAAATTGGAGGACGAAAGAAATCAATTTCCTGAAAGAGGACCCTACAGACTTAAAACCCCAAGGGGATCTATCAAAATTAAAAACGGAAATAGCATCCATGGGTGAAGAAAAGGGGCTACCAGAAATACCAGAGGAATACAGAGACCTGGCTGAAGTTTTCAGCGAGGAGCTTCCCCCCCACCGACCCACGGACTGTGCCATAGAGTTCAAGCCTGGGGCAAAACTCCCAAAGCCCAGATTATACTCCATGAGCCCAAAGGAGAAGGAGGAAATGGAGAGATTTATAAAGAAAAACCTAGAAAGGGGGTTCATTGAACCAGCCAAGCCTAAGGTGGCCGCTCCGGTCCTCTTTAGAGAGAAGAAGGATGGCTCTCTATGCTTATGCGTGGACTACCGCCTATTGAATGCAATCAGTGAAAGCAACCTATAGGCCCTACCCCTCATGAAGGACATGTTATCACACCTCTCGAAAGGATTTTTTTTTACTAAACTAGATCTAAGGGAAGCGTATTACTGCGTGAGAATTAGGGAAGGGGATGAATGGAAAACCGCATTTAACTGCCCAATGGGGTGCTACCAATTCAAAGTTTTGCCATTTGGATTACAAGGGGGGCCCGCAGTATTTATGCAATTAATCAATGAGGTACTAAGGGAGCACCTATTTAAGGGGGTCCTGGTTTATTTAGACGACATCCTTATCTTCACCGAATCAAAAGAGGAACATGTCAACCTAGTCAGAGCGGTTTTAAAGAAACTGCAAGCCGCCCACCTATATGCCAAATTATCAAAATGCGAATTTCACCAGGAAAGAATAGACTACCTAGGTTACCGCATATCCCCACAGGTCATTGAAATGGACCCAGAAAAGGTCAGGGCAGTATTAGAATGGGCACCACCTCGCACAAGAAAGCAACTGCAAAGTTTGCTGGGTTTCGCAAACTTTTACCGCCAATTCATCCCCTCATTTGCCCAGATAGCCCTGCCCCTCACGAGCTTACTAAAAATGAAGGGAGAATCCTCAGTGAAACCTAGCCAGCCACTAAAATGGACAATGGAATGCCAAGCGGCATTTGAGAGACTAAAGAGGCTTTTTTCTGCCGAACCAGTACTGGGGCACCCAGACATGGACAAACCCTTCGTAATACAGACGGATGCAAGTGATGTGGCAGTGGGGGCTGTACTATTACAAGAAAATGATGAAGGAATGTTGCAACCCTGCACGTATACGTCCAGGAAACTCACTGAAACGGAACAGCACTGGCCCGTGTGGGAGAAAGAGGCATATGGGATACGTTGGTCATTACTTACATGGCGCCAATTCCTTGAAGGCAATAAAATCCCTTTCCAGGTGTGGACAGACCACAAAAATTTGGAAGCCTTGAAAACATCCAGAAAACTCAACCCCAAGCAAGCCCGCTGGTCTCAGCATTTTCACCAATTCAATTTTAAGCTCAAGCATTTGCCGGGGGAAAAAAACTTTCTGGCAGATGCATTATCTCGCATGCCCCAATATAACAGCACATGAGCCACTGACTCTAAACCGATCATGGGAGAATCACAACTGGCAGCGCCAGTGACTACCAGAGCCCAAGTTAAATTAAAACCACAGCTGGATAGCCAGACCGGAATTGAATTCCGGAAAAGTTTGGAAACAGATGAATGGTTCCAGAAAAATAAACACGTGTGCACAATGAAAGACTGACTGCCTTGGGTGGGGGAGAAGTTATATATACCGACCACCCAAAGAATCACATTCATGCAACTTTGCCACGACACAAAATCAGCAGGGCATTTTGGATTTGTAAAAACATTACACTTAATTAAACGGCAATTTTGGGGGCCATCCATGAAAAAAGACATAGAAAGTTACGTGGCCAGCTGCCCAAAGTGTGCAATGGCAAAAAGGCTGCAAGGGAAATCACCAGGACTGTTACAAACAGTGGCAAATCCCTCAGCCCCCTGGAGGGAAATAGCCATGGATTTTATAGTGGAATTACCAGAAAGCAATGGGAATACTGTCATTTGGACGGTCACGGACCTATTTTCCAAACAGGTTCACTTTATTCCTTGCCAAAAGATCTCCACCGCAAAAGCTTTAGCAAAACTTTTCGTGCAACATATTTACAGATTGCATGGGGCACCCCAACACATCATATCTGATAGGGGAGTGCAATTTACATCTGCATTTTGGAAGGAATTTCTATCCCTTTTAGGCACCACCCAGGGACTGACCTCTAGCCATCATCCTCAGGGAAATGGTCAATCAGAAAAATGTAACGGAGTACTTGAGCAATATTTAAGATGTTTTCTAAATTTCCAGCAATCAGATTGGACAGACCTGTTGCCTTTTGCAGAGGTTGCCTACAATAATGCAGTCCACTCCAGCACAGGTTACACTCCTTTTCAAATAGCTACCGGCCAAAGTTTCAACCCCATGCCAGAACTAACCCCAAACGAACCGGCAATCCCATCACTGAAAGAATGGATGGAACAATTACGAAACACCTGGCCAATAGTTAGAAAAGCTCTAGAGGAAGCTAGGCAAGCATACAAAGCACAAGCAGATAAGAAAAGGGTGGAGCCCACACCATTCATTATAGGAGAAATGGTTTATCTGTCTACAAAATACTTAAAATCCATACAACCCTGTAAAAAACTTGGACCAAAATATATAGGTCCTTTTCTAATTAAAAGAATCATAAACCCAGTAACAGTAGAATTAGAATTACCCAAGAATCTTAGGCAAATACACCCAATTTTCCACTGCTGTTTTCTGAAAAGAGAACAACAGTCACCCTTACGGCCAAAAATCCCCCCCCCACACCAACACCAATCATGATAGAAGGCGAACAACACTTCGAAATAAGGGAAATCCTGGACTCTAGAAAATATCATGGGTCAACTCAATACCTAGTAGCATGGAAGCACCTCCCTGCCTCTCACAACGAGTGGGTCCATAAACATCATGTCAAAGCCCTGAAGCTTTTAAAGAAGTTTCACACAGAGTATCCTAACAAGCCAGACTAACTTTTATACCTGTTTTGTTTTCTCTACAGGTGGACCTCTCTTATTTTTAAGGGGAGCCGGATGTCAGAATCCAATTATATTTTATTTCTATCTAATCTACTCTGGGAAAACCCAATTCTTACTCTCTTTTGGATTCTGTCATACTACAAAGGGGGGGGAGTAAACACGGGTGTTTATGACTGGCATTCCTCCAAAGAAACATCCTCTGTGGATTCCCTCTCTGGAGTACTAACCATAACAATACGGCAATCAGCCTTTGATCTCACTCCCTATGAAGCTTCCTTTTACCGGCAGCAAGGGATAAGGGGGGGAAGATTGCAACGTTTGGGATCCGATGGATTTAACACCCAGCCATCTGCCAATTTGGATTGACCGGAAGGAATGTGGGGTGGGACTGCTTGGGAACACTTTAAAACATTGAATGATCAGGGGGGTCCCCCAGATCCTGTCTAGCACACCTTCAGTCAGTTTTTCTTAATAAAGATTCCTGTTGGAAAACCCGTTCCAAGAGTTCTGTCTTTAGTTCAAGATAGGGGAGGAATTTCAGAAGTTAGTTCAGACAGTTTAGTTAACACCACCAAAACCCACCTTTCTAATCAGGTCTCTGCTTTCAGATATAATTCTTAAAAGCAAATCTTCAGATGCCATTCCTTGACATAACTGATTTTTGAAGGATGGTAAATAGATCTTCTTTATCCAACCTACAATGAGTAGAAATTTTCTCTATAAGAAAATCTACAAGCTAGCAGTTCAAACCTGGACCAGGCCATGACCAGTATTGCTTTCCAACAATGACCCATATAAAAATTGAAAAAGCATGTGTCTCCAGTACCTCAGGCTGTGAATTTTTAATTAGATTCTTATTTCCTAGCAAGAGATCTTAGCGTCAGGTTGCAAATTATGGAGGCAATTTAATTAGAAGCACATTATATAGTCATTTTAATTATGAGAAGGTACTTGTCTTTTTTTTCTCCTCCATCATTAATAGTAGCTGGAGGGAAAATAACAACTATAGAAATGTCACCAGGAGGGAGAATTTGGAAAGGGAAAAAAACTCTCTTCTCCTGTACAATTATCCATATAATTTCTTGGAGGCCCCCATTCCTCCAAATTCTTCTTGAAAGCAAACAGGATTTTAAAGAATTGAGGAGATTCAATCACTTATTTATTTTATATGGCATACATTTGTCAGGGAGATCTACACTTTACAGAGTAGTTCTGACAGCCTAATTACTAGTTCGTTCAGTTTCGCTCCTGCATGCTTATTCACAGTGCGCCACGGGTGGGGTGGGGGACTAACTTGCATCATATTAAATCACTGATGTCCCTCTTCAAAACGATCATAGTAGTATTTCCTGCTTACTATTTGTGAACATTCTAGAACAGGAAAATGAAAGCCCCCAATTCAAACCTTCATCCTATCCCTCTCTCATATTCATTCTACCATCATTGATAGTTTGGTTCCAAAAACAGCAGGTCACCTGCTAGGGGAAACTAGTTTTAGTTCCAAAATTAGGTCTGAAGCAAGACTGGAATGATAAAAACAAGTAGTTTAATTTAGGCTTCAGTGGACCTACCCACAGACCAATACCCAATGAGCTGAAATACAGTTATTGACAATAAATGTTTGTTGTATATAAAGAGACCATAATTAGCAACTGTTTAAAGCTTATTAAAATGTACTCACTAATGTCAGCTTACATATTTTAATTAATTTATGGAAATAAGTTTTTATTTATCTTTGAATAAATGTAGATCGCATTAAAAATTTTGATTTACACCCAGTTTACTGCTAGGTTCTGGAGGGACTTTGTGACGATGATTGAGTCTTCCCAGGGGGCTTAGTTCAGCTTTTCATCCATGTACAAACGGGGCCACAGAATGAGCTAATGCAATGGTGGAGCAGTACCCTATGTCAACTACCAGCAAACTAACTGGGCAGGACTCCTGCCATCTGCAGAGGTGGCATATAACAATGCAGTGTACAGCAGCACTGGTTTCACCCCCTTTAAATTAGCCATGGGGGTGGAGTTCGTGCCCATGCCAGAATGCCCTCAGGAGCCTTCCTCCTCAGGCACCTTAACTGAATGGGTGGATTCATTCCAACAGGTTTGGAATGATGCGAAGAAAGCTTTAGCCAAAGCAGCAGAGAGTCAGAAGAAACAGGCAGACAAAAGGCGAGCTCCCCAAGCAACGTTCCATGTAGGGGATAAAATTGTATCTATCCACATCAAGTTGAGACAAACTTGCAAAAGCTAGGTTCCTTTCCCATTGTGAAAGTCATAAACCCATTGACAGTAGAACTCAAACTGCCTAGAATACTGGAGAAAGTACATCCAGTATTCCACTGCAGTCTACTGAAACCGTTTAGAGTCACTAGGATGAGACCAGAGGGAGGCAGCCCCGATCTGATAGTGGTGGGAGGAGAGACACACTATGAAGTCAATCCACAAAGGGAAGTTACAATACCTAATCCAATTGAAAGGTTATCCAATATCAGAGGCTAGATGAGTAAAGGCTCACAATGTGAAAGCAGATAGCTTAGTACAGGGCTTTTCAACCAGTGGTACTCGTACCACCTGTGGTACATTAGCACGTGGCAGGTGGTACGCAGCCCTGCCCAGCCAAGTGTAGTGGGGGAGGGAATGAGCCAGCACAGGCAAGGACTTACTGTGAGAGAGTCCTCCGGAGCTGCACAGTGGCTGGGGCGAGGCAAAGGCCCCAGGATTGGCACTTCCGGCTCACCCAGAAGAGCAAGGAGGAGGAGGGGGCGGAGACAGGAGAGGCTATAAAAGGAAGCAGTTTGGGCGGGAGAGGGAGAGAAAAAGAAGCAGCCTTGGGAGGAGGCGGAGTCAGCTCTAGCTGCACCAAAGGGAAAGAAGAGGAGGAGGAGGGTGGGGGGAGAGAAGAGGAGATCAAGCAGGCCGACCATGAGCTGATCTACAACTGCTGTGGCAGCCACCTGTGCTGGCAGCAGCAAACAGGCAAGAAATGCAGCAGGGAAGAGGTTGCCCTCAAGGAATGAAGAAAGACAGCAATGAAGAAAGGTAGCATCAGCTGGAGGTGAGGCACGGAGGAGGGAGGGAGGGAGGGAGATGGAGAGTGGAAGGATTCTTATGTGCTTTCGTGACTTTGAAGTTCTGGGATTTGTGCAATGTGGGCTTTGTGTTCTTAAGGAGTGTTTGGCAATTTCTATTTGGCTGATGGCTGATGTCTCGTGTTAGCTTCTATTGCTCTGCTATTGTTAGCTGTAAGTTTTGCTGCAAGGGATTTTTCTCCTGAATGGATTTTGCCTGTAGCATTCCTTTACTTATGAATGGAGCCATTTGGGGAGGCTGCCTTAGTCGGCAGCCAGTACTTACTAGATTTTTTTTTCTTCCTTAAGTGCCAGCTGCGCTCCTTAACTTTCCTTTCTAGCCAGTAGCTAATTCTCAAAGGGAAATGCACCTTTTTAAGCTAGTTCCCTCAATGGCTGGGGCGAGGCAAAGGCCCCAGGATTGGCACTTCCGGCTCACCCAGAAGAGCAAGGAGGAGGAGGGGGCGGAGACAGGAGAGGCTATAAAAGGAAGCAGTTTGGGCGGGAGAGGGAGAGAAAAAGAAGCAGCCTTGGGAGGAGGCGGAGTCAGCTCTAGCGGCACCGAAGGGAAAGAAGAGGAGGAGGAGGGTGGGGGAGAGAAGAGGAGATCAAGCAGGCCGGCCATGAGCCGATCTACAACTGCTGTGGCAGCCACCTGTGCTGGCAGCAGCAAACAGGCAAGAAATGCAGCAGGGGAGAGGTTGCCCTCAAGGAATGAAGAAAGACAGCAATGAAGAAAGGCAGCATCAGCTGGAGGTGAGGCACGGAGGAGGGAGGGAGGGAGGGAGATGGAGAGTGGAAGGATTCTTATGTGCTTTTGTGACTTTGAAGTTCTGGGATTTGTGCAATGTGGGCTTTGTGTTCTTAAGGAGTGTTTGGCAATTTCTATTTGGCTGATGGCTGATGTCTCGTGTTAGCTTCTATTGCTCTGCTATTGTTAGCTGTAAGTTTTGCTGCAAGGGATTTTGAAGTATTTTTCTCCTGAATGGATTTTGCCTGTAGCATTCCTTTACTTATGAATGGAGCCATTTGGGGAGGCTGCCTTAGTCAGCAGCCAGTACTTACTAGATTTTTTTTTCTTCCTTAAGTGCCAGCTGCGCTCCTTAACTTTCCTTTCTAGCCAGTAGCTAATTCTCAAAGGGGAATGCACCTTTTTAAGCTAGTTCCCTCAATGGCTTGTCTTTTCTGTCTCTGGAGGCTTTTCCTTGTTTGATGAACATATGGAAGAGGGAAAATATGGGGGGGGTTTCAAATTCTTCCTTCATAAAGAGATGAGAATGAGAAAGAGGGAGGCAGGGAGGGAGGGAGGGCCGCCAGCAGCCCTGCCATTGACTTTGCTTATCAAAAGGTTGCAAAAGGGGATCACATGACCCTGGGACACTGTGACCATCATAAATATGAATCAGTTGGCAAGCATCCAAATATAAATCACATGACCCTGGGCATGCTGCAATGGTCATAAGTGTGAAAAATGGTCATAAATCATTTCAGTGCAATTGCAACTTTGAACAGGTTTTGTTTGTTTGTTTTTTGGTCATCAACTTTTTGACACCTTGCTAGGTGGTACTCGAATATTGCCATATCCTAAAAGTGGTACAGTCAGTGAAAAGGTTGAAAAGCCCTGGCTTAGTAGAGGTATTCCATAATAAGTACCCGCAGAAGCCGGGGCCATCGCAAGAGAAAGTTAACAAGTAATGATATGTATTCCTTGTTTTCCAGGTTCTCCCAACTCTGTAAGGGGACCAGCCTGTCAAGCTATGAAGATTGCTTGTGTTAGGACTGCCATGCTGCTTCTAGCTTGCCTATAGTTGTGAGGGGGGAGGGAAAGGTGTATTCTATCCAGATGGGAACCAAGGTCACCAAAGAAATGTTGTGCTGAACAGAGATGTTCTTCTCATAACAATTGCCTGAGGATTAATTGGACAATGTGATCTGAACTGTCAGGGAAAGGAGGAAAAGTTTTACTCTTTTAATTATCCTTTTCCCGCCATATTGCCAGAGTTGATTTTCAACTCTTTTGTGCCGGTATGCTGTACCGAATAAAGTTTTGTGTTAGAGACCTGAATGGCTCTGGTGTATTTACTTTATTGGGATCCTCAGCCAGAACCTTGACATAATGTTCACCTAAGTCAAGTAAACAAGTAAACAATTACATATTTAATTTATAATATTTAAATTTTAATTATATATGCTATAAAGTTTTATTTTTAAAGAATTGGTAGATAATACATTTATTGCTATATAGATAGTACATTTACAAAATTTGACCAATTATTTGTTACACATTTTACTAAGTTAAAAATACATTTATATAAATGGAGGCCAAACTTTGATAGCATGCCATAGTTACAGAAACACCTTACACTTCAGACATAAAGAGGTCTGAATCATATATGAATATTCCCTCTTTGAGAAAAATAGGACACACTGCTTCCTTAGTTTTATTCGTATGCCATAAGCCAGTGGTGGCGAACCTATGGCACGTGTACCAGAGGCGGCACTCGGAGCCCTCTCTGTGGGCACATGTGCCGTTGCCCCAGCCTTGCCTCCCCCCACGATCCCCTCCTCACCCCCAGCTCCCCTGGAGGAGAGTCGCCCCCGAGCGTGGCCCATGCGGAGCAATGCAGCCAAGGACATGGCAGCCAGGCAGCGTAGACAACACTCTGCCCTCACGCCCCAATGCGCCCAGTTGATGCTGCGGGGCGCGGGCAGAGGGCATGGCAATCATGGCACTGCTGGGCTGCCTGGGCGATCTGTGGCGGGCCCTGGAGACGTGAGTGGCCCTGCGGGCAGGCGGGATGAGGGCGGGGCAGGGGGGGGAGCTGGGCGCAGCCAGTTTTTGGGCACTCGGTCTCGAAAAGGTTCGCCATCACTGCCATAAGCCATAGGCTTACAATATGGCAAACAATAGAACCAAACAAGTCATATTAGGACTTTGTGCACATATGAATTTATTGTACCGTCATATTTGTTTATAAGACTTACATATTGATTTATCATATGCATCATAATGTGTTTTATTTTTTAAGCAATAAAACAACCAAAAAGAAACCATAAAACCATCAAAAAACTCCTAGAACCCCCAAAACAACATCTCCCTCCACACACATCCAGCTTTCCTCTACTCCAAAGCTTGAGAAAGAGTCAGCTTTTTTTATTTCCAAAAACAGCTTCAGACTGGGTGGGGTACAAATGTAACACCTGATTCCAACTCTTTTAAAGTAATTATGTAATCTCAAGAAAGTATGTTGTTGCCTTAAAGAGTTGCAGACAGGTGCTGTAGTCACATCCTCAAGTATTCCAAATACTTTTTGGAATCATATATTAAGTTCTGTAGAACTCTTTTTTAAAAAAAGCACAGCTTCTCCCTTTAAATTAATTGCAATTGCTAGTACTAAATAGGCAATAGCTCATCTGATATACAGTAATGTCAAATTGCCAAAGAAGAGTGGAAAAGCTGAATAGGTAACAAATTTTAGATCACTAAATATATAATTAAATAGAAAAAGACATCATAAGAGAACCTGAGTTAGAGCAAAAGTCTCACAAAGTACAGCCTTTGGTATCCAGTTGCCCAGATGCTACTGGGAATCTCAAAAGCAAAGTGCCTTCTGCTGAACTCCAACAACTGACCTCTTTATTTCAAAGTTTCATTCAGAAACATTGTTTCAGAAAGTAAACATTCAATTGAGGCATCTTGGGTAAGACTGTCAGGCGTACGGAACCAGAACGACACGAGAAACTGTTTTAGAATACTTTCTTTATTGTTGCTTATCTATAAAAGGGGCGTTGTCTTACCTGAATGCCTTTTCTCAACATGATGATGGAGAATCCACAGATGGGTTGATCTTGTCTTCCTGCCCTAGAGACTAAGTCAATCAACCTTTGCCATGCCTCTCTCCTGGACTAGGATCCCCAGTCACGATGAAGGTGCAGCTGTTGATGATATTTCAAGGTGGTGGCTCAAATACCCCTGACACAGGACCTGATGGACCTTATAGGGGGGGAGTGGATTCTCCATCATCATGCTGAGAAAAGGCGTTCAGGTAAGACAACGCCCCTTCTCCAGCATGATCGATGGAGAATCCACAGATGGGACATACCAAAGCCTCACTGTCCCTATGGGTGGGAAGAAGTCTGGGCCTGTGTCCCACTACCTGGTACTACTCCTTGGAGCACCCTCCTACCAAATGAGGCATCAGCAGAGGCAAACTTATCTAGTTTATAGTGCCTCACGAAGGGAGAAGGCAATGACCATGTCGCTGCCTTACAGATTCCTTCGATCGATGCCAATGTCACCCATGCCACTGAAGTTGCAGCACTGTGAGTGGAGTGCGCGGTGACCCAACTTGGAACTGGCAAGGAGTGCATTTGGTACGCCCCTGCCATGCATGCCTCAATCCATCTGCCAGTGGTAGAGGCAGTCACTTTCTGGCCCATTGAATAGGGCTGAAATGAAGCGAAGAGGGCTTCAGATTTGCTAAAGGATGCAGTCCGCTTGATATAGTGACGCACAACTCTGCGAACATCCAAGGTATGCCATTCACTGTCCAAGTCGTGAGACGGCTGAGGGCCAAAATCTGGCAGTACCACCTCCTGAGCCCTGTGAAACAATGAATTGATTTTGGGAACGAAGGAGGGGTCCAATCATAGGACTACCCTGTTGGTATGAAAGATGCATAAGTCATCTCTGATAAAGAGAGCTGCCATTCAGAAACACGCCTAGCTGATGTGACGGCTACTAGGAAGGTGACCTTAAGTGTCAAGAACCGTAGAGTGCAAGTTCTGACAGGCTCAAGTGGAGGGGAAGTGAGGGCCTGTAAGACCCTGGACAGATCCCAAGAGGGATATCTGTGAACCACAGGCGGTTTGGTGAAGGTTGCTCCCTTGACAAAGGAGTGCACCATGGGATGCTGAGCCAACGGCTCTGAATTATCATACATAAGCACCGTGGACAGAGCAGCCACTTGTCTGCGGATTGTATTGGGCGCCAAGCCCTTCTTGAGTCACTCCAACAAATAATCCAAAATCCTTGGAATAGTGATCCTCGATGGATCCAACTGTTGCTTCCCATACCAGTGACATAAAGTTTTCCATGTGGAATCATAAATTCTGTTAGTTGAAGTTCATCCTTGAAGCCTGAATCATAGTAATCACGTCTGATGAGTAGGACTCTTGTGTCAGGAGCCACCGTCCAGATGTCAGGCGGTTAACTGGAGCCACTGGGGCTCTGGGTGTTGTAGAATCCCCTGGCTGAGGGAGATTCAATCTTGAGGTATTCTCCACGGAGGAGAAATCGAAAGGCTCACGAGGTCGGCAAACCACAGCCGGCTTGGCCAGTGTGGAGCAACTAGTATCACCTCTGCCCATTCCTGCAGTATCTTTCGGATAACTGCCTGGAGCAGAGGAAGAGGATGGAACGCATAGAGAAGCCCCCTGGGCCATGGGCTGCGGAGGGCATCTACCCTCTCTGCCCCTTGAGACGGGAACCGGGAGAAAAATCTCGGGAGCTGGGAATTTGCTGGAGTAGCGAACAGATCCAGCACTGGATGACCAAACCTCTCTGATATCTCCCTGAAGAGATCTGGATGCAGGTGCCACTCGGAGTGGTCCACTGTTGTCCTGCTCAAGAAAACCGCTTGCCAATTCGTCTCTCCCAAGATGTGCTCGGCCTTGAGGGAGGAGAGATTGATTTCTGCCCAGGTTCCCAATAACTGAGCCTCGGCCATAAGGGACCTGTAATGGGTACCCCCCTGCTGGTTGACATGGGCTTTCGCCATGTTGTCCGTGAGGACTAGAACGTGTTGTCTTGCCACTGTACTGCAAAAGTGGTGGAGAGCCAGGTGTATAAATCTGAGCTCCAACCAGTTTTATGTTGTGCTTCAGATCTAACCGGGACCACCGGCCCTGAGTCAACTGTGATTGCAGGTGTGCTCCCCAGCCGAACAAACTGGCATCCGAGAGCAGGATGAGCTGGGTGGGTTCCTTGAATAAGGTCCCCTTGACCACCGCTGGGGAGACCCACCACTGGAGGGATGTTAGGGTCTGTGATGGAACCCTTACCCTTTGGCTGAAGGAACTGGTGCCCAGCCTCTGGAACGGGAACAAGAACCATTGCAGGTTTCTGGAGTGTAGTCAGGCCCAACGCACAATTGCTATGCAGGAAACCATCTTTCCTAACGATTGGGAAAGCATAGCCAGGGTGACTACACGCTCCTTTGAATCTGGTTGAACAGGGATCAGATGCTGTCCTGACATTCCCGAGATAGGTAGACCTCACACTTCCTTGTATCTATCACCGTGCCCAGGTGAAGGATGTGGGTGGAGGGAACCATCTGGCTTTTCTGGAAAGTTACTGAAAACCTGTGGGTCTTGATGGGCAATGCCAGTTCTGACTGAGCCAATTGAACTGAGGAGGATTGAATGAGGATGTTGTCCAGGTAACACTGGATATGCACTGGAATGGTCCTCAATGTGTGGCAACCGCCGCCAGGACCTTTGTGAACACTCTGGGGCTGATGAGAGGCTGAAAGGTAGAGCTCTGTATTGAAAGTGTTGGCCTGCGTAGCAGAGCCTGAGGAATTTCCGGTGCCCGGGAAGGATGGGAATATGTAGGTAGGCCTCCGTCAGGAGGTCCCCCTTTCTGATGCCTGCCAAGATGGATTGGACCATTTGCATTTCAAATCTCCTGTATGCCAAGTGAATCTTTGATCCTTTTAAATCGAGGATTCCCCTCCATCCTCCCAAGATCTTGGGAACAATGAACAGAATGGAATAAAAAACCCCATCCCCCGCCGGTACCGGCTCTATGGCCCAGATCTCTAGGAGATGTCAAATGGCCTCCTGCATGAAACCTCATTTGACCGGATTTTTGGGTGATGGGCAAGAGACGAAATGTCTCGGGGGGGTTGGAGGTGAACTCCAGAAATAGGCCGAATCTGATGGTTGAGGACCCAGAGGTCCGTGGTGGTGGCTTCCCATTTGTGCGCGAAGAGAGCCAACCTGCCCCCTATGGGAGAGGCCTCCCTGCAGGCACTTGGACTGTCGAAGGGGTGGCCTCCCATGTCTCGAAAGGGCCGCCTAGCCTGGAATTGCTGTTTGGGTCTGTCCCTATTACCAGATCTGTCGAATTGACAGTCTGGTCTGGGGGGAAAAGGTCGGGAGATTCTGTCCCTGAACAAAAGGACTGCCTGTGGGCGTAGGAGGTAGTCCTCCTATCTACCCTCCTGAAAGGATGGGACATGACCTTGCGTTTATCCTCATTTTCAATTAGATAAGGATTTAAGGCCTCTCCAATAACTGTCCACCTCTGTAAAGGGCAGCAGCTAAAATGCCACTTGGACCTAACATCCGTTTGCCACTGTTTGAGCATGATGCAGCCACTAATTTGCTCAAGTCGTGGTGCATCCGTACCTCTTCTGGCGGGACTCTAGCCTCTGGGCTCAGAGGCCAAACTGACCTGATTTCCCTTTCCGGAGACCAGTCACTTGGGGTAGTCGAGGTTGAAGGAGCGTGTTGTGTGCCAAAAAACCGATGCCTCCATGGGGACAGGGGAGGCCTGTCCGGCTGCTGCCTTGCCATGTCGCTTTTCCACTCCTTCTCAGCAGCTTTAGAGGACTTTTTTTTGCCAGAGATAGACCTGGACTTTTTTGTGCCTGGAAGAACTGCTGGAGACACTTTGAGAAGCCTGAGATGCAGTGTTGTCTGCCATTGCAAATAAGTGTTGTGCTGAGAGGGATATCGACAGTAAGAGGCCAAGTACTGGTTAGTGGTGGTGGCTGCAATAGCCAGCACGCTCATAATCCTGATAGTGACTGTGGACCAACTTAATGGAAAAAGCTAGTACACGTAAGGTTAATAGTGGCTGCAAGACCAACTTAATGGTACAGCCAGCGCACATGCACTGCTCTTGATGGCAGCAAGACCAGTAATGGCACGGCCAGTGCCCTGGTAAACCTTACAGTGGCGGCAAGACCAAATTAATGGTACGGCCAACACACATGTAATTCACTTAGTGGCGGCAAGACCAACTTAATGGTAACAGCCAGTACACATGCAATCCACTTAGGGGCGGCAAGACCAACTCAATGGTAACGGCCAGCACACATGTAATCCACTTGGTGGTGGCAAGACCAACTTAATGGTAATGGCAGCACACATGTAATCCACTTGGTGGTGGTAAGACCAACTTAATGGTAATGGCCAGCATAATGGCACGGTCAGCACACTAGAAACAGGTGGTGGCGGCAAGACCAAAAAAATGACACAACCAGCACACGTTGTAACCAGAGGAGGTATAGGCAATCAAAGCTGTGAGTTGTAGGCCTTTGTGCAGGAGCCAAATTGGTGGCCATTGAAGAGGGCCCAGTGATGCTCTGAAGTGTTGGTAGTTGCTCCCGGTAATGCCTCCTGCTGGCCTCTTTCTCAGCCGCTTTAGGATTTTTTTGTCAGAATTAGCCTTGGCCTTGAGTTTCCCAGCAGTCTCCTGTTTGGAGGACTTGGGACTTCTTGGGCCTGGAAGTTTTCTTTTGCTGCTGGAGGCACCTTGGGAAGTCTGAGGTGCTGTGTTGTCTGCCATTGCAATTAGAGATATCTCAGTGGAGTGCTGAGAGGGATCTCAATAGAGATATCTCAGTGGTGTGCTGAGAGGGATCTCTACAGAGATATCTCAGTGGTGTGCTGAGAGGGATCTCAATAGTAAGGAGCCAAGTACTGATAGTGGCAGTGGGCCACTCAATGGAATAGACAGAGTACTCAAGGTTAATAGTGGCTGCAAGACCAACTTAATGTAACAGCCAGCACACTAGTAGTAGTTGGTGGCGGCAAGACCAATTTAATGGTACGGCCAGCACACTTTATCTAGTCAGAATATGTAGGTAGCCAACACTAGGTTGGGGGCCTTGTGCGAGTCCAAGATGGCAGTTGTTACATCTGCTCGCCTCTGTTTGTAGGCCCAGCCATGCCCTGAGGCTTGAAATGCCCCAACTAGGGGGAAGAGGATAGGCTATTTTGAGGCAAAGACAACTGTATTAAATGGAATCAGACACTTAATGCGATAATCAGTCAAATATGCAAATGCACAATTGATTTCAGCGTCTGTTGTGTTTCAGTGCACTCCGCAGCCTTCAAGATGGCCGTCGCTGAGGCTGAGCTCAGATTCCAGGCATGAACGTTGCGGCTGGATTTGTACACCCGTCGCTTCACTCACTAGGGGACCTAATGGCAATTTCCATCCAAATAGGCAATTCTAAGTTGTTTTGTCCCTGGATGACTGCCGATATAACTGCCACCAGCTGACTGAGGCCTGTTAATCAAGGGCTTCCTCCCCCATCTGAACACAACACAAGCGGCGCCCAAAATGGCGACTGCTACCTGCCGAAGCAAAAGAAAGACTAGAGGCTTCAGCCAAAGCCTGTGAGTAAGCAATTCAAAACAGTTCCAATCGCTCTGAAAACGAGCGCAGCAAGCACGAAGAAACAGGTAGTTCCAATACGCTCCCAAACCGAGCACAGAAAGAAAAAGGGGGGCGAGTGAAGTAAGCGTCCCACGTGGCACCCAAAATGGTGCTCGCAACGAACTGCACCGAAACGGACGAGGCTTGAGGCTTCCTCTGAAGCCTGCAAAGTCTGTGGAAGAACCGGTGTTTTAGCGCTGAGCTGTTCACAGTGCAGCGAAGGGAATGGGGGGGAAAAACAAGAAAACAATACAACCTATTGCTTCTGCCTAAGACTAAGAGCCAAGCTTTACCACGTCTCTCTCGGGCGAAGACTAAGTCGTGACTGGGGATCCTAGTCCAGGAGAGAGGCGTGGCAAAGGTTGATTGACTTAGTCTCTAGGGCAGGAAGAAAAGATCAACCCATCTGTGGATTCTCCATCGATCATGCTGGAGAAAGGAATCTTTCTAGACTGAAGCATAAATCTGCATAACTATTAGATATATCTTGTGAAAGGTTAGGAAGGGCCTGTCTTGGCTTTCCTACCAAGCAAAGATTCCATGCTTCTCTGTCTCTTTGCTCCTTGGAAAAGACCTCCCCTCCCAACTCTGCACTACATTCCGCCACATAGGCCTACTTTCTATGTATAAATTGTATTTTAAAGACTTGTAAGTTTGTGGCCATGATATGTGCTTATTTATGTACAGCATTTGTGTTCCTAACACACTAAGCATTTCAAAATTCCAAATTCCAATTACTAAGTTTAAAAACATTTGAATGGCAAATAACCAATCCACTTAATGCGTCCTCATCAGCCTCGAAAACAGCTTAATTCACATGCCAATTCCACAGAAGGCCTATGGCCTGAAAATTACTGCCCAAAGTACCAATAGGAATAGAGCCATCCTCTACTCTGGAATTGGGAGATTTAACAGAGAAAGTTTATTTCTGGTTGCCTCTCATGGAAACCCTCTGCGAGAGGCAATGCTGTTTCTATTTCCTCTGACTAGATATGTAGATTCCAGTCAGTGCAGGAAGTTTGAAAGGTAACCAGATTCACAATAATATTATTTATTAATTTTGTCCCAAACTCAGTAAGTATGGGGCATTATAAAAACATGTGCTTTAAAGAATCACTGTCCTTATTATATCTCCAACAAAATGCTGGATCTCTTCAAATAAACTCTAACCCGATAAGCTTCTCATACACTATTTGCTTTGACTGCCTCTTCTGCTCACCCCTCCTTTTTTTTAGCTACAGGAACCAAGGCAACTTGTATCATTCTAAGCATACAGAATTGCATCATTATAGTAGTAGTAATTTTTTCAATAGCTTTAATAACAAGTTCTAGCCAGATGTTGGTTTCTTCAATGATGTAACAACTACAGATATCCAAAAGCCAAAATATATTTAAGATTTTTAGTCAAACCTGACTAAATCAGAACTTTTACCCCAGCATTTTTTTTATTTTCTAATTTTCTAAGTTGCCCAACTTCAATGGCTCTGGGCAGCTTTAAAAACAATATACAAATACAGAATAACATCTGAAATTTAGCATAATCTAGAGAGAACAACAACCCTTTACCTTACCAGAAAAGACAAAAACAAACAAAAAAATACCCAATCATACTAACCATGGAAGAAGGCCTGGAAGAAAAGTTATAAGGCTGTGTGAAAGCAGTGTTTTTTCAAACTTGGCAATTTAAGACGTTTGAACTTCAGCTCCCAGATTTCCCCAGCCAGCAAGTGCCAGAAGAGAGATTCCATGACAGAGAAAGCCAAATCATATTTCACTTACATTGATTCTCATCTGCTCTAAACTGGAGTTCTTTGTATTTTGTCTAGGTTTGCATTCTAATTTGTACAGGTTTGACCAATGGATTTTTCATGCTTAGTTCAGATAATTCCACCATTTATTTATTCTATTATAATCCAAAGCTCGCTATTCTCTAACACAGTGGTTCTCAATCTGTGGTCCACGGAACCCGGGGGGGGGGGGTGATGTTATCACAAGGAATCTGTGAAGGCTTAAAGAAATGTTATGATTTAAATCTTGAATTAAATCCTGGGGGTCCATGGGCATGGTCCATGGGCACAAAAGGTATTTAAAAGGCGACCATGGTGAACAAAAGGTTGAGAACCACTGCTCTAACATTAGAATAGAATAGAGCTGGAAGGGACCTTGGAGGTCTTCTAGTCCAGCCTCCTGCTCAAGCAGGAGAACCTATACCATCACAGACAAGTGACTGTCTAGCCTCTTCTTAAAAATCTCCAGTGATGGAGCACTCACGATTTCTGGAGGCAAGCTGTTCCACTGGTTAATTGTCCTCATTGTCAGGAAGTTTCTCCTTAATTCCAGGTTGCTTCTCTCTTTGATCAGTTTCCAACCATTGTTTCTTGTCCTGCTCTCTGGTGCTTTGGAGAATAATGTGACCTCCTCTTCTTTGTGGCAGTCCCTCAAATACTGGAACACTGTTATTGTCAGAATCCAATTATATTTTATTTCTAGCTATCTACTATGAGAAAACCCAATTCTTACTCTCTTCTGGATTCTGTCATACTACAAAGGGGGGGGGGAGTAAACACGGGTGTTTATGACTGGCATTTCCCCTATCAACTACAAAGTAACATCCTCTGTGGATTCCCTTCCAGAGTACTAACCATAACAATGCGGCCATCAGCCTTTGATCTCACTCCCTATGAAGTCTCCTTGTACCGGCAGCGAGGAAAAAGGGGGGGAAGATTTCAACGCTTGGGATCCGATGGATTTAACACCCAACCATCTGCCAATTCAAATTGACCGGAAGGAGTGTGAAGTGGGGCTGCCTTGGAACACTTTAAAACATTGAATGGTCAGGGGGGGTCCCTCAGATCCTGTCTAGCATGCCTTCAGTCAGTTTTTCTTAATAAAGATTCCTGTTGGAAGAAACGTTCCAAGAGTTCTGTCTTCTTAAGATGTAAATTGAGATGGGTCCTTTGCAGGATCTGCAAAATTGGTCAACCTGGAAGGAAGAACCTTGCCGGGGGACTTTGCAAAAATTACCATGTCAGACGACGAAGCGGGGAAGGGGGAAAGCCCCCTGGAGAGGGAGCCGTTGTCCCAACTGGAAACCTGCCAAATATCCGGATCTGAAGAGTCAGATTCCTCAGGAGAAGAGGTGGTGGAGACGCGTAACCACAAGCCTCGGTGGTCAATGGGCGTTGGAAAGAAAGGCGAGTGGGAAAAGAAATCAAGAAAGGTGACCCTGAGACGGGGGGGGGCAACCAACCAGGATGGAAGGAGGAGATGGAGAGATCCCTGCACACAAGCGAAGATGAAGGAAGCTGGGCACAGCACTCGAAC
The DNA here is from genome assembly GCA_023970755.1 of Azemiops feae. Taxonomy (NCBI): domain Eukaryota; kingdom Metazoa; phylum Chordata; class Lepidosauria; order Squamata; family Viperidae; genus Azemiops; species Azemiops feae. The sequence goes on along the minus strand of JALGBA010004269.1, from coordinate 364,596 downwards.
TGGATCCTAGAGAAAGCTATTGACTTGATGAAGAGAACCCTCAGCTCCCTAGGAGAGGAGAATCCTGAGCCCCACAGCCGCACCAACTCCTGGAGCCGCAACTGGAGAGACACTGAGAGGGAATTGGAACCTGCAGCCCCGGGGACATCCGCTGATCCAGTAGTCCCCACCCCCGCCGACCTACAGATGGTGATCCGGATGGAAGACAATACCGACGAAGAAGGTGCCGATCCATTCAAAGACTCCCGCCGCTGGACACGAAATTCAAGGGGGAGCCGACATGCTTGGGGTTTTTCCTAACCCAAGTCCTTGGCTACATGGAGAAACACGGGCGGCACATCCCTAGCGACAAAGCCCGTATCCGGATTGTGCAATCTGCTCTGGACGGGCCGGCCGCCGATTGGGTGGTGAATTTGCATGATTCCAATGCCCCAGAGCTCAACAACTTCAACCGTTTCATGTCCTCTCTGAGAAGGCGATTTGAAGACCACCTGGCTGATCACAAAGCACGCGAAAGAATCAAAACGATGAGGCAAGGCAGACGGCCAGTAGCCGAACATACGCAAGAATTCCGAACCATTGCCAGCAAGCTGAACTGGCCGGAAGACATCCTCCTTAACCATTTCAAAGACAGTCTGAATTACGACCTATATGATGCTTGCCTGCCCCAGGGGACCCACACCAACTCGACGAATGGTACGTCCTGGCAGAGGAAGCAGACATCGACCTACTGAAGAGGCACCGCCAAGGAAAACAATGGAGCCGCTCACCGCCTGAACTGACGCGCAAAACAGCGAAGCCATCGGCTATGGCCAAGAAGCCAATGGGCTGTTTCAAATGCAGGAGAGAGGGGCATCGGGCTGTAGAATGCCGCTCGAAAGCCCCCCAGCACAACCCAGACAGACCACCAGCCAGCAAATCCGGGAAGTCCCCAGCTAAGTCAAAAGAATCTGCCATGAGAGGGATAGAGGCTGTGGAATCCCCTACCTCCACCCATTGTGGGGAAAGAGCTCCAGCCTACACCGCAGGGCCGGTGGACGCCCCAGATGACAGCTCGGAGGGCGAACCACTGGTAAGTGGATCCATCCCACCCATCCTCAAGACAGTGACTATATTAGCCCCCTCCATGCCCGAAGCTGTCAAAGTGAAAGCCTTAATAGACTCTGGCTGCACCCGCTGCCTCATTAGCCCGACCCTAGTGGGAAATTTGGGCATTCCGGTGAGGAGGCTGGAACAACCAATCTCATTTGGCCAGTTAGATGGGTCCATAGCAGGGGGGGGGGTGCCAGCTACCCTAGCCATGTTACCAATCCACCTATCCCTGGGAAATCATGAGGAAGACATAACGTTTGTAGTGACCCCAGGCATGGAATGCCCGATGATCCTAGGGCTGGAATGGTTAACAAAATGGAACCCCTGGGTAAATTGGAGGAAAGAAATCAATTTCCTGAAAGAGGACCCTACAGACTTAAAACCCCAAGGGGATCTATCAAAATTAAAAACGGAAATAGCGTCCATGGGTGAAGAAAAGGGGCTACCAGAAATACCAGAGGAATACAGAGACCTGGCTGAAGTTTTCAGCGAGGAGCTTCCCCCCCACTGACCCACGGACTGTGCCATAGAGTTCAAGCCCGGGGCAAAACTCCCAAAGCCCAGATTATACTCCATGAGCCCAAAGGAGGAGGAGGAAATGGGGAGATTTATAAAGAAAAACCTAGAAAGGGGGTTCATTGAACCAGCCAAGTCTAAGGTGGCCGCTCCAGTCCTCTTTAGAGAGAAGAAGGATGGCTCTCTATGCTTATGCGTGGACTACCGCCTATTGAATGCAATCAGTGAAAGCAACCTATAGGCCATGGGTCGGCCATCCGAAACGTCGGATGAGCCGCACGGACCCATTTAGCTTAAAAAAAAAAAACGCTGGGAGCCGCGCGTTCGCGCATGCGCGCGCACCCGCGCATGCGCGCGACCCCGTTCGCGCATGCGCGCGCGCCCCGCGCACCCGCGCATGCGCGCGACCCGTTCGCGCATGCGCGCGCGCCCCGCGCACCCGCGCATGCGCACCCGCGCGCCGTTCGCGCATGCGCGCGCCGTTCGCGCATGCGCACCTGCGCTCGCGCACCCCCGCACCCGCCCGCGCATGGCATGCGCTCGCGCACCCCCCGCACCCGCCCGCGCATGCGCGCATGCGCTCGCCAAAATGGCGGAGGAGGCTCCGGAGCCGCAGGTAAGGCCTCAAAGAGCCGCATGCGGCTCCGGAGCCGCGGGTTGCCGACCCGTGCTATAGGCCCTACCCCTCATGAAGGACATGTTATCACACCTCTCAAAAGGATTTTTTTTTACTAAACTAGATCTAAGGGAAGCGTATTACTGCGTGAGAATTAGGGAAGGGGATGAATGGAAAACCGCATTTAACTGCCCAATGGGGTGCTACCAATTCAAAGTTTTGCCATTTGGATTACAAGGGGGGCCCGCAGTATTTATGCAATTAATCAATGAGGTACTAAGGGAGCACCTATTTAAGGGGGTCCTGGTTTATTTAGACAACATCCTTATCTTCACCGAATCAAAAGAGGAACATGTCAACCTAGTCAGAGCGGTTTTAAAGAAACTGCAAGCCGCCCACCTATATGCCAAATTATCAAAATGCGAATTTCACCAGGAAAGAATAGACTACCTAGGTTACCGCATATCCCCACAGGTCATTGAAATGGACCCAGAAAAGGTCAGGGCAGTATTAGAATGGGCACCACCTCACACAAGAAAGCAACTGCAAAGTTTCCTGGGTTTCGCAAACTTTTACCGCCAATTCATCCCCTCATTTGCCCAGATAGCCCTGCCCCTCACGAGCTTACTAAAAACGAAGGGAGAATCCTCAGTGAAACCTAGCCAGCCACTAAAATGGACAATGGAATGCCAAGCGGCATTTGAGAGATTAAAGAGGCTTTTTTCTGCCGAACCAGTACTGAGGCACCCAGACATGGACAAACCCTTCGTAATACAGACGGATGCAAGTGATGTGGCAGTGGGGGCTGTACTATTACAAGAAAATGATGAAGGAATGTTGCAACCCTGCACGTATACGTCCAGGAAACTCACTGAAACGGAACAGCACTGGCCCGTGTGGGAGAAAGAGGCATATGGGATACGTTGGTCATTACTTACATGGCGCCAATTCCTTGAAGGCAATAAAATCCCTTTCCAGGTGTGGACAGACCACAAAAATTTGGAAGCCTTGAAAACACCCAGGAACCTCAACCCCAAGCAAGCCCGCTGGTCCCAGCATTTTCACCAATTCCATTTTAAGCTGAAGCATTTGCCGGGGGAAAAGAACTTTCTGGCAGAATTCCGGAAAAGTTTGGAAACAGATGAATGGTTCCAGAAAAATAAACACGTGTGCACAATGAAAGACGGACTGCCTTGGGTGGGGGAGAAGTTATATATACCGACCACCCAAAGGATCACATTTGTGCAGCTTTGCCACGACACAAAATTAGCAGGGCATTTTGGATTTGGAAAAGAATTGCACTTAATCAAACGGCAATTTTGGTGGCCATCCATGAAAAAAGACATAGAAAGTTACGTGGCCAGCTGCCCAAAGTGTGCAACTGCAAAAAGGTTGCAAGGGAAATTGCCAGGACTGTTACAAACAGTGGCAAATCCCTCAGCCCCTGGAGGGAAATAGCCATGGATTTTATAGTGGAATTACCAGAAAGCAATAGGAATACTGTTATTTGGATGGTCACAGACTTATTTTCCAAACAGGTGCACTTTATTCCTTGCCAAAAGATCCCCACCGCAAAAGCTTTAGCAAAACTTTTCGTGCAACATATTTACAGATTGCATGGGGCACCCCAACACATCATATCTGATAGGGGAGTGCAATTTACATATGCATTTTGGAAGGAATTTCTATCCCTTTTAGGGACCACCCAGGGACTGACATCTAGCCATCATCCTCAAGGAAATGGTCAATCGGAAAAATGTAACTCAGTACTTCAGCAATATTTAAGATGTTTTCTTAATTTCCAGCAGTCAGATTGGACGGACCTGTTGCCTTTCGCAGAGGTTGCAGTCCACTCCAGCACAGGTTACACTCCTTTTCAAATAGCTACCGGTCAAAGTTTCAACCCCATGCCAGAACTAACCCCAAACGAATCGGCAATCCCATCACTGAAAGAATGGATGGAACAATTACAAAACACCTGGCCAATAGTTAGAAAAGCTCCAGAGGAAGCTAGGCAAGCATACAAAGCACAAGCAGATAAGAAAAGGGTGGAGCCCACACCATTCATTATAGGAGAAATGGTGTACTTGTCTACAAAATACTTAAAATCCATACAACCCTGTAAAAAACTTGGACCAAAATATATAGGGCCTTTTCCAATTAAAAGAATCATAAACCCAGTAACAGTAGAATTAGAATTACCCAAGAATCTTAGGCAAATACACCCAATTTTCCACTGCAGTTTGCTGAAAAGAGAACAACAGTCACCCTTACGGCCAAAAATCCCCCCCCACCAACCCCAATCATGGTAGAAGGAGAGCAACACTTCGAAATAAGGGAAATCCTGGACTCTAGAAAATATTGTGGGGAAACTCAATACCTAGTAGCATGGAAGCACCTCCCCGCCTCTCAAAACGAGTGGGTCCATAAACGTCATGTCAGAGCCCCGAAGCTTTTAAAGAAATTTCATACAGAGTATCCTAACAAGCCAGACTAACTTTTATACCTGTTTTGTTTTCTCTACAGGTGGACCTCTCTTATTTTTAAGGGGAGCCAGATGTCAGAATCCAATTATATTTTATTTCTAGCTATCTACTCTGAGAAAACCCAATTCTTACTCTCTTCTGGATTCTGTCATACTACAAAGGGGGGGGGAGTAAACACGGGTGTTTATGACTGGCATTCCTCCAAAGAAACATCCTCTGTGGATTTCCTTCGAGAGTACTAACCTTAACAATGCGGCCATCAGCCTTTGATCTCACTCCCTATGAAGTCTCCTTGTACCGGCAGCGAGGAAAAAGGGGGGGAAAGATTTCAACGCTTGGGATCCGATGGATTTAACACCCAACCATCTGCCAATTCAAATTGACCGGAAGGAGTGTGGAGTGGGGCTGCCTGGGAACACTTTAAAACATTGAATGGTCAGGGGGGTCCCTCAGATCCTGTCTAGCATGCCTTCAGTTTTTCTTAATAAAGATTCCTGTTGGAAGAAACGTTCCAAGAGTTCTGTCTTTTTAAGATGTAAATTGAGGTGGGTCCTTACAGCTATCATGTCTCCCCTATTTCTTTTCTTTAGACTAGCCAAACCCAAGTCCTGCAGCTGTTCTTCATATGTTTTAGTCTCCAGGTCTTTGATCATCTTAGTTGCTCTTCTCTGAATTTTTTCCAAACTCTGAACATCTTCTTTGTGATATGGTGAACAAAATTGGCTGCAGTATTCCAGGTGGGGTCTCACTTTGGTTTTATAAAGTGGTACTAATACTTCATGTGATCTTGATTCTATGCCTCTGTTTATACAACACAGCATTGTATTAGCTTTTTTGGCTGCTGCTGCTGCACACTGCTGGCTCATAGTCAAGTGATCATCCACTAAGACTCCAAGGTCCCTCTCAGAGTTGCTATTTTTAAGCCAGATCTTGCCTAATCTGTACTTGTAGCTTTGATTTTTCCTGCCTAAATGTAAAACTTTGCTTTTCTCCACACTGAAAGTCATTTTGTTGGATAGGGCCCATTGTTCAAGTTTGTCAAGAACTTTTTGGATCCTGAGTTTGTCTTTTGGGGTGTTGGATACTCCTGCCAGTTTAGTGTCATCTGCAAATTTGATGAGTTCCACTTCTATTCCCTCATCTAAGTCATTGATGAAGATATTGAAGAGTACTGGGCCTAAGACGGATCCTTGTGGTACCCCACTGCTTACTTCTCTCCATGTGGATGTAGTGCCATTGAGGACTACTTGTTGAATACAGTTTGCCAGCCAGCTACAGATCCATCTGGTGGTGATGTTGTCTATTCCACCTTTTTCTAGCTTACCAAGGAGTAGGTTTTGGTATACTTTATCAAATGCCTTACTGAAATCTATGTATACTACATCCATAGCATTTTGCTGGTCCACTAGTTTAGTCACTTTATGAAAGAATGAAATAAGATTGGTTTGGCATGATCTGTTTTTAACAAACCCGAGCTGGCTACTAGTTATAACTGTGTTTGCTTCTAGTTGTTCACAGATCTGTTTTTTGATTATCTTTTCTAGGATCTTCCCAGGTATTGATGTTAAACTGATTGGTCTGTAGTTTCCTGGGTCCATATACTACTATATAAGATACTTTCTTATTGTATTCCCACTTTCTTTTTCTATAATAAATTTATTTAAAATGTTGTCAAAGATATTGGAAATGCAATTATAGTTTATACCAGATCAGCACAATGTACAATATGGACATTTTCTCCTTGCAAAATCATGCTGGTTCTTCATCATCAAGCTTATTCTTCAATATATTTAACAATTCTAGATTTAATATGCTTTTCCACTACTTTACCCAAGCCAGATGTTATGCTAGTGGACTTCTAATTTCTCAGCTCCCCTGAATCTTATTTAAACACTAATGTTTACACTGGCTATCTTCCAGTAGAACTAATTTTAGTTACAGATAGCATATTTTAGTTTGAAAATCAACAATCTCACATTTGCATGTTTACTGTTTAAATCCACTGACTCAATTATTTTTAATTTTTCTACTTCCCTTCAAATTCGCTTATTTCATCATTTCTTTTCAATCATTCTTCTGGCAGCCTCCCAGGAAAAAATTATTCATGTCCTCCTATCTGACTAAACTGGCATCTTCTGTTGCAAAGATAAATGGAAAGTGTTTGTTCAGCTTTTCTGAAATCTCCCCATCTCTTACTAATTCTTTAACATCTTTGCTATAAAGTGGGCCCACTTGATTTTATTAGATTAGATTTTATTGGTTGTTTCAAGGCTCCTATAAATAGGATCATAAAAAATCATTTATTCCCTCTAGTTTTATTAATGAAATTATATATATTTTGGCAAAATTTGTGGTCTTTCATATTTTCATGATGTAAGCTGGATTTCCACTTTCTAAAAAGAGCTTCCTTCCTTAATTGTGCTTTTAATTATACTGGCAAATAAAAATCCAACATCTGCATTCTATTTAAATTCTATTTAAAAGAGTTTTAAATTATCTCCAATAATTTTAGAGAATTATACAGAGATTTTATCAACTTTGGTTTCCACTTGCCTTTAATTAAGCTTCTCAACTGTGATAGGTTTTCTTTTTTGAATCTAACATCTTACCACCTGGACTTTCTATTCAGACATTTTGATTATCTGCTTGATTTCTTTCTTCATGCCCTCAAATATTCTGACAAGGAATATTTACAGAACTAAATTTAATTTTCAGCATTTTTAAGGATACAGTCTTATTTATCTTTTCTTTTTTTCTATAGAAGAAAACATTTCATACACATAGAAATTCTGCTTCCTTTGGATGAGTTATAAGTCTTTCAGTGTTTACTGGAAAAAATAACAAGTTCAGAGGAGCACAGCCACTAGAATCCTCTAAAAAAAAGTAAGATATCTTCTAAACAACAGTTCAACATCTAAAATGTTCGATTTTTGGTATTATTCTAAAATATTAAAGCTTTAAAGATGTTGACCATATTATTGACTATGTTTCTTTTAAATTTTTAAAATGTTAATCCTCTGCAGCAAAATACAAATAGCAAAAAGACTTGTCTTACACCTCAATACATTGGATTAGATCCAGTCCAATAGTGGAATCCTGTACTGATATACTTAAGATTGCAATAATGGTTTCAGTAAAAGACATAGAATTGTCACCACAGCAATCAAGGCAAACTTGATGAACAAGTGAATAATACAAATTGGCAGAGATTTCATTGTAGAAACATTGCCACTTTCCAAGTTATGTTTCACCATAACCTATATGACCAATGGGGTAGCAACTTTTTCTATTCTTCCACATTTAAAACACACACAAAAAAATATATTTTCCTATGATACAAGGGCAAGGAAAATAACTAATGTCATGCTAAGGAACAAAGGGGCTTTGTATCCTATGATTCAAGAGCTACAACAATCTTTCAAATAATGTATCATGGCATCCAAGATAGATGTATGATTCCCTCAAGAGATCGCTAAGAAATAACTGGCTTGCTTCTCTCCCCTACAGATTTATACAAGATATATTCCAGTTCTAACAATGATTTGCAATGAATTCCCAATTAAATATTTCCCAATGAACTATATCTAAAATCATTTCAGGCATCCAAAGAAAAGACATTTCAAATCTGACATAGAGTACTGAATATACAATACTCATTTTGTTCTTGTGTCTATAATAGGACTGTTCTAATATTAGCCTAGCAAACATTGTATTTCACAAATATTAACTTTAGTGTGCAAAACAATCAAGCAAAAAACACACATTTTGTTAATTTCAAGAGGAAAACAAAATTAGATTACTTATTATTAATTAAAACCACTGAACATTTTGATCTTCAATATATTTACAAGTGTACATCCCTATTTATTTACAGGGAAGTTTCATTTAAAATAATGCCATTATCTTCCAATAAACATTAACAGGACCAAATTGTAAACTGAATTAAATACAAGTACTTTGGCTTAATTGAGAAGTATAAAGCCAGTTCCAAATGACCATTTAAAACCATATTCATTACACATTTACTGTATCAAGAGTCTGTAACTTCTAAATCACTTCTTGAAGGATAACAACAAACATATCAAATTTCTCCTTGATCTTCACACATACTTTTCTATTTGACTTAATTCTCATTTCCAATGTATCTTCCAAATAAATTAAATCACTAATACACAGAAAAAGAATATACAAAAAATGCACAGACAAGCCCCTGGGTGTACCCAATGGTCCTGAATGTATAGTTCAATCCTAGGAATCTCAATCTCAACTTTGGAAATGGCAATTATCTCTTGCTTGCCATTCAATAACTCAACCATGTTTTCTCATGCATCTCCCTTGCCTGTGATAACTAAGAAAGGCTCAACTTTTACTAACCATCTTAGTCGTAGCTACAATTTTGAAATATGGTTTCCAGAAATCAAGAGGATTTATTCCCACTATAACTTGTGAGTATATTACCATATAATTAAATCTCTCTGACATCAGTAGAGATTCCAAAATTTATAACTATGCAATCATGAAATGTTACAACAAGGCACTTATATTTCAAAAATGCATTTTCGAGCTCTTCATGCATGATTACCTAGAAATTCTACCTATTATATCATTTGAAAAAAGTGATGAGTGTATACTGCTCTACAGAACATACTCTTCAAGACATCTGTTGATTTCTCTCCTGTCAGTTATTTTAAAATGAAATCTTAATAAGTATTACTTCTTTGTAATATTTATTATTTTCTAATAAATATATTTAGGAAGACCAAATAAGTAATCTACAATCTATTAATATATCACAACTTCTCATTTAAAACATCCTTATTAGATGCTAAGAACCAAAAACATAATTCAAAATGGAATAATATGAGAGATTAAATAGCTGGACATGACTATCTTAGATTCCCATTTATTTTCTTTTATGGAAATATGAATTAATCTTTCTAAATAACTAACTTTGCATATAAAATACTGTTATCCATGGTAATTTATTTTAAAACTTTGTTTTTGCTACTAATTTCTGGTGTCCAATTAAGAATAGTGTTTGGCCTTTGACTCATTATGATCAGTTAAATATAGTAATTTAAAAACTAAGAAAGATCTGGTTTATAAAAATGAGTATTCACATAATTTAATATTTTTTGTAAAATTATTTTAAATATTAACATGTAATTAGGCCTAATAATTACTTTTATACTTAAATACAAAATATCTTATTGGTTGTATTTTAACAATTTATCATGAATTATTATTAATTTATGATTGTGTTAATTGTTCCCTTCTATATGAGAATGTACTAATATAACTATATTATTACCAAGTAATAAAATTGACTGAAATATTTGAGAAATGCCAAGTAATTCCTTCAGAGACAGTTGGATTTAGTTCTAGAACCGTAAACTAATATAAAAGTGATACAATAATTCCTTTTATATGCTGATCTTAAAATTCCTGTATGTGAAAATAATGAATGTATAAGTTCAAGGAATAGATATGGAGATAGGTTGGGATCGCAACATTAAATTACTATCCTGCTCACACCTTCCCAAACATAACCCTTAAAGAACTCTGAAGTAATGACTACTCTACTCATTATATTTCCCCAATTTTTATACACTAGAACTATGACTGGAAATGAAATATTTTCTTATTTCCCATTCCCAAAACTTCAATAACTAATGTTAACTGTAACCCAAATTATTACTAGATATGGCAGCCCCCCAGACTTCAGATTTACTGGACTTGAACTCCCATGATTCCTAGCCATCATATCTACCAAAATGTAGTTTGAAAAAGAATGGCAAGTTTTATTTTTGCAGTGGCATGAATTGATTGATTCCAGAATTAATTACTTATTCCCAGGTAGAATGCGCATGAATCTGCATTTGTCTGCTTGTGCCATTATTTTGTTCCTGGCTCTGCTTGATGGGCCACAAAATTCTATCAAACGGGGAAAAAACCAGAATGCACAAGTCTGAAATCTTCCCAAAATAGCCAAACAAGCATGTATTATTTAAGTCTTGCCATTAAATAACTGATAAAATACTTTTAGAGGAAAGTTACTTATAAACAGAATCTGCCTCAAGCAATTAGCTTAGTTTCTTGGGAAATCTGTCCAATCTTCTTATTCATCCATATATGACTTTTAATGTCTAAGTAATCACTTGAGTAAAAGGAACTAGCATTTTATTTTTTTCCTTTCCTATTTTCACACTCACAACTCCATAGTCCAACATGCCTTACAGCCATTTACCTCAAAAGCTCTTAGAATTAAACTTTCACCACTTTCTACATCTTGAATTTCAAGAGTGAGATTCAGGAGAAGACTCTCCCACAAGCTAGAATCATGCCTCAAGAGTTCCATCTAGGTCTACCATTATTATTTATTAATCATTTGTTTTAGGCTAGCATTCTGTATTGTTATTGTTCAAGGCTAACAGTCTCCAGCAAGCCCAATCAAGACACTGGGGAAAGATGTTGGGAGACTCACCAAGTAAAATGCACTAAAGTAGATAAATAAAAATTCAAAAATGCAATAGGTTAACTTAGCAACCAAAATAGATAAACAAAAATCCAGAAATGTAATGGCTTATCCTAGCCAGAGATGGTGAACAGTGAAAAACCATACTGTACTTTTTGAAATGCACATGCTGGATGTGGCCAAGTATTAAAACTGGGCCTTCCAGTTATCTGCTTAAAAAGTCTGGTATAAAAGGTGAAGGTCTTATAGTTCTCAAAGGGCACACGTGCTTTAGATTTAAATATCTTGAGTACTGCCTGGACAGAAAATGACAATAGCAATAAGTTGAGAAATAACACAGCCCACATTCAGAAATATCACACTAAACTTTCACAAGTTAAAGAAGCAAGAAACCGACAAATTAACATGCGTTTAAGATGCACCTTTTACTTTGGTACATTAGTAGTAACACCTTCGCTAGCTGATTTCGATAGCTCACAAACCTTTAAACTTCTGGTGTGCATCCAATACACTACCCAAAGGCGCAGGCGCACGCAAGGGTGCCTGCACAGCCGTCTTGCGGCGTCAAATGAGCCTTCATCCACCAAATATCAAAGCGAAATGCATCTGACTCCGCGGGTGCACAAAAACTCTGCGCGAGTGTGTACCCTAACACGCGAGAGGGCATTTAAAAGAGAACGTCGAAATCACGCCGTTCCTCTACATTTACAACCTCTCTCCAGGAAAACAATGCGGCGTATAAATTCAAACGTCAGTAATCCCTACATTATTTAGAAATGGGAATGCCAAATAACGTTAAATCAATAAAGTGTGAAGGGGGGGGGAGTTAAAAGTGTATAAAGGGGAGGACCATCTGCCACCTGCGAAGAACAAACCTGGAACATGTCACGCTGGTAGCTTTCCGCGTTCCGGGCAGCTTGGAGAAAACTTTGTTGCCGCGAAGAGCAGCAGAAGAAAAAGAGGAAGTGAGAGGGGAAGCGAAGTAACAGGCTTTGAAAGTAACTACTGTAGTCAACCCCCCGACTTGGGGTGGCGGGGGAAGGGAGGGGAAGCTTACCACAGCGCACGCTCCGTAGACAGTCCCAAGCAGATGAGGCCGCGGGGGAGGCGGGCGAGAGCAGAACCGTTCGCCCTCTGCACGGAAACACAAACGCCACGGCGAAGAAGTGTTTTGCCAGAAGAGACGCCGCGGTACCTGGACGCGCGAGAAGAGCCGCCGGGTGGGAGGGGGTCTCAAAGAAAGCAACACACGAGAAAGAAGCGACAACAGCAGCTTCTCTGAATGGGGCTGATATTCGTCCGCGGGCCGCGCTGGCTCGGCAACTCCGAGCCTGGGCAACCAGGAAACCAAGCAGCGGCCCTAAAAACAGACTTTAAAGCAGCTGTGCGGGGTCTCGCGTTTTCTCTCCGAGGCTCGCGCCGCTTCTCGCGTTTGCCCTCCCCTTGGGTGTGGGTCTAGTTGTTCCTGGATGGAAAGTGCCACCGTTTCTTTTCTATGCGCGCGTTTGTGGAGGATTCAAATAATTAAAAAAAAATGCCGACCCTTGCACGCACGCGCCCCCGCAGCTTGGGGGTGGGGAGAGAGAGAGGCTCCCTGGGATTGCAAAATTGTGATAATGAAGCTTTGCGGCGGAGAATAGAGCAATTGTGCTGTCAGCACCTTCCCACCCACCCCTTTCTTCGCCGCCAAAAGTTCAATGAGAGCCGCGCCGTCGTGCTCTGCCTCTTCCTTGCACTTCTGGGCTGCAAGCTTTGCTTGCAGAGCAGGGCGTTAGGATTCACGGTCAAGCGTCCTTCTTGACGTCAGGCTCACCTGCTAGGTAAACAAAAGCCGTGGAGAAGTTGTTTGCTCTTTTCCGCCTCTTGATTGCCCACCATCAGCTTAGCAAAGCTCTGCAAGAAAACGCCGCGCGCTCAATTGGCAACGCCGAGTTGCGCTCGCCGCTCGAAACTTTTGAACTAACGCGGAGAGGTTTCCAAGGACTCTTTAGCGACTATGCTTCGAAGCGCTGAAGAGCGACTGAAAACAATCGCCTTGGGCCGCGACTTTAGGAGTTTGGCTAAAGCTAGCATATTTCAGACCGTCTTTCCCTCACTGAACGTGGCGCTTTAGTTTCCACTAAACCCGAGGAGCCTAACTGATCTCCAACGCATCCCATTTTCGCGAGAAATGCAAAAGGCACCTGGGGCCCTCACCTGGGCTAAGCCGAGCGACCCAGCTTCTCGCGCAAAGAAGCGTGACGCAAATCCCTCGCGAGCAGCCGGCCCATTGCATCCCCTTCTAACAGCTGAAGCGGAGAGACTCGATCTTAAGTGACCGGACGGACAGCGACTCCTGTGTGTTTTTACTCGAAAGCTCCCAGTATTTTTATCCTGGCATTGTCAAACCCGGAATTCCATTCCTCACAATTCCACGCGGGTTTTCTCCTAAACAAGTCTTACGACATCCCGCCGGGCTTGCTTCTGCAAAGGTGTGTAAATAACAGCCCGACTGCCAGGTGAGAACGTTTGATCTTTGGTGTCTTCAAAGACAAAGACGAAAAAAGTACCCTGCACAAGCTCAGGAACTTTTTGCACCGTATGGTCCCTCTATGTTTTAAAACTGGTGAGCCCTGGAAGTGATTGAAAGTCCGTCACGTTTTGCTCGTGCAACTACGCGTCGCTCTTTTCTCTTAAATTGCATAGGTGAAAGGGGCGTTTAACGCGTGTGTATTGCAGTATACTCGACAACCGGTCCTTCCCTTCAGCTAGTTATTGGAATTTTGGCTGAGGCTCGCGGAATACATTCGGTTGCAAGAAGACGATAACAGCAACCTACCCATTTCTTGCCTTTTGCGTGTCTGATGATATTGCCAAGACCTTAAATAAAGTTAGGATATTTTACATGATACTGCACGGCAGCGTGACCCGGAACATTTTTTATTAAGAGGCTATTCGGCAAGATAAAAACTCTATTTAAGCTCGGAATGTGGCATACTATTCTTGAAAGGACATCCCCCCCCCCCCCGGTTTCAATCCACCCATACCCGTCTTTCAGAACCCAAATTGTACGGGCAAAGTCCACCTCTTGCAAACACGGATCTTGTGTCCCACTGAAGCTGTCAACGCCAAGTGAAAGGACGGTCAGACCCCAAAGTCTTATACATGGCAACTTTCTAATACACATACGTGCTAGGTATTTTTAGAGCCACTGTAGTACTAGGGGAACATAAAAGAATTTCTGGCGACATATATTCGACCATGATAAACTTTCCAACCCCATTAAAGCAATGAAAGTACACCTGCATCTCAAATCTATAAACTTTAATCATTGCAATCCTCTTTGGAACAACTATGCAAAACAAGCTTAGGTGACTAAGCGGAAAATGCATGTCGAATTTGGACGGTTGTGGTTTGAAGCTTAGTTTACTCTGTAGGAAGAAGAGCTGTCAGGGTGTGTTTTTAAAAGAACGATGGATCTGATTGAAATAAGAGCTTCACGTGAAAGCGACGCGAAGTGTTTTCAATGGCGCTACACAAATTAGAAAGGGTTTTTCTCCCCGCAGCAGTAGCTGGTTCTGCATCGGGTGGAAAACGGAAGTCTGGGCCAGGAGGCAAAAGAACTGCAGTACCACTGGTGTTTGCAGTTTCTGTATAATACAGTGTTTTTTTCATTTCTTGAGATGTTAAAGCGAAAACCGGGGAAATTACGAAAAGATAGGAAAATCACAGTTCCAAAACGATGGGTTGCTATAGTAAGCATAGGGGGGGGGGGAGATCTGGGAAAGGGATAAAAGTGTGTGCACGCGCGCGATGATTGTACAATTGTTTCACGCGCGTTCTGGAAAACAGCCAGTTCTCATCAGTGTAAATATAACCGCACCTTTACTTCGCATACTTTTCGGGCTGTGTTAGGAGACCTACGGGCAGATCAGACGGACTGGCTTTTGGAAAGGGCAGGAGGGGCGAGGAAACGGGAACAAAAGCTCGAAATGTGGGTGCCAGGTTTTGCCAGGAGCCGAAGTATGTTTTGCTCAGATTCCTAACTCTCAGCCAATAGGGCTTCCTCGAGTTCGCGAGGTGAAAGTTCAGCCCGAGGGCGCGGACTAGAGGCTAGTTGGTGGGTGGCCGGAAAAATACTCTCTGGCCTCGTGGAGCTCCTCTGGTCTTTCCTCTGCCCCCTTGATTGCCACAGGGGCTCCGACTTCCCGAGTTGTGGTTCTCGCCCAGATTCTGAACACGTCTACTAAGAAGAAACTCCCACGGATCTCGGGGCGCTTTAGAAAGTTAGGGGTTTAGGGTCCGGATCTTCAATAAGTCAGAATTTACCGACGCTCTCGCGCCTCCTTCCAAAAAATGGAAAGAATTCGGAAGTGAACACAGAACTCCTTACTTCCGAGTAAATGCTTGCGGAAAGAGAGGTTAGGTGGGGTCAACTGAAATGATGAAGGGTTTTTCTTTTTCCTACGTCGAGCCATTAGTTTGGGAACGAAGCGCTGTTCCGCAGAACTGCCTCGAAGTAGAAGAACCAAGTTTCTCTGCCCCAACGTGGGCTCCAGGCATTGCTTAGATCAACGGAAACGAATAGTCCAGTTGTGGCCCGGTATAAAGGGCGAACGGGCTTTCTGCTTTCTCCCCAGACAACCCCGGCGAAGCTTCAAACGAAATAACTCCCAGTGGGAAAGCAGAAAGCCCATTCGCCACGCGCAGTCTGCAGGCTTTGGCTCAGGTTCTGCCTTCCCGAGGCGCTTCGGCGAGAGAACGCCCGGGGCCGAGTTCAGGCATCCCACAAAAACTTGATTTCGCCTCGTACCTCTTTAAATGCACGCCCTTAAGGGGGTCGCCCGTTTCCTTTGATCAGAATTAAGCCGTGGACCAAGCAAAAATCTAAAATCCTGACTCCGGCAACGTTGGTAAAAGTTTTCTGCTTTAGGACGCCGCGTATCTCGTGCAAAATAATCCGGGAAGGTTCCTTCCCCCCCTCCCCCTCCCCCCAATGCAAAAAGAAGACGCTCCAGTTCCACAACCCTTTCAAGATCTTGGGTCTTTGGAGTCATTTAAATCGGGATTTAGGGTTTGCTTCCCGGGGTAGATTCTGACGCCTCGGATTTTCGCCATTCATCCGCGAGGGTTATTAGGCTCTCGCGCCCAAGAACTTTTGCTTTGGGACCAAGTTTGCTGGAAATCAGCGGGAACTTAATTCCAAGTTCAGCTGTTGTGAGTTGGCGAGTACAACCTGCTTAGATTATGCTTATATTTTCAAGAACCTTTTCGAGACAAAACATTTTCCTGTGCTTTTTATTATTACTATTGTCGTTTTCTTTAAAACTCCTGGAAGGCTGTTGTTTGAAAAACCTTCATTTTCTTTCCAGAACCAAGCTGTTTTGTTTGTTTCTCTTGTAGGCTCGAGATTTCACCTCCATCAGAGTTGCATTATATTGTTGGCTTCAAACAACCCACTTTTAATTAATATATTTCTTTTCCTTGTGCCTGGCAACACTGAGTGGAGATCAATTTGCCAGTTTTCATTAGGCTTGTTTGTAAATGGAAGAGGAAAACAAACAGGCTGCTCCTCTAATGGGATTATCTCTCCCCATTGCCACCACACTTTTTTCCCTTCCTGGTGCCTCCCATATTGTTAACTGAGACAGTATGAAAGAGGAGGAGAACACACTGCTTTTTAAAACTGATTTCAAATCAAGGGATTCTTTGACTACAGCAAAAGCAAAGCGAAATCGATAGAGTTATACCACCATCTATTGTTAAATGTTGGGACTACAAAATGTTAGTCTCCTAACAAAAAATTATGAGAGTGGATAATCCCTTTCCAAGTTCCCTTTCCATTTTGAGACTCCATTTCAACATATCCAAATGTGTTAATGGCCTGACACTGGTTTGCAGTATGGTTTTTCAGCAAAGGCTTCTTTTTCAAGACAACTTTGAAACAGTTGCTAGTTAGTTGCATGGATCTTAGTTCTGCCTTTAGGATGCACAGAAAGGTAGGTTATCAAATCTGTAAGCATTCAGAAGACCATTAAATAGCAACAAAGAGATACCAAAAATTAATTCTTTCCTACCATCTGCTAGTAATTTTTGCAATACAGACCTGATAGTCCTACAGAATGGTACATCCTTAAGAGACAGTAAATGTGAAAGAAGGGACAAATGGACCTAGATGCTGATTCCCAGATATAATAGTGGTGGTTCTGCCTTCCCCAGACATAGAAGGAGGATAGCACTTTATTTTTAATATTTAAAATATGAAATATTCAAACTTTTAAACTCATTTCATCTGCAGGTTATCTCTCAGTATTTATTTCATTTTCCTCACATGATCTCTGAAACATGAAGCGACCGTGCTTGGATTAAAAAACAACTGCAACAGATTCTTTGAAAATGTCAGATGTGGAAGTGCAGAGTCAATGCTTCTTACCATCCTGATGGTAAATTGGGGTGAATGAAAAATCTTCCCCCACATTTAGGAGGATTTACCAGAGTCTAAGGGCTTTTTCCAGACTATGGTCTTAAGTCCCTCTGGAACTGAACAATTGCTTTCATAGCATCCCCCTGGAAGGAAATATACAGACACAAAAGAGCATTCATCAGTAGTTTCTTAAAAAGAGGCACAAGCCAGCATTCCTGTGACAAGAAGAAAAGTATTCCAGACTTCCCTAGGGAAAAAAGACAAATATTGGTGATAGGAGATTCAATTCTTGGGGGAACAGAAATTATAGTCTGCAGACCAGGCAGTCAATCTAGGGAAGTATATTGTCTCCCTAGAGCAGACATGTCAAACCCGCGACATCATGTGACGTCGCGCAACATATCGGGCCGGTTTTGCCATTGCCGGAGTGGGCATGGCTTCCAGATGATGCGTCTGGCCTGTGGGCCGGCAGTTTGACACCCCTGCCCTAGAGCAAAAACCAAAGTTGTAACTGAGAACCTTACTAAAATAATCAACCCCACAGATTACTACTGCTTTCTTCTCCTACACATGGAGACCAATGACACAACAATGAATCTGAAAACAATAAAAAGAGATTACAAACAGCTAGGGAAGAAAGTTAAAGAATTAGGAGTACAAATTGTGTTTTCAACTATACTTCCAACAAAAGTCCAACATCCAATGAGGGAGCAAAGTATTTTAAAAACGAACCACTAGCTTAAAAACTGATGTCCTCACCAGAACTTTGGCTTCCTAGACCATGATCTGCATTACCTAGATGAAGGACTACTGGCAAGGGATGGACTGCACCTCACAAGAACTGGAAACAATATATTCGGAAAAAGGGATTTAAACTAAAATTGAGGGGGCAGGGGGGGCCAAACTTCACAACCTATAGAACCCAATTCCAAGCAAAAACCACTAGATAACCAATCAAATAAGGAAGAAGGGAGTAAAGAGAAAAAAAGAAAAGAAAAACATGAAATAGAGAGTGATGGAAAGGATGGAAATCCAAGTTACAAAGTAGGAAATACAAGAAACATACCCAAGACCAATAAAGGAATCAAATGCCTATATACTAATGCTCAACGTTCAGGGAACAAACATGGTGAATTTGAAGTATTAGTACATGAAGGCAGATATGATATAGTTGCCACTACTGAAATTTGATGGGATGAAACTCATGACTGGAATGTACTGATGGAAAGATACAAATTATTCAAAAGAAACAGATCTAACAAAAGAGGAGGAGGAATTGCATTATATATAAAAGGTCACTACATCTCTACAAAAATACACAAAACAAAGGATAAAAACCTCTTAGAATCCAGATGGGTCAATATAAAAGGGGAAAAAATGACTATTGCTATAGGCATATACTACAGGCCACCCAACCAAGCAGAAGAAATAGATGAACTCTTTGCTAATCAGTTAACAAATATATGTAGGAAACGTACCACAGTAGTAATGGAAGACTTTAACTATCCTGATATCAACTGGGAGACAAACTCCACAGCAAGTGGGAGATCAAACAGATTCCTAACCAACTTAGCTGACAACTTTGTCATCCAAAAGGTAGAGGAGGGAACTAGAGGAAAAGCTATACCAGAGCTAATTCTTAATAAGAGAGAAGAAATGATAAAGGGAGTTGAAATTACCGAAACCTTGGGCGAGAGTGACCACGTTATACTGCAATTCAATATAATGCAAAGACAAGCAATAAAATATAATCCAGCCAGTGTCTTGAACTTTAAAAGAGCTGATTTTAACAAACTCAGAGAGAGCCTAAGCAAAATTTCATGGATAAAAATCCTAAATGGGAAAAAAACTCAACAAGCATAGGAAACACTGAAAAATATAACCATAAAAGCCCAGTCCAACAAAATACTATAAAAAAGAAAAACGAAATCCAAGAAGAAACCAGCATGGTTGTACAAAGATCTCTTTGGTAAACTAAAATACAAAAAGAATACGTACAAAAAAATGGAAAGAGGGCCACATAACTAATGCAGAATATCAGCAGATAGCCCAAATCTGCAAAGATGATGTCAGGAAAGCAAAGGCTCAGAATGAACAAAGACTTGCAATAAAAGTCAAAGATAATTCAACATATAAATAACAAAAAAAAAGTCAAGGAAACAACCAGTCCATTAAAGAGAAAAGATGGCAAGGAGGTAACAGGCAGCAGAGAGAAAATGGAGCTGCTTAACTCATTCTTTGCATCAATCTTCACACAAAAAGAAACTATAGCCCAACCTACCAAAAATATAACTCTAAATGACAGACTAGAACTAAAAATTAAAATAAGCAAGAAAATGGTAAGAGAACTGTCTGACCTTGATGAATATAAAACACTGGGACCTGATGAATTACATCCCAGAGTTTGAAGGAGCTGGCAGATGTTACCTCAGAACCATTGTATCATATCTTTAAAAAAATCTTGGAGCACTGGTGAACTATCAGAGGATTGGAAAAAAGCTGATGTGGTTCCCATCTTAAAAAAAGGGGGGGGGGACAGACAAATCAGCCTAACATCAATACCTTGGAAGATACTTGAAAAAATAATCAAAAAACAAATCTGTGAACATCTAGAAACAAAGTTATAACTAAAAGCTAGATCATGTTAAAAACAGATCATGCCAAACCAAACATTTCATTCTTCGACAAAGTGATTAAATTAGTAGACCAGCGAAATGCTGTGGACATAGTATATTTAGACTTCAACAAGGCATTTGACAAAATAGACCACAACTTACTTCTTGGTAAGCTAGAAAAATGTGGTATAGACAGCATCACCACCAGATGGATTTGTAACTGGCTGACAAACCGTACTCAACAAGTATTCCTTAATGGTACTACATCTACATGGAGGGAAGTAGGCAGTGAGGTGCCACAAGGTTCTGTCTTAGGTCCAGTACTCCTCAATATCTTCATAAAAGACTTAGATGAGGGAATAGGAGGGGAACTCATCAAATTTGCAGATGACACTAAGCTGGCAGGAATAGCCAACACCGCAGAAGACAAGCTCAGGATCCAGAAAGATCTTGACAGACTTGAACAATGGGCCCTATTCAACAAAATAAAATTTAATCTGGAGAAAAGCAAGGCTTTACACCTGGCCAGGAAAAACTAAAGGTACAGGTACAGATTAGGCAAAACCTGGCTCAAACACTGTAACTGTGAGAGGGACCTTGAAGTCCTAGTGGACGATCACTTAAACATAGTCAGTAGTGTGCAGCAGCAGCCAAAAGTAATGCAATCCTTGGTTGTATAAACAGAGACATAGAATCAAAATCACGTGAAGTATTAGTACCACTTTATAAAGCCTTAGTAAGTCCATACCTGGAATACTGCATCCGGTTTTGGTCACCACATTGCAAAAAATATGTTAAGACTTTGGAAAAAGTGAAAAGAAGAACAACTAAGATGATTAAAAGTCTGGGGACTAAAATGTATGAAGAACAGTTGCAGGATTTGGGTATGGCCAGTCTAGAGAAAAGAAGGACTAGTGGGGACATGATAGCAGTATTCCAGTATTTGGGAGGCTGCCACAAGGAGAAGGGGGTCAATTTATTTTCCCAAGGACCAGAAGGCAAGACAAGAAAAGATGGAAATTAAACAAGGAGAGAAGCAACCTGGAATTAAGGAGAAACTTCCTAACAGTGAGGACAATCAACCAGTGGAACAGCTTGCCTTCAGATGTGTATAGCCACTTGTCTGAAATGGTCTCCTGCTTGAGCAGGGGATGGGACTAGAAAACCTCCAAGGTCCCTTCCAGCTCTATTCTGATTCTGATTGTGATGTTTGTCTCTGCTGAATAAACTGGCTGGAAGTGAATTAAGGAATTCTTTTCTATAATTTCAGCCCTTTCCTCTGCTTTGGCTATTGTGATGTTTCCCTGTGGACCATATTTCCCATGGTTCCTGACTGGTAGATTCCCTACTTTTTATGAGGAAGGGATCACAGTTTTGTTTTTTCCCCCCCTGTCACTAGGATAAAAGGAAAAGTGGCAAAATTCTGTTCAATTTCACTTGATTAAAAAACAAAAACCTATTGTTCCCTTGATGCACTGATGCCCAAAGAACACCCAAACTACACATGCGTCAGATGCAAATTATGTGAACTACTACAGGAAAAGGTTAGGAACTTAGAAGCAACTCTAGCCAAACCCCAATGTACGAAAGAAAGCTCCACCCAAATGGAAACAAACAACGAACAAATAACTCCCAGAAGACTGGACCCTACCGATAAAGCCTT
Organism: Azemiops feae; assembly: GCA_023970755.1. Classification (NCBI taxonomy): domain Eukaryota; kingdom Metazoa; phylum Chordata; class Lepidosauria; order Squamata; family Viperidae; genus Azemiops; species Azemiops feae. Next base: position 342,730 of record JALGBA010004269.1, on the reverse strand, counting down.
AGAGGAAGACAAATGGAGGTATGTCACACACAGAAGGAAACACAACACCCAAAGAAAGAAACAGCATACAACAAACAAACCCCCTCTGCCCAATCCTACCCAACCAGAAACAGCCCCACTAAAACTGATCAATCAATTCCTCCCCTTAGACGGAAACATGCAGACCCACAACCCCCCCCTCAAAGAAGACATGCAGACACCTAGCAAAAAGACAACTTCAAATATCCCTGAAAAAGTCACCTCAAGTAGTGTTCTCATCAGTTCTCCCAACGAAAGGCCAACACCCATTGAGGGGAAAAAGAATCTTAGAAATAAACTATTGGCTAAAGGGTTGGTGTCGCCAAGAAAACTTTGGTTTCCTGGATCATGGACTGCATTTCCTACACAAAAGACTCTTGGCAAGGGATGGGCTACACCTCACGAAAACAGGCAAAAATGTACTTGGAAAAAGACTGGCCCAACTCATCAGGAGGGCTTTAAACTAAAACTGAGGGGGGATGGTGACCAATCTCTGGAACCCAAAACCAATCACAAATCCCAATAAAACAAATCAAACAATGAGGTAGGCAGAGATGAAAAAACAGAAAAACTCAAACAACCAGGAGACACAGGAAACACCCCCATGGATAGGCATAAAAATCTTAAATGCTTATATACAAACGTTCAAAACTTGGGGAACAAACAGGGTGAACTAGAAGCAATAGTACACGAGGGAGGGTATGACATAGTTGGTATAACAGAAACCTGGTGGGACAAAACCCATGAATGGAATGGACTGATGGATGGATACAAATTGTTCAAAAGGAACAGGTCTACAAAAAGAGGAGGGGGAGTTGCACTATATGTAAAAGAACACTACATATCTCCAGAAATGCACATGAACAAAGATAAAATCTCTCCAGAAAGTATATGGGTCAACATAAAAGAAAAAAAAGTGACATTGCCATAGGTGTTTATTACAGACTACCTAACCAGATGAAATAGATGAACTCTTTGCCAACCAATTAACAAATGCATGCAGGAAGTGTTGTGTATTAACCCAATTTCAGTGGGCTGTTATAAAACGGTTAACTATTGATGTTCAATTCAAATCCTTAACTGTCTGTACTTGTATATTGCAAGCCTGCGTTTAGGCGGGAATGTATGGTTTAAACTCATTGGCTGCCGCCTAGTGACGGTCCGTATAAATAAGAGTCAAGCGGCTGTTAGAGCCGCTTCTGTGTTGATTGAATAAACGAGCTGTTACTTTCACTCCAGTCTCCTCAATGCCTCACCGTTCCCAGTATACAACAGTGGCGACGAAGGTGGGATATGCTGCTAAGGAAGAAAGAGCTGGAGGTCTAAGAGCCAAGAGTCACTAAGGGGTAAGACCAGGCATCAGTGCCCTGGTAGGAACAGCGTTTCCCCCTTCTGCCTGCCAGCCAGCCACGCTGGAGGCATCACTATCCTAAGGGATCCATCCCTAGGATTCGCACAGAAGCCCTTAGCAGCATAAGGCATTGAGAGACTCAGTAACAGTCAGCTATGGCCAAAGTTGGCAAGCTATCCAAATTCGACGTATCGCACCCAGAGCAATGGAGCTCTTATGTCTCACGAGTCGAAAATTACCTGAGAGCAAACCAGGTCAGGGAAGACGGACTAAAGGCTGCAACATTGCTTTGCATATGCGGCCAGGCGACTTTTGACATAGCCAAAAATCTAATCGCACCAGCCAGTTTAGAGTCAGTCACCTACGCTGACTTGAAAAGAAGACTCAAAGAACACTTCGAACCCCGGCTATCTGTCATAGCGTGGAGGCATGCGTTCGAGCAGAGAAATCAGCAGCCTGATGAGACAGCAGCCGAATTCATGGCTGCCCTAAGACAAGCCTCCAGACTCTGCGAATTTCCAGATCTGGAAGACAGACTCAGGGACTGACTGGTATGTGGCCTGAGAATCAGAGACTTACAGCAGAAGCTGTTTGCAAAAGAAACTTTGACCTTCCAAGATGCTTTGAAAGAAGTGATGGCAGAAGAAGCCACAGGTGGGGCAGTAAAGGCTTTACGACCCCCGAAGAATCACCCCAGCCAGACAGCTGTTCACCATAAAGACACTGAAAGAACAGACGACCCGGATAAGGACGTTGAGATTGACCGGCTGCAGAAGCTTCCAGGAAGAAGGCAGCAGCCATTTGACAAGGCAGCCTTCTTCCCTAGCTGTGTTGGCTATGGAAGGCGGCACCAGCGCTCAGAGCGCAGGTTTTGTATGGCTGTGTGCCGGGCATGTGGCAAACAGGGCCACATCGCCATCATCTGTAAAGGTTGCCAGAGGGAATCTCCACCTGAAGACTTCCCCAGGAGAGGTAAAGGGGCCCCGGGGCAAAATAGAGTAGGATATTGCTCCGGAAGGAGGGGCATTCTTAGAACAGGAGCCCATTGCCCCCTCAAAGAAAAGCTCAGACTCAAAGTCAGGCTACAAGGAGTTCCATGTTCCATGGAATTGGACATCAGGTCAGCCCTGTCCATAATCTCTTACAAAACTTTCAATTACGTCTGCAGACACGGCGGGAAATGAGTCAGACTCAAGCCATCAGATCTAGTGTTAACAGATTTTCAAAATTCCCGCATAGCGGTTAAAGGCGAAGCTATATTAGAAGTAAAGTTCAAAGAGTTTGAGGGTCCCCTCAACATCGTGGTGGTCGAAGGTCAGCGCACAAGCCTGATCGGCTTAGACTGGTTTGATGCCCTGGGCATCCATGTGACTGGCATCAACAGAACTCAAACAGCTGATTTGGCAGCTGTCTGCCAGGAATTCACCGATGTATTCAGCCCCAGCTTGGGCAAGTACAAAGGGGCTCCAATCTCCCTCCACCTTGATCCAACCATAACGCCAATCCAGGTTAAGCCTCACAGAGTGCCTTTTGCCCTCAAGCCCAAGATAGATGCAGAGTTAGATAAGTTAGTGCAGCAAGGTGTGCTGCAACCGGTAGATAGCAGTAGGTGGGAAACCCCCATTGTCACACCCGTTAAGGCAAATGGTGATGTGCGCATCTGCGCTGATTATAAGTACACCATTAATAAGGCACTTCAGCAGCATGCGTACCCGGTACCTGTAGTTATCCATATCCTGGCATCATTACAGGGAGGTCGCTTATTCGCAAAGCTGGACCTGGCACAGGCATATCAGCAACTGCCTGTGGATGATGCCACTGCAGAGGCACAAACAATAGTTACCATAGAGGGGCATTCAAGGTTCATCACCTGCAGTTTGGGGTGAGCGTTGCCCATGGGCTTTTTCAGAGCGTGATGGAATGCACACTCAAAAACATTCCAGGTGTGTGTCCTTATTTTGACGACGTTCTAATTGCTGGGGAGTCAGCAGAAATATTAGCAGAACATCTCAGGGCTGTCCTTCAGTGCTTCCGTGAAGCGGGGCTGAAGCTCAAAAGAGACAAATGTCAAATAGGTGTGAACTCTACAGAGTTCCTTGGATTACGAATTGATGCTGCCGGAATCCATCCCGCTGACTCAAAGCTTAAGGCTTTTCAGCTGGCTCCCAGACCTAAGTCAAAGGGGGAGTTGTAGGCATTTTTATGGTTGCTTAATTTCTACCATGCATTCCTTCCTCATAAGGCTGCATTAGCAGAGCCTCTACATAGGCTCCTGGATAAAAGGGCGCCATGGCAATGGACTAGCGCCCACGAAAATAGTTTCAAAGCAGTCAAATCACTGCTGTTTTCAGACTCTGTGTTAACACACTTCAATGAAAAACTGCCTATCAGTATTGCATGTGATGCTTCATCATACGGGATAGGAGCAGTTTTGAGCCATTTAATGGCTGACGGGAGGCAAGCTCCCATAGCATATTATTCAAGGACATCCCCTGCAGAAAGAAATTATGCACAAATTGATAAAGAGGCATTAGCCATAGTAGCAGGAATAAATAAATTCCATGATTTCTTTTATGGTCACCCATTTACGGTCTTTACAGACCACAAGCCCCTTCTAGGTCTCTTTACTGCAGACAAGCAAACCCCTCAGATCCTTTCTCCTAGGATGCTGAGGTGGTCAATCTTTATGGCAGCCTACAATTACAGGCTAGTCCATAAGCCTGGCAAGGAAATGGGCCACGCTGACGCACTCAGCAGGTTGCCTCTGCCTAATTCAGAACCAGAACCCGCACCGGCTGCACGCATCCTGGCAATCCAGGATCTGCCAGAGTCTCCCCTTCATGCAGGGGATGTGGCTGCTGAAACAGCCACTGACAAAACACTGAGTCGTGTTTTGAACTGGGTGCTGAGGGGATGGCCTGAAGCCAGTCCAGGGACAGAATTTCACAGCTTCATCAGAAGACAAGATGAGCTATCAGCATACAAAGGCTGTATTCTATGGGGAAGTCGGGTTATAGTCCCACACATATTAAGAGCAAGAGAATCTCTGCATGAGGGACATCCTGGAATAGTCAGGATGAAGGCACTCACGAGAAGCTACCTGTGGTGGCCAGGGTTGGATAAGGAGATAGAGGCTCAAGTGAAAGGATGCCAGGTTTGCCAGCAGACCAGACCTGAAATGCCTCAAGCCCCAGTACATCGTTGGGAGACCACGCAAACCCCCTGGTCTAGGATTCACATAGACTATGCAGGACCCTTCCAAGGACAAGTGTTCCTCATTGTAGTGGACAGTTACTCCAAGTGGCTTGAGGTAGCACCTGTCCCTACTATGACTACTGCCAGGACCGTCCAGGAACTGCACAGAATCTTTGCCATGCATGGCTTACTTGATGTAATTGTGTCAGATAATGGGGCACAATTTACTGCTGCTGAGTTTCAGTCCTTCTTAAGGACTAACATGATTAGATATGCTACCTCAGCCCCTTTTCACCTGGCCTCAAATGGCCAAGCAGAACGCATGGTCAGGACGACCAAGGAATCACTTAAAAGAATTGCGTCTGGGGATTGGCATCATCAGCTGGCAGAATTTCTGCTCTGCCAGCATACAACCCCTTGCACATCAATGGGTCGCAGCCCAGCAGAACTGAGATGGGGACAGAGTCTAACCACGAAGCTGGACCATCTCCATCTGGACCGAGTTGCAACAGAAACAGCACAGCCCAAGCCCCCGAGGAATTTGCAAGTTGGCGACCGAGTTTGGGCAAGGAACTACGGACAAGGGGCACCGTGGGTGGTAGCTGTGATTTGCAAGTTGTCAGGGCCACTGTCATACAAAGTGGTCCTGGAAGACGGGCGAGTGTTGCATCGCCACATCGATCAACTGCGTCGGTGGCAGGCTAATCAGACCCTGGCCACCGACAGAGAGGAAAGCCGGGAGCTGCCTGTCAGCTGCGACATGCCTGAGTCTCCTGGGTCTTGCGAGACTCACAGAGAAATGCAGGATGACTTAACCTTGGTTGAGTCACCACAGACTAGAGGAACCATGCCCACGGAACAGAACTTGCTTGCGGACTTGTTCCCCAGTCTTTCTGGAACTGCTTCATTCAGAGACACGAACACTGGTCTACCCGGCCAGACCAGCCAAAGAGACACCGGTCTACCCGAAGCGAGCGGGTCGAAGAGCCCTGGTCTACCCAGTCAGTTAGGAGGGCTGGTAGACCGGTAACCTCCGGCAGTGATGCGGCGATCAGCACAGTCGTGGAAGCCGCCTGCCTATTTACAAGACTATGTACATTTTCTTCTTATCTAGGGGGAAGGGGTGTTGTGTATTAACCCAATTTCAGTGGGCTGTTATAAAACGGTTAACTATTGATGTTCAATTCAAATCCTTAACTGTCTGTTCTTGTATACTGCAAGTCTACATTTAGGCAGGAATGTATGGTTTAAACTCATTGGCTGCCGCCTAGCAGCGGTCCATATAAATAAGAGTCAAGCGGCTGTTAGAGCTGCTTCTGTGTTATATATTTTAGGGGAAAAAAGACAAGTGTTGATTGAATAAACGAACTGTTACTTTCACTCCGGTCTCCTCAATGCCTCACCGTTCCCAGTATACAACAGGAAGCAAACCACAGTAGTAATTGAAATCTTCAACTATCCAGATATCAACTGGGAGACAAACTCTGCAGAGAGCGGGAGATCAAACAGATTCCTAACCAACCTAGCTGACAACTTTGTCACCCAAAAAGTGGAGGAGGGAACTAGACGTAAAGCTATACTGGACTTAATCCTTACAAACAGAGAAGAAGTGATAGAGGGAATCAAAATTACCGGAACCTTGGGTGAAAGTGATCACGTCATACTGGAATTTAACATAATGCAATAGAAAACAATCCAACCAATGTCCTAAACTTCAAAAGAGCCGACTTTAACAAACTCAGAGAGAACCTAGGAAAAATCCCATGGATTTTGGACCATGGATGAAAATCCTAAAGGGGAAAACAACTCAGGAAGCGTGGGAAACCCTGAAAAATGTGATCACAAAAGCCCAGACCAGCACAATACCACTGAGAAAGAAAAACAAGAAATCCAAGAAGAAACCAGCATGGCTGCACAAAGAACTCTAACAAACTAAAAGACAAAAAGGACAAATACAAAAAATAGAAAGAGGGGCACATAACTAAAGCCGATTATCAGCAGACAGCCAGAACATGCAAAGATGAAGTCAGGAAAGCAAAGGCTCAGAATGAACAAGACTTGCAACAGAAATCAAGGACAATAAAAAAAGTATCTTCCAACATATTAACAACAAGAAAAAAATCAAGGAAACTGTAGGCCCACTAAAGAGAGAAGATGGCAAGGAAATCACAGGCAACAGGGACAAAGCAGAGCTGCTTAACTCATACTTTGTGTCTTCACACAAAAAGAAACTATAGCCCAACACACCAAAAAAGCCACTGCAAAAGACATACTAGGAACAAAAATTAAAATAAGCAAGAAAATGGTAAGGGAACACCTATCCAATCTTGACAAATATAAATCACCGGGACCCAGCAGGCTATATTGCAGAGTTCTGAAAGAGCTGGCAGATGTTATCTCAGAACCGTTGCACCACATCTTTCATAAATCCTGAAGTACTGGGGAATTACCAGAGGATTGGAAAAGGGCTGATGTGGTCCCCATCTTCCAGAAAGAAAGAAAAAAAAACAGACCCAGGAAACAACAGACCAATCAGTTTAACATCAATACCTGGGAAGATCCTAGAAAAGATAATCAAAAAACAGATCTGTGAACAACTAGAAGCAAACAATGTCATAATTAGTAGCCAGCATGGGTTTGTTAAAAACAGATCATGCCAAACCAATCTCATCTCATTATTCGATAAAGAGATTAAATAAGTAGACCAGCAAAACACAGTGGATGTAGTATACTTAGATTTCAGTAAGGCATTTGACAAGATAGACCACAACCTACTCCTTGGTAAACTAGGAAAAAGTGGGATAGACAACATCACCACCAGATGGATCTGTAGCTGGCTAACAAACCATACTCAACGAGTAGTCCTCAATGGCACTACATCCATATGGAGAGAAGTAAGCAGTGGGGTACCACAAAGTTCCATCTTAGGCCCAGTACTCTTCAATATCTTCAACTATGACTTAGAGGAGGGAATTGAAGGGGAATTCATCAAATTTGCAGATGACACAAAACTGGCAGGAGTAGCCAACACCCCAGAAGACAAACTCAGGATTCAAAAGATCTTGACCAAGTTGAACAATGGGCCCTATCCAACAAAATGAGTTTCAATGTGGAGAAAGCAAAGTCTTACATTTAGGCAGGAAAAACCAAAGGCACAAATACAGATTGGGCGAGAGCTGGCTTAAAAACTGTAACTGTGAGAGGGACCTTGGAGTCCTCATGGACGATCACTTGACTATAAGCCAGCAGTTTTGCAGCAGAGCCAAAAAAGCTAATACAATCCTGGGCTGTATAAACAGAGGCATAGAATCAAGATCATGCAAAGTACTATCACCCTTTTATAAAGCCCTAGTAAGACCACACCTGGAATACTGGAGCCAATTTTGGTCACAATATCACAAAAATGATGTTGAGAGTTTGGAAAAAATTCAGAGAAGAGCAACTAAGATGATCAGGGGCCTGGAGACTAAAACATACAAAGAACAGCTATGGGACCTGGGTTTGGCTAGCCCAGGGGTAGGCAACCTTGGCTCTTTTACGACTCGTGGACTTCAACTCCAATTCTAGGAGTTGAAGTCCACGAGTCGTAAAAGAGCCAAGGTTGCCTACCCCTGGGCTAGTCTAAAGAAAATAAGAAACAGGGGAGACATGGTAGCAATATTCCAGTATCTGAGGGGCTGCCACAAGGCAGAGGGGGCCAGGTTGTTTACCAAAGCACCAGATGGAAGGACGAGAAACAATGGTTGGAAACTGATCAAAGAGAGAAGCAACCTGGAACTAAGGAAAAACTTCCTGACAGTGAGGACAATCAACCAGTGGAACAGCTTACCCCCAGAAATCGTGGGCACTCCATCACTGGAGATTTTCAAGAAGAGACTAGACATTCACCTATCTGAGATGGTATAGGTTTTCCTGCTTGAGCAGGGGGCTGCACTAGAAGACCTCCAAGGTCTCTTCCAGCTCTATTCTATTCTATTCTAAATTAAAAGCCTAGCTTTCAAATGACATAATAGGATATTTCACATTTGCATAAAGAACATATAAAAGGAAGTCAGTGGGACACACAATTTTTTGAGATTATTGCTGTTCCGATAACATCCAGAACTGCTGTTCCTTACCCACTTTTTCTTTACCAACTCTTCATTTGCTTTCTCACCTTTCTATCTCACCATCATATTACCAGGGACAGATCACTTCTCAGAAATCCAAACAAATCACTTGAAAAGAGTTTTTGAAATTAGCTCAAGAGCCAAGAAACAGATCTTGTAATGTCACCTAATCTGGACAACATTAAACTAATTAAACATTAGACTGTTGATATGCCGTTTTGATCTTATTCAAAGACTATTATACAATAATACTTGTGCTAATAGGTATTAGAATGTGCAAAACATGTACCTAAAACAGCTCCTTATTTGCTTAAATTGGAATAATTTATCTGAGCTGGAGCTAAACTACATAAGCTTAAGAAAAGCATCCCAAATGTTCATATTCTGGATTCAAGAAGCTTAGGCTGCAGAGAATGTGCTGTAGTAGCAGATTATGATATTTTAAAATAAATAAATGCTCCTAGGAGAGAGTGAAGGACATAAATCCAATGAATAACTAAGTAAGATCTCAGTGCTTTCTAATACATGGCTAGCAAGATTGAGCAATTTATTGAAAAGTTGGTATCCTTCAGAAATATAATCAATATCCTATTTTATGTTCCTTCAGTAAAGATATAGGGAATTTTGCAGAAAAGATGTTGAATGCTGCTTATCAGAATGTCTGGCCTATAACTAATTTCTTTCAACATGGATCACCAAAGCATCAAAAATAGAGAACAAGACCACGTAACTTAACCATTGCAGGAACAAAGCTTTCCTTCCACAGGAAGCAAATCTACTTGATAGAGACTTAGTCAAACTGAATTTTATACAGCTCTTCCAGTATAGAGAACCTCTTGGTAGAACCTTTTTGGTATCAACGGGATAGAAGAAAATGTTTTGCAAAAGCAGAAGATGAAAATGCCTTTTGGGCATTTCCCTGGTGTGAGTATGTTGTTTAAGTTAAAGAATGCTTATGGTTTAATAAATTGTACAAATTATTAAAAGTACATCACCCATTCTCTCATCATGTCCAATATTACTTGTTACAGCTTTTTCAAGCTTGAAAAAACATTAAATGTTTAATGCTATAGTATTTGTAGAAAAGAAAAAAAATGCCTATGCTATGGCATTGGAAAAAGATAGAGCTGTAATTGAGAAATGAATTGAAGGTAAATTTTAATAAGATCAGAAAATAAACTGGGACTTTCTCAATGTGTTAAAGCACTAATTTTCCATATATAGGAAACTTTCTATTCATAAAAAATGGAAAAATTCAAAATAACTTTGAGATAGCACAAGAATTGGACCATTTTCAGGACTGGATTGAAAATGGTATTTCAGTGCCTACACTGAATGTTCTGTTTCAGTGGTGGTGAACCTTTGGCACGTGTGCCAGAGGCGGCACACAGAGCCCTCTCTGTGGGCACGTGTGCTGTTGCCCCAGCCCTGCCTCCCTCCTTGGCCCTCTCCTCACCAGCAGCCCCCCTGGAGGAGAGTCACCCCCGGGCACGGCCCATGCGGAGCAGCGCAGCTAAGGACATGGCAGCTGGGCAGCAGGGACAATGCTCTGCCCTTGCACCCTGTCATGTGCAGATGATGATGCAGGGCACGGGCAGAGGGTGTGGCCACCATGGCACTGCAGGGCCACCTGGGCGATCTGCGGCAGGCCGTGGAGGCGGTAGGTGGCCCTGTGGGTGGGTGGAGCAGTGGTGGAGTGGGGTGCACGGGGCAGGGCAGGGCGAGATGGGTGGGGGCAGGGCAGGGGTGGAGCGGGCGAGGCAGGAGGAGTGGGGGTGGGAGGGGCGGTTTTTGGACACTCGGTGTCTAAAAGGTTCGCCATCACTGTTCTATTTCATTGCTAACAGTATATTAAAAAGAATCAAAACTACCTCAAGCCAGAACACAGGATTTAGGGAAGTGGTGTTATAGGCCCAATTTGGGTTCATGAATTATATGCAGCCTTGATTTTATTTAATAAACTACAGTTGGTTGAGCATACATTTCAGTAAATCATAAATTAGTGTTCCTCAGCTTGTTATCTTTTTAATCTATTATGAGTTCAACTACCATAATATCCCACCCATTTGGGATGCCATAGCTATACACTGGATTCCACAAAGTTTGAGTTCTTAAAAAGTTCAAACCACAGTACAACTTAAAATAGGTAGTCCTCAACTTATAATATTTCGTTTAATGATTGTTTGATGTTACAATGGCACTGAAAAAAGTGACATTGCCATTTTTAACACAATTGTTATAGCATCCCTATGGTCATGTGATCAAAATCCAGATGCTTAGCAACTTGTATTTATGACGGTTGCAGTCCCCTGAGGTCATGTGATCATCTTTTGTGACCTGACAAGCAGAGTCAATGGGGAAGTCAGCTCACATAACAACCATGTTAATAACTTAATAGCTGCAATGATTCACATGACAACTATGGAAAGAAAGGTCATAAAATGGGACAAAACTCACTTAAAAACTCTCTTGCTTAGCAACACAAATGTTGGGCTTAATTGTCGAGGACTACCTCAACAAGGTAGATGTGCGAAACATTTGTCTTAGAAAAGCTGTTTCAAGTTCAAAACAATTTCATTGAAAGTGCTTCATGGTATTGTAACCTTATCAGAAGTGTTTTGAGTTTGAATGTTTCTCAATTTGTAATGATTTGCACATCTCAAGACAGTTCAGTGTGTTAACTCTTGTGAGTCAGTTAGTAAAAGATATAAATCACATTTCCGGGAGAAAAGTTCTTTGTGCATATGTGTCCCCTAAGAAATTGTTTTCTTCAGAAGTGTGCTTCTCATGCCTCCGTGGGAGAATTTTTTTAAAAAAAGTCTCCTTTGAATAAAGCTCATCTCTAATGACTCCATGGATATATCAACAAAATGAAAGGTCTCATTTCTGAAATGAACATTTGTAACATATTAAAGAGGACTAAAGAGTTGCAACTTGAAAAATGCTGGTCATGTTTCAGGAAAAGGATAGACAGATAAAACCCATTTACAATACATACAGTAAATGCAAGAGTGAAACTTTTCCAGCAGATGAACTTAAAACATTCCCTCCTGGTAACTTTGGGCTGTTCTTAAGAGTACAGAGAGAGAAAGGAAGAAGGGGAAAAAAATTTCTTCTTCACTGTTTGTTGGCCAGACAAACAGAGTGAGGGTATTTTCCTTTTGGTGGCTTAATTTAAGCAGAATTTCTAGCAGAATTTTAAAATTCTTTTCTCTTTGGATTAGAGACAATTAACAGTCACATTTAACTCACACACAAAGACTTTGACACACACATACACACAAAGACAAGGAAAAGAGAACAGAAAAGAGAAACAGAAGTCTTAATTTTACATATCCTGGTCATTCCCACCATAAATCTCAGTTAACTCAAATTAGGGAAGGCACAAATCTTAAACATACCACATGGTTGCATAGAAAAAGAGAGAGAGAAAAAAAGAGAGAGAATCACTATTTCTTATTTTCCCTTTTAAGTACCTTTATTTAGCCAAATTGGTTTCCCAGCAAAGCCCTGAGCAAAGTCCATTTTTTTTATAGTTTCTCTACCTATCTCTTTTTCATACCTGCCTGAACGGGTAGCTGATTCCCATTCCAGGCCTCAAGCAAGCTTTTACTGGGGAACCTATTTCGACCCTCAAACTAGAACATCCCATGATTCCCCTATTTCCGATATAGGGGTTCACTTCGGCTTAGTTGGGTCTGGCGCACTTGAAGTCTTCTTGTGAGACTGCTGCCTACAACCACAGTTTTTGGACCAAAAAGGGGCCTGCGGAGCACTCTGGAATCCCTAACAGAGTATGTGTCACTCCTTCAGGGATTCTCTACCACAGTTTAAGAGCAAAAAGGGGTCTTCGAGGACTCATCTGCTCCCCTAGAGAGTATGGGTCACTCAGTTACTGCCTTTACCTACACAACCACAGTTTTCAGACTTCCAATGTCCGGGAGGACCTCTGCTTGCTTTCAGAGATATGAGTCGCTCCTAGCCCGGGGCTTAACTTCCTAACTTGGGGCTTTGCTTACAGGGCCTTACCAGCTGGTCTACTCACACACAGAGAGACATACACACATTTCTCTCACTCCCCTGGGCTTTAAAGTTAAAATTTAGAGGTACTCACCTTCACCTTCTTTCCAAAGCAGCCCTTGAGCTCAAACCCAAAACTCCCTTTACTACCCTGGCTCCACATGGGCAGGGCCTGGGAAACCCATCCACAGACACAAGGGGTCTGCTGCTGGCAAGATGGGGCTTACCAGTCTCAGTCCACTGGAGAGGTTAGCTTGGAGTCCCATCCTGGGTGCCAAATTGTTGAGGGAAAAGTCTTCATCATGGTTCAGTCCAAGCTGGGAATAAACAATATGGCGACTGCTTTAGAAAGAAGGTTGTAGTTTATTGGAGAGGACAGAAAGATGGCTCTGGAAGAAAAGAGAGAGAGAGAGCACATGTAGAGAGTGGGTTTTTATACCCTCTGGAGCCTTTTGTTTGGAGTTGTTCCTGTGGCATGAACTTTGACCTGAGTCTGAGTGTGCCCTTTGGCATCTGTGGGTTAATCCTATTATGTCCTGTCTTAGAGTTTGTATGTAGATTTTAGGTGTCTTTGTCTTCCTAAGGTTCTAGCTGGGGGCCTCCAACCTTCCTGGATTATTTACATCTGCATTTCTACAGAGCTGGTTTCTGCTTGGGGGAGGGAGACTTGGTGCTATTAAAAAAAACTGGGCGTGCTTTTCTGCCTCTTTAAGATCCTTTGAGGAAATATATTTTTCTGCCCTTTTAATATTTCCTTCTCTGGGGGGCTGACTTCCCTCAAAGGGAAAGACAGTTCAAAGAACGTGTATGCAGAGATAGTGAAAGAGTTTCATTGTAGTGATAGAGAAAACAAAGAGGCAGCCCACAGCATCTTCCCCCCTCCCTTCCAGGAGTATGGCAGAACCCAGAGGAATAGAAAGAATAGAATTAGAAAGAGCTCCTTAAACAATGTGGGTTCTGACATCTTGCCCCCCTTTAAAAAAAGAGAGATCCACCTGTGGGAAAACAGAGACAAATAAAGATATAGGTTAGTCCGGTTTGTTTGGGTATTCTGTGTGAAAGTTCTTAAGCAGCTTAGGGGCTTTAATATGGCGTTTGTGGACCCACTCATTTTGGGAGGACGGAAGATGTTTCCATGCTACTAGGTATTGAGTGGAGCCATGGTATTTTCTGGAATCTAATATTTCTTTAATTTTGAAATGTTGTTCCCCTTCTACCATAATGGGAGGAGGGGGAGGAGCAACAGTTGGTCTTTTTTTTTTTTTTTTTTTTTGAATGTTTTTTTTTTTTTTTATATATATTTTTATTTTTTTAAAGACAACAAAACATAACACACATAAACATACAATGTATACTCCTTTTTTTTTTTAAACAGCAATTTCGTAACTGTAATCTTCTGTTATTTACATTTTCCCCCTTTATTCTTCTTTTTTAAAAAATATTTGTCCTTGTTGTCCCATTGTTTCTTATTTCCATTTTCTTCATTCATACTATATTTCATATTAAGAATAATACATATTATTACTATACATTATTGTACATTATTATACACACATTTTCCCTTTCTTGACCTTTCTGCATTTATTTTCATTTGTTATTTCTAGTCTCCAACCAATCATACCACTTATTCCATATTACATAGTACTCTGTGTCTTCCCTTTCTTTTATCTCTTTTGTTAATTTGTCCATCTCCGCACAGTCTAAGATTTTCCTTATCACTTCTTCCTCTGATGGTGTATTCTCATTTTTCCAGAACTGTGCGTAGACTATTCTTGCTGCCGTTGTTATATGTAAGATTAAGTACCGTATTTCTTTACTGTATTTTCTATTTAAGATACCCAGCAGAAAGATCTCTGGTTTCCAATCTACAGGTTGATCTATTATTTCTACCATCCATCTTCTTATTTTAGTCCAGTATTTTTTTGCAACGGGGCATGTCCACCATAGATGGTAATATGTTCCATGTACCTTTTTACATTTCCAGCATGTCGGTGAGTTGTTCTGGAACATCTTAGCAAGCTTTGCTGGTGGAAGATGCCATCTGTAAAACATCTTCAACTGATTTTCCTTGAATGCCGCAGACATAGTCAATTTTATGTTTGTTTCCCATATTTTTTCCCATTTCGCCAATTCTATGTTGTATCCGAAATTTTTTGCCCATCTAATCATTGTGTCTTTGACAACCTCATCTTCCATTTTATATCTCAGTAGATATTTATATATATTACTAATTAATTTTATTTCTGTTCCATGTATAATTTTATCCAATTCTTGCGATTCTTTTTGTATTTCGTATAATTTTTTGTCCTCTGTATATTTAGATTGGATTTGTGTGTATGTCCACCAATCAATCTCTCTGCCTACATCTTGTTCCAATTCTTGTTTTGTTTTCAGATTTCCCTGTTCATTTACCAATTCCTTGTATCTAATTATCTTATTTATGTCCAGTAGGTTTGGGTGTTTCAGAGCTTCTGTTGGGGATAGCCACATTGGAATTCTTATATAATGTTTTTGTTTTATCTTTTCCCAAGTCTGTAGCAATGCATCCCTAACTATATGTCTTCGAAAGTATCTATGTACTTTATATTTTTCGTCCCATAGAAATGCATGCCACCCCGCTTGCAAGTCGTGTCCTTCAAGTGTTAAAATTCTAGTATTTTCCAATTTCATCCATTCTTTTAGCCAAGTTAGGCTTGATGCTTGGTAATATATTTCCCACTCTGGTAATGCCAATCCCCCTTTATCTTTCGTATCTTGCAAGAGTTTTAATTTAATCCTAGGTTTTTTCCTTTGCCATATAAATTTAGTAACCAATTTATTTAATTCTTGAAAGAATGTTTTCCCTAGTTTTATTGGAATAACTTGGAACAGGAATAATATTTTTGGCAATATATTCATTTTGATCGTTGCAATCCTCCCTAAAAATGAAATTTGTAGGTTTTCCCAATTTTCTAAATCTTTTTTTATCTGGTGTAGTATTTTATCATAATTATCCTCCTTAATTGAGGAGCACTTCGCTGTAAGCCAAATCCCTAAATATTTTATTTTTTTTGTTACGCTTATTTTTGTTTTATCTTCCAATTCGCTTTCCTGTGCCTTTGTAAGATTTTTGGTTATTAATTTGGATTTATTCTTATTAATCTTAAGTCCGGCTACCTCACCAAATTCTTCTATTTTTTGAATTAATTTAGGGCCGGTTTCTAATGGGTCTTCCAAAATAAATACCAAATCATCAGCGAAGGCTTGGACCTTATATTCTTCCTTCTTAATTTTTAAACCCTTTATTTCTTGATCCTCTCTAATTTTTGTCAAGAGTATTTCTAATGATAAAATAAATAGAAGAGGAGAGAGTGGGCACCCTTGTCTTACTCCTTTAGTTATCTCAATTTTTTCTGTCATTTCGTCATTCATAATTACCCTAGCTGTTTGTTTAGTATATATTTTCTCAACCATCTTTCCAAATTTTGTCCCAAATTCCATGTAGTTCAGTTGTGTTATAATAAATTTCCAGTTCAAATTATCAAATGCCTTCTGGGCATCAAGGAAAACCAGTGTAGCTTGTCTTTCAGAGTGGACTTCATAAAATTCTAAGGTGTTCATTATTATCCTCATATTGTTTTTTATCTGTCGTCCTGGTAGAAATCCATTTTGATCTGGGTGGATGTAATTATTCAAGATTTTTTTAATCCTTTCTGCTATTATTGTTGCAAATGTCTTATAATCTGTATTCAGTAAAGAAATCGGCCTATAGTTTTGAATTTGTTGCAGGTCTGAATCTTCCTTAGGGATGAGAGTAATAATTGCTTCAGTCCAAGATGGCGGTATCTTCGCCTCCTCCAGCACCTCATTACAAATCTCCAACATTATCCATTGTAGTGACTCTTGTATATTTTTATAAAACTCAACCGGAATTCCATCTGGTCCTGGTGATTTATTATTTTTTTGTTTTTTCAATGCTGTTTCTAGTTCTATTGCGGTTATTGGTCTATTCAACATTTCCTTTTGTTCTTCTGTGATTTTGCTCATTTTTGCTGCCTCTATATATTGTTTAACTTTATCATCTGCTATATCTTCCTGATAGTATAGCTTTGAGAAGAAATTTTGTATTATGTTCTTTTTCTCTTCCCGTCTATATTGTACTGTTCCACTTTCATCTTGTAGTTGATGTATTGCTCTTTTACCTTTTTCTTTTTTTAATTTATAGGCCAACCATCGACCGGTTTTATTCGCGTTTTCAAAGTAATTTTGTTTCGCCATCCTAATTTTCTGTGCCATTTCTTTTTGTGTTGTCAGATTAATCTTGTGTTTTATAATATTCCATTTTTCCTTTATCTTTTTGTTTTGTGGCAGCCCACAGCATCTTCCCCCCTCCCTTCCAGGAGTATGGCAGAACCCAGAGGAATAGAAAGAATAGAATTAGAAAGAGCTCCTTAAACAATGTGGGTTCTGACATCTTGCCCCCCTTTAAAAAAAGAGAGATCCACCTGTGGGAAAACAGAGACAAATAAAGATATAGGTTAGTCCGGTTTGTTTGGGTATTCTGTGTGAAAGTTCTTAAGCAGCTTAGGGGCTTTAATATGGCGTTTGTGGACCCACTCATTTTGGGAGGACGGAAGATGTTTCCATGCTACTAGGTATTGAGTGGAGCCATGGTATTTTCTGGAATCTAATATTTCTTTAATTTTGAAATGTTGTTCCCCTTCTACCATAATGGGAGGAGGGGGAGGAGCAACAGTTGGTCTTAATGGTGACTGTTGCTCGCGTTTTAGAAGGCTGCAGTGGAAAATTGGATGAATTTGTCTGAGGGACTTTGGGAGTTCTAACTCTACTGTGACAGGATTTATGATTCTGACAATGTGGAATGGTCCTACATATTTGGGTCCCAGTTTCTTGGAAGGTTGTAAGGATTTTAGGTATTTGGTAGGTAAACCTTCTCCACTACACTAAAAGGTTTTGGTTCAACTCTCTTTTTATCTGCTTGCTTTTTATCTGCTTGCCTAGCCTCATCTAAGGCTTTTCTGACTACTGGCCAGATATTCTTTAGTTGTGCAATCCACTCCTTTAACAATGGGATTTCAGGGTCCATTGAGGGGAGTTCAGGCATTGTGGCTACTTGGAAAGGAGTGTAGCCCGTGCTGGAATGGACGGCGTTGTTGTAAGCAACTTCTGCAAACAGAAGTAGGTCTGTCCAATTGTCTTGCTGGTAATTAATAAAGCATCTTAAATATTGTTCCAGTACTGAGTTCGACCGTTGAGTCCCACCATTCATTTGTGGATGATGACTGGATGACAATCCCTAGGTGGTTCCTAACAGGCTTAGGAACGCTTTCCAGAACTCCGATGTGAATTGTACTCCTCTGTCAGATATGATGTATTGAGGGGCTCCATGATGTTGATATATGTGTTGAACAAACAGTTTTGCGAGTGTCTTTGCATTAGGAATCTTTGCACAGGGAATAAAATGTACTTGTTTGGAGAATAAGTCTGTCATGACCCAGATGACTGTGTTTCCGCTACTCTCAGGTAATTCCATAATAAAATCCATAGAGATCTCCTTCCAGGGTGCTGAGGGGGTTGCTACTGGCTGTAGTAATCTGGGTGAGTTCCCTTGTTGTCTCTTTGCTGAGCACAAATCGGGCAGCTGGCCACGTAGCTTTCAATGTCCTTTTTTATCGAAGGCCACCAGAATTGCCTTTTAATTAAGTACAATGTTTTTACAAACCCAAAATGGCCTGCAGATTTCGAGTCATGGCACAGTTACATGAATGTTAGTCTCTGGCTTTTGGGTAGGTATAATTTTCCTCCCACCCATGGTAGTCCATTCGTGATGGTGCATAGGTTCTTATGGCTCAGGAACCATTCATCGGCTTCTAGTGCCTTTTTGAACTCGATTCCCGCTTCACTTGCTAAAGGTTTTTGGAGTTTGGCTTGTGCTCGGGTAGTAACCTGTGCTGCCAGCTGTTTGTCTGGCATAAGTGGTTTTGTTACATCAGTTCACATACTGTTGTATTGTGGCATTCAGGACAATGCGCCTGCTAGAAAGTTTTTCCCTCCCGGGAGGTGTTTTAACATGAAGTTAAATTAGTGGAAATGTTGCAACCACCCCACTTGTTTGGGGGTTAATTTCCGGGGTGTTTTTAGTGCTTCCACGTTTTTGTGGTCGGTCCACACTTGGAAAAGAATTTTGTTCCCCTCCAGGAACAAAGTGAGGAGAGCCCATCGCACTGCATATGCCTCTTTTTCCCAGACTGCCCACCTCTGTTCCGTCTCTGTGAGTCTCCTTGATGTATATGGACAGGGTTGTAGTGTTCCCTCATCATTTTCCTGCAAAAGTACAGCCCCCACAGCCACATTGCTGACATCTGCCTGAATCACAGAAGGTTTGTCAGTGTCGGGATGCCTTAGAACCGGTTCTATGGAAAAAAGTTTTTTAAGCCTCTCGAATGCGGCTTGATATTCCACTGTCCATTTTAACGGTTGGCTTGGCTTGGGCTTTCCTTCCCCCCTGGTTTTCAGTAAGTTCATAATCGGCAGCACTATTTGGGCAAAGGAATGAATGAACTGCCGATAAAAGTTAGCAAACCCAAGGAAACTCTGCAATTGCTTCCTTGTGCAGAGCGGAGCCCATTCTAACACAGCTCGGACCTTCTTGGGGTCCATTTCTATGCCATTTGGTGATATGCGATATCCCAGATAATCAATTTTATCCTTATGAAATTCTCACTTGGATAGTTTGGCATAAAGGTGAATCGCCCACAGTTTGTTTAGGACTGCTCTGACAGTTTGACATGTTCATCCATGGTCTCAGTAAATATAAGGATGTCATCTAAGTAAACGAGTACCTCTTTGTACAGGTGCTCCTGTACTACATCATTTATCAGCTGCATAAACACTGTGGATGCTCCTTGTAGGCCAAAAGGTAGAACTTGGTAACACCCTAAGGGGCAATGGAATGCTGTCTTCCACTCGTCCCCCTCTTTTATTCTGATTCGGTAGTAAGCTTCCCTCAAGTCCAGTTTTGTGAAAATCTTCCCTTTCGATAGGTGGGACAGCATGTCTTTCACGAGGGGGAGAGGGTACAGATTGCTTTCGCTTATTGCGTTTAGAGCTCTATAGTCCACGCAGAAGCAAAGTGTCCCATCTTTTTTCTCTTGGAACAGCACAGGAGCGGCTGTTTTTGGCTTTGCCAGCTGAATAAAACCCCTTTCTAAATTTTTATCTATGAACTTCTGCATTTCCTCCAATTCTTGCAGGCTCATGGAGTACAATCTAGGCTTGGGGAGTTTCGCGCCTGGTCGAATTTTTATCGCACAGTCTGTGAGCCAGTGAATCGGCAGTTCATCAGACCTTTCCACGCTGAACACTTCAGCCAGGTCTCTATACTCGTCCGGTATCTTGGGTAGTTCCTTTCCCCCCCCACCGCAGCTTTCTTGGCTGGGGTTTCCCCATCTCAGAGCTGGGCTGGTGCCTTGGTTGATTCCCCTTTCGGGAATCTGAGTTCAGCCATTCTCTAGTCCACCCACAGGTTCCACTTGGTCAGCCATGCCATGCCCAGAATAATGGGGCATTCCATGCCGGGGTCACCACAAATGTTATCGTCTCTACATGGTCCCCTATGGTGAGTTGAACTGGTAGCATTGCTAGCGTGGTGGGCATCCCCCCTGCTATGGACCCATCTAATTGACCGAAAGAGATCGGTTTCTTCAGCCTTCTCACCAGAATTCCTAAGTTCCCCACTAAAGTTGGGCTTATGAGGCAGCGGGTGCAGCCAGAGTCAATGCCCTGACTTCTACTGCTTCAGGCATGCCAGGGGCTAACAGTTCTACTGTCTGGATGAGGGGCACAATGGGTTCACTTACCAGGGGTTCATCTTTGGAGTTGTCGTCGGGTGAGTTGGACATTCCTCCTGGGTTGGTTGAAGTTCCCTTTCCTCATTGGGCTGAGGCAGGGAACTCGACGACTGGGGTCTTCCCGGGTTTTCCAGCTGGAGCCCGGTCAGGTTTTCTGGTAGGGATACGTGAGTGGCACTTGGTGCGGTGACCCTCTTTCCTGCCTTTGAAACATCCTGAGGTTTTCTTAGTGGCTGATGGTTGTTTTTCAGAATCGTGGGTGGACTCTGGATGACGACTTCCCCATGATCTCCCCCCTCGGTGCTGTCTCTTGGCCAGGTCGATCTCTGCTTCTTCAGCTAGGATGTACCACTCTTGCAATCGATGAGGGTCTCCCCGAGGGAGGCAGGCATCATAGAGGTCGTAGTTTAGCCCATCCTTGAAATGGCTGAGCAGAATGTCCTCTGGCCAATTCAGCTTGCTGGCCAGAGCTCGGAACTCCTGGGTGTATTCAGCCACTGGTCGCCTGCCCTGTTTCACCGTCTTTATTCGCTACTGGGCTTTCCGGTCAGCTAAGGGGTCTTTGAAACAATGCCTGAGGGAAGCCATGAATTGATTAAAATTTAGTAGCTCCGGTGCATCTGCATAATGGAGGTCTATGACCCAGTCCACTGCAATGCCATCCAGGGCTGCTTGTACAATGCGAACCCTGGCTTGGTCACTTGGGATGTCACGGCTGTATTCCTACATATAATTTTGCACCTGAGTCAGGAAGTATCCCAGGTGCCGTGCTTCTCCATGGTACTTTACATCCAGGGGTGGGAACTTCTGGATGGATCGGTGCCTCTTCTTCCACTTGTGTCGTCTCCCCTCTCTGTCTGCAGTGGCTGCTTGATGAGGGGTGGCTGCAGCAGCAGCAACAGCTGCAGTTTCAGTGTTACCTTTGGAGGGGTCTGGAACCTCGGGTTCGGCTTCACCTTCGTTGGCCCTCTCGGTGGATCCCAGGTGAATGGTGACTCGGTATGGTTCAGCTTTCTCTTCCTTCATGGAGTCGAGGGCTATTTTCATCATGCCGATTGTCTGTTCCAACAGTCAGCTGGAGTGCATCGGTCGGTCTTCCTCGTCTTCGCTAAAATGGAGGGACTTCTCCATCTCCACCTTCCAGCCCGACTGATGACTGCCTCATCTGAGCATCACCTTTCTGGCCTTCTTCTCCCAGTCTTCCTTCTTCCCAGTGCCCATCGACCACCTGGGCTTGTGGTGGCATTCTGCGACCACCTCCTCTTCCGAGGAGCTCGAGGATCTGGAGCTGGATTATTTGCAGGGGTCTGCTTGGCGGGAGGCTTCCCCCCCCATTGCAGGCTCCTCTCTTTCTATTCCATTGTCTGACATGATTTGCCAAGTCCCCTGGTAAGAGTCTTCCTTCCGGGCTGACTGTTTCTGCAGATCCTGTCTAATGTCAGGGCCCACTTCAAAACCTCATCCTAAGAAAGCAGAACTTATGGAAGCAGTTTCTTCCAAAAGGAACTTTTATTAGGAGAAGCTGATAGCAGGCATAATAGACAGGATCTGAGGGTTTCCCACTCAAATCAATAGGTTAAAAGAGTCCCAAGCAAACCCCACCCCAATAGTTCATCTGGTCAGTTCAAATGGGCCAATCCCCAGGTGTTAAGTCCATTGTGGGAAAGAGCTGATAACGCCAGTCTGTCTCAGGCTTCTAGCGGTGTTTGTTGGGTCTTCGCACCTTCCTTCCGAAACAGGAGATAAGCCAGATGCCCGGAGATACATTCCTTTCTCCCCCCCCCCTTGAGCTGACATCAAGGGAAAGACAGTTCAAAGAGATAGCAAAAGAGTTACATTGTAGCGATAGAGAAAACAAAGAGGCAGCTCGCAGTGTCTTCCCCCCTCCCTTCCAGGAGTATGGCAGAACCCAGAGGAATAGAAAGAATAGAATTAGAAAGAGCCCCTTAAACAATGTGGGTTCTGACACACCCTGTTCCATGCCCAAGGGAGACCTCCTCCATCACCCTGCAAGCAGAGGTGGGGGGGGGGAAGGCAGGCAATCCAGACATGCTGCACAGAGGCAGCAAGCAAAGGTGGGGGGGAAGCCTTCCCCTCCCTGTCTCCGCTTGCTGCCTCCATGCAGCAAGGCATCAGCTTCAGTTGGTGCTTTGGAGAACCTCCTCCATCACCCTGAGGAGTGTGAGCATGGTAAAATCTGAACAGCTGAAGTGAGGAGCCGAGAGAGAAAACCTCAGCATTGGATTGAAAAAAACTTTGAAAAACCAGAGACGGGAAGACCAGGAGTGGATTTATCAGATTTAGGAAACCTGCAGGACAACTGCAGAGACCCGGGCAGACCACGTGTTTGCCCGGGACCAGATGTAGAGACCCGGGCAGACCACATGTCTGCCTGGGACCCAGACAGGCTGTCTCCAGCCTCGCGCACATGCGCGAGGCGGGAGAATAGCCTGCATTCATTGGTTGAGCCTCCCCTTGCAGGGGAAGTATAAAAGGGCATGTTGCCATTTTCTCCTTTGTTTCTGTTCAGTGCATGTACACAATAAAGATCATCTTTTGCACCAACTGCCTCGTCTTCATGTCTGCGTTGTGAACAGAACAGCTATCATGTCTCCCCTATTTCTTCTTTTCTTTAGACTAGCCAAAACCCAAGTCCTGCAGCCGTTCTTTTTATGTTTTAGTCTCCAGGCCTTTGATCATCTTAGTTGCTCTTCTCTGAATTTTATAAAGCGGTACTAATACTTCACGTGATCTTGATTCTATGCCTCTGTTTATACAACCCAGGATTGCATTAGGTTTTTTGGTTGCTGCTGCACACTGCTGGCTCATAGTGATCGTCCACTAGGACTGCAAGGTCCTTCTCACGGTTACTGTTTTTAAGCCAGGTCTCGCCCAATCTGTACTTGTACCTTTGATTTTTCCTGCCTAAATGTAAAACTTTGCTTTTCTCCACATTGAAACTCATTTTGTTGGATAGGGCCCATTATTCAAGTTTGTCTAGATCTTTTTGGATCCCAAGTTTGTCTTCTGGGGTGTTGGCTACTCCTGCCCGTTTGGTGTCAAATTTGATGAGTTCCCCTTCAATTCCCTCGTCTAAGTCATTGATAAAGATATTGAAAAGTACTGGGCCTAAGACAGAACCTTGTGGTACCCCACTGCTTACTTCTCTCCATGTGGATGTGGTGCCATTGAGGACTAGTCATTGAGTACTGTTTCCCAGCCAGCTACAGATCCATCTGGTGGTGATGTTGTCTATTCCACCTTTTTCTAGCTTACCAAGGAGTAGGTTGTGGTCTACTTTATCAAATGCCTTACTGAAATTTAAATATACTACGTCCACAGCATTTTGCTGGTCTACTAGTTTAGTCACTTTATCTAAGAATGAAATAAGATTGGTTTGGCATGATCTTTTTTTAACAAATCCGTGCTGGCTACTAATTATGACATTGTTTGCTTCTAGTTGTTCGCAGATCTGTTTTTTGATTATCTTTTCTAGGATCTTTCCAGGTATTAATATTAAACTGATCGGTCTGTAGTTTCCTGGGTCCATTTTTTCCCCTTTCTTGAAGATGGGAACCACATCAGCCCTTTTCCAATCCTTAGGTACTTCCCCGGTGTTTCAGGATTTATGAAAGATGTGGTGTAATGGTTCTGAGATAACATCTGCCAGCTCCTTCAGAACTCTGGGATGTAATCTGTTGGGTCCCAGTGATTTATACTCGTCAAGGTCGGATAGGTTTTCTCTTACCATTTTCTTGCTTATTTTAATTTTTGTTTAATGTCCTGATCTTGTTTCAGGTCTTTGACGATGCATTGCTCTGTTGAGCTATGTGTATTGTTTGGTTTGTGTGTGACCAACTTACAGATACTTCTTGTTTGATAGCATGTTTTTCTGCCTCTTCTATATCTTCTCTGTTGAATATAGATTCTAATGCTGCTATAAATTCTGTTTGTGTGATGTCTCACGTGTTACACCTGTCATCATGTTCAAGTATTCATAATTCCTGCTGGCTTAATTGTTTGTTCAATAAATTATGAACAATGTTCACCCAGGTTTCAGAGAATGGCTTTAATATTTGAATTTTATCCCTTTTAGCCTTCCAGAGGGCCATGAAGACCCAGTTCTTCCTCCAAGCATTGGACTAGGATGGGGAGTGGTATGCTGGTTGGTCTGGCATCTGGGGGCAGGGGAAAGATACTTCTATTTTTAATTATGTTTTTGCAAATTGTTCTGAGTTTCCGAGAGTCAATATATGATACAGGCCATATAAGTCCTGTAAATAAATAAATTATCTCATTTGCATAGCAGTTTAGATTGCTTTTTCAATATCAAGACAACTTTTGGAACTACTAGTAGTCCTTGCTTAATGACTGCCCAAAATTATGACTGTTGAAAAAGAAATTTTACAACTGGTCCTTGTACTTACGACTGTCCTGTGGACATGTGATCACATTTGTGTATTTCACAGGTAACGTCTGACAAGCAGAGTCAATGGCAGTAAAATTGCAAATGGCAATCACATGTTAACTCACTTAATGACCATGATAGCAGTGAGATCATAAGTCCATCACGATCATGTGATAACTTGCTTAAGAACCATATTGCTTCGCAATAGAGTTGCTGGTTCCAATTGGGGTTGTTAAACAAAGATTACCTGTAGCTTCGTTGAATTCACAAGAGCTTAAAAATGATTCTGGAACTTCTCTATTAGGCCAAATCCTTAAACAATTATCCTTACAATTATGTAAGCCCCACTGTACAGAATAGTCTTTCTGTGAGTAGTAGATTGTACAATAGCCTGAAGCAGATTGGTCTTTTATAATAACAAAGTACAGTTGTTAACCTCTCATGTCACAGAGATATAACATACATTTCAGTCTTCACCATGCCTAGATTTGAAACTAGAAAGAAAGATAGGCACACAAATCTTGAATATTATAGTTAGTAGTTGCTTGTTTTCTGCTACAAGTGCCGCTGTTCTAGTATGTGTAATAAAACTAGTGTATCAAGAACTATGGTCTTGAATCTCTGCCTGCAAACCTTCTTATTCAAGTATTGATCTGAGTGTAGAATGATGCTTCTCTGCAAACATGCCTAATTTTTAACATACTGAGTTTATTCCATATAACAACTTAGTTTTACAAAATACTACAGTGAAAAACAATCATATAAGTAGATTGATAAATACAAAATGTGTTTACTACGATAGGGAATCAATTATTCTTAAAATAATTGCTATTTATTTGCAGTGCATTGATTCACCAGTATGATGAAAGTAGTCCTTGCCAGTTTGGAACATGTATTAAAATTATCAGCAAATGAAGTTTGAATTGCATTAGTAACTAATATGAATGCAAATGTATAACCGGTAATGGCAAACTAACTTAAATCTTCCAAGTGTTTCTATGAAATAATAGCTGTTTGGTGCCACCTAGTGGTTACTTTGCTCTTAAAATGGCTTTTTGTCATTCTTGTTTTTATTTTCTCATAGAGATATAATTCAAACTAATTTATTTCTGAATTGTATATATGATTGGTTTGCAAATTAGTCATCATATGTGTATTATGAAATTATAATCTGAATCAATCTTTATTTAGTTTAGCTAGATAATTTTTATATATTTTTTATTCATTTATTATTTATACCCTTTCTTGTACCATTTTATATGCACACCATCCAAAATTGTTGTTTAGTCACTGGCATTTGTGTATTTAATTCCTTTCATATGAAGTTGGGTTCTTTCTGTCTCTCTGTCTTTCTGTCTTCATAGAGCTAACGAAATGAAACATTTCAGTCTCAAGTGACAAAGCTGCAAATAAAAAGTGAAAGTATCAAGCAATTGAAAGCACACTGGTGTGCAAGAAGATCAGCACTATTTAAGTTATTTAATTATTATTTAATTTCTTAATAATTAGCTGAAGCCAAAACAGTGGCATGGCAAAAAGCTAGGAACAAAATCACTGGACCTTTTGGAGACAGAATTAAAAAGATCATATAAAAAATCTTTTTTGATACCATTCCAGAGTGGCACATAGTTATTTTTAAACAAGTTTGTATTTGAATTGGATAATGTAACCCCCAAATATTTCACATTTTTCTCAACCCTAAAACCCGACTTTTTAGTCAATATATTACCATCCTATCCAGTCATATTCTTAATCAACATTGATGTTTTCTGCTTACTAATTTTAAAACTGGCCAAGGACCAAACTTTGTCTTTGCCTTTGTCTTTTAAATGCAGATGGACTGCTGAATCTTGTCCTGATGGGTTTGTTCTCCTACATTGTGCCATGCATTTATGAAGTGGTTGTTTTGTTTCCCCAATGTACAGATCTCCACATGGCTCACTGCATTGTACTGCATATACCACGTTGCTCAGTTTGTATCTGGATGTTTTATCTACTAAAGCAGGGCTTTTCAACCTGTGGTACGCGTACCACTTGTGGTACATTAACAAGTGGCAGGTGGTACCCAGCCCTGCCTAGCCAAGTGTAGTAGAGGAGGGAAAGAGCCAGCACAGGCAAGGACTTACAGTGAGAGAGTCCTCTGGAGCTGCAGAGTGGCTGGGTGAGACAAAGGCCCCAGGCTCACTTCTGGCTCACCCTCCCCCATGAGAAAGGAGGAGGAGGTGGGTGGAGACCTATAAAAGGAGGCAGTTTGGGCGGGAGAGGGAGAGAGAGAAAAAAGCAGCAGCCTTGGGTGGAGGCGGAGTCAGCTCTAGCTGCACTGAAAGGGAAGGAGGAGGAGGGTGGGAGGGAGAGGAGATCAAATCAAGCAGGCCGGCCATGAGCTGATTTGCAACTGCTGTGGCAGCCACCTGTGCTGGCAGCAGCAAACAGGCAAGAAATGCAGTGGGGGAGGGGTCGCCCTCCAAGAGGAATGAAAAGTAGCAATGGCTGGAGGTGAGGCACGGAAAAGGGAGGGAGGGAGATGGAGAATGGAAGGATTCTTATGTGCTTTTGTAACTTTGAAGTTCTGGGATTTGTGCAATGTGGGCTTTGTGTTCTTAAGGAGTGTTTGGCAATTTCTATTTGGCTGATGGCTGATGGCTGATGTCTCGTGTTAGCTTCTATTGCTCTGCTATTGTTAGCTGTAAGTTTTGCTGCAAGGGATTTTGAAGTATTTTTCTCCTGAATGGATTTTTCCTGTAGATTCCTTTACTTATGAATGGAGCCATTTGGGGAGGCTGGCTTAGCCGGCAACCAATACTTACTACATTTTTTTTCTTCCTTAAGTGCCGGCTGCCGGCTCCTTACTTTCCTTTCTAGCCAGTAGCTTATTCTTAAAGGGGAATATGCCTTTTTAAGCTAGTTCACTCAGCAGTTTGTCTTTTCTGTTTCTGGAGGCTTTTCCTTGTTTGATGAATATATGGAAGAGAGAAAATATGGGGGGGGGGTTCAAATTCTTCCTTCAGAAGGAGGTGGGCATGAGAAAGAGGGAGGCAGGGAAGGAGGGAGGGAACTTAGCACTTGGCCACCAGCAGCCCTGCCATTGACTTTGTCAAAAGGTTGCAAAAGGGGATCACATGACCCTGGGACAGTGACCATCATAAATATGAATCAGTTGCCAAGTATCCAAATATAAATCACATGACCCTGGGCATGCTGCAATGGTCATAAGTGTGAAAAATGGTCATAAGTCATTTTAGTGCAATTGCAACTTTGAACAGGGTGTTTTTTTGGTCATCACGTTTTTGACACCTTGCTAGGTGGTACTCGAATATTGCCATATCCTAAAAGTGGTACAATCGGTGAAAAGGTTGAAAAGCCCTGTACTAAAGGACAATGCCATTGACAAGCCACAATATTACTGTATTTTCCCTGGGGAAGCCACCCATGCATGTATGGACTCCCCAAAATCCACAAAGAAGGAACTCCACTCAGACCAATTGTCAGCAGCATCAACTATGTCACCTACAACATTGCAAATCATCTAACCACCTTATTAACTCCTCTAGTTGGCAATACCACCCATCACATCAACAATTCACAGGACTTTGTCAGTAAGGTTTGGAAACTAAAACTGGACCCGGATGAGAACATGGTTTCGTACAATGTGACTTTCCTCTTCACCTGCATTCCAACAACTGAAGTGAAGAAACAGCTGCTACAAGACAGCACCTTAGGTGACAAAACCAACCTCAGCCCAGACCACATATGTGCCATGCTGGATCTTTGCCTGACCACTATCTATTTTAAATACAATGAAGATTTTTACAGACAAAAACACAGCTGTGCCATGGGTTCACCTGTGTCCCCCATTGTGGCCAATCTCTACATGGAAGCAGTAGAAACCAGAGCCCTAAACTGCTTCACAGGAATTCCACCCACTCACTGGTATAGGTGGACGATACTTGGGTCAAGATCAAAGCACAGGAATTGGAAGCATTTAGCAAACATATCAACTCAGTGGACAGATACATCAAATTCACACAGGAAGATGTTAAGCAAAATAGTTTAGCCTTCTTGGACTGCGCAGTACACATTAAGGAAAACAGAAGCCTTAACATTGAACTTTACAGAAAACCCACAAACATAGATTAATATTTACATTTTCTCACCACCTACTGGAACACAAAATGCTGAAGACCTGCCTACCAGCAAAGATGGGAAAGAAAAAGAACTAAAACACATCAAGGAAGCCCTTAGAACTTGTGGCTATCCCAAGTGGGCCTTCATCAAATCCCCAAAAAGACCCAGCAGGAGTGCCTCCATAACAGACAAAGAAGAAAAAATAAATGAAGCAACATAGTCATTCCATACATTGCAGGAATACCAGAAAAGCTCAGAAGAATCTTCAGCCTAATCAATTATCCCAAGTAGGCAAACTTGGATAGAAATAAATAATGAAATAAGTCATATGGAATTGCATTTTAATTTTATTTAAAAAATAAAATCGTACAAAATCTCACAGGCTGCTATAGGAAAGAACATTTTGAATAAAGAATACCTGATGAAGGTAAAATGAAAGAATCAAGGTGGATTCAGAACAAACTACCTTTTGTTAAATTTTATTTCTCAATGATACATTGGTTATGTCTGTGCATATAAATTAGATTTCATGTACAGCTAACTATCTTGGATAGCAATAAAGATATAGTAGTTCCCTCCCTTTGACCTATTTTCATAGCCTGTCAGACTTTGTATCTAAGTTAATACAAAGGGCTGAAAAAGACAGCTACAAAGAAGTTGATACCAATTATTATATTTCTTTTAAAAAATGGTCAACTGAAACGCTGATGTACATGGAGAAGTTGGGAAAAAGAATGTGGACATTATACATCCCTCACAGGGAAAAGTATGGTAAAGAATTAATATGCAGGTTGGTACAAGGACAGTTCAAATTATTTATTTATTTAAAATGTTTATATAGCTGCCCATCTTCTAATTTAACAAACTCTGACCCCCAATCAAAAATTCAAAGAACATGAAAACATATTACAATTATAAAAACCCAACACATTAAAAATAAAAAAAACTGGTGCCAAATCAAGCTTCTGATATGCAGTCTTCTCATCTTATTCCAGCACTTGGGGGGAAAAACCAGGTCTTCAAAGCTTTACAGAAAGCTAGGAGGGTGGAGGCCTGCTGAACTTCAGAGGGCAGGGATTGCCATGGAACCCCTAAGTCCCATAAAAGACATTGTTTAAGGGAAGTAACTAGGAGTATGTCCACTCTCTTTGACTGGTAGGATGGCTAGATGTCTTAGGAAAGGAGATCCTGTATATAACCTGGCTCTATGCCATGTAGGGTTTTAAAAGTGATAACCAGTACTGAGATTGCACTTGGAAAGAAACTAGAAGCTTGCGCAACAGTTGTGTTACATGGGCAAACCTAGGAGCATCCATCACTGTTTGGGCTGCCGCATTCTGGACCAGTTGAAGTTTCCAGGTGGTCTTCAAGGGAAGGCCCATGTAGAACACATTGCAGTAATCCAAATGGGGTGAAATATAGACCTTTCCTCCTACTTTCACTTTCCCATCAGGTCCCAAGTTGCAAAAACGAGATGTCTATAGAAAGTAGGGAAAGTAGGAAGAAAGGTTTGCATTTCACCTCCTAGACTGAACCTGCTGATTTCAGCTTTTCTCAGCATACTTTTTCTATCCAGCTTTGCTCAAGGGGACTGACAAAGTACTGAAAACTTTGCTACAGATGGTGAGAAAAACCAAATATATCAGGAAGAGCTTAAGGCAGTGGTCCCCAACCTTTCTGGCTCCATGGACCAGCAGCAGCAATGATGGGGGGATGGGATGATTTCGTGCATGTGCCCACTGCATTTACAAATGGAGCTTCACACACTCGCCTGCTGCTTGCGCTGTCTGGTTCCCAATGGGCCACAGACTGATACCAGGCTGCAGACTGCGTTGGGGACCCCTGGCTTAAGGGATTCTACTGCCTTTTCTTTACCTTTTCTCTTAGATCAGGATGCTGAACTATATAATCACTCACCAAATTTTAGATCCTCAATTTTGTAATCTTTTACTTCAAGTAGAAGAAACAATGCAGATAGTCCTCAATTTAAACTGCAACTGAGTCCAAAATTTCTATTGCTAAACAAGACAGTTGTTAAGTGAATTTTGCACCATTTTACGATCTTTCTTGCCACAGTTGTTAGATGAATCACTGTATTTGTTAAGTTAGTAACACTGTTGTGGCTTCCCCATTGACTTTGCTTGTCAGAAGGTTGCAAAAGGTGATTGTATGACCCAGAGACACTGCAGCTGGCATGTATTTATGCCAGTTGCCAAGCATCAAAATTTTGGTCACATAATCATGGGGATGCTGCAGCGATTTTAAGTGTGGGTCATAAGTCACTTTTTTCAGTTATATTGTAACTTCAAACAGTCACTGAATGAATGGTTATAAATTGAGGGCTACCTGTATACGATGCTTCATAATAAGCCATTTATCTGTAAGTAATAAATTTGGTCTCACTCTTCAACCTTACTTGCTTACTCAAAGATCATAAAGGGGTATAGTTTGAATATTAAACTATAGAGCTACCAAATAAGCAAGAGAAATGCTATATTACTTAGAGTTTACAAGTTGATTTAATTTAATAAATGATTTTGCAGAAATATTAAAGGCATGAAATCAAAGCATTTATTATTACTATTTAAATATCATTTTCAGTTGCATATGCCAAACATACTCTATAAGCAAACCATGTCTTGCAATATATTACCCAAAACCAAAGGGCAAATACAGGTAGTCCTGATTTGGCAGGCAAATATCTGCAAATAGAGATAGTCCTTGACTTACAACAGTTCATTTAGTGACCGTTTGAAGTTACTGCGGCAAAAAGTGAGTTATGACCGTTTTTCACACTTTTTCACCTTTGAACATTATTGTTTTTTTCTCCATTATATTCTATGTGCATCTTCCCAATTTAAATTTCAACAATGTTATTAGTGCACTTGCAGCTGAAGGCTTGGATTCCAATTTCTTATCAGTGAGGGATTCATGGGCAGTGAATACAAGTAGTCCTCAACTTATGACCACAATTGAGCCCAAAATTTCTGTTGTTAAGTGAAACATTTGGTAAGTGAGTTTTGCCCCATTTTATGACCTTTCTTGCCACAATTGTTAAATGAATCACTGCAGTTGATAAATTAGTAATTTGGCTTCCCCATTGACTTTGCTTGCAATGGAGTATCCCCATTGTCACATGATCAAAATTCAAAATTCAGATGCTTGGCAACTGACTCATATTTATGACGGTTGCAGTGCCCCAGGTTTGGCATATACAACTGAAAAATGATATTCAAATAGTAATAATAAATGCTTTGATTTCATGCCTTTAATATTTCTGCAAAATCATTTATTAAATTAAATCAAATTGTAAACTCTAAATAATATAACATTTCTCTTGCTCGGTATGTGCCTGAATATATCATTATTTCACTCCCCACAATAGTCACACAAATCACTCATGTATGCCAGAATTGAGTACATTTAAATGCATCTACTTCACTTGGAAGATTATACACCTGCTTAACTATCTTCCAATGAAATTATCTGAACTTATAGTACAGTTTTGCCTAGATTCTGTATTTATATTCCTAATTGGGTTGCAAAGACAACAGCAAAGCAAAGAAAGAAATAAAAGTTTGTGGTATACTCAGAAGTATTTTATTCTGAAGTCTATGACTTTTATTTTAAGATTAAATTTCATGCTAGCCTGTTAAGTAAATCAATAACTGTAAATGATATATTTTGATTTAGAATTGTGCTATGCAAATGACTTTTATATCCATTTAAGAACACAAATTTGCAATAATGTAAACTCAAATGCAGGGAAATAAAATGAGCTATGGAAATTGAAGGTAAGGTTACCTTCTTGTCCAGTAGGAAAGATAATTATGGAAAATCCAAGTTCAAACTATGAAAACATTTGCACTGTCCCCAGCAGTGATTATATACAGGCTGCCTGCCTCTGATCTTGTTTGTAGTATTTACAGCCACCCTAACTAATACATATTGGTCACTTCACGTTCCATTACTTTGTTTAAATTCCTTTAAAAAATCCTATGTTGGTGGGTATAATCATCACTTTTTATGTGTGAAGAAGTATTCCCAGATTTCAGCTTAATGAAAAAATGGGAAGGAATGTTTCCTCATATCCCATACAAATCCCCTCTTTTTCTTCTAAATTAAAATAAGCTATTGTTTGAGCTTTTCTTCATTGAACAATCTGAATCAATTAATCAGTCAAATCTTTTATTTCACCATAGGTCAGAATAAAATAAATCAGAAAAAGGACATCCATATCAATAATACTGAAATTTATAAGAGACAAAAGATTACTAAAAGCTAGGATTGCTAACACAATACTATAAAATTAAAATGCTAGGATATCTCTATAAAAAATTTTAATACTAAGAAAATTGATTTAAAAAGGCTTTTGAAGGCCACAAAAAACATATGAAAACAAAAATTGATTAAAAAAATAAAAGAAATTCTCAGTAGGTTGGCCCATGTCCAATATCCTTAATTATCTGATTGTGAATTTTAATTGCTGCCAGGCAAAAATCTAGTTGTAAGTATAAGCATTGTATATAACAAAGAGGAGGAAATCAAGAAGAAAACTTCTATACTTATAACCATAATTTAAGTCAATAAAGGAAGAATGAATATTTCTTGACCATGTTGGTAATAGGGTCAGTGTAAAAAGACACGTGTGGTAGTTATAATAGCATTTGTGCTCCATAGACAAGTTCTTATACACATGTCCAAATCTGAATCAGACATTTCATTTTATTCAAAACAAATATTTGTTGGAAAATGATCTTGCTTAAAATGCTTATTCTATTTTAATTCTGTTTAAATGTTTAAAATGTCTTGTTTTATGTTTTTAATAACTATTTTAGTACTTAGCATATTCACCTTATAGAATTACTTTGTTAATTTGATCACTTAATATTTCTTTAAAAATGATTTTGTGCTGGTAATGCAAAGTGGTATTATGTTAAAGGAGTGGTTTTAGACAAATTAAACTCATTATCCTTCCACCTATATTTGGCTTAGGGCTTAGGGAAAGGTAAAAGCAATTATTAATTGTTCAAAGACTAGTAAGACCTGACTTGTTTAATAATAATAATTAGTTTAAAATTGATTTCAGATTGGTATACTTTTACAAGTTAATACTATATTGTTCCAAGTAGATTTCTTATGATTATTTTAATTGATAAAAAGCCATTTAATTCTCAGTTTCCAAATACATAATCTTTTAGTAACAACCATAACGGAGCCTGCCCATTAGGGTTGAAAGTTGAGACAATGTTAAATGAACTGCCTCAAGTTATGCTCAACTATCCCTGCTTTCCCCAGTGCATTTGTCAAATGAATGCACGGGTCGTTAACTCAAGGGTGAGGGAGATCCTGATAGACCTAGCACAGGCACAAGCCTGCCTACCTCAGGCTTCTCGAGGCCTCCCTCATTCTGCATGCAGGACCACCTGCACAGCTGACTGTCTTGCCAGTGAGAAACAATGGGGAAGGAAAATGCTGGGTTCGCCTATCTTTCCTAAATCTGCCCTGCCCGTTCTCCTGCCAAGTTCCCCTGCCTTTCTGGGCAAAAAAAGGATCAATTCCTTAGCTTTTCAGAGTTTTCTGTGCCAATCAGCTGGCCACCAAACAGTTGGCTATTGGGAAGCTGCAAAGCTCTCCCGCCTCTGCCTAGGCCCTAGGCCAGGGGTAGGCAACCTTGGCTCTTTTATGACTCGTGGACTTCAACTCCCAGAATTCCTGAGCCAGCACGAGTCATAAAAGAGCCAAGGTTGCCTATCACTGCCCTAGGCTTTGGGAAGCCTGCCCCTGAATAAAAGACAGAAGCTTTTAATTAATTTCCCACCTCTTGTAAAACAGGCCAAAAGAATTTTAAACTGTTAAACTACTAAATCTACTTACAAATTGTTAGCCTGTTATCTTTAAACTATATTAATAACAAAATAGTTAATAGAAAAAGCAATAATAACAAACATATTATATAATAGTAATAAAATTGTGGACAATAAGAGAATGATAAGATTAAACCGTCTGTTAACAAACTATTATTGTAATCAACTCATAGAAAATTTACCATAGTTTCAATCCCAAATCATCCCAAATATTAACCCTAATTTGTCAAATACCCAGATTTGTTTCTTTATACATCTCTTATCAATTGCTGATTGATTGAATAAATCCAATCTCTAAAATC
The DNA here is from genome assembly GCA_023970755.1 of Azemiops feae. Classification (NCBI taxonomy): domain Eukaryota; kingdom Metazoa; phylum Chordata; class Lepidosauria; order Squamata; family Viperidae; genus Azemiops; species Azemiops feae. The sequence continues at coordinate 307,485 of JALGBA010004269.1, read as the reverse complement.
AATCTATCTTCCCCAAATTATCATCTGTTTTAAATTAAAATAGGGAGTCCTTGATGTTCTCTGAGCTTGGTTGTTTGCTTGCAGATGTTCCATTAGCTGACTGCATAACATTATCAGTGCCTGTGAGTGTGGTGTTTGCTCCCTATTTATTTATAGTAGCTTGCCCTGCCAGTATTGGTGGGGATATGGTTTTCTTCCTTCTAGTTCCTTTATTAGGGTATTATTTTATGCTTGATAGTTTGTCTGGTTGGTTGGTTGTCTCCTTAGATCCTTGATTAGGATATTATTATCTGCTTGATTGTTTATGTTGTGTTAATACCTGCTTATCTGAGTGCTAACTGCTGAAAAGAATGTGTTCTAGTCTTTTTGTTTCCCTCTTAGCCTTTTTATTGTCTCTTTGAAAGGTGTGTAAATGTGGTTTATCTCTAGAGATAAACATCTCCAGTCAGCACAATAGAGCAAAAATAAAACAAGGTAAAATGTTAAAATCCAACCAGACATTCATACCCCAATTTACCCTGGAACTCCAACTCCTCAATGCTCAAGGAAGCAAACAGTTGTTTTCTGCCTTTCTGAGAGTCTTAAAGTGTCAGGGTCAACTGCATCTTGGCAAGGTGAAATAATTCCAGAGGGGAAGCGTTACAATGGCAAATGCTATCACATCAGATGGCATTCTTAAGTCATGAGTGTGACTTAACTCATGACTCATAAACTACCTGCACTGTTACATTCTGGACCAATTGTAGCTTCCAGAAGGTCTTCAATGGCAGACCCATGTAGAGCATATTGCAGGAAAGTAGCCAGGAGGTGGCTAGATGAATGACAATCAGCACGATCTCCTGATTCAGGAATGCATACGAACTGGTGCGTAACGTAGTTGTGCAAAGAGCTTCCATTTCAAAGTTGCCATCTGCTCTTTGAACAGGACCTGTGAGCCTAGGAGGAACCCCAAATTGCTCAATAGATTTTTGAGAGGGAATATCAAGAATCAGATGGAAAACCTCCAGCGTAAGGACCCACCTCAGCTAACCACCCAAGAAAGCAGAGCTCTTGAAACAGGTATTGTCTCAAAAGGAAACTTTGATTAGGGGTTAGTGACAGTAGGGAAGTCAAGGCAAGATATGGGAAAAATCCCGCTTGAACGGTATAATTAAACCAGCAATATTCCTCCTCCCACCAAAGTCATAATGTCCAGGTCTTCTCCAGCTTTTGTTTCTCTGTAACCGTCTCCCTGATAAGGGAGACACATTCCTTTCTCAAGTGGATAGAGGTGGAAGAAGGAAAGCAGAAAGCGAAAGTTATCCCAAGCGAAAGCAAATATTCCCCCTCCCCCCAACTAAATGGCAGGCCCCAAAGCAAAACAAAAGAATATATATATGGAAGGGAGACAATAAGGATTTGGGGACCTGACATCCAGTTCTACTCAGTCTTGGCAGGTTTGAGACAGAGTCTGTTCTTTCCCATCCAATCTCACTTCTTTATTTAAAAAATAAATATATTTTGATCTTTAAACAAAAGTGGGGGGAAATCGATCCTGTTTTGAATTTTTTTAAAGGACAGACTAAAATCAAGCCTCTACAACAAAAATATTTTTCCATCTTTTAGAAGAAGTCTTATGACATTTCTTTTTCTTTTTCTTTTTTAAACAAGTTTTATTAATTTTCCATTTTTACAAAACTTCAGGTATTTAAGGAAGCAACATGGTGGTTGGGTAATACATAGTCCAATAACTTGCTTATCCATGCATATATCAGTTTACATCATCAAAAGTTTCCTCTCTGTTTCCCTTAGTTATTGTACCAAATTCAAATTAATAAATTACTAGTTATGACTCAATCATTTAAAACATTTATAAACAACTTTTAAATCATATGTCTCCAGCTCCTGTTTTTAATTTTTGTCTGGTTTCAATTACAATATTTCAGTTGTCTTAGTGTCCAATAATGTTGAAGTTTCAGATAACCCACGGTTCCCTAGTTCATGCAAAATAATATCATATCTAAAATACATTTATTATTTATTCCAGTAGATTCTTAATTTATTTCACAGTCATATTCTAATTCTCATTCTAATATCATCGCTTAGTCATAAAATAACTTTTATCCTCTAAATCCATCTTCTATTTATAATTCAAAACAATTATTTGAATAACTAATTTGTTTCCCTTATAGATATAAATCCTAAATGTTAAATCAAATAACAAACTTTTAAAATCTCCATATCTCATTACATAGAATTTAAAGCTCTTCGATTAAATATCACATAAAGAAAGCCATTTTAAGTCTAACTCTGGCCTTCCTTTTGTGCCAAGCCGGCTTCCATAAAAAAGCTTTTAGATCCTCAGATGGTTCTCCCTTCATTCCTGCATATATAATTTGAATCAGGGGAGACCATCCAATGATCAGCCTATCAAGGAAGCCAGTCCCTTCACAATCATTTGAAGTTGTTTTTACACTTAAAAGTTCATCCTAACAATTTCCTTCCAATTTCCATTCATCTGGGTCATTTGAAGTTGTTTTTACACTTAAAAGTTCATCCTGACAATTTCCTTCCAATTTCCATTCATCCGGGTCATAATTCATTATCTTTGCTGATTACTATTTGTGGTCACTTTACATAGGCAGGAAACAGTAAACATTAGGTCATAATTAATTATCTTTGCTGATTACTATTTGTGGTCACTTTACATAGGCAGGAAACAGTAAACATTCCTTCTCATACATTGGCATTACATTGCTACTAGTTGCTTTACACTTATTACAATTTATAAAAGAATAACTTTTATTTATTTCCTTCAATTCCACCCTTTTTCTCTTCTACCTGAATTATTCTTTTATACTTTTAATAGTTCATAATTCCCTATATTTTCTTTAGGTTCCTGTGGAAGCAAGTTTTTATATTCTGACTCTTCTTCTTCCAACCCGTTTTCCTACCTTCATTATTAACATTGTTTCTTTCTTCCCACTCTCTATTGAAGTTGTTATTAAAGTCATGCTCTTCATTGTTTGTTTTATTAGCATTTGTATGAGAGGAATCAAACACGGTAAAAACATAATAGCCAAGAATCCTAATATTGCAAATTTTGCTAGTTGTTTCCAATTAGCAAACCATCCCCCGAACCAGTTATTTACCCCATCTAAGGTCAATCCCTTCCAGGTTTTAGCAATTAGAGTTTTAGCAATTTCTTCAGCCAATTGCACAAACATATTCACTGCTTTCTTAAGAAATTCAGGTAATTCTAATTTCTCGAATTCCTGGTAATATGACCAAAATATACTTTTGCATATTGGTTTTACTTTAGTTGTTTCTATTTTTAATACCAGCCAACCCCACAAGTCTTTTCCGGTTCCGTCTATTCCTATTCCAAATTCTTTATATTGGACTCCTTTTTCCAGTGACTGATTTGTGTATATACAAATGGGGTTACATTTTCCTTGAATGCAATCGGTCCTGGTATTGCCCATACTGATGTTCATTTCCTTTGGTCCTATACTCCTTTCATTTGGGACTGTAGTAGTGTACCAGTAATCATAGCTTGGAACAAAGGCAACATGTCCTGTACTTAATGTAGATGTCCGGATAGCTGTTTCAGTGATTAATAGGACAATGTAAGGTCCTTCCCAAGTTGGAGTTAGTTTTTCGTCTCTCCAGGCTTTTATCAACACCCACTGTCCTGCTTTGTATTGGTGTACTGCAAAGTCCAAGGGTGGAGTTTGAGCAAGAATCCCTTTCTGTCGCAAGAGAGAAAAACATCTGGACAGTTCGAGTATATATTTTCTAATTATTTTATCTTCCAATTCAATTCTTGGTAACCCCTCCTTCCCCATATAAGGTATTCCAAACATGAGTTCAAATGATGACAATCCAATGTCTTTACGTGGTTGTGTTGATATTCTTAATAGGGCCAAGGGGAGGCATTTATTCCAGGGTAAATTTGTTTCTTCCATTAATTTAATCAAAGTTTGTTTTAATTTTTGATTCCCCCTTTTAACAATTCCAGAACTACTGAGGTGCCAAGCAGTGTGATAATCCCACTTAATTCCCACAGCCTCATTAATTAATTGTACTACCCTTTCCTTAAATGCGTCCCCTGGTCACTATCTATTACTTCAGGAAGACCATATCTAGGTATTATATTTTCTAACAATATTCTGACCATGGTGCTAGCATTTGCATTTACACATGGAAATGCTTCCACCCATCGAGTTAAATGATCCACGATAACCAACAAAAATTTCATTCTTCCTGCTTTTGGTAATTCAGTATGTTGTTGTTGTTAGTTGCGAAGTCGTGTCCGACCCATCGCGACCCCATGGACAACGTTCCTCCAGGCCTTCCTGTCCTCTACCATCTTCTGGAGTCCATTTAAGCTCACGCCTACTGCTTCAGTGACTCCATCCAGCCACCTCATTCTCTGTCGTCCCCTTCTTCTATTGCCCTCAATCTTTCCCAGCATTAGGCTCTTCTCCAGTGAGTTCTTCCTTCTCATTAGGTGGCCAAAGTACTTGAGTTTCAACTTCAGTATCTGGCCTTCTAAGGAGCAGTCAGGGTTGATCTCCTCTAGGACTGACGGTTTGATCGCCTTGCAGTCCAGGGACTCGCAGAGTCTTCTCCAGCACCATAGTTCAAAGGCCTCAATTCTTTGCGTTCAGCCTTTCTTATGGTCCAACTTTCACAGCCATACATTGCAACTGGGAAAACCATGGCCTTGACTATACGTACTTTTGTTGGCAGGGTGATGTCTCTGCTTTTTAGTATGCTGTCTAAATTTGCCATAGCTTTCCTCCCCAGGAGCAAGCGTCTTTTAATTTCTTGGCTGCAGTCCCCATCTGTGGTGATCTTAGAGCCCAGGAAGATAAAATCTGTCACTACCTCATTTCTTCCCCATCTATTTGCCAGGAATTGAGAGGGCCGGATGCCATGATTTGGTTTTCTTAATGTTGAGTTTCAACCCAACTTTTGCACTCTCCTTCTTCACCCGCATCAAGAGGCTCTTTAGTTCCTCTTCACTTTCTGCCATTAGAGTGGTATCATCTGCATATCTTAGGTTGTTGATATTTCTCCCGGCAATCTTAATTCCAACTTTTGATTCATCTAGCCCTGCCTTTCTCATGATGTGCTCTGCATATAAGTTAAATAGGCAGGGCGACAGTATACAACCTTGCCGGACTCCTTTCCCAATTTTGAACCAATCAGTGGTTCCGTGTCCAGTTCTCACTGTTGCTTCTTGACCCGCATATAGGTTTCTCAAGAGACAAATAAGATGGTCTGGTACTCCCATCTCTTTAAGAACTTGCCACAATTTGTTGTGATCCACACAATCAAAGGCTTTAGCATAGTCAATGAAGCAGAAGTAGATGTTTTCTGGAACTCCCTAGCTTTCTCCATGATCCAGCGTATGTTGGCAATTGATCTCTATTCCTCTGCCTCTTCGAAATCCTGCCTGTACTTCTGGAAGTTCTCGATCCACATACTGCTGGAGTCTAGCTTGAGGATTTTACGCATAACTTTACTTGCATGTGAAATGAGTGCAATGGTGCGATAGTTTGAAACATCTTTGGCATTGCCTTTCTTGGAATTGGAATGTAAACTGACCTTTTCCAATCCTGTGGCCACTGTTGAGTTTCCAAATTGCTGGCAAATTGAGTGTAGCACTTTTACTGCATCGTCTTTTAAGATTTTGAATAGCTCAGCTGGAATACTGTCACCTCCACTAGCTTTGTTGTTGCTCAGCTTTCCTAAGGCCCATTTCACTTCACATTCTAGGATGTCTGGCTCGAGGTCAGTGACCACCCCATCGTGGTTATCAGGGATGCTAAGCTCGTTCTTGTATAGTTCTTCTGTGTAATTTTGCCACCTCTTCTTAATCTCTTCTGCCTCTGTTAGGTCCCTGCCATTTTGGTCCTTTATCCTGCCCATCTTTGCATGAAACGTCCCCTTCATATCTCCAACTTTCTTGAAGAGATCTCTGGTTCTCCCTATTCTATTGTTCTCTTCTATTTCTTTGCACTGTTCATTTAAGAAGGCATTCTTATCTCTTCTAGCTGTTCTCTGGAATTCTGCATTCAATTGTGTGTATCTTTCTCTTTCTCCCTTGCCTTTCGCTTCCCTTCTTTCCTCAGCTATTTGCAAAGCTTCCTCAGACAGCCATTTTGCTTTCTTGCATTTCTTTTTCTTTGGGATGGTTTTAGTTGCTACCTCTTGTACAATGTTGCGAACCTCTGTCCATAGTTCTTCAGGCACTCTGTCTATCAGATCTAATTCCTTAAATCTATTTGTCACCTCTACTGTATATTCATCAGGGATATGATTTAGTTCATACTTGAGTGGCCTAGTGTTTTTCTCTACTTTCTTCAATTTAAGCCTAAATTTTGCAACGAGAAGCTCATGATCTGAGCCACAGTCAGCTCCTGGTCTTGTTTTTACTGACTGTATAGAGCTTCTCCATCTTTGGCTGCAGAGCACATAGTCAATCTGATTTCTGTGTTGACCGTCTGGTGATGTCCATGTGTAGAGATGTCTCTTGGGTTGTTGGAAAAGAGTGTTTGCTATGACCATTGTATTCTCTTGACAAAATTCTATCAGCCTATGCCCTGCTTCATTTTGTACTCCAAGGCCAAACTTGCCTGTTATTCCGTTTATCTTTTGGCTTCCTATTTTAGCATTCCAATCCCCCATGATGATAAGGACATCATTTTTTGGTGTTGATTCTATAAGGTGCTGTAGGGCTTCATAGAACCGGTCAATTTCATCCTCTTCAGCACCAGTGGTTGGGGCATAGACTTGGATTACTGTGATATTGAATGGCTTGCCTTGGATTCGCACTGAGATCATTCTGTCATTTTGGGGATTGTATCCCAGTATTGCTTTTCCTACTCTTTTATTGACTATGAAGGCTACTCCGTTTCTTCTGAGGGATTCTTGCCCGCAGTAGTATACCTGATGGTCCTCTGAATTAAATTCACCCATTCCTGTCCATTTTAGTTCACTGATTCCTAAGATGTCGATGTTCAGTCTTGTCATCTCTTGTTTGACCACGTCCAGTTTGCCTTGATTCATGGATCTTACATTCCAGGTTCCTATGGAGAAAAAATCTGTACAGCATCGGACTTTCCTTTCACCACCAGATGCATCCACAGCTGAGCGTCCTTTCGGCTTTGGCCCAGTCGCTGCACTCTTTCTGGCGCTACTAGTACTAGCCCTCTGCTCTTCCCCAGTAGCATATTGGACACCTTCCGACCTGAGGGGCTCATCTTTCAGCGTCATATCTTTTTGCCTTTTAGTACTGTCCATGGGGTTTTCATGGCAAAGATACTGGAGTGGGTTGCCATTTCCTTCTCCAGTGGATCACATTTTGTCAGAACTCTCTGCTATGACCTGTCCGTCTTGGGTGGCCCTGCACGGCATAGCTCATAACTTCATTGAGTTACGCAAGCCCCTTCGCCACGACAAGGCAGTAATCCATGAAGGAGGTAATTCAGTATAGTCAATCTGAATTCTTTGAAAGGGTCGTATTGCCAACTCTCTTCCCCCCATTGGTTGTTTTCTTAGTGCTGTTTTGTTTGTTTTCAGACAGACCGTACATTTTCTAACCATTTGCAAGGCCAAGCTATATATTCCTTTACATACATATTTTCTTTGTATCAAATCTATTAAAGCCTGTGCCCCCCAGTGTGTCCCTTCATGTAGCCTCTCGATCAGATTTCTCATGATCGGTTTATTTAACATCTTTCTTCCATCTGGCAACATCCATTCCCCATCTGCATTTTTAACTACCCCCTCCTTCTTCATTACTTCTTCCTCTTCCTTGGAGAACTTTGGTATCCCTTGTTTTTCTATTTCAGGTATCATCAGGGCTTTTTTTGTCATAGAACGCCCAGAACGGAGTTCCGGCACTTTTTTTGGATGGAACCTTGTAGGATAGGCAAGGTGGATTGTATGACATGTGTGAGTTCCGGCACCTTTTCTTTTTACAAAAAAAGCACTGGGTATCATTATAAAAACTTTTCCTTTTTCCTTTTCCATGAGTCCTGCTTCTTTAGCTCTTTCATCTGCTAAATTGTTGCCATAGATTTCAAATCCCTCTCCCTTTTGGTGTGCTTCTATGTGTATTATGGCTAATGCCTGACGTATAGTTATTAAATTTAAAATGTCAATGATCAATTCTTTTGCTAGTCCTTTCCCTTTACTGTTCACCAACCCTCTTTCTTTCCATATCTTTCAAAAAGTGTGTGCTATTCCAAAAGCATACATAGAATCTGTGTATATATTACCACCTTTTTTTCCCAATTCCTTCAGAGCCATTTTTAACGCATATAGTTCACAAGTCTGAGCAGACCACTGACTTGGTAATCTTTCAGCTAGCACAGTTTTCCATGATTCTCCTTCTACTATGGCATAGGCACTTCTTTGCTCCCCCTCTATCACTCTGGAGCTCCCATCTATAAACAAAGTCCTTTGTCCTTCTATTCGAGTTTCTTTCAGATCATCCCTCACCTTAGTCTGATAGTCAATTGCTTCTAAGCAATCATGTTCTATTTCTTGTGAATCTCTTTCTCCGCTTAGAAACTGAGCTGGGTTTACATTAGCTTCAGTCACGATAACTAGGCTTGGATCTTCTAGTAAAATGCTTTCATATTTCATTAGTCTAGAGTTTGTCATCCATTTTTGAGCTTGCTGATTCAAAATATTTCTTACTTGGTGTGGACTACTCACTACAATTGCCCCTCCAAAACTTATCTTCCGGCTCTCTTGAACTAGCAAGTGGCCGCGATGGCTTGTATACAGACCGGCCACCCCTTTATTACCGGATCCATTAGTTTTGATAAAAATGCTACAGGTTTCTTTAATCCTCCCCATTTCTGGGCTAGAACCCCTTTGGCTACGCCATTTTCTACAGCGACAAAAAGATGAAATGTTTTTTCTAAGTCTGGTAATGATAGAACGGGTGCCTTTTCTAATTTCTCTTTTAGTTCCTGGAATTTCCCTTTCTCTTCCTCCGACCACTTGATTACCCATGGTTCGGAGTCTATCAATTTCGAGTACAATGGTTTAGTTGTTTCTGCATAATTTACAATCTATTGTCTACAATACCCTACCAATCCCAAAAATTTTCTAAGGGCCTTTTTATCTTTTGGCAGCGGTTGTGTTATTATACCCTCTATTCTAGAGGGAGTGATTTTTCTGCTGCCTTTACTTATCAAGTGTCCTAGGTATTTCACTTCCCTTTCCACATACTGGAGTTTATTTTTAGATACTCTCAGTCCTTGAGATGCCAAGTAATTTAGCAAGTCGTTTGTTCCTTTCTCTACATCTTGTTTCTTTTCCCCCCAAAGTAACAAATCATCCACATATTGTATCAAAGATATTTTTGGATCTTTTTCAAATTTTTCCAGAATTTGTTCTAGGATTTGACCAAATAAGTTAGGACTTTCAGTATACCCTTGGGGCAATACTGTCCATCTGAATTGACTTTTTCTTCCTGTATCTGGGTCTTCCCACTCGAATGCAAACACATCCCGGGATTCAGGATCGAGTGGACAAGCCCCAAAAGCATCCTTTAAGTCAATTACACTAAACAATTGATGCTCTGGGGGGATTCTACTCAATAATGTGTAGGGATTGGGGACTACAGGATGTCGAGATACAATTATCCTATTGATTTTTCTCAAATCCGCAACCAGATGGAAATTCCCATCAGGTTTTTGAACCGCTAAGATAGGAGAATTGTATGGGGATATAGCTGGTTCCAACAGTCCGTCTTGTATTAATTTTTCTATCATTGGTTTTAACCCCCTTCTTCCTTCTAAACTAATCTCATATTGCTTCTGCCTTATGGGCTCCGTGTCTTTGAGAGTAATCTTTATAGGGGTTACTTGCAATCTTCCCCGGTTTCCTCTCGTGGCCCAAACTATCGGAGTTATTTCTTCCTCATTCTGTTCAGTTAATATTAACATCCGTTCTTTAAGTATTTGTATTCCCCACTCCCATTGTTGAAGCACATCCCTCCCTAACAAATTTACTCTATCTGCCGGGACGTATAATGGTTGGATCTTAGTTTCATAGTTTTTCCATTTAATAATTATTTCTTCTATTTGACGGACTTCAAAAGATTGTCCGGCTACCCCCGAAATTCTTATTGTACTATTAATTAAATGGCAGCCTTGGGGTATATTTGTCAGAGATGTCCTAGAAGCTCCGGTGTCTATTAGAAACACTAATTCCTGTTTTTTGGGTCCCACTTGAATGTTTATCTAAGGGCTCTTGGTGGAACCTTAATATCAAGGGCCCCTGACCCCCCTATTCTTCATCTTCATCTATTAGTCTATACACTTTCTGCTCTCTCTCCCTTTCTCTCACTAACTGTGGGCAATTCCTTGCAAAATGCCCTTCCTTCCCACAACTAAAACACTGGTTCCTGCTACCTTGTCCTGTCTCCTACTGCTGACAATAATACTTTCTTATCCTCTCTTCGCTCTTGTATATCACGATTCACAAATACTTTCTGAGCCTCTGCTAACAAATCCATTATACTCTTTTCTCCCCATCCCTCCATTTTCTGTATCTTTCTTTGTATATCTCCATATGCTTCTATGTCACAAACTGACTCTTCAATAATTGTCTAAAACCTTCACTTTCTTCCTTCATCCCTCCGTATCTCCTCATTTGATCTCTAAGTCTCTCTAAGTATTCCCCTGGTGACTCTTCCTTTTTCTGTTTTAAAAGCCTTACTATATTTTTGCTTTGAGGCACACAATTCTGAATGCCTTCTATAATTATGTGTTTTAAACCATCCATTTGCTGCCTATGGACAGGATCGTTATTGTCCCAATCCGGTCTTTGCAATGGAAACTTTACCTCAGGAGCTGGATCATTTGCCCCTGGATGATGATCTTTCCAATATGCCATAGCAGCTTTTTGAATTAGATCCCTCTCTTCCAGGGTAAATAGAAAACCCAGAGAGTACTGGAGTTCATCCCAAGTGTATGTATTGGGCCCCAAAAAGGCAGCGAACTCCTCAGCTACTGCTTGGGGTTCCTCTTGAACCTTTTTCATTCTTTGTTTAAATTCCCTCAGTTCAGTAGCTGTGATATTTACTGCTACATAACCCATCACCGGCTGTCCATTTGCATTTATGCCTTGAGGGACTTGCTGCAATGGGTATAATTTTTCCTCTTTTTCTTCTTCTCTCTCTCTCTTTCACTTTCTCTTCTTCAGGTTCTTTCAGCTATAGGTTGTTCTTCTGCTCCCCCTACTGCCCCTTGAAAATCTTCTAAGACTGGAGCATTTGGTATTACTTGTGGAGGAGTAGTAGAAGGATAAGGTGGGGGAGGGAGGCATTCTAAAGGATCCCATCCTGGTTTTTCCTCCTTCAATTTAAAAATCCTATCTTCCTCTGGTGGTACTGGTCCTTCCCAATTCACAAAATACCATGGCTTTACGTACAGTATTTCACTGCTTAGGGTAGGTCTTTTAAGAATATATTGCTCTAATTTTCCTATCCAATATTTATTTGGCTCTCCCAACCGGTCCCAATGATAATTAGGCGGACTAATTACATAATGAGACCATTTCTTGAAACACAACATTATCATCCTGCTTTTTATTATTTTACAAGTCCATGCTTCTAAATTCTCATCATTTCACTGACTTAGCAATTGTCCTAACGGACTCTCAGAAGGTATTTCTACATCTCTATTAGTTAATTTTACAGTTATTTTCCTTTCTTTAGGTTTACAACAACAACTACAACAACTGCCCATCTTTTTGAGAGTTTCCCTGATTATGGTTCCCTGAGGTTCTCGATTTGATGGCCACTCAAAACTCTTAACACCAGTTCACTTCCCTTCAGGCTGGCCTTCCCCCTCGCGGGAGTTGGAAACGCAACCTTTCAGGTCCACACTCACTTTGGACTTACCAGTGTTCCCAGAACACAGCCCATCACACTCACGTAGCCGTTATCGCTCCCACAATCGCTCTCCTGACCACCCAGGTACAATTGCGTGTTTCCCTCCTTCGGGGCAAAAGTTTCTTACCTGGGCCAGTGCACTGGGTTACCTGGTCCTGGGCCTCAGTTGTTGACTCTCTTCCTTTTTCCTGTTCTTTGATTTTTGTAAACCAGAGTTGTCAATTTAGTTTGGCTCGGAGCCTGCAAGGGGAAACTAGATCTCAGATAACTCCAGGCAGTTAAAATCAACAGGCACGCCCCTGGATTTTACTGAGAACAGTGTCCCCTAGAGGCTCTTAACTGCCCACATTCTCCACCAAGATTGTGAGATTTAAAAACCCCAAAATTTGATACTCACAATACGAAGACAAGTCTGGTTAACAAAACAAAGTTTTATTGGAGAAAAACATAAACATAATAAAAAGAAAAGAAAAGAAGAGCGTTTGCAAACGTGGCCTCTTAGACCCTTCCCAAGTTGGCTTGAGTTCTAAGAGCGCAAAGAGCAGGTTTCAAGCTTTGCATTTTATACTTTTTACAATACACGTCACATCTAAGAAGCTCTTTCAACTCCATAGTCATTCTTTGAAGTTGTTTTTACACTTAAAAGTTCGTCCTGACAATTTCCTTCCAATTTCCATTCATCTGGGTCATTTGAAGTTGTTTTTACACTTAAAAGTTCATCCTGACAATTTCCTTCCAATTTCCATTCATCCGGGTCATAATTCATTATCTTTGCTGATTACTATTTGTGGTCACTTTACATAGGCAGGAAACAGTAAACATTAGGTCATAATTAATTATCTTTGCTGATTACTATTTGTGGTCACTTTACATAGGCAGGAAACAGTAAACATTCCTTCTCATACATTGGCATTACATTGCTACTAGTTGCTTTACACTTATTACAATTTATAAAAGAATAACTTTTATTTATTTCCTTCAGGGATTTATGGATTCAGACCCTTCTATGACTTACAATTGAATATCGATCTGATCCATACCTCCAGTAAAACCATCTGGTATTCTATATTGAAACAATGTCAATCAAAATTGGAACTGGAGCTTGGAACAGGTTTCCTTGAGAGAGTATGCCCTCCTGCATTTACTTGATAGATTTAACTATCTTTATCTTAGACAGTAGATTAGGGAGGAACAGCAGATGGCCTTAAAAGAAACGATTGATCAGTACAGTGCCCTATTTGTGAAAATGTCTTTTCCAGACAGATTATTTAGTACTGTTATATAACCTTTTTGGTATCAAGTAAAGATAATTTTATATTCCTAGAAAGCCGTGAAACCATTTAAACTTACTGGATTTATTTATGTAGCTACCTATCTCACTCTGGGCAGCATACAATAATGAAATAAAAACACAGATACATAAAAACAGTCATAAAACTTTAAGCAATCATTATGAAAAAGGAAAAATATAAACTATATAAAATATACAAACCACATGGGCAGAGAAAAATATCAACAGCAGTGGAACCAGCTCAGAATGCCTGCAGTTCCCTGGGACCCTCAGACCCTCAGAAACAATAGCAGGGTTGGATCTCACTTGATTTCAAGGGAGAAAATAAGGTGGACATCACAACAAATAAGGCCTGCTTCCTGAGACCAAATATAAGTCCTGGAGGTTGATGTTTTGTCTGCCAGATTGAATGGGACAGGTTGATATAATCAGTGAGAGACAGTCCCTCAGAAAACTGGTCTCATGGCATAAGGGCTTTAAAGGTTAAAACCAGCACCTTGAATTGGACCCAAAAGCAAACTGGCAGCTAATGCAACTTGTGGAACAAAGGTGTAATATGTGTTTTTCTAGGGCATGCATAACTGTCAGCACTGCTGCATTCTGCGCCAGTTAAAATGGATACGTATCCAGGGCAGCTCCATAGAGAGCATATTGTAGTGTTCCAATCTGAAGATGATGATGATCACTATCATGCTGCTAGTTTTCTAAGATTATAGTTATTATGTATAACATAATACATATGTTATAAGTAATAGTGGATTTTATACTGATAAAGGAACTGGAGTTTGATGTAAGATCTAAACTAAACTGTGACAAAAAAGAATAATTTTTCTAATATGGTTATTTTATGTTAAAAACATAGAGAGGTAAACATTGGCTTTACCCAACTGAATTATGAACTATTATATTCACCAGGAGATTGAATAGTATTTTTTTCTTAAATTAAACATCAACTTTTACCTCCAAGCAAAATAGGATCAGAAAGAACAGAACAAATGGAAGATGTTATTTATAGTAGTCAGTATGACTGCAACCAAAACTATTTTTGTCAGTCACTTGGCATTTCCTCTGTCCATTTTTAAACTAGTTGGGGGCGGGGGGAGAGAATTATCTCCAGCCTTCTTTATGGTGAGAAAAGAATTGTGTATATACACACACAAACACACACATCTCAAAATATTTCACTGGTAAAGGGAATTGAAGACTTTGGATTGATTTGCTCATTTGATATTCTGTTCTTAGTGTCTTTCTGTCTTTCTGTCATAATACAGCTGAATATTGGGATACTTTTATATCTGGAATTTAGTGATGAGCCCAACTTCAAGGCAGAATGTACTTTCAAAGGTGAGGTGGTGGATCCACAATACAAAATTGATAGTAGTTTGAATGTTGAAAAGAGATTTTTTGATCTAGATTTTGAATGGTAATCAAAGGTGATTGCAGGTCATCAAAACATCAGGAGTCAGTGACTATAACAACGTGGATGAAGGCTTGCCCCATTTTCCATGCATCACAGGGCTTTAATCACATGGTTGTGGCTGCCATCTTGACTTTTTTTTATCCCTTCAGGACACCTTGTTAATAATAACTCTCTTTCTCTCTGCCTCTTTAATATAAAAGATGGTGGATATTGGTCTAAGCCTATTTTCTCATTTTAATAGAAGCAATATCTGCTGACATTTCTAAAATATCAGACTGAAAATACATTTCTTAACTGAATGGTGACATCTATATTTAAGAATAAATTTCAAGGTAAAATGGTTATAATGGTGAATTTGAAAGGGTGGTTAAAATATTAAAAACACAACTTATGTTAAAATCGAGGTGGTCACTAGGTGTTGAGAACAATTTGCTGGCACATAATCAGTATTTATGTTAAGATCATGTTCATTAGAATCAGGTAAAACTTTTGAAAATAAAAATAACTATTTTTATATTTATATATATATTGAAACTACAGTAACAATTTCTGCATATTGAAATGTATAAGGTTTTGACTTAACAAGAGCAGCTCTTATTTAGGAAGAGATAGTTTTATCATAATTTATTCAAAAGACCACTCATAATGTAATGATGCCAGCATCCAGTAAAATAAATAAAATAAATATAACAATAAATATTAAATGAAATAATTTATCATTTCTTCCTCAGAACAGAAAATGCAAAGTCCATCTGTTCACATTATGACAAGCTTGTTTTTAAATGCAAATACATTTTACATCCAAGTAGAAAAAGTTGATTGATTGATATAAATCTCAAATTATATCAACAATAATCATACAGTTTTAAAATACAATAACACATGGCTTTTTTCATACAACAAAGGGCATGCTAACATTATCAACAGTCTATAACCGAGTATTGATGTATGCCTTAATCTTCATTTGCTCCAGGCATCATATCAAACAACTTGTTCTTCATAGCTGTCACTAATCAGTTATTGTGCAGATTACAATAATCATGTGAACATACTACCAACTCATCAACTTAACCACTGATAAGGCACTCATTGGGACATTCCCATCACCTAAAATGTCTATGCAATGTAGCTTTCCAATAATCCTCTTTTCCTCCTTTTCTTTAAGTTTTCTATCTCCCTATTGCCCAACTACAGCTGTTCTGGGAATACTATGGTTAATCATGTAATTGTTGTTTGTTGTAATTCTATCTGTAACATGTTCTACAATATGTAGATGCTTTGACTTCTTGTGTAGTACTGTTGATTTTTATTAGTTTATAGCAACTTGAATTTAGTTACTTAGAAACTGGATTGGAACCTGTTAATGTCTTTCAAATATATTATGGTTGGTCACACAGTCAGCCAGTTGTTTAGACTGTGTTTGGCATCAAGTCCTTCCCAAGGACCTAGGATAGGCAAATGTTGTTTGATGGTGTTAAAGCTATCATTACAGGCTGTAAGCTTTCTCCAAGCTGACTTTCATAATTGAGTGATTATGATTTTGCAAAGGCCAATGATATTTAAGTGGTGCTCCAGAGGTTTTTGGGATTGCACCCAAGGCACCTATTAATATTGGTACTATCTTTGCTTTCTTTTGCCACAATCATTCTATTTATATTTGCAGGCCTTCGTATCTTGTGATCCCCCCCCCCCAGTTTTTCCTCCTTTATTCTGCTGTTTCAGGTACTACAACTTCCACTACCCAGACTTTTTTGTCTTTCTTATCAATAGTTGTTAGGTCTGGGGTGTTATACGGCAGGTGCTTTATTATTTTTCTAAATTATGCATGTTCAGTGTTCATTAGTATTGTTTACCAATGGTAAATATTGACTCCCTGCTTTAAAGTCAGATATTCAATGCATGGAGGGTCAAATTGCATATTTTATTTCCTTTGTAATTTGACACAAATATAAATCTCATCCATATTAGTGAACTTTGATAAATATCCCAATGTGGCAGACTATGCTTTTACTTTTGTGCTTTTGATTTTCCATCTGTTGTTTGTTATATTATAGAATAGTTATTATTTTATAATGACAAAGGTTCAGAACTTCAAATTAACCACAGGAGAAATATCTTCACTATCATTTCTTTGTAACAGTCTTCTTTTACAGGCCTTTGGAGAGTGGCTTATGTATCATATCAAGTCTTTATAGCAGTCATAGACCAGCATAATGACCTAACATATTTAACAAACCATTGGTCCTATTAATAGGCCAGGGTTCCTTTTGCAATGTCAACTGTAACAGTAATCCTTGTTTCAAATCACAGAGTTTCAAATATCAGCTGCCACTACACAGACTGCTCCCTTTCAGTTTATATCAGAGAACCCAATGGAGTCTTTTGAAGAACCTGGTTATATTGGTAGGGAGAACTTATTAGAAGTTCCTACTTTAAGTGATTGTTTTTCTGAAGAAGAAGATGTTAAAGCTACACATCAGCATCGTTTCTCCCCTGGTCCCCGAAGGCGGAATTCAGATTCTTCTGAAGAAATGGAAGCAGAAATCCCCTCAACTATTGCAAGAAAAGTTTCATTTGCTGATGCATTTGGTTTTGATCTTGTATCTGTTAAGGAGTTTGATAGCTGGGATAATCCAATTACACAAGCCAGTGATGATTTAGAAGATGAAGATGTGCCTGTGGAAGAATTCTATTTAACTCCACTGTTTCTAATTCCCACCACACAAGAGGAACTTTTGCAATCTGTGCGTGCACATAAAATATGTCTAGAATTTGTAGAGTTTCTTCCAGGCATAATATGTATGAAGGGCATAATTCGTGTTCTGAATATATCCTTTCAGAAGTTGGTCTATGTTCGAATGTCTTTGGACAACTGGCTAACCTATTATGACATCTTAGCAGAATATGTGCCAAATTCTTGTGATGGTGAGACTGACCAATTCTTATTCAAGATTTCATTGGTTCCTCCTTATCAAAAAGAAGGTGCTAAAGTTGAATTTTGCATACGATATGAGACATCTGTGGGAATATTTTGGTCAAACAATAACAATAAAAATTATATTTTGATTTGCCATAAAAAGGGAACTGCATCATTATTGGAGGATAATAATCTTCAAGAAGAAGTTACAAATAAACATATCAAAGGCTGCTTAAAGACAACACTGAACAGGTGAGATGCTTACTAATTTATTGTAAAAACTCTGATTTATAGTTTCCTATATTGTGGTACACTAAATAAAATGAGATGCAGATATACATACATATATGCAAAGAAACAGTTGAGTATAGAATATTACAGTGCTGATTTTCAAAATAGTATGAAAACTCGTATAAGTAAATTTAAACAGATAAAACATCTCATTAATAGCTCTATGAAGTTAAGAATAGAGAAACTATGGGAACATTTGAAGAAATTTGGTTAATGTTAATTTATCCATTCACAGCTCCTGGCTCTTTACCCCAGCTGTGTGACCTGCAAACCATGTGCTTGGAATTTGTTTACAGTTAAATGTGAAATCCAAACTCAGAACAAGGAATATTTCTGGCCAGATCCTACTAAAGAATCTAATGACACCGTTTAGGAAAAGGAGCCAATGGCAAAGCAAGTCCATTTTGATTAATTAGATGTTTTAGTTAACCAGATGTGTAAACCCAAGATATGCACAGTGATCTTCTGTGATCTGCATCCTGACTTTCTGAATTAAGCAGATGAGTATAAAGGAGATTGTAAATATGGCCAATGAAATGCAGTTACAGTTTTCTGATGACTGAGTACCTGAACTTCAAAAGGTTCCTTATCAAGAAGAGAATTCTGTTACATGCAAACACTGTTCTTAAATTGATATTTCCCTTCGATTAGGGAGGTTGATGGGTGGAATAGCTAGTCTAACAGTGTTGCTAGCAACTTCTTTTCATTTAGATTTTTTTTCACACCAGAAGAAAATCTCTGTTTAGGCTCTACTTTCATTCCAGAGAATTATCATTCATTGAAAAAACTGAGTTGCAAACTTACATTATTTCTATATAGTCCCCATATTCAAATTAGCTTACATATACATTCAAAATATTTGAAATGTTTTAAAAGATTCAGATTGCTTTAACATTTCTCTGATTATCAGATCCTCATTAACTGGTTAGTTTGATCCAGGCTAGGTGACTCTCCCTTCTCCCTATCAGATCATTGTGGTCAGGAAAGCTCCATTTCATATACAGTTTCCAGGTTATATCTGTTCAGTTTTATTTCAAGGCTACATTGACAATGTCTAGGAGAGATTGCATTCTTCAAGTTCCAAATTTGTCAGGATATCCCACAATTTGTTCATTTGTTCAAATACAATAATTTTATATTTATGATTTTAAGCTTTAGTATCTGACACATTTGCAGAAATAAATTATTCTAAAAAATATTCTTAATTGCCAGAAATTTATGATACAAATACGTTTATATAGGTTTTCATTTAGTGCATTATTAATAATATCAGGATGTATTGGAGAGTTTTCAGTCTACAATTCATGTAGGCTGAGAACCATAAATGAGCACATCTCACATGTTTACATATCTAGACACAACAGTTACTCAAAAGTGATCTCAGTGCAGCTGAAATTACTAAAGAGAGAGATTTAAAGCCCTCCTTGCCCTAACCCTAACTCTAATCCTTTGCATTCTTTCTTTCTACCTCTTGACTTACGAGTTTTGCATCTATATCTATTTCTAAGATACAAACCAAGGCAAAAGCAAGGCTCAGAAGCACTGTGTCTGTCCCTGAGTGGTTTTATATTTGCTGAACTGTTGAAAGAAAAACCATCAGGTCCAGTCCAAGCCAGGAATAAATAAAATGGAGGCTGTTTGGAAAGAAGGTTCTTGTTTATTTAGTTGCCAGAAACTTCAGTGACATAGCATGTTTCTGGGTGGCTGAGAAAAATGGAGCTGGGAGTGGGTGGGTTTTTATACCTTCTTGGGGTTTTGTGTTTGGAGTTGTCCCTGTTCCTGTGCAATGTACTTTGACCTGAGCTTGAGTGTGCCCTTTTGGTATTCTAATGGTGGTGGGTTAATAATATTATGTCCTAAAGGTCATGTTCCTGTCCTTGGAGTCTTTGTTTTTCTAATCCCCTCAGCTCCAGCCTTCTGTGGGGGCTGTGGCTGAAGGCGTTTTGCTTATGAATGGTGTGGCCCAGTCTTTCTGAATAGGATTGCCAAATCTGCATTTCTAAAGAGCTGGCCTGCTCAGTTTCTGCTTGGAGGAAAGGGAGATTGGTTTCTGCCTTTTAAGATTTTCTCCCATTTTCTCCCATTATTCCTTTGGGAAAATATAATATTTTGTCTTTTTTTTAATATCCCCCCAAATATTTCCTTCTCTGGGGGGGAGGGTGGGGGGTTCTGACTTCCAACAATCCCCCTCTTTGTGCCATATAAGTGTGGATGACACACTTTTACTGGCACAAGATTAAGAATTGATCTGTTCAGGGAGACTTGATGGATGCTTCTATGGGGGGGGGGTGTTCCAGGATGTGGGGAAACAAGCTTTTAAACCATTAATGCAAAGGGGAAGGCACTGATAGAGGCAGCAGATAAGGATCCCTGCATTGGCTCCCAAAAAAGGGGAGCTTTCAACTCATGAAGATCTAGAAGCAAACGTTCTGTTAGGTGGAAAAGAAATTTATAATGTGCAATATTCTGTACCAATTCTTTTAGATGTTTGATGTCACTTCCTGTGAGCTTTCAGTCAGGTTTTCACATGTCCAAAAATTCCTCACAGCCATGTTTTGCCTCAGTACATAACCACTGGCTGCCCATTTTCAAAGGGTTGCTTCCTGAACCTGCATCAGCTCCCAATTTAGTGCATCCAGGTTTGTGATGTCCAATTGAGGTTAGCCAGTGTGCAAACCAGGCTATTAATATTTCTTAAATTGCACACAGTGAGCCCTAGGCAGTGGTGGGATTCAGCCAGTTAGTACCACTTCGACAGAACCGGTAGCTAATTTTTTGTTGCCCAGGCCCCGAATGGACTTCCAGAAGTGGCAACCACACAGAGAACTGGTTGTTCACATATTTGAATCCCACCACTGGCCCTAGGACTCCCACTAATGAGACCACCAGTACAACGTATTCAGGGCTTGGGTTTAGAAATCTCTTTCCTGCAACCTCCTCAGTGAGGGCATATGAATTGTAAATAGCCTGAGGGAGCATGGTTCCCTCCCTCGTGGAATTTGCAGGAAGGTATGCATGCAAAGACCTTAGTGCCACAGAGCAAGAACCAGCCTAGAGAGCTTTACGTGGAGGTAGGTGAAGGGGATAGCCTCAGTGTGATTCTGAATGGTGTGTGTGTGTGTGCCTGTGTCTGTGTGCAGCTACCAATAAAAACATCCTGGACAAATTTTCCTCCCACCAGACAGAAGTCCAAGGTATTCAGGACTTGCTGTGCCAACCATTCCCAAATGCCATCCCTCCATGAATCCATTTGACTACTAAATTACAAATGAATGAGGCAAAAAAGAAAATCTTACAATGAGTTTCTGCCCTTCCCCCATAGTCTTTCCAGTTGTTTTCTGAGGCTTCACATGGGAGACAATGGATCCAGAGGTCTGTCCTTTCTCTGCAGCTTTCACTGGCATCTGGGTGATGTAGGACTTGTGAAGATCTGTTCCACTCTGGTTGCATAGTGACTTTCTAGTGGATGGCTGGATCCAAACCCAATTCGCTGGCTCAAATGAATGGAGGCAACATGTGGGTCAGTGTGCTCTGATTCCAAAGGTTGTGAGGGTCATCTGTGCAGGGCTGAAAGATATGAGAACAGCCCCCTCTTTCCCCTTTGTGGGTGACATTCCCAGGGGAGGCATTGCTGGTCAGACATGAGGACTAGAGAACAAAAGATAAGAATTAGAGAAGTGGAATGGGGGTATGTGGATATCTTGTAGGCAGAGTTTGAAAAGACATTAAGGTTAACTTTACAGATGTTAAATAGACAGATGAAACCCATTTAAACACATACAGTAAATACAAAAATGAAATGTTTCCTGCAAATGAACTTAAAACATTCCCTCCTGTTGTTAAAAGCACAGAGAGGGGGAGACTTCCAGTTTTGCGCTGTAGAGCACGGCTGAGGGATTACAGAGCTCCACACCCCACAGCTAGTTTTGCCCTGCCAGGGGACCCTAAATGGGTCTAAAGTTACCCCGGAGAGGTGACGAAGAAAGAGGGGCACCCCAATGATCGTGGAATGACAGTGGTCATCCCGCTCAATCCGGGGGAAGCCCTCTAACCCGACAGGAGAAAGGCTGGCCACATTTGCAGCCGAACTTGCAGCCGAAGTCCAAAGGCACTAACCAGAACAACAGTAAACAGCTTGCTTGAAACTGGGTGAGGAATTCGATCTTCTCTCTCCTATTTTGTATCTGATTTCCTGGAAAGGATTCCCAAGAAGCAAAGATCCTCCCAAAGTGAGAAGGGAGGGGACTACACCCCCACCCTCCCATAGATGGAAACGGCAAATTAAATTCTTATGGGGAACAAAAATACATTGAAATGAGATTAAAAATACTACAGTCTGGATAAATTTGAAAACTAAAAAAACTTATTAAAATTCCATACCTGAAAAAGTATTGATGAAATTATAAAAATAATAATAAAAATAACTCTTTGCTTTAAAAGCTGGAAAATGAACAGCTACTGACACCTAGTGGAGGAGAAAGCTATAGCTGCATTGACTCAGAATTTGGCAAGACACCCAGAAATAGCAAAAAACAGCTGGGAACAAAGCATTGGGCTATCTACTAAAGAGTGAAATTATATGTTTAGAAACTGCTGACCTTCTGGGATTATAAACACACTGAGCTGCATTTTTAAATTTAAGAACTGTTTGCAGAGAAGGAAAAACCTTGGCCTTTGGTTAATCTTCTAAAGGGGAAGTTACTGGAAAGCTTTCAGGTGGTTAAACACTTTGGACTGAAATCTTGGCTGGCTGATAATCATAAACCCCTGAAAAGAAGAACTATTACAAAATACTGTTTTCAGTGGTGCTTTGATAATTGGAAACATATTGGATTACAAAAATCATATATAAAGATAAGAACTACACAAGATTTGGTTGTTTGGATTTTAAGATGGGCTGGTTTGATAAAGCTAATTAAAAAGACTATGGTACTGGTGAAAAACTACTCAGAGGAGGGAGACAAAATGGATATTGTATATTTATCTAAAAGTGACAGAAAATCACACCTAATACCTCCTGCTGAAGACCCCAGCATGGAATATCAGAGATCTGCAGGAACAATGACTCAAGACAAAGCAAATACATTCCAGGAGAAAATATATGCAATGCTGCAACAGATTCAAATGACAATTGTCTTAAACCATGATGAGATTAAAAACAACTTTGATAACATAAATGAACATATCTCTAACCTATACTCACAATTAAACAATGCTCAAAAATGACGATAAAGAATGAACAAATAAATCAGACAATAAAATACAAATCAGAGGAAAATGACTTAAATATGGAAGCTACAAATGAAGAGAACTACAACTTAATACAAACAAAAGAAAATCCACAAACTTTTACTACAACAAAGGAAATAAAAAAGATGTTTTACTTTTCAGGACTTCAAAACAAACTTGAGGACAAAAAAGATTTAATAAAATGGATTAAAGAGCTCTCAAGAGCTCTCATTAAAACGTGGGAGACAAAAAACGAATATTCTACTTAATTTGTCTTTTTTATCCCCAACAATATCTACAAAACTACAACCTGGCAAGCTAAACCTACTGATTTGGAAAGCGACTTGGCAAAAGAAGAAGATTAGAATTAGATTTAAGAGATGTGATTCAACTTACCAGATGGAATACTATATGACTAAACATCTGTTTGAATATGGTTAAAAAATATAAAGTTTGGATATAAAGAGGCCCTATAGTAAGATTGCTAGATGGTATACTATATGATTAAATACTTGTTTGAACATGGTTAAAAGAATAGACAAAGCTTGGACATAAAGGGGCCCTATAGTAAGAGGGATAAGATATATAAGTAGTATAATACTTTTATAATATATGAAATGTAAAAATATTGAGATGGTGTATTTGAATGAAAAGTTTGGATATTCAAAGATAATAAATTTTGAGAAAATTATGACTGATAAGAGTGGTTTCAATACTGAGGGGAAATTAAGCTTAAATAAGAATCTTGAAAACAGGACATATAATGACTTAATAAAATGACTTCTATAAATACAATTGAAACATAAGCTGATTAGAAAAGATGTTATATGTTGATGTTATTGTTATATGTACAAATACTAGAAAAATGTTTATACCCAACTCTGTATGTATTGAAAGTATTAAGAATTATATTTGTTTAATGTAGACAAAAGGAGAATATTACTGGAAGAAGAGAAGATCAAGGAAATATATTATCAACTAACATATTGATCAATTATAGAAATTAATTATTATTGATTGTTTTTAAATATATGAACCCAGACAATATATTGTTCACTAAGCACTAAAGATTGTGATTGTAAAAAATTAATAAAATATATTAAAAAAAAAAAAAAACACTGAGAGGGAAGGACAAAAAAGAAGGGAACACAGTTCTCTTCGCCCTGTTTTGCTGGTCAGGCAAACTAGTGTGAAAGTATTTTTCTTTGCTTTGCTTATGTTAACATTATTTTATAACAGAATTTAAAATTCTTGCCTCTTTCGATTAGAGACATTTAACAGTTACATTCAGCTCACACACAAAGACTTTGACATACATACACATACAAAGAGAAAGGAAAGAGAACAGCAAAGGGAAACAGAACTCTTAGATTTTCATATCCTGGTCATTCTCACTGTAAATCACTGTTAACTTAAATTAGAAAGGCAAGAAAATCTTAATAAACATTAACTGGTTGCATAAAAGAGGGGGAAGAAATCAACGTTCCCATATTTTATTTTCCTTTTAAGTACTTTTATTTAGCCAAATTGGTTTCCCAGCTTTGTTCCTAAGCAAAGCCCATTCCTTACATATTTCCCTTGCTCATTTTTCTCTTCATACCAGCTAGGACAGGCACTCGCCTCTCACCCATGCCATGAGCAAGTCTCCTAGAGGGGATCCTGTCATGACCCTTGAGCTACAGCTTCCCCTTTCGATGTAGGGTTCAATCGGCTTAGCCAGATCTTCCCTTGTAGCCAAAACTTGCTGCTACGCCTGTAATTTTTGGACAATAAAAAAGAAATCTGGGAGGATTCTGGTTCCCTCACAGAGTACAGGCACCTCCTTTCAAGGGAACACTGCCTTCAGTTTTTGGATGAAAAAGGAGTCTGGGAGGACCTGCTGCCCCCTATGCAGTGAGTACAGGCACCTCCTTCCACTGCCTTCAGTTTTCAGACTCAGGAGAGTCTGGGAGGACCTGCTTCTTCTTCCAAGCAGTGAGTACGGGAACCTCCTAATCCGGGTTTTGCTCACTGACTTCCAAGCTGGTTGCCCAAATCTTACTCTTTCACTCACTTTTCCATTCCATTTTCACACAGCCTCTCCCTTTTCCTTAACAAAAGGTCCTATGCTCTGGCCAACCCCCCTTGCTTTCCAGGGTCTGTCACTTGAACAGATCCTTTTTCTGGTTAGGAAAGGCCAAGAGAGCAGGATCCAGCTGTGATTGGGAGAAGGATCCTCTCACTCATACACACAGACATACATACATTTCCCTCACTTCCCTGGGCTTTAAAAGTTAAAAATTAGAAGTACTCACCTTTTTTCCAAGCAGCCCTTGAGTTCAAACTCAAAGCTCCCTTTACTATCCTTGGTCCAAGACATCACTTGTATGAAATGGTATAGGTTTGAGCAGGGTGCTGGACTAGAAGAACAGAACAGAACAGAATAGAATAGAATATAGAGCTGGAAGGGACCTTGGAGGTCTTCTAAACCAGGGCTTTTCAACCTTTTCACAGATTGTACCACTTTTAGGACATGACACAAGTGCTTAGCAAGGTGTCAAAAACTTGATGACTAAAAAAAAGAGGGGGATTTTGGGCTTTACTGGTTAGATTCATTTATTGTTATAGAAATGGCTAGTTTATAATATTATGGAAAAGTAAAAAGTTGAGGTTCAATGTTAATTCTTTCTTCCTATTGCAACAGTCAATGCCTTTTCTATTCTTTTTCCCTTCTCCCCCTCACTTTTCCCTTTTTCTCTCACCCTTCACTTGCAACCCCCCCACCCTTTGCTAGCAAAAGCCTCTCGCTTGCTCTCATTCACAAACACACTGCTTGCACAAGCTTCTCTCTTGCTCCATTCACTCACACGTTGCTCGCACAAGCTTCTCTCTTGCTCTTCACTCATGCGTTGCTTGCAAAAGCTTCTCCCTTGCTCTCATTCACATGCACGTTGCTCGCAAAAGCTTCTCTCTTGCTCCATTCACTCACATGTTGCTTACAAAAGCTTCTCTCTTGCTCCATTCACACACACATTGCTCACAAAAGCTTCTCTCTTGCTCCATTCACACACACATTGCTCGCAAAAGTTTCTCTCTCGCTCCATTCACACACATGTTGCTTGCAAAAGCTTTTCCCTTGCTCTCATTCACACACACGTTGCTTACAAAAGCTTCTCTCTTACTCTCATTCACACACATGTTGCTCGCAAAAGCTTCTCTCTTGCTCCATTCACACACACGTTGTTCGCACAAGCCCCTTGCTCGCTCTTTCACTCACCCTTTGCTCGCAAAGGCCGCTCGCTCTCTCTCTCCTCACTGCTTCTCTTCTCTCTTTTTCTCTGTGTTTTTTTTTTCTCCTGCCAAAACCTGCTCTTTTTATAGCTTCTCCTCTCTCCACCTCCTCTTCCTCCTTTTCTCTTCTGGGTGTGCCAGAAGCTCCAATCAGCATGTAGCTGCGTGCGCAGATCCTGGGGCTTCTGCCGAGCCCTGCAGCTCCAGCTGGTCTCCTCCAGATCTGTGTGGCACCGCTTTAACTGGTTCCCTCCCCCGCTACACTTGGCTAGGGGTCGCGTACCACCTGCCAAGTGTTAAAGTACCATCTGCCAGGTGCTAAAGTACCACCAGTGGTACACGTACCACCGGTTGAAAAGCCCTAGACCAGCCCCTGCTCAAGCAGGAGAACCTGTACCATTTCAGCAAGTGATTGTCTAGTCTCTTCTTAAAAACCTCCAGTGATAGAGCACCCACAATTTCTGAAGACAAGCTGTTCCACTGGTCAATTGTCCTCACTGTTAGGAAGTTTCTCCTTAATTCCAGGTTGCTTCTCTCTTTGGTCAGTTTCCAAATATGCCCAATTAAAACTTATGAAATTTACATACGAATATTAACCATTTCCAAATTTCAGCTTAGAAGATAGATTGCAATATTATAAAATATAAGATCCAAACAGAAATAGGAAAAAACAAGTACAAAGATAAAAACAGCAAAAGTCCCAGTCAGTATTGTGAATATCTAATTTATAATCCAAAGAAATAATAGAAGAGGATGTCTTAGATTTCTGGGAAGTATATTTTGTATTATAAAGTCAAAAACTACAGGTAGAAAATTGAGCAAGTTCCAAAAGAGATACAAATGTCTGGGCGTCACGCCAAGTGCAGAGAGTAGAAGTTCAGCTGAAAATGGTTACTTTGTAACAATAGGAATGTCTGGGCTTCACGCCAAGTTCAAAGATACATTGTAACCATACAATCCACATGAATCCGCCCAGAGAACCGAAGGATTTGTTTTAAAGTAGACAATAATGTTCAGAAGGGGGGAGGAAGAAAAACACTCCACCCCCCTCCCTAAGGGTTTCCACTTAAGCTAAAAACAAGCAAGTAGAGAGAGAGAGTCACAGTAAGGGGTTTTTTTTTTCAGGATCCCCGAATTCCAACAGCTCAAATAGACAATAAAAATTAATTATTTTTTCAAAGCCCGTTTTCCTGAGTATCCGAACGCTGCTTTCTCAAGGTAGGGAAATAATTTCTAAAAGCTTTTACAGGGAGGTAGATAGGTTATCAAGAGGGAAGGAAAGGTCTCACCCGGATCTTCCATGGTGGTTCTTTTTGCTTAGATGTTGCTGTAACTTTCGGCTGGAGCAGCTAAGTGATCGGCCATGTTACTGGCCGATCTTTTCCCCTTCGGCCCAAAGGTGATTTCTTGGATCACAGAGGGAGCTGCCGCTCCCTCCGCAATCAACGAGTGTCCTCCTCCATGGTGGTCGCCTCTCTGGGGCGACTTTTGACCCTGTCCAGGGTCTGCCGGCGGGGGGAAACCGGTCGGCAAAGAGAACATACTCTTTGTGCGACCGCTGGCGCTGCGACCGGAACCGGAAGTCCCTTCCATCTCTATTCTATTCTATTCTATTCTATTCTATTCTATTCTATTCTATTCTATTCTTCTGCAGTTTCTGGATAAATGCTGTTGAAGAGCAGAGGTTTGTAAAAGAAGGTGAACTCCGTGGGAGCTTGCAAAGTTATTTAACAATCCTATGAAATTAGATGAGAAGAAAAGAAGAGTCAGGGCTCTTGAAAACCCCAACCACTGGGAAGGGAATTCCTATGTGGCATGCTTTCAAAACACAAGGGCAAAGTCTTTTCAGTTATATGTCTAATTATTATGCACAGAGTATGAACAGCAAACAGGGTGAACTAGAAATTTCCGTTAATGAGGGCAGATATGATATTGTTGCCATTACAGAAACATGGTGGGATGAAACCCACAAATGGAACACACAGCTAGAGGGATTTAAATTATTTAAAAGAAACAGACCAAATAAAAGAGGAGGTGGAGTTGCTCTCTATATAAGAAATAACTACATCTCTACAGAAATAGAGCACAACAATGAGGAAAACTGTTTTGAATGCATTTGGGTCAATATAAAAGGGGGGGGGGAATGACATTGCCATAGGTGTATACTATAGGCCACCCAACCAAACAGAGGAAATAGATGAACTTTTTGCTAGTCAGCTAACTAAGGTATGTGGGAAGCAAATCATAATAGTAATGGGGGACTTTAACTACCCTGACATCAACTGGGAGACAAACTCTGCACCAAGTGGAAGATCAAACAGATTCCTAACAAACCTAGCAGACAACTTTGTCTCCCAAAAAGTAGAGAAGGGAACTAGGCGATTAGCCATTTTGGATCTAATTCTCACTAACAGAGATGAAATGATAGAAGGTGTTGAAGCCATAGGAACCTTGGGAGGAAGTGATCATGCAATATTGGAATTCAACATTATGGAAGCACAAGCACTAGAACACAGTCAAACTAGAGTCTTGGACTTCAAGAGAACTAATTTCAATAAACTTAGAGAGGGTTTGGGAAGGATTCCATGGATGAGAATCCTCCAGGGGAAAACAACACAAGATGCTTGGGAAATTTTGAAAAGCGAGATAATAAAAGCCCAGTCTAGCACAATACCAACAAAGAGGAAAAATAACAGTTCTCAAAAGAAACCAGCATGGCTGCACAAAGAACTCTCTGATAAATTGAAAGATAAAAAGGACAAGTATAGAAAGTGGAAAGAGGGACACATAACTAAGTCAGAATATCAGCAAATAGCCCGAGCCTGCAAAGATGAAATGAGGAAAGCTAAGGCTCAAAATGAACTAAGGCTTGCGACCAAAGTCAAAAATAACAAAAAAAAAGCTTCTTTCAACATGTAAAAAAACAAGAAGAAAGTGAAGGAAATGATTGGTCCATTAGTGGGTGAAAGTGGCAAGAAGGTGACAAGCAACAGGGAGAAAGCAGAACTATTTAACTCATTTTTTGCATCTGTCTTTACACAAAGGGAAAAAGCAGACCAACCTATCAAAAATAGTGCCATAAAAAACAGAATAGAAACACAAGTTAAGATAGGCAAGAAAATGGTAAATGAGCACCTGTCCAGCCTAGACGAGTTCAAATCACCAGGACCAGATGGATTACATCCCAAGGTTCTCAAGGAACTGGCAGATGTGATCTCAGAACCACTGAACTATATTTTTCAAAGATCCAGGAGCACTGGGGAACTACCAGAGGACTGGAAAAGAGCTGATGTAGTTCCCATCTTCAAAAAAGGGAAAAAAATGGATCCAGGAAATTACAGACCTATCAGCCTGACCTCAATACCTGGGAAGATTCTGGAAAAGATAATCAAACAACGAATCAGCGAACAACTACAGGCAAACCAAGTCATTACTAAAAGCCAACACGGGTTTGTCAAAAACAGATCATGTCAGACAAACCTTATTGCATTCTTTGGCCAAGTGACAAAATTAGTGGACCAGAGGAATGCTGTGGATATAATTTACTTGGACTTCAGTAAGGCATTTGACAAAGTAGATCACAACCTACTACTTGATAAGATAGAAAAATGCGGGTTAGACAGCATCACCACCAGATAGATCCGTAGCTGGCTGACCGGCCGTACTCAGCATGTGGTCCTCAATGGAACCACATCTACATGGAGGGAAGTGTGTAGTGGGGTGCCCCAGGGCTCTGTTCTGGGCCCAGTGCTCTTTAACATCTTCATCAATGATTTGGACGAGGGGATATTTTTAGTTTCCCATCAATATTCCAATTTAACTTTTGATATTTATAATTTTCAGGCTTTAGGTGACTAAGATTTCCCTTATCTCAATTCATAACAGAATCTAATATCCAAAATACACACTTTCTATATAAATCAGAAGAAATTTGAGAAAGAAGAAGAACAGATTGAATGGAAGATAAACATATCAGGACAACCGTGGGGAATTGGAATAATAGGTAGACAACTTAATTAATACAAATGGGCTAGCCCTTCCAAAAAATGGCAATTAAATGGTCTCCTTTATTTCAAATAACATATATAATAATAGAGGGAGATCTATTTGACGATCTAAAAGCACTGATATGGAAGGCTAGTTGGCAAAGGAAGAAAGCCAAAACAAGGCTGAGAAAATTGGGGTTTTGATTTATTAGAGGGGATTTCATATTATTAATTAGAGGGTTAAAGGGAGAAATTGAGATAAGGGGAATTTTGGTCATTAGATTTAAAATATTTGGAAATTAGTTGAAAATAAGGATTTTATCTGTTTAATATTTAAAAAATAGACCTAAAAGAAATTTAATTATTATGAATATGTTTGATTTATTGATTAACCCAGTCAATAGATATAATGGTTTTGATTTATTAAAGGGGATATTGTATTATTAAGTAGATGATTTAATATGGTGGGAAATAGATAACTTTTAGGAAATAGAACAAGACTATATTCAACACTGGAGATTTTTAAGAAGTGATTGGACAACCATTTGTCTGAAATGGTATAGGGTTTCCTGCTTGAGTAGAGGGTTGCACTAGAAGACCTCCAAGGTCCCTTCCAACTCTGTTATTCTGTTCTGTTATTTTGTATTCATGGTGCATTGACTGTATAGGGCCTATAATATATTCATAGATCTAAGTAATTCAAATCTGGGAAAGTTAAACTTTTTTCTGGGCCTCCCAGGAAATGTGTAAGCTCTATCCACCATGATCACTGCATCCAATGGATAATCTTGCCTTGCTATCTAGATGTGTTGGGCTCTAACAGCCTTAATTTCTACCTACTGACAGGAAAATATGGGAGCTATAGTCCAAGATATCTGGATTGTACTGTGCAAGTCACTTTTAGATGCTGCTGCACAAATTCTTTTCTCTCTTAACTAAATATTTCTTACAAAATTGCTGTAAGATATAAAGGGAATAATAGTGTACTGCAATGTATCCTATACAGATTGCTATATATAGAATTGACCTGAAATGCTAACATCAGAAAATACTATTTCTGCAGTATTTATTTCATGTTGTTATTACGGTACAATAGATTTGGAGTTTACAGTACACCAAACTATATTCTGGCCCCATATCACCATAAAGCCACTTCTCTCAGTTGTCTGGCCTATATTATTTGCCATGGTGGAATTTTATCTGTGTCTTCATTCAGAACCTTGAAATTAAATGTATCAGCCTAAAGTGGGATTAGGAAACTGGTGATTGATTTCAATGGGGCTACTACTCCCAATTCATTCGAATCAATCTGAACCAAACTGAGTAAGTGCAGTCTGCTGCAGCTTCCTCAGGCAATGGGAAGTTTTATTATTAGAAAATGTGAGATCATAGTGATGACTCAGAAAGGTAAGATCACTTCTGCAAATTTTATTGAGGAACTAAGAAAATGTGACAACAGTGTCCTTGATACAGGAATGATAGAATAGGAAATATACAGATGTGAAATACAGATGTCCCATGAATGGAATCTCTAGTTTTAGACTGGTTACGCCTGAAACAACATTTGTGGTTTTTTAGTAGTAGCATGGATTGAAGTATGCAAATTCCAACAAAGGGTTTAGAGAGAAAGGCAGGGAAAGCAGAAATGTCAAGGACATTGGCAGTAAAAGTATCTGTATGTAGTGGTAGGGTTATTCAGACTAAGTGCAGAGATCTATTTGTGTCATAAGATTATTTTGGATTTTGTTTTGGCCAAAACCAGGAAAAATAAAAACATTCCAGATTTCAGTCCATCTGAAGTGCAGCTCACCATGAATGTGCAAAATACTCAAAGCACAGTATATGTTTTGACTTCAAAACAATACATTTTCTGTTTTGTGCATATCCATAGAAAGATGTCTTCAACTATTTTCTTCATTGCTATTTAATGTTTAATTATTAGTGATTTAATTCCTCATAGTCTAAGACAGCAGCCCCCAACCAGGGACCATTTCTGTGGAGAGAGGTTTTTCCACAGATTGGAGGGGGCATGGTTTCATATGCTGCCTGCATCCCGAGGATGGGACTTCGCTTGTTTGCACGGCCTGGTTTCTGGCATGCTGCGGCTTGGTGCCGGTCTACGGATCAGGGGTTGGGGACCCCTGGTTTAAGATGATGCATCAAAAAATATTCTGATGGAAAAAATGCAGAAAGAAAAATAAAGATTATTCTGTATCGTGCAGAATCCATACAACATATATATGAGAAGCACAGATACTAGATATAATGAAACAGAAGAAATAGCATAGATTTGTCTGTGCAACTAAATCTATCAATAAGCACAATATTAATATTGCATTTACATTCTACTTTGTAAATATCATAAAGGGGTATCCATGTATCTTACACAAATATAATTTGCTTCCTGAATTGAAGATCAAATTCTCCTTGCCCCCAATTTTATACAGAAAATACAACAATCTGACTGGCAGTTGAAGTTTAGTTAACAGAATAACAGAAGTGACTTTGGCAGTCTTTTAGTCCAACCCCCTTCTCAAACAGCCTATACCATTTCAGACAAATCATCAAGGCAGTTTAGAGAGTTGTCCAATCTCTTCTTAAAAACCTCTTGTGTTGGAGTACCCACAACTACTGGAGACAAGCTGTTCCACTGATTAATTGTTCTATCTGTCAGAAAATTTCTCCTTAGTTCATCTAGGTTGTTTTTCTTCTTGATTAGTTTCCAGCGATTGCTTCATGTTCTACGTTCATGTTTTGGAGAATAGGTTGCCCCCTCTTCTTTATGGCAGCCCCTTAGATATTGGAACACTGCTATCATGTCAACCCTAGTCCTTTTCATTAAACTAGACACACTCAAATAGAATAGAATAGAATGGAACGGAATGGAACAGAACAGAACAGAACAGAATAGAATAGACCTGGAAGGGACCTTGGAGGTCTTCTAGTCCAGCCCCCTGCTCAAGCAGGAGAACCTATACCATCTCAGACAAGTAACTGTCTAGTCTCTTCTTAAAAATCTCCAGTGATGGAGCACCCACGATTTCTGGAGGCATGCTGTTCCACTGGTTAATTGTCCTCACTGTTAGGAGGTTTCTCCTTAATTCCAGGTTGTTTCTCTCTTTGATCAGTTTCTAACCATTGTTTCTTGTCCTGCCCTGTAGTGCTTTGGAGAATAACATGACCCCCTCTTCTTTGTGGCAGCTGCTCAAATACTAGAACACTGCTATCATGTCTCCCCTATTTCTTCTTTTCTTTAGACTAGCCAAACCCAAGTCCTGCAACTGTTCTTCGTATGTTTTAGTCATTAGTTCCCTAATCATTTTTGTTGCTCTTCTCCACACTCTTTCTAGAGCAGTGGTGGTGAACCTATGGCACAAGTGCCAGAGGCGGCACTCAGAGCCCTCTCTGTGGGCATGTGTGCTGTCGCCCCAGTCCTAGGCCTTCAGCTGGGTTTTATAAAACCTTTTCACTTTAGGCCTCCGCCGCCGTGTGCAAAAAAAAAAAAAGGTTCAATCAGTCAATTTCAACTTCTTGCGGGAAAAAAAAAGATCTTGCAAAGTTGGAATTCATTGATTGAACCTATCTGCCATTACCACCACAGCCACGCCCACCCAATTGGCCATGCCCACCCAATTGGCCACACCCAGCCAATGGGCCACACCCACCCGGCACTCGACGATGCATAAGTGAGTTTTGGGTTGCAGTTTGGGCACTCAGTCTCTAAAAGGTTCGCCATCACTGTTCTAGAGTCTCAACATTTTTTTTATATCATGGCAGCCAAATCAACCAATTTAGAGAGTTACAGATGTCTATACAGAAGGCAGTGGTCCAGTCTACCTTGTAAATCTCTGAAGCATCTCTCAGTGCTGGATGTAAATACATTTATACTTGTTTGCCATCATATCCATATTATATTTATTATTTCTTTTATATCACTCTGCTTTTTACCAGATTACACCCAATATCATGCATTTGATTTTGAATAAATGTTTCAAACAAATTTGTTATGCAATGTTGAAACTGAGTGAACATAAGGAAAGATGAACCTGTAGGCTAGTTTAGTCCAGTATGTAATTGGCCACCTCCATTCTGGAAATGTATAAGACGAAAATGAGAGCCATAGCTGTACCCCAAAGATGCTTTTTCATGAGGCAACTGGACTTTCTTGTTTTTCTTATAGACATTTCGCTTCTCATCCAAGAAGCTTCTTCAGTTCTGACTGGATGGTGGGGAATGGAAAGATTTATACTCCTTGCAGACAGCTGGTCATTTGCATTCTTTTAGTGAGTCATTAGTGCTAATCATGTCTTTAAGATCACCTGAGTAGTGCAAATGTGTGTCGAGCCTTCTTGGAGCTGTTGAAAGGACTGTGCTGTAGACTGGAGATAGATGATGTCATATCCCTCCTCCTCTGTTGAGAGAGGGCTGTTCAATTTTGACATAGATGGCCTCTTTGACCCCTCTTTCAAACCAGCAGTCCTCTCTGTGCAAAGTTCACATTTGATTGAATCTGTAGCTTGGTTCTTGGCTGCAGAGGCCTTTCCAGAAGGCCTCTGATGGCACAGTGCAGGCCAGGGGGCACCGCAGAAGAAGTGGGCCAGCAAGGTGAGGCAGGTGTTGATTCATGGGAAGCCTGGTTGCAATAGTAAGTGGGTGCGGGGCGCGTGGGGCAGCTCCACCCCCACCCCCATCCTAGCTTGATTTTTAGGCATGCGCCTTGCCCCAAAACTAGGGGTTATTTTGGGGGTAGGGCTTATATTAGGCCCACCCCCAAAAATCAAGCTAGGACTTATTTTCAGGGTAGGTCTTATTTTGGGGGAAACACGGTATGACCTGGATGACTGAGAATCTCCATAGACATTAAGCTAAGCCATGGCTGTATTATAACTGCTCCTTAACCATTGATGCTTAGGTCACTGCCTTCAATTTTTAAGACAGTAGTTATCAAGACTTGATTATTGATTAATTCACCTTTTGGCAGGCTTTGCAATACATTTTTCCAAATCTCAGCAATGCTGAGATCTGATAATTTGTTCTGTTTTTAAGGAAACAATCTTTGTCTTGTATTTCCTACTTACAATGTTTCTTTGTCAGTATTAATAACTTATCAACTCATGGCAAATCATCAGTTAAAAGGGCATGCTTTCCCCCCCATACTTCAGGATTTTTGCTATAACTGACAAACTGCAATCAGCAAGTAGAATTGGTCAAGCTTTTTGCTATTATTAGGTAGTGATGATATGCCTGATCTTTACCAGCAGAGCAGCTGTTCCCTGCTACTGTGAGGGGGCATTTGCATTTACAGAATGACAACTGAATAAACAACACTCTTGCTATTGGCTGATCCTACTTAAGATTCTTTATACCAAACCAGGCTGAGTGTTAAGAGATTCACAGTGTGAGAACTTTTACCAGGAACACTGCAAAAACATATTTAATCTTTTCTGATTTCTTTGGATTTAGCACAGATCTAATATCCATAGAAGAAAAATAATGTTTAGCTATTTAGCGATCCCTCTTCAGTCTTGACTCTAGTAGCCAAGACCACCAATGTTGGAGGGTAGTGATTGTGGCAGCCAGCTGTCAAGTTTGGGTAGATAAGTTTCTTATAATTCAGCCAAAGAATATGGACAAGAAACAAGGTATACACTCTTTGATGAGCTGTGTCTATTTTGGCTGGTAAGAGCTAGATATGAATATGGGCTTAGTTCCAGCTGTCAGTCCTTTGCCAATTTGACTAATTTTGAAAAAAACTAGGGTGTGAAATCTGAGAAGCATGTAGATAGAGGATTTCAAAGACTTCCTAGGACTGTAGGCTAGATTGGGAAATCCAGAAATCCCACCACAAAGTAGCAGAGGAAAACCATTTCCGAAAGATTGCTAAGAAATTCACTTAAACTAAATTCACATTCAGTTTAAGGAATCATTATGATGATACATACTATTTATACAATAAAAATGTATGCATTTCATTTTATTTAGAACAAGTTATTGAACATTAACTGTTTAATAAAATGAATAAACTAATATTGGCCAGTTTTCAATTTTCCTCTTTAAAATAACAGAACAAATGAGTGCAGGTCCAGGGTTTCTTAGATGAAGCTGATTATTTAAAGATTTTCTGATTGGAATTTGAAGATAGAAATAGCCTTTGCAATTCCTTAGTTTTATATCTATAGTTAGGCAGTGGTGGGATTCAGCCAGTTCGCACCACTTTGGCAGAACCGGTAGCTAATTTTTTGTTGCCCAGGGCCAGAATGGACTTCTGGAAGCGGCATCCACACAGAGAACCCATTGTTCACATATTTGAATCCCACCACTGTAGTTAGGGTTTTATAAACTTTATATCAACTATGTTTCTGGGATAGTTGGTATTGATTTCATTAATACACTGATGATAGATGCATCTCTGTATCTTATAATCAACAGTTAACAAAGGAATAATGAGATGATCCCTCATGGTCTGGACATAGTGACAGAATGAAAGTGGGCTAAGAAATTGAAATGTATTAAAATAAGATATCAATATCTTGTAAATAAATAAATCTAGGATTACAAGTACAATCTGTTCTGGATGGAATAGTACACTTTCTGAACTATCAAATCCATTGTTTAGTTGAAGTCCATTCATGTGTCAGCTGAGTCCTCATGGATCAGTTGACAGCTGTGCCCAGAAATTATTGTACTAAGTCTTGCCTTGATTATGCTTCTTCCTGGATGATCAAATTAACAAGAATCATCTATGACTGTGGCTATCAATTTCCATTGTTTATTTTAGGCTGCTCTTGAAGAGTACTCAGAAACACAGATTAGAAAAAAGCAACAGCAAGGTTTATTGTCTGGTTTGTGGTATATAGGCTATTTATTTATAGGGTATTTTTTCAGAGCCTAATTCAAAGGTTCTCATCTCTAAAGTTTTAAGCAGTGTTTGGCAATCTGAAGGATTTCTAAATACAGCTGTGCAGTCTTTGGCTTTCAAGGCAGAAGGACATTTCAAAGCATGTGAGGGTGCACATATAGCACACCTGCTGCTCTTTAAATTCAATGCATTTTTCCCTAGGGAATGTGCTGTTGCAAAGATGTTGCTGCTTTAAAGAGGTGTAAACATGTACTATGTGCATGCCTACCATCAGATTTTTTCCTTCAGATCTAAAGCCTAGTGCTAAACATATGCATCTGGACAAATTTTACAATATTTATCAACAGTATCAAAAAAAGGATAAATCTGATGTGCTAATAGCAAGTATCCAATGAAATATATATCCAAGGGAAATTATTTTTTTTAATATTGTCCTGTTCTGTTTTAATTGTTCAGCTAGATAGAATTTTACATTTGATTTGTTGCCTTGGAGGTTGAAATTTGGAAACAGAAAATTACGAAAAATGGTTTACTACTGCAGGAAATTGAAATTTAAAAAAAAAATAAAATTCAAAAATGCAATATTCTAACTTTTTGTGAAATACTTTAGTCTTACCACATAGGGGAGTATTTTCTAATGTGTTCTTTTTAAAAATCATCACATACCTTTATTATCTATAGCTCCTTCTCTTCCCAATTACATGTACTGGAATAGCTGTAATCAATACAATTATAATCATAAGAAATAGTATACAATTCAAAAGTTTATTTAGACTGCAATGCTCTTCAGTTTTACTATAGATATTGCATTGCTGAAAATTCAATTTTTAGAATATTAAGTAAAATCCAAATGAAAAAAATATTATAAAAGCTGAAGGGCTGGACCTGAGCAGAACAAGAACAAAATAAGCCTGGTTTGACAGCACAAGCTGTGTGGATTGATAGCAATGTAAACTAGCTGAATTGGTCAATCCAGTGCCCTATATCTCCATTTTATTATACAATCAGGATAATAATAAATCAATCTTGCTTTCTGTAATAGAAATTTAGCAAAGAATATATTACTGCTGGACAGAAATAATGTTGTGTTATAGCTGAGGGGTAAAGCAAGTTTCTCTTAATCACAAGAAAAAATGATTTAATTGACATTAATCTATTGCACTTTGGTAACTTTCTAGTGTATATGAATTTGAATATCAAATTATTATGCAGCAAGTCATGTCTCCAGCAGCTGTGACTTTACCAGCAGATATAAACAATAATGATTCCTAACCCTCTTCAATAATTACTATTAGAGGAATGTGAAAACATAGACAGCTACATTGTTGTATAACATGATAGGTAAACCAGTTATTAAACTTTATGTGAATGTAACATTAATAAGATTATTACAAACCATGGCCTTTGGATGTTAATTCTTTGAATTGTTATTTGGACTTCATTGTAATAGTTACTAGACTGGAGAGGCTGAGGCTCAATTCATCAACCAAAGGGCTTACTGTGTGCCTTAGTGATCCAGCAGATTGTCACAGCAGTATTTTATGCTCTGAAACAGAAATGATTTATGAGTGATTGAATGTATGTGGAAGTGGCACAGGTCAAAAATATAGTGAGTATTCTCTACTGGTCTCTTATTTCTCTCCTGTGTAATATGTCATACGTGTTTTTGAGTGCTCTGTATCATATATTCTGTTCTTTTCATACCTTATACAGGAGTAAGTCACAACCATAGAAAAGAAATTAAGATGGCAGATTGTAATGTATGACTTCTGTGTTTCTTTCTGTTTGTTCAATGGATGGAAACAAAAGATTTAACAGTTGATTTAGAAGTACTGAGCTATAGATCTTCTTAATTCTTGATCATTTCAGTATACCCAATAGTAGGTTGGCTGAGAAATACAGGAGCTGCTGTATAACTGAAGACATCTGCCAGAAATGAGAGAAAAATGTTATGACTGTTCAACAGTAGAGATTGTTGACAGAGGAGATAATTTGTAGCTCAGGGTTGAAAGAAGGATCCTTGGTCCTTTCTGAGCTTGGTTGTTTTTCTTGCAGATGTTTCATTAACCGAACTATGTAACTTCATCAGTGCTAGTAGGGAATGGAGTTTGCTCTCATTTTATATTCTAGTGGCATGACCTGTCAGTGATGGTGGGAATGGTTTTAACAGTTCTTTGGTTGAGTATTTATCGTTAAGCTTGTTTGGCAGTTCCTTGATTGGGGTATTGTTTGCTTCTTGGTTGTTGATCTAATGTTAATCATGGTTTTTATCTCTGCTCTGTTAATCTCTGTTGGCATTGATTGCTGGTGAGGAGGTGTTCTGGTCTTTTTGTTCCCTTTTTGTCTCAGTTGTCTTTTTTGAATGGTATATAGATGTTGTTTATGTCTATGTGTCTGTTGATGGCTGATTTATCAAAGTGCCAGGCTTTTGGAAATTCTCTAGTAGTTTTGGACTTGGCTTGGTCTAGGATGGTCACAGTTTCCCAGTTGAAGTCTGTTCATGTGTTGTGAAATTAAGCAGTTTTCATCATATCTTCTGACTGCTAGTTGGTGTTCATGAATGCAGTCTGCTAGTCTTCTCTCTGTTTGTCCTATGTTACCTTAAACTAATACTTTGTTGAAGCATCTTTTATTTTTATGGTATCATTCAGTCTTTTAGAATAGGAGCCTATCAGCATGGCACATCTTGCCTTGGGAATCTTTGCCCACTCTTCCTTGCAAAAGCGTTACAAATCTGTCAGGTCTCCTGTGCACAGTCCTCTTCAGGTCACCCCACAGATTCTCAATTGGATTCAGATCTGGACTCTAGCTGGGCCATTCTAAAACTTTGATCTTCTTCTGGTGAAGCAATTCTTTTATTGATTTGGAGATATGCTTTGGGTCATCGTCATGCTGAAAGGTGAAATTCCTCTTCATCTTCAGCATTTTAGCAGAAGCCTGAAGGTTTTGTGCCAAAATTGAATGATATTTGGAATGTTCATAATTCCCTCCACCTTGACTAAAGCCCCAGTTCCAGCTGAAGAAAAGCAGCCCCAAAGCATAATGCTGCCACCACCATGCTTCACTGCTGGTACGGTATATTTTTGATGATGCACAGTGTGGTTTTTACGCCAAATATGCTTTTTGGAATTATGTCCAAAAAGTTCAACCTTGGTCTCATCACACCATAACACATTTCCCACATGCTTTTGTAAGATTTGATCTAGGTTTTTGCAAATGTAGCCAAGCTTGGATTTTATTTTATTTTATTTTTGTAAGAAAAGGCTTCTATCTTGTCACCCTATTCCACAACCCAAATATACAAAGAATATGGCAGCTTGTTGTCACCTATAGTACACAACTAATACTTGCCAGAAATTCCTGCAGCTCCTTTAATTGTTGCTGGCAGCCTGTCAGACTAATTTTCTTGTTTTTTCATCAATTTTGGAGGGACATCTTGGTAATGTCGCTGCTGTGCCTTATTTTCTTCACTTGTTGATGACTAACTTGATTGTGTTCCATGGTATAGCCAATGCCTTGGATTTTTTTTGTACCCTTCTTCTGACTGATACCTTCCAACAATGAGGTCTCTTTTATGCTTTGCATACCATGGCTTTTGCTGTAAGTAAATGTCAGATATTTCCCTGTGCTAAACAAAAAAAACCCCGCTATATGTTTTTGAGAGGACACTTTTAGAGTTATCATTACCACTGAAAGCCCAAGCCCAAGGAAACCCAATGCCTCCTTTCTTTCTTTCTTTCTTTCTTTCTTTCTTTCTTTCTTTCTTTCTTTCTTTCTTTCTTTCTTTCTTTCTTTCTTTCTTTCTTTCTTTCTTTCTTTCTTTCTTTCTTTCTTTCTTTCTTTCTTTCTTTCTTTCTTTCTTTTTCTCTCTTTCTCTCCTTTCCTTTCCTTTCCTTTCCTTTTCCATATGCACTCAAGACAATATACATATCAAATGCTCTATCCTATTTTCTCCACAACCTATGAGGTAGATTGGGCTGAGAGTGACCTGCCCAAGTCCCTCTCTGGCTTTCATGTCTAAGGGAAGACTAGAACTCTCAGACTCCTGTTTTCTAACCCAGCATCTTAGCCACAACATCAAATTGGCTCTCAAATATGGTTGATATACCAATTGTACCCCTTTCTGAACAGGGATAGCCTAGCTGCCATTGTTTGTGCATTAGTAATTTCATGTTTGGGTTACTGTAATGTACTTTGTGTGAGGCTATCTTTCCTTTAGGTCAAGAGACTGCAACTGGAGCAGACTGGGGCAGTTACTTGGGCAACCAGGTTATTGAATATGTATGTGTTACATCTTTATGGAAGCAACTATACTGTCTGCCAATTAGCTACCAACTTAGCCTCAAGGTTTTGGCTATAACATACAAATTCCTCAATAACCCTCAACACAGGACAATAATTAGACTGCCTGCTACATATGTGAATTGCCAAGTGCTATCTGATTGTTATTTTCTAGCAGGCATTCTCTACAGTGGATACCCAAGTCCACTATTTTATCATCTCAGGATGTATATTTACTCCATCTCTTTTTTAATGAAAGTTTTAATAATGTTTTATATTAAATGCAGCAAATAAAATATTTATTTATTTTAATCCATTTTCATTGTGTATGTTATGCTGTATTTACTGTAAATTGCTTTAAGATGCTTCAGTCTGAGAAGTGCATATAAATAAATTAAATGAAGAAATAATAAACTTCAATTAAACTGGGTAAGAGATTTAACAGTCTGGTTGATGACCTTGTCACCCACAGCAAAATCCTAAATCATTTCAACATATACACTAAAATAGTTATGAGAACTGGCAGTCACTTGATATACATGAAACATCTGCCTAAGAATAAGGCCAAACTTCCAGACATGAACAAACCTTAATTTCCAACTTTATGATTACATATCCTAATCTACTTCTTTTATGCCTGAGAATATTTGCATGTAATAGTACAGCATGGCTTCTGGTGGAGCTTGTTATTCTTTAAGATTATGTCTCCCCAATGCTAGATTCCCAATTAAGATCCAAAGATTATAAATTCCCATAGCCACTCCATCTTACCAAGGTTCAGATGAAGTATATTGTTCCCCATCCAGGCCCCCACAGCCTCCAAGGCTTTCGAAAAGCATTAAGCATTTTTTTAAAAAAATACACAGGATGCTGGTTTTATTTTATTTTGTTTGCACAAAATATTTCTTAGGATCAATCCTACCATTTCACATATGACAGAAAAAACTGCAGCCTCACAACATCCTAAAACAGATTAGCAGAGAGTCATGACCAGAAGCTTACATTAATTGTGACTGAAAAGTTTGGTGCTAGTTTCTGATCCTTTAGGTGGATTCCCCTCAATCTAAAGCTATTGAATTTTCACAATTAATATTTTCTCTGGATCAGAGTTACTAAGCAGGACATTCTTTTCTCCTATGTGATTATTTATATAGCTTTAAGCCCAGGAAACCTATAGAGCAATAATATATAAATCTAAATATGTAGAAAAGACAGTCTCATTTATTTGAGCTGTGATGGTGCAATGATTAGGACACAATATTGCAGGATTATTTACAAATATCAGTCAATTTGAGCCTGCCTATAATATAATCTCCTATTCTGTATCAATCATTAAATAGAAGGAGCATGCAAATGGTAAGTAGTGATTGAGTATCTGATGACACTTGTTATATATCATTGATATCTAAATTACAATCAAGTGTAATTTTGTAACCAAGTTTCTTTCCTTCCTTCCTTCCTTCCTTCCTTCCTTCCTTCCTTCCTTCCTTCCTTCCTTCCTTCCTTCCTTCCTTCCTTCCT
This sequence comes from Azemiops feae, assembly GCA_023970755.1. Classification (NCBI taxonomy): domain Eukaryota; kingdom Metazoa; phylum Chordata; class Lepidosauria; order Squamata; family Viperidae; genus Azemiops; species Azemiops feae. The sequence continues at coordinate 264,512 of JALGBA010004269.1, read as the reverse complement.
TCCTTCCTTCCTTCCTTCCTTCCTTCCTTCCTTCCTTCCTTCCTTCCTATGTGTTATGCCTGTTTTTGAATTACCAACATTTTCATCTTTATTGCTGCAATTCAACCTGGAATATTGAAATGTTTTGAATAGAATAGAATAGAATAGAATAGAGCTGGAAGGGACCTTGGAGGTCTTCTAGTCCAGCGCCCCTGCTCAAGCAGAAGAACCTATACCATCTCAGACAGGTGACTGTCTAATCTCTTCTTAAAAACCTCCAGTGATGGAGCACCCACAATTTCTGAAGGCAAGCTGTTCCACTGGTTAATTGTCCTCACTGTTAGGAAGTTTCTCCTTAATTCCAGGTTGCTTCTCTCATTGATCAGTTTCCAACCATTGTTTCTTGTCCTGCCCTCTGGTGCCTTGGAGAATAGTTTGATGCCCTCTTCTTTGTGGCAGCCCCTCAAATACTGGAATACTGCTATCATGTCTCCCCTATTTCTTTTCTTTAGACTAGCCAAACCCAAGTCCTGCAGCTTTTCTTCACTTGTTTTAGTCTCCAGGCCTTTGATCATTATAGTTGCTCTTCACTGAACTTTTCCCAAAGTCTCAACATCTTTTTTGTAGTATGGTGACCAAAATTAGTTGCAATATTTCAGGTGTAGTCTTATTAGGGTTTTATAAAGCGGTACTAATGGTTCGCGTGATCTTGATTCCATGCCTGTTTCTATAACCCAGGATTGTATTAGCTTTTTTGGCTGCTGCTGCACACTGCTGGCTCAGAGTCAAGTGATCATCCACTAGGACTTCAAGGTCCCTTGAAGGCAAATTTTACATTTCCTTAATTTCTTCCATGTTGATATGTGTAGTTATTTGTAGAGATTTTGTTAATATTTCTAGTGATAATAATAACTAAATATTTTAAAGATTTATATAATATTGGAATCCCTAAAACTATGGAGATTTCTTTTTAAGTTTTCAGGATAGTAAGAAAAAAAAATAAGACATATAAAATTATTGATAAATGTAAGAAAGCTATTAAGTAGCTGATGGATAGAATAAGAAGTATACTAATTTAAACAAGAGACAGTATGTATTAAGGGAAAAAAGAGAGGAAATATTGGCTGTAATAGTTGGAGATTTGTATTAATAATACATGTATGTAATGGAATTATTGTAACTCAGACACCATATTGCTTTTCAAAGATATAATTGTAACGTTGGAAAATTAATAAAAAGTTTTAAAAAAAATTGCTAGGTGCCTCTTGAAATTGTGATGGAATACAACACTTGACTGGAGAGATTAAGAAGGTGGAAGTGAGATCTGACCTTTTGGAACATGAGATGGAGAAGGTAAATAATTTGCTGGAAGCTGATTTGGACCAAAATGCAATTTTGGAATGTCAGATAAAACAGTTCCAGTTAAGATTTCAAGCTATTCCCGAACAGTCCGGAGAAGACATTAGATTAAGGATGGTTAAAGCCCTGACTCAGCTGACCAATTGGGAAGAAAAAAATATGAATCTAGAGATAGATAACGTGTTTAGAGTAAACTCCAGATTTGCTACTATGAGAAGACTACCAAGGGATGTGTTAGTTCACTTTGTAAGAAGAACAACAAGAGATCTTGTTTTGGATTGCCATTTTAAATCGAAACTGAGAATGGAAAATATGGATATTATTGTTCTGAAGGAAATCATGTTGAGAATTTTGAGAAAAAGGAAAACCTATGCTTTTCTTACCAATATCTTAAAGAAGAGAAAGATCCCCTTTCGTTGGGATAAACTTGAAGGAGTGATATTTACTTAGCAGGAGCAAAAATTCAGATTGAACTCTATAGAAAAAGCCAAGGATTTTCTGATTAGATATAAACTAATTGTAGAGTCAGCTGAGGAACTGAATGGAGACAAGAAATCTGCGGCAGAACAATGCCAAGAGGGTAGTATGGAGATAGTGGTACAGGAATCTGTTATTTTGTGCAAAGATGTAGATTAAGGCTATTTCCTGAATATTAATGGGGCAAATGCCCCATCCAAACATAAAAAAAGTATTTCATTATTTGAGGAAACTTAATGTTGATATAATTTGCCTTCAAGAAACACATATTAAGAAACAGGATAAGAAATATTTAATAAATAAATCAACTAAGGGAGGAATTTATTTCTGCTGACTTAAGGAAGGATAATGGAGTTGTTCTATATATAAAACCCCAACTTAAATCTAAGCTACTTAGTAGATGACTATGGTAGATTTGTAGTAGTGGAAATTGAGCTCAATGGAATAAAATCAATAGTAGTAGGCCTATATAGCCAAATGATGATAAATGCAAATTTTTTGAATATCTTATGGACCAGTTAATAACAATTTCATATGTAAATTGGTTCATGTTGGGGGACTGGAATGGAGTGACCTTACCAGCTTTAGATAGATCATCATCTAAGGGGATTAAACCCTCCCAGGGTAAACTACTGAAGATTTTCTTCGACATGATGGATAACTTAGTATTAATAGACTCATGGAGATATAAAAATGGTTCAGCTAGAGAATATACTTTTTTTTCAGAGAGACATAAATCCTTTTCAAGGATTGACATGATTTGGATTTCTAAAAATCTTGCAAATAAAATTTTAAAAGTTGATATTTTACCTAAATCCTTCTCTGATCATAACCCAGTGCTTTTAGTACTTAGAGGAAAGAGGTTGAATTATAGATGGAGACTAAATGAAGTTATTTTGCAAAAGGAGGTGATTGTGAAAGATTTTAAAAAGATATTAAAAGATATTTTGATAATTTAGGTAGGAAAACAGCTTTAACAACTGTATGGGATGCAAGCAAGGCTGTTATGAGGGGTTATTTTATACAGTATAATTGTCTAGAGAAGAAGAAATCCCTGGAAAAGATGCAAAAAATATTAGATGAGATTAGACAAAAAGAAATTGAGTTGCAAAAGACACCTATGGATGTAAAAATTTCACATCAAATTAAATTGTTACAGCCACAATTGTCTATATTAACAGTTCAAGTAATAGAAACAAAAATGAAGTATGTGAAACAAAGACATTTTGAATTTGCAGGGAGATGGTTGGCATATAAATTAAGGAAGGAAAGGGAAAAGCATATGATTGAGAAAATTTGTGAAGGGGATAAGGTAGTAACTGATAATGAACTTGTTAAAAAGACTTTCCATAATTTTTATTCTAACTTGTATAAAAAACAGGAGTTAGATAGGTCTAAAAATAGATTAGTATCTTTTAAGACAAAGGTTACCTAAGTTATCACAATCCCAGAGGCAACTTGTGAATGACCCAATAAGTCTTCGAAATATCAGAAGCTATTAACAAAATGAAACAGGTAAAGTTCCAGGACCAGATGGCCTTACAAGTCAATACTATAAGTCAGGCATATCAAACTCGCGACGTCAAGTGATGTCGCGCGACGTATCACAACTTTTTCCCCATTGCCGGCAATAGGGTGGGCACAGTTTCGTCATGATGCATCCGGCCCACCGGCCGGCAGTTTGACATGCCTACTATAAGTGCTTCAAGGAGAAATTTCTACAGCCACTAAAAGACATAACGAATGATCTACTTCAGGAGGGAAGGATACCCCAAACATGGAAGGAAGCCAATATTGCGTTATTACTGAAGGAGGGTCAAGTTCCTACAAAGACAAAGACTTACAGACCAATTTCACTACTGAACAATGACTATAAACTCTTTGCTGCAATTTTGGCAGAAAGATTAAAGAAGATTTTACATGAAGATTTTTCATGAAGACCAATTTGGCTTTCTGCCAAAAAGACAATTAAGGGATAATGTGAGGACTGTTCTGAATATCACTGAATACGTATAATACCACAATGAGAAACAGGCAGCTTTAATATTCCTAGATGCAGAGAAGGCCTTTGACAATTTAAATTGGGATTTCATGTTTAAAGTTCTGGAAGAAATGGACTTTGGAGAGAGCTTAATTCAAGGAGTTAAAGCTATTTACACGTCACAGCAAGCAAAAATTGTTATTAATGGTGATTTAACTGATCCATGTGACATTCAAAAGGGTATGAGACAAGGATGCCCCTTGTCTTCCTGTTGTTTATTCTGGTGTTGGAAGTTTTGAATAGAGACATTAGACAAGATGAGAGAATAATGGGTATAAATATCAAGAAAGAAGTTTACAAATTGTGGGCGTTTGCTGATGACTTGGTTATATTCCTACAGGACCCAAAAAATAAGACAGAATATATGTTGAGGAAATTAAATGAGTTTGGGGTTCTAGCAGGTTTTAAAATAAATAAACAGAAAACAACAATGTTGATCAAGAATATGTCCTCCCAGGATGGTGATATATTGAGTAAAAGGTCTGGTTTCAAGGTTGAGAAAAAGGTGAGATACTTGGGGGTTATGCTGACAAATACAAACACAAAATTGTTTCAAAATAATTATGTACCTCTTTGGAATGATATAAAAAAGGATTTACAAAGATGGGACAAATTAAATTTATCATTACTGGGCAGAATTTCAGTAATTAAAATGAATGTTTTACCAAAGATGCTATTTCTGTTCCAGACAATACCAATACTTGCAATGGACATTCCATTTAAACAGTGTCAGAGGGATATCTCTAAATTCATATGTCAAGGAAAGAAACCAAGAATCAAATATAAGTTTTTGCAAGATGCCAAGGAAAGAAGGTTTACCAGATTTGAAATTGTATTTTGATGCATGCTGTTTGGTTTGGTTAAAAGAGTGGGTGAACCTTCAGAATAAGAGGCTGCTCAATTTGGAAGGTCATGATTTAAGGTTTGGATGGCATGGGTATTTATGGTACGATAAAGTTAAAGTAAATGTTGATTTGAATAATCACTTTATTAGACATGCCATATTAAGAATTTGGAATAAATATAAAACAAGGTTTTTTACAAAATTGCCCCTATGGGCGTCCCCCCCAAGAAGCTTTTTTTAGAAAAGAAATGGTGGTGAAACTGGGCTGGTGGATGTATGATAAAATAGTATCTTTCAATTCTGCAGACCCTATCCTCAAGTCTAGGGAAGAATTAGAATTAGAAGGTTACGCTTGTCACTGGTTTACATATCAACAAATGAAGGAAAGATTTAAACTAGACAGAAAAGGCCATGGTTTTGAGTTCGCTAAAAATGAATTGGAAATCCTACTATGTGGTAATGATGATCATATAATTGCCAAGGTCTATAAAATGTTATTAAAATTGAACTTGGAAAATGAACATGCAAAACACTGTATGATTCAGTGGGCAAGGAATTTTGGATATAATGTGATGTTTGAACAATGGGAGAATATGTGGATAAAAGGTTTAAAATTCACATTAAATTATAACCTAAAAGAAAATTTCTATAAAATGATGTATCGCTGGTATTTAACACCAGATAAGTTATCTAGAATGTATAAAGGTATTTCAAATGAATGTTGGAAATGTAAATGTAAAGAAGGGACTTTTTATCATTTATGGTGGACATTTATGGTGATAAGGCAAAGAAATATTGGAGTAGGATTCATATATTAATGGAGAAAATTCTTAAAGTGAACATGAAGATTAAACCAGAAACTTTCCTTCTGGGTCTAATGGAAATAGAACTGGAAAAAAAATTTGGAACTCTGATTTTATATATGGTGACGGCAGCAAGACTGCTCTATGCACAAAAGTGGAAGGATGCATTGATTCCTACCATGGACGAATGGTTAAAAAAACTGATGGAAGAGATGGCCAAATTGATTGTGCTGATTAAAGAAAAAAACACAAGTACACTTGTTTCTACTTAGAAACCGTTTCTGGACTTTGTGCTTGAGGTGGAAAAAAATGATATCATGATTTTGGGTTTTATCGATTAGACTGATTTGCCACACAAAATAGCGAACACCCAGTTTCTTGTGATCCTTTCAGTCCAGATTAAATTTATAGAAGGAGATGGAAAGATTAGGTTACTGTCATTATTTGCCTACGGCGACATTAGATTACCACACATGAAGCCAGATGAGAAGACTATTATTTAAAATTAAATTTATGCAAAATACTACATTAATTAGCTTAAAAATCCAGAAAAAGATTTTAATAACTATCACTTTGTTTTTTTTCTCATTTAATAGTAAAGAGGAAACATTGACAACGGCTAATAAAGACATTTGGATTAATCCCCGAATCTCAGGTAGAAAGTCTCAATCAATTCAGCCTTCTGTAGTTTGTGTTATAATTTTTTTAAAGCATCTAGGTGAATATTATTCAATAATTTATTTTTTTAGATTCAGACATCCCTCAAATCATTTATTCGCATGTGGATAATGAAAATAAACACAGAAAAGAAAATGAAGAAGAAAAAAATAATGACTGTAATGAAGATGACAAAGAAAATGAGAAAGAATTGGAGTTGCTGGTAAGCTTTCAGAACCTTTTACAGCAGCATTCCCCAACCTTTCTGGGTTGGCAGCCCAGCATGGGGGGAGGGGGAAGGGATAGTTTTGTGTGATGGGCAGGATCCTGCGAGTGGAGCTGCAAGTGCCAGTGCCCGCCGCTCGTGTGAGTAGGGCTGTGGTTGGCATGTGCATGGCAGACCACTACTCATGTGGCCCAGTTGCGAATAGGCCATATCCCGATAGTGGGCCGCTACTAATGATGGGATTCAGCTGGTTCGCACTAGTTTGGCAGAACCGGTAGCTAAATTTTGTTGAGTTCGGAGAACTGGCTGAATGCACACTGCTTTCAGAAGTCTGGAGGAGGCCTCCCAGGCCTAGAATGGCTCGCTGGAAGTGTGGGGATGCCACTTCTGGAAGTCCGTTCTAAGCCTCAGAGGCCCAGGCCTGCATCCATGCAGAGAACCAGTTGTTCAGAGATTTGAATCTCACCACTGGCTGCTACCGACAGGTTGGGAACCCCTATTTTACAGAACAATCTCAAGAAAGAAACTGCCATGACTTTAAGGTACTCTAAAACCTTTTCAGCTGCATATCAAAATGCTGGATGTAGAATCAAACAGCATTCTCTGTTCTTTTATTTTCTAAAATAAACAAATATTTCTTTCTGTTACAAACAATGAACATTTATTTAGACCAACCAAAACTTTTCCAGGGGAGACATGAGAAAGCTAGTGGAGCTTTCTTCAATTGAATAAAAAAGAATTCTTCAGATTATTATTCTCTCTCCTTCTGCCCCATCTCTCTGGCCTCTTATTGACTAACCTGTGGACATTTTTCTGTGGACATTTTTAAGTTCGACATAACTTCTTATTGAGTTTTACAAGTATAAAATTAAAAAATTAGCAATAAAAAATCAGCAGGGATTTGATATTGGATATCCCTGACAGACTATTATGTCTATCATCTCAAACTATATAACCTGGTATGTTTCCTCAGCAACCAAAGGATTGCAGTCTTCTTACTGAGGAAGGTTGAGGAATGGTAGCTCATAGTGCATGAATTGCATACAGGCCTGACATTTGTTTGGGAAAAAATAATATCACTGATTTTTTTATAAGTTTTCAATCATTTTTCTTAAAAAAACAACAACTGAAAATTGTTCAGATTTAACATATCAAGAATGCTGTCACTAATCTCCGTACCTCCAAATTCAACCCTAATTCTTAGAAATCATGGCCCTGTCTACTTTGATGGCAGATTACTGTGTTGTCTACATGGTACTTGTTCTGTTCGCACAGTAGACATGGAGGCGAGGCAGTTTGTCCAAAATATGTTTCTTTATTGACACATTCACTGAACAGAAGCAAGCAAACAATGGCAACAAGCCCTTTTATACTCCCCTTGCAAAGGGGATGCTCAACCAATGAATGCAGGCTATTCTCCCGCCTCGCGCATGCGCACGAGGCTGGAGACAGCCTGTCTGGGTCCCGGGCAGACACGTGGTCTGCCCGGGTCTCTGCAACCATCTGCAGAGTTCCTGAGCCTTGCTGAATGACTCAGCAAGGCCCAGGACACAACACCCCTCCCCCCTTGGCTTGGACAACGCTGTCCTTGTCGTTTGACTACCCTAAGCCCAAGGCAGCCCAGCACAACCAGGATGTCCCCCCCCATACTCCTAACAACCTCTTTCCTTTGGGGTTATGGTCAATCCACGTTCTTTCACTCTTTGCAAACGTGGGCCTCGCAAGATCTCACATAGTCTTGCAAATACTTAGGCGGACCCTTAATCCGCCCAGATCTTCGTGGATCCATGTGAGGGACAGGTGTGATGGTATTTGGGGGAATTGAATTGGGTGCCTGGAGTGCTTGCTCCCGGCTTGCGCACAACAAACCAGGACTTTGTCGCCCAGAAGACTCAGGGGTTCCCCCTGACTGCTGACTGGCTGGATCCGCTAAACCCAAACCAGATTTCCTTGGAGGGGTCGAGTTCCCTGAGTTCCTTGGTAGGGTGGAGTTCCCCAAAACCCTTTGGAACTCCCCTTGGGAGCAATGTCCTTCAGGCCCAAGGCCAGCAGCAGGGGTGCCCTGAGTAGCCGATTTATGGCCATGTGCCCTAAGCCAGGGACCTCTGCCAGAGTCAGGAGTCGCCTCCATGGCAGAACCCCCTGCGTCTATGCCAGAGTCAGGATCCGCCTCCATGGCAAGACCCTCATCCGGAGCATTTGGAGACCCCCCGCTTGGAGAGACTGTGATCCACAATCGTAATTGGGGTCCCCCTCCCCCCCGAGAGCAGAGTCAGGGAAGGAACAGCGGCCAGGAAGCCGCCAATGCAGCTGGTCTATGTGGCATCGCAGTACACAACCATCGTCTAAGACCACTTCGTATGACAGTGGCCCAGAGACCTTAGATATTACAGCAGGTACCCAGAGATGCCCCTGCCCATAGTTCCTGGTCCAAACTGGGTCACCCACCTGAAGTCTCCTAGGTGCCTGCGGCTGCGACACCTGTGAAGCCACCCAGTCTGGGTGAAGCCTGTCCAGCTTTGTAATAAGTCTGCGACCCCAGCGAAGTTCAGCTGGGCTCTTTCCAGTAGCTGTGCATGGTGTGGTGCGGTGTGTAAGGAGAAAATCAGCCAACCTGTGATGCCAGGGTCCTTGAGTGATTCTCTTTAATGCGTCTTTTGTGGTGCGCATCATGCGTTCAGCCTGAACGTTGGTGGCAGGGTGAAAAGGAGCAGACGTGGCATGCCGGATCATGTTGGCTTGGAGAAATGCCTTCAGAAGAGGTAAATTGTGGACCATTGTCTGATACTAAAACATCAGGAAGGCCATGGGAAGCGAAGATTCCTCTGAGCACCTGGATGGTCCTGGCAGTAGTAGTGGAGGACACAGGAACAACCTCTAGCCACTTGGAATGGCTATCCACAAGGAGGAGGAAGAATTGCCCCTGAAAGGGCCCAGCATAATCTATATGGACGCGTGACCATGGAGTGAGTGTCTTCTCCCACCTATGTACAGGGGCCTGGGGCATTTCTGGCCGTGATTGCTGGCACACTTGACATCCTTGAACCTGGGCCTCGATGTCCTTATCGAGACCAGGCCACCACAGATGGCTGCGCGCAAGCACCTTCATTCTCACTATTCCCGGATGGCCCTCATGAAGAGAGAGCAAGACTCTAGTCCTCAATGAGGCCGGGATAACTACTCTGTTGCCCCACAGGATACACCCCTTGAATGTGGACAATTCATGCTTCCTGCACCAGAAGCTTTGGAAATCTGTACCAGGACACATGTCAGGCCATCCTGACAACACACATGCCAGCACGCGTGCAAGCGTGTGATCAGTGGCAGTTTCAGCAGCCACATCCCTAGCATTGAGGGGAGATTCAGGTAAGTCCTGAATAGACAGAATGTGTACAGCTGGAGCAGGGTCTGCCTCTATTTTTTTGAGAGGTGACCTGCTTAGGCCATCAGCATGACCCATCTCAGTACCTGGTTTGTGAACCAGGGTGTAATCATAAGCTGCTAAGAAAACAGACCATCTCAGCATTCTAGGAGATATAATCTGAGGAGTTTGTTTAGTGGTTGTAAACAACCCCAGCAAAGGCTTGTGGTCAGTATAGACCGTGAAATGGCGTCCATACAAGAAATCATGAAATTTCTTGATGCCTGAGATTATTGCCAAGGCTTCCCTGTCAATCTGCGCATAATTACGCTCTGCAGATGAGAGGGTCCTAGAATAGTAGGCCACAGGAACCTGAGTTCCATCTTTCTTGAGATGACTTAACACTGCTCCTACCCCATAAGGGGAAGCATCACATGCGATGCACACAGGCAATTGCTCATTGAAGTGAGCCAGTACAGCATTGGAGGATAGCAAGACCTTGACCTCTTTAAAAGCCTTTTCATGGACCCTTGTCCATGCCCAGGGAGCCTGCTTGTCTAAGAGCCGGTGTAGCGGCTCAGCCACAGCAGCCTTGTGGGGGAGAAATGAATGATAAAAATTAAGGAGGCCCAGAAAAGCCTGAAGTTCAGTTTTTGACTGGGGACTAGGGGCCAATTGGATGGCCTGGAATTTTGACTCTGCGGGGTGGATGCCTTCTGCATCAATATGAAACCCTAGAAATTCGGTGGATGTTACACCTATTTTGCATTTGTCTTGCTGTAGCTTCAGCCCCACTTGGCGGAAACGCAGCAAGACAGCCCTCAGCCTTTCAGCCAAGTTCCCTGATGACTCTCCTGCAATGAGGACATCATCAAAATAGGGGCAGACCCCCGGAATACCCCTGAGTGTTCGCTCCATCACCCCTTGAAAGATTTCTGAGGCTACATTTACCCCAAACTGCAGCCTCTTTACTTTGAAAGCCCCTCTGTGCGTGACTATCGTTTGTGCCTCAGCTGTTGCTTCATCAACAGGTAACTGTTGATAGGCCTGAGCTAAGTCAAGGTTAGCAAAAAGCTTTCCTCCTTGCAGTGAGGCCACAATGTGGCTCACCACAGGCACAGGATATGCGTGTTGCTGCAAGGCTTTATTTAAAGTGCATTTATAGTCCGCACATATTCGGACTTCACCATTGGATTTCAGTGGTGTTACTATGGGGGTTTCCCATGGACTAGAGTCCACAGGTTCCAGAATGCCTTGTTGGAGCAATTTGTCCAACTCAGCATCAATTTTGCTCTTCAGGGCAAAAGGCACCCTCCTTGGCTTGACCCTGATAGGTGCAATGTTCGGATCCAGCTTTAACGCAATGGGAGGCCCCTTGTATGAGCCAAGTTCTGGGCTGAATATATCAGCAAACTCCTTACAGACTCCTGTAAGGCTGGCTGTTTGCAGATGATTCAGACCAGTCACCTGGATTCCAAGTGCCTCGAACCAATCGAGTCCTATAAGACTCATTCGATCACCCCCAACAACCACCACATCCAATAATCCATTGAAGCCCTTTCGCTGCACTCTGAGCGTGGCCTCCCCCTTCACACTTACTCATGTGTTCTGAAAATCCGTGAGAATGAGATTGGAGGGCCTGAGTTTTACTCGTGAGCCACTCCTGGAGCAAACCTTGTTAAAGGTGTCCACTGAAATAATGGAAAGATCGGACCCTGTGTCCAGCTCCATAGCCAGGGGAACTCCCTGCAACTGTACATCTATGCACAGCTTTTTCTTCAGGGGCCTGTGAGTCCCTGTCTTAAACACCCCCCTATGGGACGCGCAAAAACCCACCCTGTTTTGGCTGGGGACCTTGGTACCTTTCAGAGGCAATTCAGGGGACCTGTTCTTGGGACGACTCATGCAAGCTGATGCTATGTGGCCTTGCCTGCCACATGCTCGGCAGACAGCAGAACAAAAACGGCAATCGGCCCTCCTGTGGTGACCCCCACAGCCGAAACAGCAAAGGGAGGCAGGCGGTGGCCCTCTGCAATCCAGCAGTCATCTCTCTGCCGACGGTTGAAGTCTGTCCACCTCTTCTTCCTCGGAGTCTTCTCCAGAGGCCTCACACGCAGCTTCTTGGTGGACAGGGACGGACGCTGGATGAATCTTCGTAGACCGCAAGGCCTTCACCGCACCTCCGGCTGCTTCTTCTGCTGCGATTTCTCGTAATGCGTCTTGAAAAGTGACCTCCGCCTTTGCAAACAGCTTCTGCTGCACCTCGCGGCTTCGCAACCCGCACACCAGTCTATCTCGGAGCCTTTCCTCCAAGTCTTTAAATGCACATGGTCGTGCGGCCTGCCTCAGGGCCACGACGAAATCCGCAGTTGATTCACCGGGCCACTGGTCCCTCTGCTCGAACTGATGCCTCCAAGCTATTATTGAGAGCTTGGGCTCGAAGTGTTCACACAGCATCTTCTTTAGATCGGCATACGCGATCGATTCCAATGGTGCTGGGGCGACAAGATTTTCAGCAATTTCAAAAGTCTCTTGCCCACAGACACACAGTAAGGTAGCCGCTTTCAGGCCGTCTTCCTGGACTCCATTTACCCGGAAATAGTTTTCCACGTGAGCTGCATACGAGCTCCAGTGTTCCGGGTGTGAGATGTTGAATTCACCGAGACGGCCCAGCTTGGACATCTTCTTTACCGATGGCCTCGTCCACGTCTCTCACCGCAAGGAATGGAGAAGGGGTCCGACGAAGCCAAGCCCGCCTCCAGCGTCTGTGTGCTGGCCGGCGGCTGCTCCTCCTGGACGCCGCGCTTCTCTTCCCTTCCAGGCCTAGGTGAGTAGGCCTAATTCTGCTTCTTCGGGATTCCAAACGGCGAATCCCACCTTCGTCGCCAATGTTCTGTTCGCACAGTAGACATGGAGGCGAGGCAGTTTGTCCAAAAGATGTTTCTTTATTGACACATTCACTGAACAGAAGCAAGCGAACAATGGCAACAAGCCCTTTTATACTCCCCTTGCAAAGGGGATGCTCAACCAATGAATGCAGGCTATTTTCCTGCCTCGCGCATGCGCCGAGGCTGGAGACAGCCTGTCTGGGTCCCGGGCAGACACGTGGTCTGCCCGGGTCTCTGTAACCGGTCCTGGGCAACACGTGGTCTGCCCGGGTCTCTGCAACCATCTGCTTAGTTCCTGAGCCTTGCTGAATGACTCAGCAAGGCCCAGGACACAACAGTACTCAACCATCCAAAATAATTTTAAAAAAAGAACAGTCTGTGGTCACCAAAACTTTGTTCGCTTCTGTTAGACAATATTATTATATATTCCACAAGAGGAAGATTTTTCTCTTCTTCAACAGTGGTGATACATATACTACATAATTTGCCAATGCTATGTTACTAACAGTTTCAATTATATATTTAGTATGATTAAAGGATGTAGGATGTTTTGAAACAGTTTGTTTTGTTATCTTTCATTTAACAACTTATTTCTCTTTTTTATCATAGGATATAAGAGACAATGTGAAACAATAGAATAATAATAACAACTTAAATTCTTATTTTTCTGATTTCTATTATTGTATTTTTTTCCTAGTTCTACAGGTAGGGAGCCATGCATATATAACTAATGGCTACTCAGTAGTGATTGTTTGTAAGCTCATGAAAGAGCAAAAGCAATGATGTTGCGAGTGAATCTTTTTAGCATTTGATAATTGCATAAAATGCATTTTAATGTGGCACCAGATGTATAGATTGATTTTTAAAAATTGCTCCTTGTCCAGAATTGATTCTGAAGAGAATAATAGCAGGGAAAGACGTGTTATTGTTTTTAAACTCAAAAATTGCACCTGACCACAGATACCACCTTCCAGATGTAAAACACATATTCCTAATATTGACTAAATCACATTGATTTTATAAAGAAATATATGCATATTAAACATTATTTTCAACCTCAATGCCATTTATATTGCATAAATGTTATTCAGTGGGTTAGCCTGCATTTTATGAGAAGAAAAATAGCATAGTTATACATACACAACTAAATAAGCAGGAAATATAATGCTGTTTGTGAGTGAAAACATAAAATCTGAAATACACAAAAGGACATGCTAAACATTAGAACCACATAGCCATTTTGAGTAGAGAGTAAGACAATTCTTCAGACAAAAGCCCAAAGCTATCTTAGCTCTAACTTTAGGAGAGTTCAAAGTTGTCATTCAGAATGGAGCTTTTACTGCCAGAATAATCAGCACTGAAATATTATTATTTTTTATTAACAAGAGAGAAGCTATAAAAGTCACAGCATTCCCCGATACCTGACTTAAGTATATAGATTTTAAAAAAATCTATATACCTGGTCAAAGCTCAACCCATTCATTTTATGTGCTGCATAATGAATTAAACAATAGAGATCTATAATAAATGGAAATGCGACCAAATCTTTGAAACCCATAGGCAATGGCTCACATGACAGCTCGGCAGTTGACAAGTAACATCAGCCTTATGTGAAAAAGGGAAATTGTAAGATTTGCATATAATTATTGAAATCATGCAAATGTCAGTTATAAGGAGGGAGATGGGGTGGGCTGGGGTGGGAAGAAACAGGCATCTCACTATTAAATCCTGACAGTTGGCATCACTGAAAAGCTCAGATACATTTGAGGACTAGTTGGCAGAGGGTCATTAAAATAGAATTTGCAGAAACATTAGTTCCTTCACTTTTCTTTGACTGACGTTTTACTATTAATAGTTTGCAGAGGCTTTGCACAAAACATATTAATAAGAGAAAATGTAACAGGGTATCTGCAGCAAGTGTAAATGTAATAAGGGGGTATCCAAGTTGCTACCTTCTAATTGATTGGTATAGAACCATCCAACTATGCATTTGAAAGTAAGAGAAGAATGCCATAAGGAGCAAATGCTGTTGAATAATATAATTTAATATTGGGGTGATACTGAAGAAACTTCTTTGTGGCCTTTCCTAATTCTCAGTTTCTGCAGTTTCTAAAACATTCCTGTCTGAGGGGTCCTGGGAGAAATGAAACAAACATAATCCTTATAGTATTTGTCAGTGTGCAAATGTGTTTTGTTTTACTGGACAATACTATACATTCTTTAGCTTTGATGTTTTGTGTCACTGCACTCACTTTAAAATAAAGCATGCCTAGAATGGAATGTGCTCTCTGAATGAATTAGCTTGCCTTGTACAGAATTTTCTCTTCAGGATTCTTTTTTTTTTTTCCTTTTTCACTTTACAACAAACAAAGGTACATTTTTTCCCCTTAACAGTACTGTTTTATATATCTCTTACATTTATTTACAGTTATGTACATTAATTTTCATACATTTTTGTTTTTCTGTTCTAACCAAACATAGCACTTGTTCCATATCTCGTAAAATTCTGTTGCTTTCTTATCTTTTATTTCTAGAGTAAGCTTGTACATCTTAGCGCATTCTAATATCTTGTGAATAATCATGTCGTTTGTTGGTATATTTTCACATTTCCAACATTGCGCATACGCAATGCGTGCCGCTGTTATTATGTGTACAATGATGTATTGGATTTGTTTTTTTATCCTTGGATTAATTATACCTAATAGAAATAATTCGGGTTTGAGTTCAATTTGTTCTTTTGTTATCTCCTGGATCCATCTCCTTATCTGTTCCCAATAAATCTTTGCTTTGGAACATTGCCACCACATATGGTAGAATGTTCCCTCCTTATTTTTGCATTTCCAACAATCCAAATTCATATTTTTATACATTTTAGCCAATCTCGCCGGTGTTAAATGCCATCTGTAGAACATTTTGTATTGATTTTCTTTATATGCAGTTGACAGTGTCAATTTGCAATTTTTATTCCAGACTCTTTCCCATTCTTCTAATTCTATATTTCGACCCACGTTTCATGCCCAGGCTATCATTTGACCTTTTACTATTTCCTCCTCTAATTCTACCTCTAGTAAATATTTATAAGTTTTTGTTAAAAATTTTCCTTCCTTACCTATCAAAATTTTATCCAATTGCTGTGGTACCCGATTTATTCCATATTCTTCCATATCTTTACGATATTTTGACTGTATTTGTAGGTATGGCCACCAATCTATGATTATTCCCTGTTCTTTTAATTCTTCCCTTGATTTGAGATTTCCTTGGTTATCTAATAATTCTTTATATCTAATCATCTTTTTTTTGTCCAGTGTATTTGGGTGAATCATTGCTTCCATCGGTGAGGCCCAATTTGGTATTTTAATATAGTGTTTCTTTTTAACTTTTTCCCACATCCAAATCAGCGCATTTCTTATCTGGTGCCGGTAAAAATATGTGTGTGTCTTCTTATGTTTTCCCCATAAGAAAGCATGCCAACCGGCCTGCAAATCATGCCCTTCAATCATCAAAGCCCTTTTATTATCTAAGTTTATCCAATCCCTAATCCAAAGTAACCCAGCTGCTTGGTAATAAGTTTCCCATTTTGGGAGCCCAAGGCCACCTCTACTTCTACTATCTTGTAATGATTTAATATTTATTTGTGCTTTTTTACCCAACCAAATAAATTTATTGATCATTTTGTCTAATTCGTCAAAAAAAAAATTCTCTAATTTTATTGGGACTGTCTGAAATAAATATAATAATTTTGGTAATATATTCATTTTGATCACAGAGATCCTTCCTAATAATGATAATTGTAATTTTCCCCAAACCTCTAAATCTTTTTTCATTTGTAATGTCAATTTTTTGTAATTGTCCTCTTTTATTGAGGAACATCTTATCGTAAGCCAAATTCCTAAGTATTTAATCTTTTTTACAATTTGCAGTCCCAAATCTTCTTCTAATTTCCTTTTTTGTTTTTCAGTTAAATTTTTTACTAACATTTTAGTCTTCTCTCTATTAATTTTTAGTCCTGCCACTGTTCCATATTTTTCTATTTCGTTCATTAGGATATTTCCTCTTTCTAGTGGTTCCTCTATAAAAAACACCAAATCGTCCGCAAATGCCTGCGTCTTATATTCTTCTGTCTTGACTTGTAATCCTTTTATCTCTCTATTAATTCTAATTTGGGTTAATAGCACTTCTAAAGTCAAAATAAAAAGTAGAGGTGACATTGGGCATCCCTGTCTTACTCCTTTGTTTATTTCGAATTTCTCTGTATTGTCCCCATTAATTATCCCTCTAGCTTTTTGTATCTTATATATTGCCTTTATCATTTTCTCAAATCTCATATCCTCAATCTGTTGGAACATAAATTGCCAATTAAGATTATCAAATGCTTTCTGGGCATCTAAAAATATCAATGCCACCTGTTTTTCAGGATGTGCTTCATAATATTCTAAGACATTTAATACCGTTCTCGTGTTATTCCTAATTTGTCTTGTGGGTAAAAAAACATTTTGATCTGAATGTATTATATCATTTAATATTAATTTCAATCTTTCCGCAATTATAGTAGTAAAAATTTTGTAGTCCGTATTCAACAACGAGATTGGCCTATAATTTTTTATCTGTTTGGGGTCTGTACCTTCTTTTGGGATAAGGGATATATTAGCTTCTATCCAGGAGTCTGGTAATTTAGCTTTCTCCAACACATCATTATACACTTCTAATAATATCGTTTTGAAATCTTCATAGAGAGTCTTATACACCTCCCCTGGAAGGTGTATTTTCATTTCTATGAAACATACTTGAAACTTACTGAGCTTATGAACAAACAGGCAAAAATGGGGAGAGACATAAAGAAGCAAAATGGAATTTTATTTTTTGCCTCCTATGTTTGTTTGTTGCCCTTTGGGGCTATGTGTGCATGCACATGTGCTTAAAATGCAATATTCATTTTGTAAACAGCTTAGAAGCTTGCTTTCTGAAACTAGGTTTTATTGGAAAAAAGATCTTTTTTGAATTGAACCCCTTTTCATGCATGTGTGTGTATATGCATGTGGGCATATAGTTTATTCACACACACATTCACCCATATTTTCACTCTTTTTTATTCTATTGTTTCAGCTAAGTCAGCACTTCACTAGAAGCAGAAGTTCTATGAATGAAAGGAGTTCCTATGCAACTGAGCCAATTAGATTTCCAAATGAACCACAACAACTGGGGGACAAACTAGAGTCTGGCTTGATTAGACAACCTCTGACTAAAAGCTCTTCAACAGAACATGCTTTACAAGACAAAGAACTGCAGAATAATAAAACATGTTCGATTGGAAATGATAGGCAATTATTATTCCCAGAAAAATACAGTGAGGACTCACTAAACAAAAGTGCAGAGTCCTTAGAGAGTTTGAATCCAAAAGAAACCTATGTCTCACCAGAATATTGGTCCGAATTCAAGAAAAACCAGGCTGCCTATATTGCAGACATTGTCTCAAGCACTTGTGGAATGCATCAAGCAGATGTTCCAAGTGATGAATTTAATGTTCCAGGAATTAAAACAATACAGACATTATTCATAGGTGAGGATGATTATAACTTCAAAAAATCAAGGGAGACAAGTTCCTTAGAAGATGATGAAGCAGGAAAGTTAAAAGAAAATGCATTGAAAAGAAAGGATAATAATATCAAGGCAGTTCAGAAGCAACTTAAGCAGGAAATAGCTTTCCAAATTCCAGAGTTAAATTCAAAAAACCTCAGAGAAAAAATTGAAAGCAAAAACCAATTATGTGTAAACAGAGGTTTAAATAGTGATGTCATAGCTAATGCTGATGTCACAGAAAATTATTTCGTAAGGTCTCATTCAGAAGACATTGTAGAAGAAAAATATAACTCTGAGTATAATGTTGATAAGGAGAAAGAAATCATGCTGAGAATTTTAGAGAACTCTCCAGAAAAACAAATCTGTCTTATCAACAAATATAGAAAACATATCTCATGTGACAATTATAAAATCAACAGGTTAGCTAAGTCACCTCAAAAGGAAGAAGTAATGACGTCCAGTGTCCCAGATAAAATAAAAGAAGAACAAATGCCAAAATCAAAAGGGCTTCCATATCTAAGTGACAGTGGAAACTCAGATAAAAATAAATCGGAAAGCAAAAGTTGCATTATAGAGGAGTCAAATCATGACTCAAAAAGAGGAGAAATTAGAATCCCTGAGAAAGTTTATAATACACTTCGGGAAAGTCAATCCCATGTTGTACCACCAATTGATGAAAATATCTTTATGAAATCTATATTAATAAGCACAAAGGAAATGTTTGATAGCAGAAACAACTTAGAAAAAAGGAAGTACAGTCAGAGTGATGATCTTGCCAACAGAAATATTTCCGAGATAGAACCCTGCCAAAGTGAACCTGACACGGTTATTCTTAAAGATCAGAGTATCTGGGACAGATCGATCATTCAAAGGTGGAGTGGTTCAGAAAGTCAGTTGGTAGAAAGGCAAAGTGAAGCAAATAAAAGAGTGCAGATGAAGGAACTAACAGGAGTTGAAGCCATGGGGGGTATTAATGATAATACAAGATGTTTGAAAGTAAGTCCCACAGATGAACTGTTTAATTGCCAAGACACACTAAGATAT
This sequence comes from Azemiops feae, assembly GCA_023970755.1. Lineage (NCBI taxonomy): Eukaryota > Metazoa > Chordata > Lepidosauria > Squamata > Viperidae > Azemiops > Azemiops feae. Next base: position 245,256 of record JALGBA010004269.1, on the reverse strand, counting down.
GAAGATACTTCAGTCACTAAGCATGATAGTACAGGAGAAGCAGAAGCAGTTACAGCTGCTTATATAATTAAAATAACATCAGAAAGTACTCCTGAAAAAATGTCTGCTGGTGAAAAAGCAGTAATTGTTAAGCTACCCCAAGAGACTACACTAAGTGACAGGCCCACAGAAAAAAAGGAAATGGTATTTGATATACATGAAGGAAGAAATGATGGGTCACATTATCCTCTTTGTCAATGCAATAGAGAGGGTGTATTATGTGACACCAAATTTGGAATATCTGCTTCAGGTATTAATAATGTGCCCACACATGAAACAGTACATATGGAAATGATTTCAATACATGCAACAAATGAAATGCTTGCCAAAGCAGAACATAATTCTGTAAATAATTCACCACCCACTGAAATATTTTGTCCTTTTTCAGCAGAAGGAAAAATTGTTTCTGAACAAGGTGTGCATTGTGAAGTACCATTGAAACATTCAGAACATTCTTCGCAAGGCTTACACAATAATGAAGCTGAAGAAGGAAGCACCTGGAGTTCATTTTCTTACATAGGTCCCACAACTGAACCAAAAATATGCAGTTTGGATAAAAAATTGGTGGGAAGCTGTTATGAAAACTCCTCAGTGATATCTCCCAAAGGATTTGTAGGCTCTCATACTGCTAAAGTAGAACAGGTGTTGTCTCCACCCACAGATGCTTCAACTGAAATTGCAGCTCGTTCTGGATATAACTTCAACCCCAAAGGTGAAATAACTCATGTTATTCTAAATATCACTAAACCCCAAGAATTTCCTCCTAGTGAGAATAGAGAAGGAAACATAGGCCACTTTCCCCATCAAATAGAGTTCAGTCCAGAAAAAAAAATAAGGCCCACTATTTTAATTAAGGAACCGATTGAAGAAAGAAACGAAACAAGCTTAGATTCGAAAGGTTTAATAACTGAAAAGAAAATGAATATTGTCAGACATGATAAGCAGGCTTTTTTTGATCATACAGGAATTTCTGGCCAGCAAAATGAAGCTTATAATTCACCTGCTGAGTATCTTGTGTTAAAGCACATTGCTTACAAGATACTTTATTTCCTTTTGTTCATTGTATTTTGTGTAACATTGTATCATTATGATTTAATTGTCTGCTTTGCACTCTACTTATTTTCATTGTACTGGCTATATTGTGATGGTAGGAGAAACAAAAACTCCATCAAAAAGGAATAGTATGAATATTCCACATTGTATTTAGAATTTATTATCTGAATATCTATGGAGATTCTCAGTAATCCAGGTCATGGTTGTCTCAAAGGTGCTTTTTTCACGAAGCAACTGGACTTTCTTGTTTTTCTTCGAAGACGTTTCGCTTCTCATCCAAGAAGCTTTTTCAGCTCTGAAGAAGAGCTGAAGAAGCTTCTTGGGTGAGAAGCGAAACGTCTTCAAAGAAAAACAAGAAAGTCCAGTTGCCTTGTGAAAAAAGCATCTTTGGGACAATTTATTATCTGCATGTCCCAAAGAGTAACAATGTCTACTCTTAAAACCAAAATAAGACTCCTTTCCTCTTTTCAAATATTGCTTAAAAAGAATGCACATGGAATGCATATGTAATGCATATGCAGCCATTCTACACAGGACCATTCTGTTTGGAACATTAAGTATCTATATGAATCAAGAGTTCTGCAGCATATCAACTTATATTAAATCTAGCTGCTCTTTCTTAACCCATTATGAAGGTGTGAAGCTTCAGTCTATTTGGATTTGATCATATTTATTTATTTTATAGTATAGTCTCATTTTCTGTGAATTTAAAAAAATATATATTTAACAATATAAATTAAACACTTTATTTTTTAAAAAAGAAGGAACATGCCAACTGGGCCTGTTAATACAAGAGTTTCTTTTGCTAAACAGTTGGCAATTAACATCACAATGGAAGGATGAGAAGAAGCACTCCCCTTACTCTTCAGCATAAGTTGCCTAAGAGTGTTGCACCCTATTTCTTTATATGAACTATGCACTTGTGTGCCTCCCACTTTTTTTCTATTCTGCCATGTGAAGATATTCAATTTTTAAGAATTAGTGACCTAAATCTAAGCTCTCCTTCCTATTTAAACTCTGTTATTTGACCATATTCTTAATATATTAATACTAATCATGGGCACAATACACTGAAATTTTGATTTATGCATGAATCAGTACAATAAGTGAGAACTCTAAACCACAAGGAATGTACTTCACTTGCTAAATCTATTAAATCTTATTGTCCATCTTCCTCAATCTGGCTCCTTCCAGATACACTGGATTTACAAATTCTTAGCTAATATGACCAAAGGCTGGCTAGAAATTCTACAAAGTACCAAGTTGGGAAATGCTGATCTACTGCTCTAATTTGTGGGTGAGTGGAAGAACTCTGATACAGATTTCATGATCTGCTTTTTTTCCAAGGTAATGAGTTATATAATGAATAACATTAATATCAGCACTCTGTCAGCTGTAGAATGCAAAGTAATTATGATGTATGTGTAAAAAAATATAAAATTAAGCAAGAAAACCAGGCTCCCATTCTTATCACAGAATTAATAGAGACTGATACACACTAAAGGATACAAACTGGAGCCTTGCTGTTTTCATTTGTTTGTATTTTTGTAAATGAAGACTGTGTGATTTTCTCTTTTCCCCCTCCCCGCATTATTCCAGTTAGTTGTTTTGAATCATATTATTTAGATTATGTTACCTAGAAAAAGCAAACCTGATGAAATTTAATAATACCAATAAAGTTTGAATATTTTGGTTGTATGTGAATATTTCAAATTCCCAAATAAAAATAATGAAATGTAACAATTGTGCTATATCCTATACAGCTATGGAAGATTAATTTTGATCAATACTGACAGTTTGGACCTCCCAGCTGATAACTAATAAAGAATTTTCCTAGCACTCATTCACTTTTTTAAAATTAATTTTTAATTATCTAGTTATCTTGATTCTTTGAAGACATAAAGTAATGGAAATGTAAGGAAAATAATATTGTGACCTTTCCTCTCTACAATCTATAAACTACAACATCTTTAGTATAACATTTCTAACGTAGTAGTTAAGTTCCTGTTTGTACAAGCTTATCTCCTATTAAAGATGCAGTTTTATGTCATCTGGAGGAAAATGTCCTAAATGCAAACTATTTAGAGTCAAACCATCATTTTAGCTTATTCTTATAGATTTGTGTAGAAATGTTTAACTAGAAGACACTGTGCAAAATGTACAGTGAGGCAGAGATGGAATATTGTATAGATGGTATCTTCACTGTCACGAAATACACTCCAAAATGGATTCTGACTCGAGTTTGTTTGGCTCAAGGTTTCCTATATATAATCTTTAAGAGTGTCTGCATCAGCTTCACAAATCACCTCATTAGTCCATAGAATAATCAAATCTTTTATAAGATTCAAACCTAGCACCTAAAATTTTTTCAGAGGGCTTTAAAACAGAATTCTTATATTTCTCTATTGTTTTATAATACTATTATGTATCATATTGTTACATACAATAAAAACAACAGGACCTAAGAAGCCTCCATCAGTTCACTAGGATTTGCCTAGCTGGAGTCCAACTGCACATGAGTGCAAGTGTCTTTATCCACCGTTTAGAATATTTCTCATAATAATTATGCAAATAATTTACTGCCCAACATAACCTCCCTTTTATTGCTAATCTATAATTGAGCCATAGCCAGTAATGGTCCTTTGTCTCTACCAAAGAAAATGGATGCTGTGCTAAGGCATGTCATAATACTGTCAATAGGTACCTATTTCTGATTGGAAGGGAGACTTTTAATTATATCAAGAGATGCCTTGTCAGGTTCTCTGTATGTTATGTGATAAATTACCATTCACCTTTCTGTATTCCTGATACACTGAAACATCTTTATTCAGGGGCATTTGGCTTTGAAAGACCTTTGCAACAAAGTGAAGCAAATTATCAAATTTGGAATCATTATCCCTATGCAAAAATTCCTTGCATGCACAGAACAGATATAGGAGTAAGATCTAGGAATTGTGCAGCCTGATCTGCATCCACAGATTTTTTTTTAATTTGTACTTGCAGCATTTAGAAACAGAGTAATATGTAATAATAGATTTTGCAATAATAGATTTTGATTTTTTTTCTAAATTTGTCTATCATTTTGAAACCTGGGGGGAAGTAATAGACTTTTAAAAGTTAAAAATACGAAATTTAAAGTCATTTGGATACAGATCAAAAGCTGAAGGAGAGAAGAGTGCATCTAATGTTCTACAAGGAGCACTGAGCCTGCAAGAGCAACTAGCATGAGAGCATGTCTAAAAGCCAAATTTAGGGAAGGCTATACTTTCTCCCTTTCATATGATAGCTCAAAACTATCTTGCCATTTCTGTCCTGCAGCTTTGACCTTTACTTAAATCAAATGTTGAAATGCATTGTAAAGGCCAAGAATAACAACAGTCTGTGTTACTAATTTGATAATGTGCACGCTGCTACAGAAAATAAGTGTTCAGACAAAATGGTGCATTTAGGTTAAAATTATTGAGGATCATAAGCCTTAAGCAAGAAATTCAACACTAGCAAATGCTGCCATGACCTTTCAGACTAACTGATATGGTTGAATGACCACCTGCAGCTGTACGTCAAGGCATAAGGGATGCAAATACACAAGCAAGCACAGAATGCTGTATAAGTCTGTTGCAAAACATAACAGAGGCTTATAGGATAACAGTGGATGGCTTCTTCCTCTTATTATCAATGCATGTTTCATTTTCTACATTCCAATCAGCTAACTTTATAGTTTTCTTTTTCAAATTAACCCTTAATATTTTCATCTATTTCAAAGAAGCCACACTTCATTAAACCTCCCCCACATCTTATTCTTGATTTCTGAGACATTGCATTCATAGAAAATTTTCATATGTGCAATCTTTAGACCATAAATATAGCAAATGAAGTTTCTCTCTTGTCTTGGGACATACAAAACCCCCCAGCAGCATCAGGCTTAAGAAGTTACAAGTTACTGAATTAAATTTCAGCCAACTGTTAATTCTACTAAATATTGAACACATCCCTTTTTTGACTTCTATTAAAATATGTTCCTTGATATTCACAGTTGTATTTTAATAATAAATTTTCTTTAAAAACATATTTTAATAGAAGTCAAAAAAGGGATGTGTTCAATATTTAGTAGAATTAACAGCAATTGCTGGCTTTCTAGTTATGAATGCTCATTAAACAACTTTAGCTGTTCACCCTAAAAAAATGTTAGAAGCAAAACTGTATTTAAAACTGACAACCATAGCAAAGTTTTGGTGTTAAACACTAAAGGCAATAGATGGACATCAAATGAAAAAGAAATAAAAAAGTTGTAGATTACTCTTATTTGTTTTCTGGTTTATTTAAACAGCAAGAGAGAAGGATTTCAAGAGCTATGTTTAAATGACAAGAAAGTGTTTTTTCTCTAGAACAGTGTTTATCAGCATTAGCAATTTTAAGATATATGGACTTCATCGCCCAGAATTCCTCAGACAACACAGCTGATTGAGGAATTCTGAGAAAGAGTTAAAGTTTTCTTATCTTAAAGTCACCAAGGTTGAAAAACACTGGTTTAGAACAAACAGGAGCAATCCTATTTCTCTCAAAACCAATTCTCAGTCACTGCATGCAGCTCTTCTATAACTATAATATGGAGATTAAAACATGTGTATACACAGGGCTTTTTTTCTCATAGAACGCTCAGAACAGAGTTCCGGCACCTTTTTTGGATGGAACCTTGTAGGGTAGGCAAGGTGGGTTGTATGACATGTGTGAGTTCCGGCACCTTTTTTTTTTTTACAAAAAAAGCACTGTATATACATATAAAAAAAGGCTTTGGGAAAAATGCAGCTCTGCCCTTTGCTGTCATTTTTGTACAATGTGCTATGTAACACCATAGTGTCATGTAACACCATAGCGACATTAACATGTTTGCTTGGATTTATATAACATAACCTTTGTCTGTAGGATAGGTTTTACCATGGGTCGGCAACCCGCGGCTCTGGAGCCGCATGCGGCTCTTTCAGCCTGCTGCGGCTCCCAGTCGTCCTCCGCCATTTGCAGTCCCCCCCAAAAAAGTTGGAATCAATCAATTCCAACTTCTCACGAAAAAAAAAAAGATCTCGCGAAGTTGGAATTGATTGATTGAACTTCTTTTGTTTGTGGGACTGCCCACAAACTTCCTTTTCTTCTTGGGACTGCACGTGGTGGTGGCGGAGGAAGAGATGGAGGACTCTGGAAGGAAGGTGCGTGGGTCAGATGGAGCGTGTGGGGGGGGTTCTGCCAAGCATCGTATGGAGCTGGCTGGGGAAACGGGCTGGGTGGGGGGAGCTGCCAATGCCACTGCCATGATCCCCCCTCCCCAGCCACCCAGCCACCATGCCACCATCGCCGATATTCTCACCTGCCCTCACGCTCTTCTTCTCCTTGTCTTCCACACTCCCCCGCTTGGAATTGGATGAGGCTTCTCGAAGAGGAGGGGGCTACTGCGCCTGGGTAACGGATTGAATGAGCGGTCCGGGTGGGAAGGGGTGGCCAGAATTGAGCCCAGAGTGCCTTATTGAGTGGAAGGCGCCTCCGCCGCCGCTTCTGGCTGCCTTCCTCGTGCTCCAAGGCATCAATGCGGCAGGCGCCTCGTGCATAAAAGGCGCTCCGTGGGGTGAGAACACGTGGCAGCTATAAAGAGTCTTGCCAGAGGTATTTATTAAAACTTCTGGAGCACAGCTGAGAGGCAGAATGGTGCTAAGAGACTGCGGAGCTTCAGGCGGTTCCTGAAGAAATGCTCTCCTCCTCCTCATTCAAATCGGCTGCTAGCGGCTTGGATGGTTTGCTCCGCTTTATTCAATTGGACGGAGCACAGCCATCCAAGCCGCTAGCAGCCGATTTGAGTGAGGAGGAGAAAAGTGTTTCCCCAGGAACTGCCCTGGGAGCCCAGCAGTGTGGGAGCTTGTGGGGGATGCCAGTCTCCCAGAGCTTCTCACACCAGCAGCCGGCACGGGGACACCTTCGGAGGTCAGGAAGCGTCATGGAGCACCAGGCCGTAACTCCCCCTGTAGGCTCCCCAGTGGGCCGCCCTCTTTACTTGCCCCCGGACAAGGCTGCTCTTTCCCTCTTCTCCTCCTCAGTCAAATCAGCTGCTAGCGGCTTGGATGGCCATGCTCCGCTTTATTCAATTGGATGGAGCACGGCCATCCAAGCTGCTAGCAGCCGATTTGAGTGAGGAGGAGAAGAGCGTTTCCTCGGGAACCGCCCTGGGACCCCAGCAGTGCAGGAGCTTGTGGGGTGTCATCAGGCCAGTCTCGGGTGCTCCCAGAGCTTCTCACACCAGCAGCCGGCACAGGGACACCTTCGGAGGTCAGGAAGCATCATCGAGCACCGGGCCATAACTCCCCCTGTAGGCTCCCCAGTGGGCCGCCCTCTTTACTTGCCCCCAGACAAGGCTGCTCTTTCCCTTGACAAAATTGCCAAACGAGAGTGCAAGGTGCTGGTGCTAGCACCCGTCACATGACAGAGGGGTCCCTCCCCCTCCCCAGAAAGGGCAGCGCTGGCTGCATTCAGCCTACCCTTGGAATCAACCCACAGTATGTGTCACCCAGTCTCAGAACAAGATCTGCTCCAGACACCTGAACTTCACAGGATAACCCCCTCCTTGCCCAACCAGCCCCGTCTCCTCAGACCGGACTCCTCAGCTGTGCCCTTGCTGAGAGCTTTTCCTGGCTGTGCCCCAGTTCACCCTTCCAGGGACCGAGGCCCCTCTCACCCACCCACCCACCCAACTTTCTCCATTTCCTTCAGCTGAGCAGCAGGGAGAGATTTTCACTCTGGGGGAGGGGGAAACTGTCTGAAAGCCAAGAAGAGGAAGGAGCAGCTACATCACCACCACCCATTAAAAGGCAAAGCGACTCCAGCCCCAGCTGGTAGAAGGGTACTTGTAACTGCTGGACATTTCCAAATCGATTCTTCCTTTTCACCCTGGATTAGGCCACGGGATGTGACCTGGAAGTTTCCCAGTATCTGCTGTATTCCTAGATGGGAGAGGGCCAGTCTCTAGCCCTTCCCCTGGCCTACCTCATCATTCCAGGTCCAGGCCACTTTCCATTGCACTTTATTTAATTTTTGTTATTTATATTTTTTATTTGCTCAGAAGCAACTCCAACTCTGTATGTATCTATGTGCTTACAAATAAACTGCACTGGCTGGCCGGGAGGGATGGGGAGGGAGGGAGGGAGAGGGAGAGAGAGAGAGCATGTGAACTGCAGCAGAGGCTGGTCTATTCCCAACCCAAATGGTGTAGCATCAATTTGGTTTCCAGACGTCTTTTCAGAGCCCTGGGATGCATCTTTTTGCGAGGTCTTTATTTGCCTTGAGTAGTTCTTTATTTAATTAGCCATGCAAATTCAATCCAAGAATTATGTGTATGGAAATCATTATTCTAAGAATTAGAAAGCAGCTCAAGAGGCAATCATCCTGCCTGGTGTGTCGTGTGGAGGGGCTCTATCAACTCTATGTTAGATATTGTCATCTTCTCAACATTAATTTGGCTGCTCTAGTCTCATTATTTCCAAACCAAATTTAAGGGATGCCACAAGGCCACAGCCAGGTGGACAGGCCTGCTCTGGAATATATTGAATTTAATTTTTAAAAGATTGGGAGAGGAAAAGCATGTAAAGCAAACTGTTGTCGTCCTTTTACTTTTCTTGTTCCTACTGTAAGACTGTTATTGAGACAGGCGAGTGGCAGCCACCCCCTTTTAAAAGACAAAAAGGATTGGAATTTGTTAGATTTTCCCAGTAAGTGGTTTGCTGGGAGGGGGAGGGAGGGAGAGGGAGGGAGGGAGGGAGGGAGAGAGAGAGAGAGAGAGAGAGAGAGAGAGAGAGAGAGAGAGAGAGAGAGAGAGAGAGAGAATATGAATATATGTGGTTGTCCTTACTAGTCTTTTAGTAAAGAACGTTTAATGAAATATTTTGATTTTTTTTAATTAAGAGATGAGGTACGGGGATAATTATGCTGTATTTAAAGATGGTAGATAAGCTACTAAAATTGTTTTCACCTGTTGGGATGAAGGAGAAAGGTTTTTTTCCCCTCTTTCTCCTGCATAAAAATTTGTTTTTATAAATGCAACACACTATAGTTTTTTTATACATAGCATAAAGGTAAAAAACGATATATGCAGTGTTATCTTCATTTTAGATGTCAAAAGGGTTTTGTGGCTCCCAGTGTTTTCTTTTCTGTGGGAAACGGGTCCAAGTGGCTCTTTGAGTGTTTAAGGTTGCCTACCCCTGGGTTATACGGAGAAAAAGTAGCTTCAAATGGAACCAGTATGTGGTGTAGTCAAGTGTAGACAGATTCTGTGTCTCTTTGGTCAAAGCTCAACCCATTCATTTTGTACACGTCCAATACTCAAATATAGTCTTCTTTTGAGAATTATTTAGCTCCTTGATATCTGTCTAACAAATCAGTAACTTGGCATGGTTACTTTGTGCTCACAATTAAGATCCTACTGAATACGGTGCTCAGGAAGGGTGTACATAGAAGAAAGTAATCAAGAAAGACCCATAAAAATATGTACAGTGTATTTAATTATAACATTTAAAATAAAACATATAAGCCATATAAGAAAATACTTGTAGTATTGTAGTATTGTAGTATTTTCTGGAATCAACTATGCTGATATAATAACAAGAAGAGAAGACTCTGAGTGCATTTGACACTGCTGTTTGTGTGTATCCATAGCCATTTTTCTAAGTGACTAAGGAGAAAAAAAATATCTGAAAGCGACTAAAGACTTAAGAAAACCTTTCCACAAAAGACTATGGTTCCACATTTTTAAACGAACAATTGTATCCCAGCTCATTATGGCATCTGAACCCAGCTTAGTGTTTTTCAGTGTTTTATGACTGAAATTATTGCTAATTTAAGTACATGTGATCAGTAATCATTTGACCAATCCAGCCAATGAAAGCAGCCAATGATACTGTTTAATTGAAGGGACCTGAAACATGCCTCAGTGATTCCTGGTTTCTAGTCCAACACCTTGTTCACTGCATCAACTTACTTTGTTTAGCTTTGTCTTCATTACAAAGCCTCTTGTTCAAGAGGAAAATATATAATGAAAGATAGAAGATACTAAGACGGCAATGCCCAATGAACAATGTTTTTGCAAATTTCTCCGATGGCATATAAATTGGTCTCATGATGTCAGGTGAGATTCCTTTCCCCAATAGTTGAAGGTTTGAAATGATACAGATAAAATAGTTCCTGTACACAACAAAATTTGTAATTGGTTTTATTATTAGAATACCAGCTGTGCATTAAACTGTTTTTTCCAGTTGATTCTGATTTCCTGCACTACCTCTTTCAGAAATATGAACAATGAAGATAAGACTTGCTACAGCTGCTCTAATAGAAAATTATAAGTTTTATTTTAAACTTTCTCTTACTCTTGACTCTTACATTCACAACAATAATATACTGTCAATACTGAAATGCCCGTAATGCAGAGGAAATTAGAAAGAATAGAATGATGTGCTTAAGAACATCCATCTGAATAGATATAAAGAATGAAGAATGAAGTTTTGATCAATGAAATATATTAGGAAAATTTAACCTTTGGAAAAAGTAATTGATTTCTTTTTCAAGAAGAGACACCTACAAACAACAATAATAAAAATTCTTATGTTAATTAATAACTGCTTGGGAAATGTTTGCTTCCAAAGTTATTGAATCCATTGTGCAAAAGCAAAACATTACACCAATATTAAATATACCTTTTAGTATTTATTATAGTAAAAGTCCTAAACTGTTAAATACACCTATATTAAAAATATACTTTCAGAATATTTATATTTACTCTAAGGGGCTCTTTCATAATATTAGCCCTTCAAGATAGACCAGAGCAGGAGACAAACTCTATAGGAAGATTAGAACTATATTTTACTGAGATAGGCTATAACAGAATTTTGCAAGCCAGAATGTGCTTTACTCCCCTTTCCCTTTTATATACAAGTGAATCAGGGAGGAGCCTCCTTATTCTCTTCTAAATATAATCTTGCTTCCTCGAACTTAAGAAAAGTTTCAGTTTTCTTTGCTTATAAAACAATTCTTACTAATTTCCCTCAAGGTCATCTCTCTGATTCTTTATATATATTTACTATGCTTAGTACAAGCCCCAATAGGTTCAAGAAAAAATTCAGTGGTATGGCTGACATATCTCATATAAATTTTAATTTTTTATAAAATTAAAATTTGGGTCATCTTTCTGTTTGCACTATCTTAATATTACTAAGTGTGAGAGACTATGAGACACTGTTTTCAAGCATCAGATGGGGGTCATTTGTTCCTTAAAGAAATTATCTGTGGGGGGAAAGTGTTATAATTTCTCCATAGTTTTGATGTATTATTCTTATTGTTATTATTTAAAATACCAGCTTTTTGACACTGTTTTATCCATTTTATATTGTAAAATTAACCTATTTTTTTCTGCTTCTAAAGGTAATACAGTATTTTACAATTCATGTCAATCATGTTCTTTAAAGAAGCAATTTTGAATCTGAAGTTGAGTATAGTTTCCCTGCAATAGTCATGTTATGCAGATTTAGAAAATAAATACAATTTCAATAGTTTCTTATTTCTTTAGCCACTATTCAGGCATGTCAGCTTAAAATGGGTGCCATACAGCAGAGATTATAAGTATAAAATATTAGGAGAGGGAAATACATATGAAGTTTAGTCTGTCAAATCCAGAGATTTTAATGTAAAAGAATGCAAATTTAATACAGTTGTAATCAGGGTACTTGAATGTTTTATAAGAGTTCATGTTTGTGTTGTCAGATTATTTGCTGCAGTTGCATAATCAAACAAGCATATAATAATAACAATAACAATAATAATAATAACCCCCAGTGAGGCACTACCTTGACGTGGTTGTGGGGCTTGTGTACTCTGAGGAAGATGAAAGCCATGCCAAAGGTTCAACCATACTGGACAGGTCTCATCAGAGGAGTCAGACAAAGAGTGTCTCTCCCATAAAAAATATGGTGAGACGTAAATTTCAGAATGCCATACCAGCTCGGATGTCACCCGGGTTAACAAGGTAACTAGATGTTGGAGTTCCTGGATATCTGGTGAAAAATGGGTTACAAGACTCAGGACTGTTGGCTGAGCAACCAGGGCCAGCAGCTGCAGAACTACTGGAAGAAAAGGTGTTTACCCGTCGCAAATACACAGTGATTGAAAACAAAGAAATAATGATCTGTTATTACAGATCAAGTCCAACAAGAAGAGGATATCTAAAACGAATGCACCAGTTCTGGAAAGAACAACATCCAGAATCAGAAATAACAGAACAGAGACTAGCAAATCAACTCCGATTTATAATACGAAATAAAATATTCACAGAAACAGAATTGGACGAACTGCAAAGGTTTACCCAGGGCAAAAAAATCAAAGCCTTGCCAGAAGTAATTCAGAATGTAGAGGCAAACCAGGGGGAGTTGGCAGTGAAGGAATCCAGCAGAGATATACAACTGTTCTCATTGGAAACCAGGCGCCTCTTCCTCAGGAAAAACAAAGCCCTCTAACTAAAGAAATAAAAGAATTGAAACAAAGAATAACTGAGCATCTAGAACAGCACAAAAACAACAGAATAAGGCTGCCTGCATTGAAGTTTGTTCCAAAGAAACAGCTACCACAAGCATTAAAAGATGCAAATACTGCAATATCAAGTATAAGCACCAATTCACTGCAAGAAACAAACCAACTAATGTACAGCACAGCTGCAGTTATAATTGAATACCTGGGATGCAAAATTAACAAAGAAGAAAAACAAACAAACAATGCACCACAAAAATGGAAGGTTAGGCTAGAAAATAAGATCATCAAACTAAGATCACATGCAAGCAAGCTAGAACAGATGAAAGAAAAGAAGCTGAAGAATGAGAAGACCAAAGAATACCTACTCAAGTAATACCACTTAGAAACAAGGAAGATCAAGGAAGTACTGGAAATAATAAAGTAGCAAATAACAGCTATAGCCAGGAAAATCAGTAGATACGAAGCTCGAATTGCAAATTATAGGCAGAACCTCCAATTTCAATCCAATCAGAAACGTTTCTACCAATCCATCTATGGAGAAACTGCAATGAATCAGTCAGTACCTGACAAGGAAGAAACAGTGCAGTTCTGGAAGCAGATATGGGATAACCCAAAGAAATACAACAAGGATGCGGCTTGGTTAAAAGAGGTGGATGCAAATAAAACAAAAGGTGAAATGAAAGAACTAGTAATAACAACAAAAATGGTAGAAAAAAGAGCAAGGAAGATCAAAAATTGGTCAGCACCAGGTGAAGATGAACTGCATGGGTTTTGGTTGAAACATCTAACTGTTCTATACCCATCCATTGCCAAGCAGTTTAACAATATACTACAAGGAGGAGAAATTGAAAAGTGGCTAACAACTGGGAAAACCTACCTAATAATGAAAAATCCAGGAAAAGGGGCAACACCAGGCAACTACAGGCCAATTACCTGCTTACCAACAACTTTCAAATTGCTAACTGGTGTGGTAACTGATGCAGTACAACAGCATCTAGTTGAAAACAATATCTTTCCACCAGAGCAGAAAGGAAACCGCCCCAATAGCAGAGGAACAAAAAATCAACTTCTAATAGACAAAATGATCTTGGAAAACTGCAAGAAAAGGAAGACCAACTTGAATGTGACATGGATTGACTACAAAAAGGCATTTGATTCTCTGCCACATGATTGGATAATCAAGTGCCTAGAAATAACAGGAGTCAGTAGAAACATCAGAAAATTTGTGCAAAGATCGATGGCACAATGGAAGACACAGTTGCAGATCAATGGTGAGAAACTGGGAGAGGTTAACATCAAGAGAGGAATATTTCAAGGAGATTCATTATCACCATTACTATTTGTTATTGCACTGTTTCCTCTGTCAACAATACTGAATAACTCAGGACATGGCTATCAAACATTAAAAACATCTGCCAAACTATCCCACCTCCTTTACATGGATGATCTGAAGCTGTATGGAAAAACATCATCTGAAATAGAATCGCTGCTCAACACTGTCCGTATATATAGCCAAGATATTGCAATGGAATTTGGCTTGGACAAATGTGCCACACTTACTATCAAACAAGAAAAAATAGTGAAAACTGAAGGAATCAAGATGCCCCACGAAAATAACATTAAGAGTCTGGATGAGGAAGATTACTACAAATACTTGGGTATCCTTCAAGCTGACAACATCAAGCACACTGAAGTCAAGAAAAAGATTAGAGGTGAATACATCAAGACAGTGAAGAAGATTTTAAAGTCCAAACTCAATGGAGGAAATACCATAAAGGCAATCAACACCTGGGCAATTCCAGTCATTAGATACACAGCTGGAATAGTGGACTGGACTCAAGCAGAACTAAAAGCAATGGATAGGAAGACCAGAAAAATAATGACAATGAATCATGCCCTTCATCCACGCAGTGACATTGACAGACTTTATCTACCAAGGCAAATAGGTGGGCGTGGAATGCTGCAAGTACATCAGATGGTTGAAGAAGAAAAAATGGCTTTGGAAGAATATCTGAAGGACAGTGATGAAGATGCACTGAAATTAGTATATCAGGAAGGCTTACTGACTACTGGAGAGACCAAACTGGCCTACAAGAAAGACCAAATGAAGAACAGAATAGAGGCATGGGAAGACAAAGCACTACATGGCCAGTACATTAAAAAAATAGCTGGGAAAGCAGATAATAACAAGACCTGGCAATGGCTAAGAGCAGGAAAATTGAAGAAAGAGACCGAGGGACTAATTCTGGCTGCACAAGACCAAGCCTTAAGGACAAATGCCTATAAAGTCAAAATTGAGAAGACAGCAACAGACAGTAAGTGCCGCCTATGCAAACACGCTGAAGAAACAGTGGACCACCTGGTAAGCTGCTGCAAGAAGATCGCACAGACTGACTACAAGCAGCGGCATGACAAAGTAGCAACAATGGTGCATTGGAAGATCTGCAAGAAATATCATTTGCCTGTAAGCAAGAACTGGTGGGATCATAAAATAGAGAAAGTCATAGAAAATGATAAAATTAAACTGCTCTGGGACTTCAGAATTCAAACAGACAAGCACCTGCAACATAACACCCGGACTTAACAATTGTCGATAAGAAAGACAAAAAAGTCTGGATAGTGGACGTGGCAGTGCCTGGAGACAGCAGAATAGACGAGAAAGAACTGGAGAAGATAACAAAATACAAAGACCTACAAATAGAAATAGAAAGACTGTGGCAAAGGCAAGCAAGGGTAGTACCAATAGTAATAGGCGCCTTGGGTGCAATCCCAAAACAACTGGAGCACCACTTGAACACCATTGGCATTGACAAATTCGCCATTAGTCAATTGCAAAAGGCGGCCTTACTAGGAACTGCTTCCATCCTGCGACGATATCTGTAATAACATCAAACATCCACATCTGCCTATCCCAGGTCCTTGGTAAGGACTTCGATAGGTAGACAAAATGCCAAATCCAGTCTGAACATCTGGCTGACTGTGCGATGATCCATAATAATAATAATAATAATAATAATAATAATAATAATAATAATAATAATAATAATAATAATAATAATAATAATAATAATAATAATAATAATAATAATAATAATAATAATAATAGCCTCAAGAAGATTTATGTCTAATATGAAATGTTGAATCTCTAGCCTTATGATTCTTAATTTAGTTTAGTGGTCCCAGTATAAATTGCAAAGTTGTCTCAATGACTTGTTATCAGATTAATAGAATCTGTAAATACTGTATTGATAAAAGTTAGGGGGGGAAAGAGGAAGAATACATGAAATAAATATTTCAATATGTGTGTATTTGTGAAATATTAGATGTGCATCACAACACTGCATTTTGCTTCAGTGCAGAATATAATTGTGGAATGTCAGATAAATAATACAAAACTGCATATCTTATATACAATAGCTATGAATAAGCAGTATTGTTATTCAACAAGCACCAACATCTGGAATTCACTATCTAATAAGAAGCAAAACATATAGAATCTCTAATCATTTTCTCAAAGACCATATCCACTGATAAACACCTTGAATTGTAAATAAAAATAAATACAGTTAAAATGAGTCTAAGTAAACAACAATTTATTTTTGCCCTCTCCTCCTTCTTCTACCAGAGATTATTCCTCTGGTTGACCAAGTATCTTCCCCATAGTAGATTTATAGCCCAACTAAAATGGAGCTACAAAATAATGTTCAACCGTGAAGGAAGTGAATACTTCCTTAACTAATTTGCCAAGAACAGAATGTTAGAAACTCTACTATAATTGAAAACATTTGCCTGCATGTTAGGATTCTTCAGAATAGCCTAATCAGAATTAATTTCAAAAACCTCAAGTGCTCAGATATGAATGTTCAGTATCTTCAATACAGCCAGTCATATATATTAGATTTAATCAATAATGAGGACATAGATTGAGTGATTGCATGGACTGGGACAAGTAACTTGTCTTAGTTCTCAGCAGCAAGTATTCATTCATTAAGACTAAACCAGGTAGCTCAAAGCAGTTCTAATAAAGGATCAGCATTAAATGTAGTACTTAAGTTATGATGGATATAAGAGTATATTCAAAACATCTTATAAAACAGCGGTCCCCAACCTTTGCGGCTTGGTGGCCTGGCTGGAGGGGAGAAAGGGGAACTGGGCCACGGGCATGCACGGTCCTTGCACAAGTGGTTGGCTGACATGTGTACATGCAGCCCTTATGTGAACGATGGGTCAGCGTGAGCAGAGAGGTGGTGCACATATATGCAGTTCAACTTGTACGAGCAATGGGCTGGCATGCACGAGTGTGAGTGCCTGCTGGCCCACCACTCACACAAGTTGAACTATGTGCATGCACGCGCACACTCCAGCCAACCATTCACTCAGTCCAATTTTGAATAGGCCATGGCCCAGTAATGGGCCACGGCCCGGGACTTGGGAACTCCTATTATAAAGTAGTCACAGCATGCTAATATATTTATATTATATTATATACTTTACCATGTGGCTTCAACACCAGATTGCAACAAGTCACAGGAAAGCTTATTAGGTTATAGTAAATTCAGAAGTAACGCTTTCATAATCTTAAATAGGTATGATGATCTACTACATAGAATCATTGCTCTGATACAACAGTGAGCTAGCAGACAGTGATATATAGGTCTACCACAGGGGTGTCAAACTCGCAACGTCATGTGACATGTCATGAAGTATCGTGACTTTTTTTTCCATTGCCGGCAATGGGGTGGGCACGGTTTCACCATGACACATCTGGCCCATGGGCTGGCAGTTTGACACCCCTGGTCTACCACATGAAGGGAAAACCCCATCACTGCAACTTAACAGATGCACTCTGTCATTACATAGTGACATATTTATACAGAGAATTACACTAGATCCTCCATCTCCCAGGTTGCAATTTGCATTCCAGGTTAAAGGAAGCAAACTAGCTGGTCATAAAAATAATTTCCTACCTTTCCTTTTCCAACTCATGTGCAGGTTTGTCATGGAGAGACCAAGATATCATGCTAGTGATATCTGGAAGTTGGAGCCAGTTAGGAAAACGAAAAGGAAAGATGAGTTGGGCAACTTTCGTATGCATGAACTATAGTAGGGAGCGCTCATCCATACACTTTGTATGTTGCCTTCAACAGCATTATCCAGCACTGTCACATTGTCCCATACCATCTGGGAATATTTCTTTGAAGGAGGGAAAGGATAAAATCTCCTTGAACAAAAAAACCCTGACCATTGACATATTTTTAAAAGCCTATATAAAATGTAGTGCTATCCCCAAAATGGTTGCTGGGGTCTGGGTCCCCCTGGCTCTCTTTTCCAACCATCCAGGTGCTTTCTCCTGCTACAATCCATTGTTATAGCTGCCAGTCCACACTGATCTCTCGCTCAGGCACCTCTACTTGCCTGGGTCAGCTGGACTCTGCTGTCTTGTTGTTCCAGCGGGTCCCTTGTGCAGTCTCCTCTCAGAAGGCAGGTCACACAATGGGGTGGTGGTCAGACAGCCAGTCAGCCCTTCTTCCTCTCTTTCCTCTCTCTCTGTCCCCTCCTGCTACTTGCTGGTCCCTCTTTCCACTGCCTCTGCTCCTTTGTTGATTCCTCTGCTGCCTCCCTTTCTAGTAATCTCTTTCTTTCCCCTTCCTCCTCCTCTTTTCTCAACCTTTTCTCACACACTTTTCCCTATCTTTCCCCACATTCCTTTCTCTACATTTCCTCAATCTATCCTCATGTGTCGCTTCCCCCTCACTCAGTGGAGTGGAGGCCAGATGAGCTGGTAGTCCCTGCTTCTCTTCTTTCCCTTCTCCATCAGGCTTGCCCCCCAAAAGACTCTGTAAGGACCCACCTCAGCTAACCACCCAAGAAAATAGAACTCTTGAAACAGGCATTGTCTCAAAAGGAACTTTTATTAGGGTCTAGTGACAGTAGGAAAGTCAAGACGAGATCTGGGGAAAATCCCAATCAAACGATAACAATAACAATAACAATAACAATAACAATAACAATAACAATAACAATAACAATAACAATAACAATAACAATAACAATAACAATAACAATAACAATAATAAAGTTGGAAGGGACCTTGGAGGTCATCTAGTCCAACCCCCTGCTCAGGCAGGAAACCCTATACCACGGGTCGGCAACCCGCGGCTCCGGAGCCGCATGCGGCTCTTTGAGGCATCACCTGCGGCTCCGGAGCCTCTGCCGCCATTTTGGGGAGCGCATGCGCACGTGCGCGGGTGGGTGCGCATGCGCGAACGGGTGCGCGTGCGCATGCGCGAACGGGTGCGCGTGCGCATGCGTGAACGGGTGCGCGTGCGCGAACGGGCATGCGCGGGGCGCGCACATGCGCGCATGCGCGGGTGGGCGCGCATGCGTGGGCGGGTGCAGCTCCCAGGGGTTTTTATTTTTAGGGAAACGGGTCCGTGCGGCTCGTTGGATGTTTCGGCTGGCCGACCCATGCCCTATACCATTTCAGACAAATGGCTGTCCAGTCTCTTCTTAAAAACTTCCAGTGTTGGACCATTCACCACTTCTGGAGACAGGTTGTGCCACTGGTTAATTGTTCTAACTGTCAGGAAGTTTCTCCTTAGTTCTAGGTTACTTCTCTTCTTGATTAGTTTCCATCCATTGCTTCTTGTCCTGCCTTCAGGCACTTTGGAGAATAGCTTGCATTACTTTAAGTCTTAAGGCTGCTGGAACATAAAGTTTTTCCCCAATCCAGGCTAATCCATCCTTTAACACACACAGGTTAGTATGGTTTTGAAACCACTCATCAGATTCTAATGCAGTTTTAAAGTCCTGCAACAAAGTTTTACCCACAGGAGCCACAGGTCTCGATTGGGCCCTGGTGGTTAAAGGGGCTGCTAACTAATGAGGATATAAAAATGGTTTAGTCACTTCTGCTTTCTTGCTGTTATATTGTGGTAATCTGGACAATGCATCAGCCAAAAAAATCTTTTCCCCAGGGAGGTAAAGGATAGTGAAGTTAAAATGATGAAAGTGTTGGGACCACCTTGCCTGTTTGGGTGAGAGTTTCCTGGGAGTTTTTATCGCTTCAAGATTCTTATGATCAGTCCATACTTGAAACGGTATTTTACTCCCTTCCAGGAAATGCCTCCAAGTGAGGAGAGCCCATCGTATAGTATAGGCCTCCTTCTCCCTACCTGCCCCCCTCTGCTCAGTCTCTGATAATTTCCTACAGGTGTAAGCACAAGGTTGCAACTGTCCTTCTTTATTTCTTTGTAGTAAAACCACTCATACAGCCACATTGCTGGCATCAGCTTGGATTATAAATGGCTGTTCTGGGTCTGGATGTTTCAAAACTGGCTCCACAGAGAAAAGTCTCTTAAGTTTCTCAAAAGCCACTTGACACTCTCCTGTCCATTTTAACGGTTGACTGGGCTTTGGCTTATCCCCTGCTCGGGTTTTTAACAAGTTTGTGATTGGGAGGGCAATCTGTGCAAAAGACGGGATGAATTGTCTGTAAAAATTTGCAAATCCTAGGAAATTTGGAATTGTTTCCTGGGTTTTGGAGGAGCCCAGTCCAAGACTGCTCTCACTTTCTCTGGGTCCATCTCTATCCCTTCGTTGGATATACGATAGCCTAAGTAATCAATATGATCTTTGTGGAATTCACACTTTGACAATTTGGCATACAGTTTGGCAGAGTGCAGCTTTTTTAATACTGCTCTGACTAATTTAATGTGTTCGTCCTTGGTTTCGGTGTAGATAAGGATGTCATCCAGGTAAACCAAAACCCTTTTATATAAGTGCTCATGTAGAACTTTGTTGATTAGACTTCCGGTTTGCCAACGTGGCCGCCATGGATGCTTGGAAGACGAGCTCCATCTTCCTCGTCCAGTTTTGCATCACTGGGGGCCCCTAAAAGGGTTGAAAAGTCACCCCATAGAGGCAACCAGCAAGGAGGGGCTCTCGCTGGATCGCAGGAGAGCGGTAGCTCTCCCGTTAGAGCCGTCGTTCCCTCCAAACCGGTGGATGAAAGACTGGCCATAGCAATATAGCCGGTCACTAGGCTGTGGACAGCCGAAGTCACACTTACCATCAGGCAACATTAAAGCAGCGTGGAAGAGACTGGGTGAGATCTACCTCTCTTATACTCTAACTTCTTTTTTTACCTACGGAAGCTGCTAAAGTACTTTCCCCCCTGTGGAGAGGGAAGGGGGATTTTAGCCCTCCTTCCAGAAACAGCGGCGACTGACTATCCAGGGGAGCTTAAAATGTTGACAAAATAATTGGATCCCAATTGGAACTTTATTTCCTAAAATTTGTGGATTAAAAGATTCTTTATTATCTATTTTTTTACTTTCTACTTTTATTGAAGACCGGGGCTTTTCCTCTTAAAATAGAAGAAAAACTGAAAGGATTAAAATGACTTTGAGATTCAAAGGAAATTTTTAAACAGTGGGGTGACATCTTGTGGCTAAACCTGAAACTGCAATCTGTTATTTTTTAAGAGACTTGGCTGACAGTCCAGAAAATAAGATAAGGTTCATGCAACCTTGAACACCAGCTGTGAGAGACCTAGCTGTGCTCTTTATCTACTGAAAAAAAAAATTGTAAAAGCTTCTAATTTAATTCATCATTATGGAAGAAGACCAGGAACAGACTTTTTTTATGGAGGAAAATTTGGCACAAATTCTTGATACGCTAAAAACAACTTATCAAATCCTTCTTACAGCTGGTAATGAAATGAGAGCTTTCAGAGAAAAATGAGAAAGCAGCTCAGATACGCAAACTCAAACTTTGATTATAACTAAAAATCAACTATACAGAATACTACAGAAAAAGTGGAACAATTAAATATTATGACAGAAGATTTAACTGCCCAACAAGTACAGATAATGGAAAACTCAGAAAAAAATCTGACAATGTGGATGGAGGAAAAAGCCTGCTACATAAACCAGAAGGAATCTGAGGATCAAGATGAGGAACAGATGGAAGAAAAGATGAATAGTTCAGGACAACTATGTCGAGAGGGGAAAACGAAGAGATGACCTGCTAGAGTTGCCAGACCTGTTAGACTTTTCAAAAAAATGGCAACTGGATGGTCTTTTCAACATCACACAATACATATAATAATACAAGGAGAACTGTTTGATGACTCAGAAGCATGGACATGGAAGACGATCTGGCAAAGAAAGAAAGCTAAAATAAGACTGAAGAAGAATGAGATCTTGACCTACTTACGAGATTTAAAATAGAATATAGAAAATATCCAAGTAGATAAGATGTGTATTTTGAATACAAGATATTGTTATGAATTGAAGAAAAGAAAAATTTTGGCTATTTAAAATCTAGAAGTATAAATGTTAACAGTTAAATTTGAATATTGAGTTGCTTATAAAGGTTAGATAAAGGTGATTAAGACATATATATGCTAAGATTTATTGATGAAAGGTAAATAAAGATGTTTTGATGTAGTGGCAAGAATGAAAACTAAAGGTTGAAGTGGAAGAAATTTTGGTTACTGAATTTAAGATATTTGGAAATTATACGGATTACTGCCTTGTCATGGCGAAGGGGCTTGCGTAACTCAATGAAGCTATGAGCTATGCCATGCAGGGCCACCCAAGATGGACAGAGAGTTCTGACAAAATGTGATCCACTGGAGAAGGAAATGGCAACCCACTCCAGTATCTTTGCCATGAAACCCCATGGACAGTACCAAAAGGCAAAAAGATATGACGCTGGAAGATGAGCCCCTCAGGTCGGAAGGTGTCCAATATGCTACTGGGGAAGAGCAGAGGGCTAGTACTAGTAGCACCAGAAAGAGTGAAGCAACTGGGCCAAAGCCGATAGGATGCTCAGCTGTGGATACATCTGGTGGTGAAAGGAAAGTCTGATGCTGTAAAGATCTATTCTCCATAGGAATCTGGAATGTAAGATCCATGAATCAAGGCAAGCTGGACGTGGTCAAACAAGAGATGACAAGACTGAACATCGACATCTTAGGAATCAGCGAACTAAAATGGACAGGAATGGGTGAATTTAATTCAGATGACCATCAGGTATACTACTGCAGGCAAGAATCCCTCACAAGAAATGGAGTAGCCTTCATAGTCAACAAAAGAGTAGAAAAAGCAATACTGGGATACAATCCCCAAAATGACAGAATGATCTCAGTGCGAATCCAAGACAAACCATTCAATATCACAGTAGTCCAAGTCTATGCCCCAACCACTGGTGCTGAAGAGGATGAAATTGACCGGTTCTATGAAGCACTACAGCACCTTATAGAATCAACACCAAAAAATGATGTCCTTATCATCATGGGGGATTGGAATGCTAAAGTAGGAAGCCTAAAGATAACCGGAATAACAGGCAAGTTTGGCCTTGGAGTACAAAATGAAGCAGGGCACAGGCTGATAGAATTTTGTCAAGCGAATACAATGGTCATAGCAAACACTCTTTTCCAGCAACCCAAGAGACGGCTCTACACATGGACATCACCAGACGGTCAACACAGAAAGCAGATTGACTATGTGCTCTGCAGCCAAAGATGGAGAAGCTCTATACAGTCAGTAAAAACAAGACCAGGAGCTGACTGTGGCTCAGATCATGAGCTTCTCGTTGCAAAATTTAGGCTTAAATTGAAGAAAGTAGGGAAAACACTAGGCCACTCAGGTATGAACTAAATCATATCCCTGATTAATATACAGTAGAGGTGACAAATAGATTTAAGGAATTAGATCTGATAGACAGAGTGCCTAAAGAACTATGGACAGAGGTTCGCAACATTGTACAAGAGGTAGCAACTAAAACCATCCCAAAGAAAAAGAAATGAAAGAAAGCAAAATGGCTGTCTGAGGAAGCTTTGCAAATAGCTGAGGAAAGAAGAGAAGTGAAAGGCAAGGGAGAAAGAGAAAGATATACCCAATTGAACGCAGAATTCCAGAGAATAGCTAGAAGAGATAAGAATGCCCTCTTAAATGAACAATGCAAAGAAATAGAAGAAAACAATAGAATAGGGAGGACCAGAGATCTCTTCAAGAAAATTGGAGATATGAAGGGAACATTTCATGCAAAATGGGCATGATAAAGGACCAAAATGGCAGGGACCTAACAGAGGCAGAAGAGATTAAGAAGAGGTGGCAAAATTACACAGAAGAATTATACAAGAACGAGCTTAGCGTCCCTGATAACCATGATGGGGTGGTCACTGACCTCGAGCCAGACATCCTAGAATGTGAAGTGAAATGGGCCTTAGGAAATTTGAGCAACAACAAAGCTAGTGGAGGTGACAGTATTCCAGCTGAGCTATTCAAAATCTTAAAAGACGATGCAGTAAAAGTGCTACACTCAATTTGCCAGCAAATTTGGAAAACTCAACAGTGGCCACAGGATTGAAAAAGGTCAGTTTACATTCCAATTCCAAAGAAAGGCAATGCCAAAGAATGTTCAAACTATCGCACCATTGCACTCATTTCACATGCTAGTAAAGTTATGCTTAAAATCCTACAAGCTAGATCCAGCAGTATGCAGATTGAGAACTTCCAGAAGTGCAGGCAGGATTTCGAAGACACAGAGGAACTAGAGATCAAATTGCCAACATACGCTGGATCATGGAGAAAGCTAGGGAGTTCCAGAAAAACATCTACTTCTGCTTCATTGACTATGCTAAAGCCTTTGATTGTGTGGATCACAACAAATTGTGGCAAGTTCTTAAAGAGATGGGAGTACCAGACCATCTAATTTGTCTCTTGAGAAACCTATATGCGGGTCAAGAAGCAACAGTGAGAACTGGACACGGAACCACTGATTGGTTCAAAATTGGGAAAGGAGTCCGGCAAGGCTGTATACTGTTGCCCTGCCTATTTAACTTATATGCAGAGCACATCATGAGAAAGGCAGGGCTAGATGAATCAAAAGTTGGAATTAAGATTGCCGGGAGAAATATCAACAACCTAAGATATGCAGTTGATACCACTCTAATGGCAGAAAGTGAAGAGGAACTAAAGAGCCTCTTGACGTGGGTAAAGAAGGAGAATGCAAAAGTTGGCTTGAAACTCAACATTAAGAAAACCAAGTTCATGGCATCTGGCCCTCTCAATTCCTGGCAAATAGATGGGGAAGAAATGGAGGTAGTGACAGATTTTATTTTCCTGGGCTCCAAAATCACCACAGATGGGGACTGCAGCCAAGAAATTAAAAGACGCTTGCTTCTGGGGAGGAAAGCTATGGCAAATCTAGACAGCATGCTAAAAAGCACAGATGTCATCCTGCCAACAAAAGTGCGTATAGTCAAGGCTATGATTTTCCCAGTTGCAATGTATGGCTGTGAAATCTGGACCATAAGAAAGGCTGAGCGCCAAAGATTTGAGGCCTTTGAACTATGGTGCTGGAAAAGACCCCTGGACTGCAAGGCGATCAAACCGGTCAGTCCTAGAGGAGATCAACCCTGACTGCTCTTTAGAAGGCCAGATCCTGAAGTTGAAACTTAAATACTTTGGCCACCTAATGAGAAGGAAGGACTTACTGGAGAAGAGCCTAAAGCTGGGAAAGATTGAGGGCAATAGAAGAAGGGGACGACAGAGAATGAGGTGGCTGGATGGAGTCACTGAAGCAGTAGGTGTGAGCTTAAATGGACTCCAGAAGATGGTAGAGGACAGGAAGGCCTGGAGGAACATTGTCCATGGGGTCACGATGGGTCAGACACGACTTCACAACTAACAAAAACAAAGAATATTATATTGAATTATCAATTTGTTGATGTAGAATTGAGATAGATAAGATATGTATCCTGAACACCAGATGTTGTGGGGAATTGTGACAAAAGGAATTGGGGTCATTTAAAACGTGGAAATGATAAATATTAAACGTTAAACTTAAATATTAATGGAAAATTAAAATTGGGAAAATTTACTAGGTTATTGATGGTCTAAAAGATGGAATGTTAAAACAATTAAGACATATATAAACTAAAAGTTATTGATAAATGTAAGAAAGTTATTTTATATTTGATTGATAGAATAAGAAGTATACTAATAAGAGACAGTACATATTAAGGGAAAAAGAGAGGAAATATTGGCTGAATAGTTGGAGTCTTGTATTAATAATATCTGTATGTAATTGAATCATTGTAACTCAGCCACCACGTTGTTTTTCAAAGATATAATTATAACATTAGAAAATAAATAAAAAGTTTAATAATAAAAAAAGAACTTCGTTGATTAATTGCATGAATACTGCAGGAGCCCCTTGTAGTCCAAAAGGTAGAACTTTAAATTGGAAGCAACCCAATGGGCAGTTGAAGACTGTTTTCCATTCATCCCTTTTCTTTATTCGAATGTGGTAATAAGCTTCTCTCAAGTCTATCTTGGAGAAAATTTTCCCTTTGGACAAGTGTGCTGGCATATCTTTCATTAAAGGTAGTGGATATATGTTTCCCACCCACACAGCGTTCAGACTCCTATAACCCATACACAGACGAAGAGAGCCATCTTTCTTTTCTCTGAATAATACAGGGGCTGCTATCCGGGATCTATCTGGCTCTATAAAACCTCGTTCTAAATTCTTTTTGATGAACTTTCCCAGTTCGTCTAATACCCTGGGAGTCATAGAGTACATTTTTGATTTTGGCAGTTTTGCCCCTGTGGGCCGGTGAGGGGGGAGTTCGTCTGCTCTCTGCTCGCTGAATGTCTCAGCCAAATTTCAGTATTCCATTGGGAAGTTTTGCAGGTCTGACTCACTGAGGGTGGAGGCAAAATCGCAGTGTAATCCACATCTCCCGCCATTTTCTTTAGAGATGGGCGGGGTTTCCCCTTGCGGGAATTCTAACCGTCCTTCCCTCCAGTTGATCATGGGGTTCCACTTCTTTAACCAAGCCAGTCCCAAAACTAATGGCCACTCCATCCCTGGTGCTACAATAAACGCTAGAGTCTCTGTGTGGTCCCCCAGGTCAATATGTAAAGATCTGGTTGAAAAACTGGTAGGCACTCCCCCTGCAACCGAGCCGTCCAGTTGGCAAAAGGTAATTGGAGTTTTTAGCCTCCTGAGGGGTATCCCTAATTTCCCCACTAGTTCTGGGCTAATCATGCATCGGGTACATCCCGAGTCCAGCAAGGCGGCTAATTTTACTGTCCTCCCAGTGCCAGGTATGGAATGTTCTAGTGGCACTGTTATGGGGTCAATTGGCCCACTCACCAATTTTCGTAGTCGCTCTCCATCCCCTCTGGGTCATTATAGCATGCAGTTGTGGTCACGGGGGAGCTCTATGACTTCTTTGGACCTCATCCCAGTTTCCCTGGGGTGCCGGTCTCTTGTCAGGTGTCTTGCTGCGGCAATCCATGGCTCGATGTCCCTCTATACCACACTTGAAGCAGGCGGTGCTGCAAGATGGGGCAAGTGAACCTCGCACGGTCTCCCCTTGCTTCTCTGACTGCGGTTTGAAGCTTGGTCTCACCGGACGATGTAGGTGCTTGCGTTGATCGAGCTCTACTTCCTCAGCTAGCATGCACCAGTCGTACAGCCGTCCTGGGGCTCCGCAAGCTACACAGGCATTATATAGCTCTTCGGTGAGCCCATCCTGGAAACAGCTTACCAGGATGTCTTCCGGCCAGCGAAGGCAGCTGGCCAATTCTCTGAACTCTTCAGTATACTCAGCAACTGGTCTCCTTCCTTGCTTCACTGTCTTTATGTGCTCCCGGGCTTTCTTGTCTGCTAGTTGGTCTTCGAAATGTCTGCGAAGAGCAGCCATAAAATGATTGAAATTCCTCAATTCAGGTGTGTTTCAATTGTATAGGGTCACCATCCAGTCAGCAGCTCCACCTTCCAGAGCCAGGGTAACCACCCGGACCTTCTCGACATCGGTAGGCAGTGTTCTCCCATAAATTTGCATGTAGGTGAACACTTGGGCCAGGAAATACCCCAATCGCTTCAGGTCTCCATCAAACTTCACTCCGATTAGAATTGATTTCACCTCAGTTGGTTGGGGTGGTCTGCCTCTGGTTCCTCAAGATGGATAGCTTTGCCACGGTGCCGCCTCCTGGCCTCCAGCCGGTGCCGTCTCTCAGACCTCTGATTCCTCTTCCTCCGATTCACCCTCCAGCTCTTCTTCCGTTTTGGGATGTTCTTTCAGCTGCATTTTAAACTCGTCAAGGGACTTTTTCACATATTCCATCACCGCTTCCATCGTCCCCGATTTTGACTCTTCCTTTTCTCCATTTTTGTTAGGAGGGGCAGGTTCTGGATTTTTTTTCTTTGCCTTTTTCTTCCCTCCACCTCGAGTGAGGGTGACTTTTGGGGCTTTTTCTTCTCATCCTTCTTTTTTTCTGACCCCGAGTGACAATCTGGCTCAATCTCCTTCACCAGAAGGTCCGGCTTCTTCCAGATCCCTGGAAAGGCTTTCATCTGGTTTCAAGCAGAGGAGATCTTCGGACCATTTCTCAGCCTGGAACTCCTCCAGTGGGATTCAGTTGCGACTTCCCCGGCAGAGCAGCAGCTTCTCCAGGTTGAATACTATGCAGATCTCACCTTATGTAAGGACCCATCTCAGCTAACCACCCAAGAAAGCAGAACTCTTGAAACAGGCACTGTCTCAAAAGGAACTTTTATTAGGGGCTAGTGACAGTAGGAAAGTCAAGGTGAGATCTGGGGAAAATCCCGCTCAAACACTATAGGTAAACCAGCAATATTCCTCTTCCCACCAAACTCATAATGTCCATTTGAAATCCAGCCAATCCATAGGTGGCATGATGTTTGGGTAACTGGCACAAGTTGGCGCGCATCTCAAGGTATTCTCCAGTTTCATTTTTCCGTAACTATCTCCTGATAAGGGAGGCACTTTCTTCTCTCAAATGGATAGAGGCAGGAGAGGAAGGATAGAAAGTGGAAGTTATCCCAAGCAAGTCCCCTCCCCCCCAGCAGAATGGCAGTCCCCAAACAAGAGCAAAGACGCAGGGAAAACAATAAGGGTTTGGGAGGGTCTGACAGACTCACTGATCCCTCTCATCCTTTCCATTTTTTGCTCTCCTCCTCTTTCCCACCAAAACCTCCTCCTTTTCATTTCCCCCTCACTCACTGGGATGGAGACCAGATCAACCAGTTGGCCCTGCTTCCCATCTCTCTCTTTTCCCTCAGGCCTGCCCCACAAAGAGACCAATACCTCCTCCTTTCATTTCCTTCTCCCTCTTCCCCATGCTACAAAATGTTTTAAATACTGTAAATAAATACATTTCTCTTCATTGACAAAATTCTAAAAGTTTGGTATCACAGTGAGCAAAACCTAACTGAAAATCAAATATTTCAATGTATTAGTGAGGAAGATCTCAATATGATGGGCTAAATTGCTATTTTGATCCATGCCCAGACCAGTAATTAACCAAATTAGGTGTTTGTTGACAGTGTAAGATCTCTATGTGATTTTCAGTTACTATGAAATAGTTGCCTTTTGAGGTGATTTGATATCTCCTTGTTTGTTAGTTGATATTCTGATCTTATCTTGCTAAGCAGGTGTTTACCTTTACTTTTACTCTGTAGTCTACTCATAGGTTCAGTTTGTTATTGAATATATATATATTCCCATAATCTCTGAACCAAATGTTTATGATGAGATTTTTTTTCACCAGGATAGTCAGTGTCTTTTTACATAAATTAATTTCAGTGGAAACTGCATGTGTTAACTGCACAGTTTCTAGATATTTTCTTCATTAAAATGATACAGTTGCGGAGTAAAAGGAGCCTAGAGACCAAATCTCTCCATGGTATGATTTCATTAATGGAGCATTTTAAGATTAAACTTAATTGTGAATTCATCTATTTTACATATCTGTCTATCAACCTTAAAACTTGCATAGAGCTATAACTGTATATTCTGAGAACATATTTTACACTATATATTAATACACTTTACAGTCCTCATATATTCATATTTAATAGTAAATATGCATATAGAATGCATTAACATTTGCAGCCATTCTTGACAGTAAACCTACATAAAATCAAAGCTTGTGCTTTTCTAACTATACAGTACCTTGTTCCAGAATGCATACTGAAAAAACTTATCTATTGTCTGCTGACTCTTTGAATCCCATTGCACTTTCCTGTTAGAAATACCTGAATTAATTGTTGTGAAAAGATTCCAAAAATATAATTTATCTTCCTCTGAAAAATCTTACTACTTACATGTAGATGCTTATTGATGGAAAAAAGGGGGCAGAAACAAAGAGAAGGGAAGATATATATATCTTGTCTTGTCATCTATGCCACCAACCAAAGATATTCTTTGTCAGTAAAAGAGAAGTCATATCGGAGTGAGGTAGTGGTGGGATTCAAATATGTGAACAACCCCTTCTCTGTGTGGATGCCGCTTCCAGAAGTCTATTCTGGGCCTGGGCAACAAGAAATTAGCTACCGGTTCTGCCGAACTGGTTGAATCCCACCACTGGAGTGAGCGTCAAGGTCACCTTACTATTTAAGGGAACTTATCTGATCATAACAATTCATATCAGTCTGGAAAAGAGGCTGCTTTTCATTATTAAAAATTATAATAAACAAGGTAAGATTCAATGATTTTACCAAGTAGTCAGAAGACAGACATCCTATTTTATGTAAAGTTCATATGAATGAAATAACACATGGTTTTTCCTTGGATTTTTCAACACATTGGCAATTACAGATTGGGTGGCAGGAAAAATCATATATTCATAATGAAAGTAGGAAATAGTCCTTTTACTCCAATTTAATTGTAAGATTTAACCAAACCTTACTGCTTCTGTGAGAATACTATTATAATAAGTGCCCCCCCCCCCCATTGGCAGGGATAATCTCAAGCAGTTTATTTTAAAGGTGCAGAAATGTAGATTATAGAAAGAACAAAGTAACTGAGACCAGGAGGTGAACCATGCCTCTCAATAAAGCAAACCTTCCTTTTAAACCTGAATATATTGAAGGAATTATGTGCAGCATTTAATGTTTGAAGATATTTTTGATAAGATATCTTCCAATCTTCCAGTGTGTCATTAATATTTGGTATAAGCAGCTTTGTTCCACAAGAAAAAAAATCCTCCAGCAGAGATTGTTTCTTTTTTTACATTTGTTTTCTTTTATTTATAAAAGTAACCTGTGACTCATTTCCCCATGAAGTTAATAAATCCCTATTTAAGAATGCAAAAAATGAGAGGTAATTCTGTAAATATCTAAAAAGGCACAAGTTGCCTTTAACCTTCCTTTATAATGGATTGCATTTAACTTGGCTGCTTATAAGTTGAGCAAACCTTGTAAAAGAAGGGGGAATTCCAACCTTAGCCTAGGAATATTTTTTCAGCAAGAAAATACAGGATATGATTTTGAAGTATTTATTTCTTAATATGCTTAATATATTGGGCACTGCAAGAAAGTTATTAAAATAAGAGCCTGCAACATAAAACTCCTTGTATCTGGCCCTTTCATATTACTTCGCATATGAGCCATATTATTATGACATTTGAAAAAAAAAAAATATATATTTCTATATGACTATCAGTGATAGTATTTAAAAACCCAATCTTAAATGCAATAAAAATGATAAATGTACAAGGCATTTTTAAAGCACATGCTTCTAATGATGATTTTTTATTTTATTTAGAAAGTTGTGTAAATCCTGTCATTTGGATTTGTAAATCATGATTTATGGTTAAGCTAAATGTGATTCTGAACATTATGACATATTTAACATGTTATAATTAAAAGAAATCGTAACAGTGCAATGTGTGACTCCAGCCTAGTATAAATACAATAAATGATGATACAATGTATTAGTAAATAAATCTACCTAAAGAGCCATAATATTGTATTTAATTGTTTTATAATAATTAATTACTAATAGCTAATGTTACAAATATGTACAGGTATTGTACATACTTGTATTGTAGTTTAGCAACTACAATTGGGAATGGCTACTTGGTCATTAAGTGAAGTGATCACTAAATGAAACCATGACTGTGTTTATGGTCTTCAACTTTCCTTTGTTTACCGACCTGCAAAGGTCATAAATGTGAGAACTGGTCATAAAGTTACTTGTTCCATCTTCGTTGTAATGACAAACAACTAAAGAAAGGTATCACAGTCATAATCTTATAAGTGGGCACAGTTTGAAAGGATTATTCAGGCCTCCCACTCCCTGACATCTGTTGCACAGCTGCCAGAGTTCTTCTGGGGCTGCTTCTTATGGTTAAAGAACCACTTGTCTTTCTCTAGGGCTTGTTTGAAGGCCAGGGTAGTGATATTATCTAGGGGTGACCCCCCTTTTGCTTGCGCTCTCATGGTTACTCAAACCACTAATTGCCTCGCTGGGAGCAAAGGTGTTATCATTTCCGATTTTACATTATTATATTATAGTAGCCTTGACAGCTAGGAAATCCCCCCCCCCCGGTAAGTAGTGGAGGGTGAAATTAAACCATTGAAAGTGTTGGGCCTACTGTACTTGCTTGGGGGACAATGTCCTTGGGGTTTTCAGAGCCTCTAGGTTTTTTTTTTTTTTTTAAACAAGTTTTATTAGTATTTTTTGGTTTTACAACAGAGTGCTTTGAGAATCCACGTGGAGATAGGGTGGTCAATCATCCAAAGAAAACAATATAATCAAACATAAATAATTCAATAATTCCTTAAAGGTTCTTCTCTATTTCCCTCAAACTATAACCTAGTGTTAATACATTTCTAAATAAAATTCAATCATTGTAAAAAAAAATATCAATAGTAATTCATTTATATCAATCAAAATCCTGTTTTTAAGTTTAACTATTTTAAAATTACCATTTTCCATTTTAGCCTAAAATGAACACATAAGTTACATTTCGGGTCTCCCAATTTCCCATAAAGCAATAATTATTTCTAAAATATACATATTATATAACTATTATATTTTAATACTTCTCAACTATATTCTATTTCCTGTGCTCTGTCAAATATATATTTTATAAATCAATCCATATCTCTAAAGATTCCTCAGTTGCTTTAACATAATCAAATTAATACATTTCTAATTAGCATTCAATCATTGTAAAAAAAAATATCAGTAATATTTCACCAATATCAATCCAACTCATTTTTGAATTTAAAATTTCCAATTTTCCATATTACCATTCCCGACCATAATCAAATCAATAATTTTCATCTCAATAGTATTATGTCAAACCAAAATCCTAAACCTTTAATCTCTCAATAGTATTAGCTCAGTCAAAGTCTCTAAAAACCTTTTTAACCCATCAGATAAGATTTTAACTCTCATTTTTAAACCTAATTCTAGCTTTCTTTTTGTGCCAAGCAGGTTTCCACAAACGAGCCTCTAACTCTTCAAATCTTAATGTTTGGCTATACATATATCTCCAGAATTGAGTCTGATCGTAGTCCTCTTCTCTTTCTTCCAATGTAGTCTGCACTATGTAGTCAGTCTTAATCAATATGGTAGCTATTCGTTGTTTGTCCATATTGTCAGTGTTTTCAATGCCTCGTATTTGAAAAATTCCTGTTGCTTTTAGGATTATAAGTGTTTTAGTTAGAATCTGCCTTTGGTCATCAAAGTTCTCCATAATTTGCATATGAGATGTAATATCTTCCTCTGTCTTGATTGGTTCCTCTTCAATAGATTGTGGACATATTTCCTCCATCTCGTTAAATTGTGAATATAGTTGCATATCGGCCTCTTTAGTGTTGATCTGTTCTTCCTCTGTTGTTCCTTGTTTCATGTCCATTCTGAATTGTTCTTTCAGTTCCAAATTTTTTTCTAGTAAAAGTCCATAGTCAAGCTGTGGGTGGGATTCCATTTCAATAATAGAATAGCCTTGGTCTATACCTTGATCAGTCAAAGTTTGAGATTCAATTTTTAACTCTGAAACATCATCTTTCATGTCCATTCTGAACTGTTCTTTCAGTTCCAAAAATTTTTCTAGTAAAAGTCCATAGTCAAACTGTGGGTAGGATTTCATTTCAATAATAAAATAACATAGTCTTCGTTTTTTGGTGAACGTTCAGCTTAGAAAGTAAATACAACAATAAAAATTCTGTAATAGGAGTGTATAAGGTCTAGGATCCAAAGAAAAACAAAAAAAAAGCAGAAAAGTCAGGCCAGAGAAAATGTAATCCAAGATCATAATAAAATCTTTAAGTTCCAAAATTTTTCTGGTGTGAGTCCATAACCATCAAGCCAAACAAAAAGATAAAGGCAGAAAAAATCCAAATCAGTATTGTGAGTGTCCAATTTGTAATCCAAAATAGTAATATAAAAATATGCCTTAAAAGTCAATTATTATATTGTAATCCAAAAGAGAGAGAAAATCCATTTTTCTAGAAAATATATTTTATATTGTAAAGTCAAAATGAACTACTAGTAGACAGAAAAGAAAAGAAGAAAGAAAAAAAAGGAGCCCTTGAGCTGGTTTCCATGCAGATAGGAATGTCTGGGCATCATGCCAAGTTCAGGGCAAAGTGAAAGTTAACAACTTAAAATGGATACTTTGTTGCTTCCATTCCACAAAAACCCAGCCAGACAGCCGGAATTTTTTTTAAAATGAACAATAATGTTCAGAAGGGGGGGGGAGGAAGAAAAACACTCCACCCCCCTCCCTAAAGGCTTCCACTTAAGCTAAAAACAAGCAGGCAAATAAAAAGAAGGTCCACCTTCACAATAAGATTTTTTTTTTCAGGATCCCCAAAATCCAACAGTTCAAATAGTCAGTAAAAATTAATGATTTTTTCTCAAAGCTCGTTTTCCCAAGTATCCAAACGCTGCTTTCTTAAAGTAGGGAAGTAATTCTAGAAGCTTTTCACAGGCAAAATAGGGTATCAAGAGGGAAGGAAATGTCTCACCCGGATCACCCATGGTGGTTCTTTTCGCTTAGATGTTGCTGTGACTTTCGGCTGAAGCAGCTAAGTGATCAGCCATGTTAATGGCCGATCTTTTCCCCGTCGGCCCAAAGGAGATTTCTCGGACCGCAGAGGGAGCTGCCATCAACGAGTGTCCTCCTCCATGGTGGGTGCCCCTCCAGGGCGACTTTTGACCCTATCCAGGGTCTACCGGCGGGGGGAAACCGACTCTTTGTGCTACCGCCTGCACTGCGACCAGAACCGGAAGTCAGAGCCTCTAGGTTTTTGTGGTCAGTCCAGACTTGGAAAGGGATTCTATTCCCTTCCAGAAAGTGCCACCAGGTGAGGAAGGCCCACCTAACTGCATAGGCCTCCTTTTCCCACACTGCCCAACATTGCTTAGTTTCTGTAAGTCTTTTTTTTAAAATATATTTTATTTATTTATTAACATAAACACCTTGATATTTGGTAAACAGCATGTTGTCTGGGTTTATGTTTATAAAGTAATCACTAACAGTCAGTTTCTGTATTCCAAAGTCCACATAATAGCTTTGCTTGATTTTCTCTTCTTCCAATAATATTCTCTTTGCAACCTTAAATTAATACAATTCTTATTAATTTGATAGGTAACAATTAAATATATAGATTTTTCTAAAATTTCTATCAATAATAATCACATCAATATCATGCTTCTTTTCTATCTGGTCATCTTGGTTGCCCCATCATGAATCCTGTTTACAATTCTTATTTCAATTTATTTTCCCTACAATGTTCAAAACATTCTTAATGGTTAAAATTTTCCCAGAGTTAATTACCTTAAAATATTTAAATCTATTTTCATGTCTTAAAAAGTAAGTAAGAAAAAGACACAAAAGAAAAACATAGAAAAAGAAAAAAGGAGAGAGAGAGAAAGAAAAAAAGTGGGGGAGAGAAAAATAAGAAAATAATATTCTACTTAAAATACATATCCCTCTTGAACTAGTATACACTTATTTCCAATTTTTTTCTGTTCTTTTTACCCATAATTAAACCTATGTTTAATCTTTAAATGTTCCATTTAATAAATCCAATCATCTAATCTTTTAACTCTATTCAAAACATTTTTTCCTTTTTAGTTATCCATTGGAATTTTCTTAAAATCAATTACATTTAAATATCTAAAACATTTCCTTTATATTGATCATCCCAAACATTTTTGTATTTCTCATATCAAAAACAAAAGAGAAAAGAGAAAAGAAAAAATACTGTCTTACTTGGAGGGTTCCTCCCTCTTAAACTAAAATCTTTCTATTTCTTCAACCATATTCAAACAGGTGTTTAATTTTTAAATATTCCCTCTGATACACCCCATCATCTAATTCCTCAGTTCTCACTTTAGCCCTCTTCTTTTGCCAAGCATCTTTCCCAATCAATATATTCAATTGAATCAAAGAGTCTTTCCATAATCTTGTAAATGTTGTTGTGGATATAGTAGGCAAATCAAACATCATGTCTTTGTAAAAAGATTCTGCCCCTTCATATTCATTGAAGATTTCTCTCATCATCCCTTGTCTCCCCATTTCTTGTGGTACTCCCAACAGCTCAGCAATCCATTTTGTCAAATCTTTTTCCTTATCCTTAAATTTACTTTGTGGTCTTAGAGTACAAGTTATCTTTTCCATGTTCAATGTTTCTTGTAAGTCCTTCTCCACTTGAGTCTCCACTAGTTTATATTCAGTTGTCTGCTTTACATGATCTTTCTCTTTTTTTGTTTACTGATCATTTAATTGTTGTAACGTTAAATTGAGAATGCATTCATTTAGATTTTCAAATTCATTTTTAATTTCCTCGTGGTTTGAAATTAGTATCATTTGCATTTGTTGTAACAGAACATATATTTCCTCCTGGTAAGTATTTATTTTTTCTTGATATGTTCTTTCCACAGATCTCTGATGATCCATAATGACCAAAAATCCTTTCTCTGCCAATCACTTTAAAGTCACAATTTAAAAAATATTTATAATCCAGGAAGGTCAATTTTTTCTAAGTTTTATAGTTCTCACTTTGTAGATAGTCCACAATGTTTTCTTTTCTTTTGTTGCAGCTGCTCTTTGTTTAATCAAAACCCTGAAGGTCACAACAGACTTTTCTTTCTGGGCTGTATATTTAGGGCAGTATTTTCATTCACCACTAGATGTCAGCACCAATCCATCTTTCAATTTTCTGTATCCCCCCCCCCCCGTAAACTTAATTCACTGCTTCCGTTTAGAGGAGGGTGGAGAAAAGATTTCCCCCCCCCTCACTTTCGGAGGATTTTTACTTCTGGGTTTTTTTCTTTTCTTTTTTCAGGAAATCAGTCAGGCAGAAGAGAGAGAATCAATATTCTTACCCAGTTCACTCCTGCTGTTCACAATCACGCTTAGTTCAGTGCTTTTTGGCTTCGGCTGCATGTAGCTTGGGCTAGACTCACGAATGACACTAGCCTTTCTTTTGTCGGCTTTTGGACAGCTTTCCCCAAACGTCCGGATTGACCACCATCTCCCCAGGATCGGTGGGGCTTCCCTCCTTCTTTGTGACCTCTCCGGGGTGGCTTTGGGCCCATTTAGGGTCCCCAAACAGAGAGAAATCAGCCATAGGGCTTGTATCTTCATGATCCCTCAGCTGTCGCGCTACCTATGCAGAACCGGAAGCCTGTAAGTTTTTTCAATGTGTAAGCACAAGGCTGTAGTTGGCCATTTTCATTTTCCTGAAGCAGTACTGCTCCCACAGCCACATTGCTGGCATCAGTCTGAATAACAAAAGGCTTTTCAGGGTCTGAAGGCCTTAGTATGATTCAGCAATTTTTTGAATGCAGCTTGGCCAACTCTCTCTTCTTCTTGGGTGGAGAACAGTTCCACGCTCTGCCCAATCGGTTCCATGCCTGGTCAATCTCTGCTTCTTCAGCTAGGATATACCAATTGTGGAGCTGAGCAGCCCCCCCTCGCGATGCAGGCATGGTACAGATCATCATTCAGCCCATCCTTAAAACAGCTCACCATAATGTCTTCTGGCCAGTTGAGGCAGCAGGCTAGATCCCAGAACTCTTCAATATATTCGGCTACTGGGCGACAGCCCTGCCTCATAGTTTTGATGTGATCCCTAGCTTTCCGATTAGCTAGGGGGTCCTTGAGCCTTCGACTCAGCACCATCATGAAGCGATTGAAATTCCAGAGCTCTGGGACATTGGCATTGTGGAGGGTTACAATCCATCAGGTGGGTGGCTCCTTCTGGGGCCAGGGTGACAACCCTGACCCTAGCCCCCTTGGTGGGGATGTCTTGCCCATATTCTTGCATATAGATGAGGATGTGGACAAGGAAAAATCCCAGTTGCTGGGGGTCTCCAGCAAACTCTAGGCATCAGCCTAGAGGGGGTGCCTTCTGCTTCTGCTGAAGGGCTCCCCCCTCCACTGACTGTCTGGGCATTTGTGCCCCTCAGCTTCCTTAATGGAGAGCTGGCTGGTGTGGCAGTCACCATCTTTGTGGATTCAGCAGCACTTGCAGCTGTCTCAAGGGTGGGGGATTCCCCCCTTCTGCATGCAGCTTCCTCGCCCTTCCTGTCATCTCTCTCCATGCAGGCTATGGCCTCTCACATCTTCAGGCTCTGGAAAGCTTCAATCATAAAGTGCATTGCCAGCTTCATGAGGTGATCGGCATGGTCCAGTTCTTCCTCCAGTTCACTGTCATCATACAGGGCTTCCATCATGCACTTTCAGCCATGCTATTGGCTGCCATGGGTAAGAGTGACTCCTTTAGTCCTTCCTTTCCAGTCCTCCTTCTTCTCCATGCCAACAGACCATCTTGGCTTCAAGGGATCCTCCAGGGAAGCAGCTTCCTCTGTCCATCCACCAGAGTTGGTGTCAGGGTGAGTTTTGGTAGAGGTCTCCCCCCAACACTTTGTGCTCACTGCCCTGGTTGGACATCACCACGGTAGAGTTGGTGATGCTCCGGTCTGACCACTTTGCAGATCCTGCCTAATCAGTGGTGGGATTCAGCCAGTTCGCACCACTTCAGCAGAACCAGTAGCTAATTTTTTGTTGCCCAGGCCCAGAATGGACTTCCGGAAGCAGCATCCACACAGAGAACTGGTTGTTCACATATTTGAATCCCACCACTGTGCCTAATGTAAGGTCTCGCCTCAGCCATTCCCTCAAGAAAGCAGAACTTTTGAAGCAAGCAGCATTTCAAAAGGAACTTTTATTGAGAGATAGTGATTGCGGAGAAAGCAGGCAGGATCTAAATTTCCTGTGTGAAAATGTTAGGTTAAATTCCAATTGTCCAAAACCCCTCCCCACTGTCCAGTCTGTGAAAGCCAATCCAGAGGTGTGAAGGTGCTGTGAGAATGCCAAGCTGAGAAGGTGATAAAAAGTTGTTCTCAGGTGCCATGACCTTGGTTCTTGGAGATGAGACAAACCAGATGGTCCCAGGCTCATCCCTCCCCCTCCCATTTCCCAGGAAGATATATCAAAGCAAAAGAGGAACAAAGCAAAATGGATACATCACAGAAAAGCCCCGAGGTTCCCCGCTGCCACCAAAATGGAAGGATTTTGCTAATTCTTTATCAAAAGAAACCTGTTTCTGATTTATCAGAATCAAGAATTTAGCTAATTTATGTCCTTTTTGGAAATAATAAAGAAAAATGTGTGCAGTTATTCAATACAATAAAATGTTTACTCTTATAGAAATCAATAAGACAAGTAAGTGCTGCAACATACACACTAATCTGGAAGAAAGTCAAATTGGGTTTTTTTCACATTTGGAGAAAATCTGTAGGTGGCAGAAGTAGGGTTAAATCCATTTTTAACATGGTTTGGTGGCTGACATAACTTTAGAAAGAAGATGAGTTAATCACAGAAATCCTTATAAACAAGCTAATTATATCTCTATTTCTGTCAGAATCCAATTATATTTTATTTCTAGCTACCTACTCTGAGAAAAACCAATTCTTACTCTCTTCTGGATTCTGTCATACTACAAACGGGGGGGGGGGGGTTAAACACGGGTGTTTATGACTGGCATTTCCTCTATCAACTACAAAGTAACAACCTCTGTCGATTCCCTTCGAGAGTACTAACCATAACAATGTGGCCATCAGTCTTCAATCTCACTCCCTATGAAGTCTCCTTTTACCGGCAGCGAGGGAAAAGGGGGGGGGAAGATTGCAACGCCTGGGATCTGATGGACTTAACACCCAACCATCTGCCAATTTGAATCGACCGGAAGGAATGTGGAGTGGGGCTGCCTGGGAACACTTTAAAACATTGAATGGTAGGGGGGGATCCCTCAGATCCTGTCTAGCATGCCTTCAGTCAGTTTTTCTTAATAAAGATTCCTGTTGGAAGAAACGTTCCAAGAGTTCTGTCTTCTTAAGATGTAAATTGAGGTGGGTCCTTACATTAGACAGGATCTGCAAAATTGGTCAGCCTGGAAGGAAGAACCTTGCCGGGGGACTTTGCAAAAAATACCATGTCAGACGACAAAGCGGGGAAGGGGGAAAGCCCCCCGGAGAGAGAGCCGTTGCCCCGACTGGAAATCTACCAAATATCCGGATCTGAAGGGTCAGATTCCTCAGGAGAAGAGGTGGTGGAGATGCATAACCACAAACCTCGGTGGTCAATGGGCGTTGGAAAGAAAGGTGAGTGGGAAAAGAAATCAAGAAAGGTGACCCTGAGACGGGGGGCCAACCAACCAGGATGGAAGCAGGAGATGGAGAGATCCCTGCACACAAGCGAAGATGAAGGAAGAAGCTGGGCACAGCACTCGAACTGGATCCTAGAGAAAGCTATCGACTTGATGAAGATAACCCTCAGCTCCCTAAGAGAGGAGAATTCTGAGCCGCACGGCCGCACCAACTCCTGGAGCCGCAACTGGAGAAACACTGAGGGGGAATTGGAACCTGCAGCCCCGGGGACATCTGCTGATCCAGTAGTCCCCACCCCCCACCAACCCACAGATGGTGATCCGGATGGAAGACAATACCACCGACGAAGAAGGTGCCGATCCATTCAAAGACTCCCGCCGCTGGACACGAAATTCAAGGGGGAGCCGACACACTTGGGGTTTTCCTAACCCAAGTCCTTGGCTACATGGAGGAACATGGGTGGCACATCCCTAGCAACAAAGCCCGTGTCTGGATTGTGCAATCTATTCTGGATGGGCCGGCCGCCGGTTGGGTGGTGAATTTGCATGATTCCGATGCCCCAGAGCTCAACGACTTCAACCGTTTCATGTCCTCTCTGAGAAGGTGATTTGAAGACCCCCTGGCTGATCGCAAAGCCCACAAAAGGATGAAAACCGAATATATATAGCCAAATATACGCAAGAATTCCGAACCATTGCCAGCAAGCTGAACTGGCCAGAAGACATCCTCCTTAGCCATTTCAAAGACGGTCGAAATTATGACTTATATGACACTTGCCTGCCCCGGGGGGACCCACACCAACTCAACGAATGGTACGTCCTGGCAGAGGAAGCAGAGATCGACCTACTGAAGAGGCACCGCTGAGGAAAACTATGGAGCCGCTCACCGCCTGAACTGATGCGCGAACCAGCGAAGCCATCGGCTATGGCCAAGAAGCCAATGGGCTGTTTCAAATGCGGGAGAGAGGGGCATCAGGCTGTAGAATGCCGCTCGAAAGCCCCCCAGCACAACCCACACAGATCACCGGCCAGCAAATCCGGGAAGTCCCCAGCTAAATCAAAAGAATCTGCCATGAGAGTGATAGAGGCTGTGGAATCCCCTACCTCCGCCCATCATGGGGAAAGAGCTCCAGCCTACACCGCAGGGCCGGTGGATGCCCCAGATGACAGCTCGGAGGACGAACCCCTGGTAAGTGGATCCATCCCACCCATCCTCAAGACAGTGACTATATTAGCGCCCTCCATGCCTGAAGCTGTCAAAGTGAAAGCCTTAATAGACTCTGGCTGCACCCGCTGCCTCATTAGCCCGACGCTAGTGGGAAATTTGGGCATTCCGGTGAGGAGGCTGGAACAACCAATCTCATTTGGCCAGTTAGATGGGTCCATAGCAGGGGGGGGGGTGCCAGCTACCCTAGCCACGTTACCAATCCACCTATCGCTGGGAAATCATGAGGAAGACATAACGTTTGTAGTGACCCCAGGCATGGAATGCCCGATGATCCTAGGGCTGGAATGGTTAACAAAATGGAACCCCTGGGTAAATTGGAGGACGGCAGAAATCAATTTCCCAAAAGGGGACCCTACGGACTTAAAACCCCAAGGGGATCTACCAAAATTAAAAACAGAAATAGCGTCCATGGGAGAAGAAAAGGGGCTACCAGAAATACCAAAGGAATACAGAGATCTGGCTGAAGTTTTCAGCGAGGAGAGGGCGGATGAGCTTCCCCCCCACCGACCCACGGACTGTGCCATAGAATTCAAGCCCGGGGCAAAACTCCCGAAACCCAGATTATACTCCATGAGCCCAAAGGAGAAGGAGGAAATGGAGAGATTCATAAAGAAAAACCTAGAAAGGGGGTTCATTGAACCAGCCAAGCCTAAGGTGGCCGCTCTGGTCCTCTTTAGAGAGAAGGATGGCTCTCTACGTTTATGCATGGACTACTGCCTATTGAATGCAATCAATGAAAGCAACCTATACCCCCTACCCTCATGAAGGACATGTTATCACACCTCTCGAAAGATTTTTTTTTTACTAAATTAGATCTAAGGGAAGCGTATTACCACGTGAGAATTAGGGAAGGGGATGAATGGAAAACCGCATTTAACTGCCCAATGGGGTGCTACCAATTCAAAGTTTTGCCATTTGGATTACAAGGGGGCCCCGCAGTATTTATGCAATTAATCAATGAGGTACTAAGGGAGCACCTATTTAAGGGGGTCCTGGTTTATTTAGACAACATCCTTATCTTCACCGAATCAAAAGAGGAACATGTCAACCTAGTCAGAGCGGTTTTAAAGAAACTGCGAGCTGCCCACCTATATGCCAAATTATCAAAATGCAAATTCCACCAGGAAAGAATAGACTACCTAGGTTACTGCATATCCCCAAAGGGCATTGAAATGGACCCAGAGAAGGTCAGGGCAGTATTAGAATGGGCACCACCTCGCACAAGAAAGCAACTGCAATGTTTCCTGGGTTTCGCGAACTTTTACCGCCAATTCATCCCCTCATTTGCCCAGATAGCCCTGCCCCTCACAAACTTACTAAAAATGAAGGGAGAATCCTCAGTGAAACCTAGCCAGCCACTAAAATGGACAATGGAATGCCAAGCGGCATTTGAGAGATAAAAGAGACTCTTTTCTGCTGAACCAGTACTGAGGCACCCAGACATGGACAAACCCTTCGTAATACAGGTGGATGCAAGTGATGTGGCAGTGGGGATTGTACTATTACAAGAAAATGATGAAGGAGTATTGCAACGCTGCGCGTATACGTCCAGGAAACTCACCAAAACGGAACAGCGCTGGCCCGTGGGGGAGAAACAGGCATACGGGATACATTGGTCATTACTTACATGGCGCCAATTCCTTGAAGGCAATAAAATCCCTTTCCAGGTGTGGACAGACCACAAAAATTTGGAAGCCTTGAAAATGCCCAGGAAGCTCAACCCCAAGCAAGCCCGCT
Source organism: Azemiops feae (assembly GCA_023970755.1). NCBI lineage: Eukaryota > Metazoa > Chordata > Lepidosauria > Squamata > Viperidae > Azemiops > Azemiops feae. The sequence continues at coordinate 202,187 of JALGBA010004269.1, read as the reverse complement.
GGTCCCAGCATTTTCACCAATTCCATTTTACGCTCAAGCATTTGCCGGGGGGAAAGAACTTTCTGGCAGATGCATTATCTCGCATGCCCCAATATAACAGCATGCGAGCCACCGACTCTAAACCGATTATGAGAGAATCACAACTGGCAGTGCCAGTGACTACCAGAGCCCAAGCTAAATTAAAACCGCAGCTGGATAGCCAGACCGGAATTGAATTCCGGAAAAGTTTGGAAACAGATGAATGGTTCCAGAAAAATAAACACGTATGCACAATGAAAGATGGACTGCCTTGGGTGGGGGAGAAGTTACATATACCGACCACCCAAAGGATCACATTCATGCAGCTTTGCCACGACACAAAATCAGCAGGGCATTTTGGATTTGTAAAAACATTGCACTTAATTAAACGGCAATTTTGGTGGCCATCCATGAAAAATGACATAGAAAGTTACGTCGCCAGCTGCCCAAAGTGTGCAACTGCAAAAAGGTTGCAAGGGAAATCACCAGGCTGTTACAAACAGTGGCAAATCCCTCAGCCCCTGGAGGGAAATAGCCATGGATTTTATAGTGGAATTACCAGAAAGCAATGGGAATACTGTCATTTGGATGGTCATGGACTTGTTTTCCAAACAGGTGCACTTTATTCCTTGCCAAAAGATCCCCACCGCAAAAGCTTTAGCGAAACTTTTCGTGCAGCATATTTACAGATTGCATGGGGCACCCCAATGCATCATATCTGATAGGGGACTGCAATTTACGTCTGCATTTTGGAAGGAATTTTTATCCCTTTTAGGGACCACTCAGGGACTGACATCTAGTCATCACCCTCAGGGGAACGGTCAAGCAGAGAAATCTAACTCAGTACTTGAGCAATATTTAAGATGTTTTCTTAATTTCCAGCAGTCAGATTGGACGGACCTACTCCCTTTCGCAGAAGTTGCCTACAATAATGCAGTCCACTCCAGCACAGGTTACACTCCTTTTCAAATAGCTACCGGTCAAAGTTTCAACCCCATGCCAGAACTAACCCCAAACGAACCGGCAATCCCATCACTGAAAGAATGGATGGAACAATTACAAAACACCTGGCCAATAGTTAGAAAAGCTCTAGAGGAAGCTAGGCAAGCATACAAAGCACAAGCAGATAAGAAAAGGGTGGAGCCCACACCATTCATTATAGGAGAAATGGTGTACTTGTCTACAAAATACTTAAAATCCCTACAACCCTGTAAAAAACTTGGACCAAAATATATAGGGCCTTTTCCAATTAAAAGAATCATAAACCCAGTAACAGTAGAATTAGAATTACTGCAAAATCTTAGGCAAATACACCCAATTTTCCACTGCAGTTTGCTGAAAAGAGAACAACAGTCACCCTTACGGCCAAAAATCCCACCACCACCACCCCGAATCATGGTGGAAGGAGAACAGCACTTCGAAATAAAAGGAATCCTGGACTCTAGAAAATATCATGGGTCAACTCAATACTTAGTAGCATGGAAGCATCTCCCAGCCGCTCACAACGAGTGGGTCCATAAACGTCATATCAGAGCCCCAAAGCTTTTAAAGAAGTTTCATACAGAGTATCCTAACAAGCCAGACTAACTTTTATACCTGTTTTGTTTTCTGTACAGGTGGATCTCTCTTATTTTTAAGGGGAGCCGGATGTCAGAATCCAATTATATTTTATTTCTAGCTACCTACTCTGAGAAAAACCAATTCTTACTCTCTTCTGGATTCTGTCATACTACAAAGGGAGGGGGAGTAAACACGGGTGTTTATGACTGGCATTCCCCCTTTCAACTACAAAGTAACAACCTCTGTGGATTCCCTTCGAGAGTACTTACCATAACAATGCGGCCATCAGCCTTTAATCTCACTCTCTATGAAGTCTCTTTTTACCGGTAGTGAGGGAAAAGGGGGGGGGGAGATTGCAACGCCTGGGATCTGATGGATTTAACACCCAACCATCTGCCAATTTGAATCGACCGGAAGGAATGTGGAGTGGGGCTGCCTGGGAACACTTTAAAACATTGAATGGTAGGGGGGGACCCCTCAGATCCTGTCTAGCATGCCTTCAATCAGTTTTTCTTAATAAAGATTCCTGTTGGAAGAAACGTTCCAAGAGTTCTGTCTTCTTAAGATGTAAATTAAGGTGCGTCCTTATAATTTTTTGTATTTCTTCATTGTAAAATTTTGCTATTTGTCATGATAAAAATAGCCAATTAGTAGCTACAGTAGTTGGGTATTCTGACAATGGACTGAATTAAAGGCTTCAGAAGAAGAAGCAGTTCCACTCAGTGGCTAAACAGTTGTGTAGTATTAGACCCTTTCTTCCTGCCCTTTACCCATTACCTGCTTTCCCCCTGAAGCATGAATACTGATAGCCATCATAATTGGTGTCATCCCTAACCCTCTATTATTCTTTAAGTCAGCAATCCTGGTCTGAATCAGGGTAAGAATTATTTGGTTGGGTAATATCCAATCTCAAAAGAGCTGCAAAAAATGAGTTGTGTTATTATTGTTGTTAATGCTATAATTTCCTAAACATTTTAATGTACAATGAAAAAGTACATAGAAATAAGTAATTTACCAGTTAGTTTGGGGGTTGTTATTTACTTTTTCCTCATTTATTGCTTTTGTATTTTTTTTAAAAAAGATGGAAGACACACATAACAAGAGAAGATCCAAATGCGTCAATCAAGAGATTTAAGTCTTCTTACACTAAAACAGTTGACTGTCATTGTGTAGATAGTTGCTCAGGAGATGGGGAGCACAATCAGCTTTAACAATGCTGGCCATCTGTGGGATGGGATAGATGAGATGTGAAAAGTCAAGAGGACAAAAAAGGGGATGGGAAGTGAAAGTTAAATATAAAAAGGATGGGCGAAAGAATTGCTACTTTGGAATACCTTTCATCAACTTGTGAAAAATATCAGTGTACAGGGGTTTTTAGGATCCCTTTGCTAAAGATAAAAAAAGTGTGAATATCACCCAAAAATGTATTGTTTTCAATAAGATACCATTTGAACATGCAAATTCATTAGGATTTGTACCTAAATGTTGACTTAAAATGACTTTCAGTGAAATCTGATTTAAGGGAAAAAATCATGTTCAATAACATTGGTAAACAATGAATAGAATAGAATAGAATAGAATAGAATAGAATAGAATAGAATAGAATAGAATAGAATAGAATAGAATAGAATAGAATAGAATAGAATAGAATAGAATAGAATAGAATAAGAGCTGGAAGGGACCTTGGAGGTCTTCTAGTCCAGCCCCCTGCTTGAGCACGAGAACCTATACCATTTCAGACAAGTGACTGTCTAGTCTCTTCTTAAAAACCTACAGTGATAGAGCACCCACGATTTCTGAAGGCAAGCTGTTCCACTGGTTAATTGTCCTCACTGTTAGGAACTTTCTCCTTAATTCCAGGTTGCTTCTCTCTTTGTTCAGTTTCTAACCATTGTTTCTTGTCCTGCCCTCTGGAGCTTTGGAGAATAGTTTGATGCCCTCTTCTTTGTGACAGCTCCTCAAATAGTGGAATACTGCTATCATGTAGCCCATTTTTTCTTTTCTTTAGACTAGCCAAATCCAAATCCTGCAGCGGTTCTTCATTTGTTTTAGTCTCCAGGCCTTTGATCATTTTCTCTGAACTTTTTCCAAAATCTCAACATCTTTTTTGTAGTATGGCAACCAAAATTGGTTGCAGTATTCCAAGTGTGCTCTTACTAGGGTTTTATAAAGCAGTACTAATACTTTGTGTGATCTTGATTCCATGCCTCTGTTTATACAACCCAGGATTGTATTAGCTTTTTTGGCTGCTGCTGCACACTGCTGGCTCATATTTAAGTGATCATCCATTAGGACTCCAAGGTCCCTCTCACAGTTACTGTTACAGTTACTGTTTTTGAGCCAGGTCTCGCTTTTGATTTTTCCTGCCTAAATGTAAAACCTTGCTTTTCTACACACTAAAATTCATTTTGTTGGATAGGCTCCATTGTTCAAGTTTGTCAAGATCTTTTTGGATCCTGAGCTTGTCTTCTGGGGTGTTGACTATTCCTGCCAGTTTAGTGTCATCTGCAAATTTGATGAGTTTCCCTTCTATTCCCTCATCTAAGTCATTTATGCAGATATTAAAGGGTACTTCTCTCCATGTGGATGCAGTACCATTGAGGACTACTCGCTGAGTACGGTTTGTAAGCCAGCTACAGATCCATCTGATGGTGATGTTGTCTATCCCACCTTTTTCTAGCTTACTAAGAAGTAGGTTGAGGTCTACTTTGTCAAATGCCTTGCTAAAGTCTAAATATACTATGTCCACAGCATTTCTCTGGTCAACCAATTTAGTTACTTTATCAAAGAATAAAATAAGATTGCTTTGGCATGATCTGTTTTTAACAAACATGTGCTGGCTACTATTTATAACTTTGTTTGCTTCTAGTTGTTCACAGATCTATTTTTTGATTATCTTTTCCAGGATCTTCCCAGATATTGATGTTAGACTGATTGGTCTGTAGTTTCTAGGGTCTTTCCCCCCCCCATTTCTTGAAGATGGGAACCACATCAGCCCTTTTCCAATCCTCAGGTACTTCCCCGGTGCTCCAGGATTTTTGAAGGATATGGTGCAATGGTTCTGAGATAATATCTGCCAACTCCTTCAGAACTCTGGGATGTAACCTGTCGGGTACCGGTGATTTATATCCATCAAGGTTGGATAGGTGTTCTCTTACCATTTTCTTGCTTATTTTAATTTTTGTTTCTAGTTTGTCTTTTGCAGTAATTTTTTGGGTATGTTGGGCTATAGTTTCTTTTTGTGTCAAGACTGATGCAAAGAATGAGTTAAACAGCTCTGCTTTCCCCTTCTGCCTGTTACTTTCTTGCCATTTTCTCTCTTTAGTGGGCCTACAGTGTCCTTGACTTTTTTCTTGTTATTAATATGTTGAAAGAAACTTTTTTTATTGTCCTTGATTCCAAAGCAAATCTTTGTTCATTCTGAACCTTTGCTTTCCTGACTTCATCTTTGCATGTTCTGACTGTCTGCTGATAATCGGCTTTAGTTATGTGCCCCTCTTTCTATTTTTTGTATTTGTCCTTTTTGTCTTTCAATTTGTCAAAGAGATCTTTGTGCAGCCATGCTGGTTTCTTCTTCAATTTCTTGTTTTTCTTTTGCAGTGGTTTTGTGCTGGACTATGCTTTTATGATCATATTTTTGGGAGTTTCCCATGCTTCTTGAGTTGTTTTCTCCTTTAGCATTTTCGTCCATGGAATCTTTTCTAAGTTCTTTCTGAGTTTGTTAAAATCGGCTCTTTTGAAGTTTAAGACACTGGTTGGATTATTTTCTATTGCTTGTGTTTGCATTATATTGAATTTCAATATGATGTGGTCACTTTCACCCAAGGTTCCGGGAACTTCAACTCCATCTATCACTTTTTCTCTATTAGTAAGAATTAGGTCCAGTATAACTTTACTTCTAGTTCCCTCCTCCACCTTTTGGGTGACAAAGTTGTCGGCTAGGTTGGTTAGGAATCTGTTTGATCTCCCATTCGCTGCAGACTTTGTCTCCCAATTGATATTTGGATAGTTGAAGTCTCCCATTATTAATGTGGTATGCTTCCTATATACATTTATTAACTGGCTGGCAATTCTTCTGATTGGTTGGGTGGCCTGTAATATACACCTATGGCAATGTCACTTTTCCCCCCCTTTCATATTGACCCATATACATTCTGGACAGATTTCATCTTTGATCATGTGCATTTCTGTAGATATGTAGTGTTCTTTTACATAGAGTGCAACTCCCCCTCCTCTTTTTGTAGATATGTTTCTTTTGAACAATTTATATCCATCCATCAGTACATTCCCATCATGGTTTTCATCCCACCAGGTTTCTGTAATACCAACTATGTCATACCTGCCCTCGTATACTATTGCTTCTAATTCACCCTGTTTGTTCCCCAAGCTTTGAGTATTTGTGTATAAGCATTTAAGACTTTTATGCCTGTCTATGGGTATGTTTCCTGCATCTCCTAATTTGAGTTTTTCTTTTTTCTCATTACTCCCAACCTTTTTGTTTGGTTTGTTTTCTTGGGATTTATGATTGGTTTTGTGTTCTAAAGTTTCTAAAGATGGGTCATCCTTCCCCCTCAATTTTAGTTTAAAGCCCTTTTGATGAGTTGGGCAAGTCTTTTTCCAAGTACATTTTCCCCTGTTTTTGTAAGGTGCAGCCCATCCCTTGCCAAGAGTCCTTGTGTAGAAAATATAGTCCATGGTCCAGGAAACCGAAGTTTTCTTGGTGATACCAACCCTTTAGCCAGTGGTTTATTTCTAGAATTCTTTTTTCCCTCAATGAGAATTGCCCTCATGGCAATTTCATTGGGAGTACTGAGAACATTACTTGTGCTCCTAGTGCCTTAACCTTTTTGCCTAGTTGTTTATAATCTCTCAATATTGTACACAGGTTCTTTGTTGTGTCATTTGTCCCAATGTGAAGGAGGAGGAAAGGGTAGTAATCTGTGGGTCTAATAATTTTGGTTAGGTTCTCGGCCACATCTTTGATTTTTGCTCCAGGGAGACAACATACCTCCCTGGATTGTATGTCTGGTCTTTCGCTTTCCATTCTCTCTTGTTGCCTCCATCCCTTTGAGAAAGGAATGTGTCTCCCTTATCAGGGAGACAGTTACAAAGAAACGAAACTGGAGAAGACATTGAGATGTGCACCAACTGTGCCAGTTACCCGCTCTTCAAATCACCTGTGGATTGGCTGGATTTCAAATGGACATTATGGGAGGAGGAATATAGCTTAACTATACCGTTTTCAACAGGCTTTTCCCCAGATCTTGCTTTGACTTCCCTACTGTCACTAACCCCTAACAAAAGTATCCTTTTGAGACAATGCCTGTTTCAAGAGTTCTGCTTTCTTGGGTGGTTACTTGAAGTGGGTCCTTACATAAGGCAAGACTTGCATAGTACTCAACCTGGAGAAGCTGCTGCCCTACTGGGGGAGTCACAAACAAAATCTACATGGAGGAGTTCCAGGCAGAGAAATGGTCCGAAGATCTCCTCTGCCTGAAAGCAGATGAAAGCCTCTCCAGGACCTGGAGGAAGTTGGACCTTCTGGTGAAGAAGACTGAGCCAGATGGTCACTCGGAGTTGATAAGAAGGAAGGATGGGAGGAAAAACCCCCCAAAGTTACCCTGAACCAAGGTGGAGGAAAAAAGAAGGTAAAGAAAAAGAATCCAGAGCCTGCCCCTCCTGATAAAGACAGAGAAAGAGGAGCCAAAAGCGGGGCTGAGGAAGCTGTGATGGAGTACGTGAAAAAGACCATCGATGAATTTAAGATGCAGTTGAAAGAAAGGCGTGTGTCGGAAGAAGACTCAGAGGAGGAATCAGAAGAGGATGAGCCAGAGGTTCCCAAGACAGCAGCGGCTGGAGCCCAAGAGGCAGCACAGCCGTGGGGCCATCTGTCTCAAGGAGCCAGAGGCAGAGCACCTCAGCCGGCTGAGGTGAAACCGATCCCAATCTGGGTGAAGTTTGATGGAGACCCGAAGTGACTGGGTTACTTCCTGGCACAAGTGTTCACCTACATGCAAATCTATGGGAGAACAATGTCTACTGATATCGAGAAAGTTCAAGTGGTCACTCTGGCACTAGAAAGCAGAGCAACTGACTGGATGGTGACCCTGTATAATTGCAACACACCCAAATTGAGAAATTTCAACTGTTTTATGACCGCCCTCCGCAGACACTTTGAAGACTGGCTGGCTGATAAGAAAGCCCGGGAACAGATTAAGATGGTGAAGCAAGGAAGGAGACCAGTCGCTGACTACACTGAGGAGTTCAGAGACTTGGCCAGTCTCCTGCACTGGCCAGAGGACATCCTGGTAAGCTGTTTCCAGGATGGACTCAACAAAGAGCTGTACAATGCCTGTGTAGCCCAGAGCCCCAGGACGGCTATACGACTGATGCCTGCTGGCTGAGGAAGCAGAGATCGATCAACGCAAGCAATAGCACCACCCAGTGAGATCAAGCATCAAGCCGCAGACTGAGAAGCAGGGGGAGATTGCCCGATCTTCACCTGCCCCGCCTTGTAGCACCACCTGCTTCAAGTGTGGCAAGGAAGGACATTAAGCCATGGATTGCCGCAGCAAAACACCTGTCAAGAGAGGGGATTGTCTGCCGGCTGGGAGACCTCTGAGAACCCCATCATGCCCAAGGGAGACTGCTATGAGATCTGAGGAAACCGTCGAGTTTCCCTGGGATCGCAATTGAGAGCTCCGGGTCCATGTCATGATGATCCAGGAGCAGCAGAAGATGACTACAAGAACGACCCTTTGGTGAGTGCACCAATAGACTCCACTACAGTGCCCCTAGAACTATTCATACCAGGCACTGGGAGGACAGTGAAATTAGCAGCCTTACTGGACTCAGGGTGCACCTGTTGTATGATTATCCCAGAGCTAGTGGGGAAAATGGGAATTCCCCTCAGGAGACTAAAAACCCCAATCACTTTTTGCCAACTGGACAGTTCAGTCGCAGGGGGGGTGCCTGCCAGTTTTGTTACCAGACCATTACACATTGACCTGGGTGGCAACACAGAGACTTTAGCATTTATTGTGACTCCAGGTATTGAGTGGCCGTTAGTTTTGGGGCTGGCTTGGTTAAAGAAATGGAACCCCATGATCAACTGGAGGGAAGGACAATTGAGATTCCCTCAGGAGAGAGTCCCGCCCATCCCTAAAGAAACCGGTGGGAGATGTGGATTATGTCATGATTTTGCCTCCGCCCTCAGTGAGTCAGACTTGCAAAGCCTCCCAATGGAATACAGAGATTTAGCTGAAGCATTCAGCAAGCAGAGGGCGGATGAATCCCCCCCATCATGACCCACAGACTGTGCTATTGAGATAATTCCAGGGGCAAAATTACCAAAGCCAAAAATGTATTCGATGACTCCCAGGGAGATAACCAAAGTGGAAAAAATTATCAAAAAGAACTTAGAGTGGGGTTTTATTGAGCCAGCCAGACCTCGGGTGGCAGCCCCTGTTCTATTCAGAGAAAAGAAAGATGGTTCTCTTTGTCTCTGTGTGGATTATAGGATGTTGAACGCTGTGTGGAAAACATGTATCCATTACCTTTAATGAAGGACATGCTAGCGCACCTATCGAAAGGAATTTTTTTTTTCAAAACTGGACTTGAGAGAGGCTTATTACTGCATAAGAATAAAGAAAGGTGATGAGTGGAAAAGTGTTTTCAATTGCCCATTGGGTTGCTACCAGTTTAAATTTCTCCCATTTGGATTACAAGGGCCCCCTGCAATGTTCATGCAGATGATCAATGAAGTCCTACGTGATCATCTGTATAAGGGGGTTTTGGTTTATCTGGATGATATCCTTATTTATACCAAGACCAAAGATGAACACATTAAACTGGTCAGAGCATATTGAAAAAACTGTGCTCTGCTAAACTATATGCCAAGCTGTCAAAGTGTGAATTTCACAAAGATCACATAGGGGATTAAGTATTCCTTTCCACCAAGTATCTACAGTCGTTGCAGTCCTCCAAGAAGTTAGGACCTAAATTTGTTGGACCTTTTCCAGTGAAATGTATTATCAATCTTGTGACTGTTGAGGTTGATTTACCAAAGAATCTGTGGGAAATCCACCCTGTTTTTCATTGCAGTTTGCTCAAGCCAGAAGTTACATCCAATCTCAGACCTCCTGCACCTCCAGTGCCTACTCCCATCATGGTTGAGGGTGAACAACATTTTGAGATCAGAGACATTTTAGACTCTTGCACACACCATAGGGTGACACGGTATCTTGTTGCATGGAAGAATCTCCCTTCTGCCCAAAATGAGTGGGTTTATAAGAGACATATTAGAGAACCTAAACAGTTACAATGTTTCCGTTCTAAATATCCTGATAAACCTCATTGACTTTTTGAATTATTGTTCCATTTCCCTTCTTGTTTCCTAGGTGGATTTCCCATTCTTTTAGGGGGGCTTTATGTCAGGTCCCCAAACCCTTATTCTTTACCTTGCATATATATTCTACTTTTGGGGCCTGCCATTCTGTTGGGACAGGGGGAACTTTGCATTAGCTTGGGATGACTTTCGCTTTCCATTCTCTCTTGCTGCCTCCATCCCTTTGAGAAAGGAATGTGTCACCCTTATCAGAGAGACGGTTACAAAGAAACGAAACTGGAGAAGACCTTGAGATGCATGCCAACTGTGCCAGTTAACCGCTCTTCAGATCACCTGTGGATTGGCTGGATTTTAAATGGACATTATGATTTTGGTGGGAGGAGGAATATTGCTTGCTTAACTATACCATTTTGGCAGGCTTTTCCCCAGATCCTGCCTTGACTTCCCTATTGTCACTGACCCCTAATAAAAGTATTCTTTTGAGACAATGCCTGTTTCAAGAGTTCTGCTTTCTTGGGTGGTTAGTTGAAGTGGGTCCTTACACTTCCATTGTTTGCTGCTCTGGCCTCTTGTCGTTTTCTCTGCCAGCTCCATTCTGTCTTTTGGTGCTCGGGTCTTTTCAGCCTCATTTCTGCTCTGGTTGCTCCCAGTTGGCTCAGCTCTGCTGTCTGGTCTGCTCCACTCAGCTGGCAACTCGGCTTTAGAGATCAGAGCTCTTTAGCTCGATGCTCCTCTGTTGCTGCTGCATTCCTCCCCTTCGCTGATTCTGCTGCTGCGTTTCTCCCCTCCACAGTTTTTGCCACCACCAATTTCTCACAGCTGACAGCTTGCTCTGGGCTCTTTGTCCTTCGCCAGACCAGACAGGATTCCAGGCTAGTATGAAGCGGGGGGGACTGCTGATGTCACTGGGGAGGGAATGTTGATCAAGTCCTCCACAAGTCCTCCACCTGGGGCAAGTCACTGAGGAGGGTTGAGGGGCTGGAAAGATGCTGTGGTAGTCGGGCTGCCTCTAGTTTGCTGGGCCCTGGGTCGGGCTGCCTTGCTGCCCCCTCAAGCCAGGCTGCCTAGATTGGACTATGGGTCTAGGCCAGGGGTGTCAATGTCATGTGATGTGTCGTGACGTATCGCGACTTTTTTTTGCCATTGCCGGCAATGGGGTGGGCACAGGTTTGTTATGATGCATCCGGCCCATGGGCCAGCACTTTGACACCCCTGGTCTAGGCTATTCCTGAATATACTATGACCCACTGGTTTGCTACCTCCAACAGCATCCCTTCTTGTCTGCTGTTCAGCCACCAATTCACTGCTCTCATTTGTCTCTTTTCCAGTGTTGGGCTTCTTAGTTGGGCTCCTGAGCTGGATCTGTTGTTCTCTGTTGCCAGCTGCCTCCGACTCCACGTATAGCCATTCATTCGCTGTGCTGCTGTTTTGCTGGTGTTTTCCTCCTTACCCCAATTTCTTCTTTTCCTTTATCCTTTCTATCTTCCTTATCTAACTTTCTGCTCCTTTTTCCTCCCTTTTTCCTCCTCTCCTTGTACTTTCCTATTTAGTTTAGTAATTTCTCTCCCTGTGATCTGATACTGCTTCCTACACTGCCGCCATCTTGCTTTTGCTTTGATTGCTATTATATGATCGCTGGTTTCAGAATATAATGTGTTTGTGAGCAAAAGTGATGGGACTAGAGCTGTAGAAATCCCAATGGCCACTAGACAACACAAAGACATAAAAATTATTTCTGGCCATATAGTAGTTATTTGTATTTTTGCAAAGTTTATTCCTAGATGGAATTATAGAAAAGATAGCAATCACCGAAAAGTAGATGCTTCTAATCTATAGCTGTTCATTTCCCAAGAAACATAATATTCCACAACTATTGCTCAAGCACTGATATATAATATAGGGTATTATAATGTATATTTGAGATGTAAGGAAAATTGTAAGGAGCTTATAGCCTTCCTTCATGCATTCAAGTAGCTTACATAAACAAAACTCCATAAATCAGCTTGACTAAACATAAACTAAAAAATAAAATTCCAGGATATATAATAAAACAACAAGATTATGTGATTTTATCATTTGACAATGAAATAATAAGCATTCCATAATGGAATCTTTAGGAATTGATAATTGAATAAGATAAAGATAAAGATAAATAACCTTTATTGTCATTTTTATATTGTGGGCACAATGGCACACATAAAAAATGAAATTTAGTTGCCCGCTCTCAAAGTGAAACATATACATGACACACACCTAAACATACTATGTACAACATATATATAGACCCACATCCCTACATATACATAGCAAATAAATATTAAATACTGTCCATCTTGAATATATAACGCAAGGAGGAAGTTTGAGAGTTCGCAAGGTTAATGCTGTATGGAATGAAACTATGGCTGAATCTGGATGTTCTGCTACGGATACCACGAAGCCTCCTCCCAGAAGGTCACAAGGAAAACAGGTTGTGAAGAGGATGTGTAGTGTCCCAGAAAATCTTGCGGGCCCTGCTCAAGCAACGCTTCTGTGCTATGTCCTGGGTGGTAGGGAGGGAACTGCCAATGATCTTTTCGGCCATCCTCACCACTCTCTGCACCGCCTTCCTGTCTGAAGCAGTGATGCCTCCAAACCAGACTGTGATGCTGTATGACAGGATGCTCTCGATTGTCCCCCTGTAGAAAGTGGTCAGGACAGGGGAAGGAAGATGTGCTTTTCTCATGCGGCGCAGAAAATGCAGGCGCTGCTGTGCCCGCTTCACCAGTTTCTCACTGTTTAGCGACCAAGTCAGCCTACTCATTAGCTGCACACCCAGGAATTTGATGCTGGTAACCATCTCCACAGGTGAATCATTAATGCTCAGAGAAGTGTGGCTGTGCCTGCCTTTTCTGAAATCAACAATGATCTTTTTGGTTTTTCTTGTATTTAAAACTAGGCTGTTTTCCTTACACCAGTTCACCAACCCCTCAACCTCCTTGCAGTAAGCTTCCACCTTGTAATCCTGAATAAGGCCCACTACTGTTGTATCATCTGCGAACTTCACAATATGGTTGGTGGCAAACCTAGCACAGCAGTCATGGGTCAACAGGGTGAACAACAGCGGACTTAAGACGCAGCCCTGAGGCGAACCTGTGCTCAAGAAAATGGTATTAGAGGCATTTGTTCCAACTCGCACATATTGGGGCCTGTTGGTAAGAAAATCCAGAATCCAGTTGCACAAAGGAGTGTTTAAGCCTAAAAGGCCCAGTTTGTCTACTAGATGCTGGGGAATGATTGTGTTAAACGCCGAACTGAAGTCGACAAACAGCAAACGCACATGAGTATTTCTTTCCTCCAAGTGCTTCAGGCTCAGATGGAGAACGGAAGAAATAGCATGCTCCGTAGAGCGATTTGGTCGGTAGGCAAACTGAAGCGGGTCAAATGCTGGCGGGAGGCTAGATACAATAGTGTCTTTTATCAGCTTCTCAAAGCATTTCATGATGGTGGATGTCAGTGCAACCGGACGGTAATCATTGAGGCCTGTAATTGTGGACTTTTTTGGCACTGGCAAGATGATGGCCATCTTAAAACACGATGGGACCACTGCCTGCTGCAATGAGAGGTTGAAAATATCAGTGAGAACACAAGCCAGCTCCTCTGCGCATTCCCTGAGGACACGTCCAGGGATGGTATCTGGGCCTGCTGCTTTCCGAATGTTAACTGTCTGCAGTGTTTTCCGGACAGAGGTGACATCAAAGCTAGGCACTTGCTCATCAGGATGGGGCACAGCTTTCCTAGCAGGAGTACTATTTGATGCCTCAAATCTACCAAAGAATGCATTCAGTTTGTTTAGGAAGTCTGTGTCATCCTTACACCTCGATGGAGCCACCTTGTAATCCGTAATGGCCTGGATCCCTTGCCACATTTGCCTGGTGTTTGTTTGGTCCTGAAAAAAGTTCAGAATTTTCTGGCAATGGGCTTGCTTTGCACCTTTTATGGCACTTTTCAGATTTGCTCTGGCTGTTCTAAGTGCCAGCATGTCCCCAGATTTAAAAGCCACATTCCGTGCTTTCAGCATCTTGCGGACCTCATAAGTCAGCCACGGTTTTTCATTCGCCCTCACAACAAAGCTTTTCAGGACACAGACATCTTCTATGCACTTTTGGATATATGCAGACACCGTGGTGGCATACTCCTCAACATTTGTATGTTGGTTATCAGTAGCTGCTTCCTTAAACATGCCCCAATCTGTACATTCAAAGCAGTCTTGTAATGCTTCTATAGCTCCCTCTGTCCAAATCCTCACCTGCTTTACTATAGGTTTCACTCTGACTAATAAAGGTTTATATGCTGGAATAAGCAGCACTGAGAGATGGTCAGAGGAGCCCAGGTGAGGGCGGGGGATAATACTGCAATTAGTGATGAGAAAAATGAACAATATATTAATTTTGTAAGTATAAATTAGATTTTAAACTACAGCAGAATAATGAGCTTTTACTCTCTGACCAGCAACTGATATATTCAGGTATGTTAAATATTCCTTTGATCTTTATTTAATGTAGCGTTACCCCCTCAGAGGCCGCCAAAGCCCAGGCCCTCCCAGCCCCACTCCCCTCTGTCGCACTCAGCAGCTGCGCTCTCCAGGTGTTAATAAAGTGTCTTTTCCAGCGGGAGCTCACGTGAAGCGAGAAGGTGGCAGGTTCTTGTTGTCGGGGGGGGGGGGCTTTCAGGAATGAAGATGACCAGCCCCTAGCCCCAATAGTCAATGCATGGCAGTGTTTAACAGCCCCCGGAAGTCATAGCAACAATAGTCAATGATTTTACAGCAACCGTTTGGAAACAAGGGGGTGGGAAAAACCCCGGCTCCAGGCAGCACTGGGAACATGAACGAAGGTGGTCAGCATTCTGCAGTAACAGCTCACCCTGTGAGGACAACTCCCCACAATGTCTATAACTTGCACAAGTAACAGTAATCAAAGTTCGGGTGACCGCTAGTCTCCAAAGCAGTAGCGACCAGCCTCTCTTTCTCTTCTGTCGTCGCTTGCAGGCCCAGGTCTCGTCGGCATCAAAAAACCCTCCCTGCTTTCCTTTATTGTTAAAATCTGAATTTAGCAACCCCAGCAACTTTCTCTCTCCTCTCTCTCTTGCTTCCGCTCAGGATACCGCCCCCTGTGAAAGAAAGCAATAAAATTCCACCTTGTCACTCTCTCTCACTCTCTCCTTCCCTCTCCTTCAAAGAGAGGGATCAGCTAAAACCTCAAACCCCTCTCCGATTTCACCTGGTCTCTCCCCGACAACAGCAACAGCAACTACCCCCGGTGTTATGTCCTGGGACTGCTGAATGACTCAGCAGACTCAGGAGGCTGCAGAAGGCCCGGGTAAACCACGTGGTTGCCCGGGACCAGACAGGCTGTCTCCAGCTTTGTGCGCATGCGCAAAGCGGGAGACTAGCCTTGCATTGATTGGCTGACGCTGTCCCTTCCAAGGGAGTATAAAAGGCCTTGGCGCCATTTTGTGTTCTGTTCTGTTCATGATCTCAATAAAGAAGTTGTGTTTGTTACTCCTGCCTCGCCTCAATGTCTTTTCTTCGGAAACAGAACATTGGCGACAAGGATGGGATCCGCTGCAAGAAGAACAACAAGAGAAGCTAGACTGACTTACCAGAGGAGGCCTGAAGCGCTGGGAAGTTCGGCGTCCGGAGGAAGTGATTGCCTGCCAGTACGAAAACGCTGGAGGTGAGCTCGGCTTCGAGGGACTCCTTCTCATTCCTTGCAGCGAGAGGCATCGAAGAGGCTACAGGCTGTAACGATGTCAAAGCTGGGCCGTCTGTCGGAATTTGATACTTCTCACCCTGAGTGCTGGAGTTCTTACGTGGCTCGAGTGGAAAATTATTTTCGAGTAAACAAGATCCAGGAAGATGGCCTTAAAGCTGCTATATTACTGTGTGTCTGTGGGCAAGAGACTTTTGACATTGCAGAGAATCTTGTAGCCCCAGCACCACTGGAGTCAATTGTGTATGCTGACTTAAAGAGGATGCTGCATGAGCACTTCGAACCCAAGCTCTCAGTAATGGCTTGGAGGCATGCATTTGAGCAGAGGGACCAGAGGCCTGGTGAGTCTGCTGTGGACTTTGTTGCTGCCTTAAGACAAGCAGCTAGGCAGTGCGAGTTCAAGGATCTGGAAGAGAGGCTCCGGGATCGCTTGGTTTGCGGACTGCGAAGTCGTCAGCTGCAACAGAAACTTTTTGCAAAAGAAGATGTCTCATTCCAAGATGCTTTGAGAGAGATTGCAGCTGAAGAAGCAGCGGGCGGCGCTGTGAAGGCCTTGGGGCTCACCAGGAACCCTCCCACGGCGGTCTCCATCCATCAAGATGTCACTCGAGAGGAATCTGAAGTGGATCCAGAAGAGGAGGTGGACAGGCTTCAGCATGCAGAAGAGAAGAGGCCTCAAGGGTGCAGAGAAAAAGCGACAGCATCCCCTCGGTGGTTCGGTTGTGGAGGATGCCACAAGCGAACTGATTGCCAGTTCCACTCCGCTACCTGTCGGGCATGTGGCAGGCAAGGCCACATTGCATCCATCTGTTTGGGTCGCCAGAGGGAACGGTCTGCAGAAGAATTGCCTCTGAAAGGTACCAAGGTCCCCAGACAACACAGGGTGGGCTTCTGCGCATCCTGTAGGGGCGTTTTCAAAACCGGGGTTCACAGGCCACTTAAAAAGAAGCTTCACATTGATGTGAAGTTGCAAGGGGTTCCCTTGTCGATGGAGTTGGACACAGGGCCCGCTCTATCGATCATTTCCTTTGACACCTTCAATAAGGTTTGCAACAGAAGTAGCCTACAAGGCCTTCAAGTTTACTCCTTACTGACTTCCAGAATTCCAGAGTCAGTGTGAAGGGGGAGGCCATGCTCAGGGTGCAGCGTAGGAGATTTGAGGGGCTGCTAGATGTGGTGGTAGTTGGGGGTGATCGTGCGAGCCTTATTGGGCTCGATTGGTTCGAGGCCCTTGGAATTCAAGTGACTGGACTTCACAATCTGCAAACGTCAGGTCTTGCAAAGGTTTGCAAGGAGTTTGCTGATGGGTTCAGTTCAGAGCTTGGCTCATACAAGGGGCCTCCCATTGCTTTACGTTTAGACTCAGCCATCACACCCATCAGGATCAAGCCCTGAAGGGTGCCTTTTGCCCTAAAAAACAAAATAGATGCAAAATAGATGGAAATAGACTCCAGCAGGGCATTTTAGAGCCTGTGGACTCATCCATGGGAAACACCTATAGTCACGCCACTGAAAGCCAATGGAGAAGTCCGGATTTGTGCGGACTATAAATGTACACTTAATAAAGCATTGCAGCAGCATGCCTACCCGGTGCCTGTGGTGAGCCATATCTTTGGCCTCCCTAAAGGGGGGGGGCGAATCTTTGCAAAGCTTGATTTGGCTCAGGCCTATCAACAGTTACCTGTTGATGAGGCAATGGCTGAGGCCCAAACAATTGTGATGCACCGGGGAGCCTTTAAGGTCAAAAGGCTGCAGTTTGGGGTTAATGTGGCCCCTGGCATATTCCAAAGTGTAATGGAGCCTACTTTGTCCCTACCTTGATGATGTCCTCATCACTGGGGAGTCATCTGTGAACTTAGCTGAAAGGCTAAGGGCTGTCTTGCTGCGTTTCCGCCAAGCAGGGCTGAAGCTGAAGCAAAATAAGTGTAAAATTGGAGTCACCTCCACTGAGTTCCTGGGATTCCGTATTGATGCTAAAGGCATCCATCCTGCGGAATCCAAGCTTCAAGCGATTCAGCCGGCCCCAAGCCCCCAGTCGAAGAGTGAGCTTCAAGCCTTCCTGGGGCTGTTAAATTTTTATCATTCTTTCCTTCCCCACAAGGCTGCAGTGGCTGAGCCGTTACACCGGATCTTGGACAAACAGGCTCCATGGAAATGGACAAAAGTTCATGAAAGGAGTTTCACAGAGGTCAAGGCCTTGCTCTCTTCAAATGTGGTTTTAGCACATTTCAATGAGCAACTGCCTGTGTGCATAGCCTGTGATGCATCCCCTTATGGGGTTGGGGCTGTGCTGAGCCACCTCAAGGCTGATGGGACACAAGTCCCTGTGGCCTACTACTCCAGGACTCTCTCATCTGCAGAGCGTAATTATGCGCAGATTGACAGAGAAGCCTTAGCAATAGTGGCTGGCGTAAAGAAATTCCATGAATTCTTGTATGGCCGCCATTTCACGGTTTACACAGACCATAAGCCTTTCCTGGGTTTGTTTACAACAAACAAACAAACTCCTCACATTATATCTCCAAGAATGCTGAGATGGTCAATTTTCCTGTCAGCATATGACTACACCCTGGTTCACAAACCAGGTAAAGAAATGGGCCATGCAGATGGCCTCAGCAGATTACCTCTACAGCAGGTAGAGGCAGATCCAGCTCCGGCTCTTCACATTCTCTCCATTCAGGAATTGCCTGAATCTCCCCTTAATGCTAGGGACGTGGCTGCAGAAACTGCCACTGATCACACGCTTACACGCGTGCTGACATGGGTGTTGTCAGGATGGCCTGACACGTGTCCGGGTGCAGAATTCCAGAGTTTCTGGCAAAGGAAGCACGAGCTTTCCACTTTCAAAGGATGTATCCTATGGGGTAGCAGGGTAGTCATCCCGGCCTCATTGAGAACTAGAGTCTTGTTCTCTCTGCATGAGGGACATCCAGGAATAGTCTGGATGAAGGCGCTAGTACGTAGCCATCTCTGGTGGCCTGGGCTCGATAAAGAGATTGAGACCCAGGTGCATGGGTGCCAAGTGTGCCAAGAGTCAAGGCCAGAAATGCCCCAGGCCCCTGTACATAGGTGGGAGGAGACACATACCCCATGGTCGAGGGTAGACATCGACTACGCTGGGCCCTTTCAGGGGCAATTCTTCCTTCTACTCGTGGACAGCCATTCCAAGTGGGTAGAGGTTGTTTCCGTCTCCTCCACTACTACTGCTAGGACCATCCAGGTGCTCAGAGGAATCTTCACCTCACATGGTCTTCCAGATGTCCTTGTCTCAGACAACAGACCCCAATTCACATCTTCTGAGTTTCAGGGTTTTCTCCAAGCCAACATGATCCGACATGCCAAATCTGCGCCATTCCATCCAGTTCCAATGGCCAGGCTGAGCATATGGTGCGTACTACCAAAGATGCTTTAAAGAGAATCACTCACGGGAACTGGCATCACAGGTTAGCTGACTTTCTTCTTTGTCACCACACCACACCCTGCACTGCCACTGGAAAGAGCCCAGCTAAACTCCGCTGGGGTCGCAGACTCATTACTAAGCTGGACAGGTTGCACCCCGACCAGGTGGCTTCACAGGTGTCACAGCTGCGGGCACCTAGGAGACTATAGGTGGGTGATCCAGTCTGGGCAAGGAACTATGGACCTGGACATCTCTGGATGACAGCCGTGGTATGCAAGGTCTCTGGGCTGCTGTCACACAAAGTGGCCTTGGATGATGGTCGTGTGCTCAGACGTCACATTGACCAACTGCGCTGGCGGCTTCCCAGCCTCTCTTCCGCTCCTGGCTCTGCTCTCGGGGGGGGGGGCGGAGGACCACAATTACGATTGTGGACCACAGTCTCTCCGCGAAGAGGGACCTTCAAATGTTCCTGCACATGTTCCTGAAGGGGGTTTTGCCATAGAGGCGGCTCCTGACTCTGGCACAGGCACCGGGTCTATGGGACATTGCTGTCAATCAGCTACTCAGGCCACTCCAGCTGCTGGTCTTGGGCTCGATGGACAGTGTTCCCAAGATGGGTCCATTGTGGATTTGGGGAATTCCACCACACTACTGGACTTGGGGAACTCCACCCCACCAAGGAACTCTGGTTTGGATTTAGTGGATCCAGCCAGTCAGCAGTTTGGAGGGTTCCCTGGGCCTTGGGGGCATCAAAGTCCTGGTCTGCCTAGTCTAGCAGGCGAGATGGCACGCCAGGCACATGCTGGCTCCAAGAAGGTCAGAGCGGGCCAAGGGTCCACCCAAACATCTAAAGGACTATGTGAGGTTCCTGTCAAGTATAAGGGAGGCTTAATAGTTCTCTAGGACTCAGAACACACTCATAGAAGGGTGTTCTGTTGATAGTATGAAACAATAGGAGGTATTCTTGTAAATACAAGAAATGGAATGAAGGGGTCTGCCAGTGTGCAGGCATAACTGTGTTTAGAAATAATAACATGATAACTGAACACATGTATATGTGTGCTGCTCTAAAACAGTAAGTATTCACTTATTGTTTTATCCAAGGGGGGAGGGGTGTTATGTCCTGGGACTGCTGAATGACTCAGCAGGCTCAGGAGGCTGCAGAAGGCCCGGGTAAACCATGTGGTTGCCCAGAACCAGACAGGCTGTCTCCAGCTTTGTGTGCATGCACAAGGTGGGAGACTAGCCTTGCATTGATTGGCTGACGCTGTCCCTTGCAAGGGAGTATAAAAGGCCTTGGTGCCATTTTGTGTTCTGTTTTGTTCATGATCTCAATAAAGAAGTTGTGTTTGTTACTCCTGCCTCACCTCGATGTCTTTTCTTCGGAAACAGAACAACCACCACCTTTCTTTCCTCCTTCTTCTTTCCTTCTGCCCGATCCACACCCGCTGCACCCAAAACTGGTGGCAGCTGTCCGAGCTTCCCTCTCCCCAAGCAGGCTCCCACAAAGCCTTTCAGCCAGCCCCACTACATTAATATAAGCAAAGTATTTTTTCTTAAGCATTTAAATGCATTCCCGTGAAGATTACAGCCTTTTCATTTATTTGACTGAACTGTTGCAATGCCATTGCCATAAGCAATGTTTGCATTCCTTGCTACTGTAACTAAGCTAATTATCCTATAACCAGATTTCTGATTCATTTCCCAGGACCAGTGGTGGAATTCAGCCGATTCGCACCACTTTGGCAGAACCGGTAGCTAATTTTTTGTTACCCAGGCCCAGAATGGACTTCCAGAAGCGGCATCCACACAGAGAACCAGTTGTTCACATATTTGAATCCCACCAGGACCCATAGGAATTCTGGGTTGTTTGCTTATTCAAAGTAAGAACTTCAGTTAAATCTAATCAACAGGCTTACTTAAAACACTCTGCAATGCTTTCTATCATTCTTACTGGAGAAAATAGAAACTAAAAATTTGCTGGCACATCTTAAATGTAGATATCATTATTTATAAGTGAATATGGTTCATTCCATTTAATGTAATGCATATCACCATTCAGCAATATAAAGGGGGGAAATGTAAAAAGATAATTGTTATCCTGAACTGAGACTGACCATTGATCCATCTATCCCAGTATTGTCCATAGATATTGCAGCAGTTCTCCAGATTTTCAGTCAAGACTCAAGACTAAAACTAGAATATTTTCTTACAAACCATGTTCTCTCCCTTCCTGAGTTTGCTTTCTTTTTCTCCAAAGGTGGTCCTCACTAAATAAGAATAATTTTTATGTAACTCAAATATCACTTATCACAAAATAGATAAGCTTGCTTATAATCTAGAAATTCATATATAAAGTGTGTAATGCCACATTTCATTTCTGACTCCCTCACTGTTCTGATATGTAGTTGAAAATTATGCAGTTGAAAAGAACACAGGCCACCAAATCAAATCAAATCAAATCAACTATTTATTACTGTCATAGATCAGCATAACATAGGCTACCAAGAAGTAAGAGAGCATTTTCCAGATCTTAATTACAGTGATCATATGTCCTATTATAAAGGACTGTGCTTTATTTCAGAAAGCTGTCCTTTAAATCAGGGATTCCCAACCCCAGTCCATGGACTGGCACTGGGTCACAGCATGCCAAGTCTGGGCCATGCAAACAAGCGAAGCCCCATCTGCGGGATGCAGGCAGCATGAGAAACCATACCCTCTCCAGTCTGTGGAAAATGCTATCTCCATAGAACCGGTCCCTGGTGCCCAAAAGGTTGGGGGGCACTGCTGTAGATGTATTTATTGTTCAAAAACTTTCTTTTAGTGAGTTATTGGTCATATAACTTTTACTTTATAGATTTATCATTTAATACACGGTATTTCACATTCATGTGAAAAAAAGAAATTGAATAGTCTTTTTAAAATAAATTTAGATATACTATTTGATTTTAGATATTTTTATTAGAATATACATTTATGTAGAATTTTTCTTGATTTCCCTTGAATTTTCCTTGTCTCATTTTGGCCATATCATGCGGGAGAATTCGCTGAAGAAAGCAATTGTGTTTCGAAGAGTTACTGGTATGGAGAGACCTGGTCCATAGAATCATAAAAATTGGACTCAACTGAATGGATATCATCAGCATCATTATTTCCTTGTAAATCAAAGTTATAAACATAAACAATTTAAAAAAATATTCTTACAAACCTCTTTCAGGTATGCCCCCTTTTCAGATTTGTCCTGTATTACTTCCAAGAAAATATGGCCATTGTATTCATAAGGAACTCTATCAGAAAGTGCAAAAGTCTGTAAACTAAAACAATCCTTGTGATTTTTAACTACCGATACTGTAAAAGAAAGGAATTCAGTTTATGAAACTGTAAGTATGTTGAAAGAAAAATCAGGTCCACTTCCAAGCTGGGAGCAAACAAAATGGAGACTAAGACGCTGAAAATAAAAATGGAGGCTGTTTGGAAAGAAGGTTTGTTTATTTTTTTTATAAACATTTTTTTAATTTTCTATTTTTACAATCAAGTGCCTAATAGACAACATGATGACTGAGTCCATTAGTGATTCTGTGGTACATGTAAGCTTCTTCAAACTAAATCCAATATTACACCCTCCAGTACATCCTCTCTTCTTCTGGTAAAAAACATTTTTCCACACTAAGCAAATACAATTCTTATTGTTGTTAGTAAATATACAATTGCCTATCAACATTTGTTACATTTTTCTAATAGTGTCAATAATATCAGTTTAGAATATCTTTTCTAACCAAAGCATATCTTAATTGCATTTGCACTCAATATCCATTTATTCAATCCATATCCTATTTTTGCTTTTTTCAATTTTAATTTCCCATCCATGTTCAAAATATCCCAATTATTTATAATTTCAGAACAAGTTATATTTGGGTAACCAAAAGCTTCCCTTATTCAAAGTTCTTAGCATATTTTTATTTCCCTTTTCATACCAAGATATGATATTCTGATTACAAATCCTATCTATCTAGTTATAATAATACTTCTATTTCTAGCAATCTATTCTTAACCATATTCAAACATCTAATTGGTAATATAACATCCCCTCTAATAGGTCAAAGCTTCTGTTTCCTTCAGTCTTACTCTAGCTTTCTTCCTTTGCCAACTAACTTTCCAAGTCAGTGCATTTGGATTATCAAATAATTCTTCCTCTATTTTTATGTATATTATTTGAAACAAGAGAAACTATTTAGTTAAAGTATTTTTGGAAGAACTAGCCTGTTGATATTCATTAAACAGCCTCCTTCCTTCTCCAGTTCCCCACAGTCCTGTTAACGACTTTATCTTCCATTCCATCAGCTCTTCTTTCTTATCCTCCAGTATGTTCTGAAACCTTGGATTGTAAAATGTCTTTTCCATTTCCAATATTATCATTGTGTCTTCTACGTCTTCATTTATCTGAGTCTGGTCATTAGTTTCTTCCTTTAGATCCTCAATGTTTGGGTCAGCATTCTCTAATTTTCCTTCTTTTTTCCGGATTGCTGGTTCCTTTGTAGTTATTTTCTGAGTTTGTAGATTTAAATTAGAAAATTGTTCTTTCATCTCCTTTGTGTTATTTTTAATCTCATCATGAGCTAAAGCAATTGTTTCTTGTATTAATTTAAACATGGAGAGAATTTCTTTCTGTGGTTCATCAGTATTTTCTGGGTGATATGGTAAACTGAGGCTTCTGGAGACAGGTGTTAAAGATGTTTTTTTACTATTTAGAACTAAGTATGGAACATCCATTTTATTTTTTGTAAGTAGCCTTTATAAATTTATCCAACCAACTAGCCGTTCTTAAACCTCCCCTAAGCAGATATGTGTAGCAGGGCTGTCTGAAAGTGTCTGCAGGAGCCTGGCTGGGGAGAGAGAGATTGGGACAGCTGCTGCCGGTTTTGGGCGCAGCAGGCATGGATGAGGGGGAAAGGCAGAAAAGGAAGGAAGGAAAGGAGAGTGGGGGTGGTGGCTGCTCGTCGGAAAGGCCAGGTGAAGACAAAGAGGGGTTGGAGTTTTTAAGCTGATCCCTTCTTGTAGAGGAGGAGGGAAAGGAGAGAGTGAGAGAGAGTGAGGGGGTGGAATTTTACTGCTTTCTTTCGCAAGGGGGATATCCCAAGTGGAGGCAAGAGAGAGTGTGTGGAGAAAGAAAGTTGCTGGGGCTGTTAACCTCAGATTTTAATAATAAAGGATAAGGGGGGAGGGGTTTGACACTGATGGGGCCTGAGACTGAAAGAAGCCACAGGAGAGGAAGAGAGGCTGCTGCTGCTGCTGTGAAGACTGAAGGCCATCTGAACTGTGATTATTGCTGCTTGTGCAAGTTTTAGACATTGTGGGGAGTTGCCCTGGGGGGGCGAGCCATTACTGCAGCACGCTGACTGCTTTTGTTCGTGTTTTTACTGCTGCCTGGAGCCGGGGGTTTTCCCCTCCCCACTTGTTTCCAATGAGGAATCATTGACTATTGCTGCTATGACAGCCTTGGGCTACTAGACATCACCACAGCATTGACTATTGGGACTAGGGGTTGGTCATCTTTGTTCCTGGAAGTCCCTTCTTGACGACAAGAGCCTGCTGCCTTCTCACTTTGCATGAGCCTCTGCTAGAAGAGACACTTTACTAACACCTAGAGAGCACAGCTGCAGAGATCGACGGAGGGGAATGGGGCTGGGAGGGCCTGGGCTTTGGCGGCCTCTGAGGAGGTAACGCTACATAAGTAAAATTCAATTTTTTTCTGTCCAATGAGAAATATATCCTTTCTGCCCAGGGAGAAAAAAGAACCATTAAAGGCTGTTTAACAATCAAGATTTATAATCCAAAGTGTTCCATCACATCAGGCAATAGTGTATGTTTCTTCTACAGGAAAATAGTTCCACAATACAGTTCTGAAAGTCAGTATTTGTGTTCATAGTTCAAACAGGCCAATTTTAGAGTAATATTATCATCTCTGCCACACAGATAAACAGCCCCCAAGTCTGTTCCTTTTTCTCAGCTGCAATTCTCAAAAGTAAAAGCTTCCAAGGCCAGCCAAAGTCTTATCTAACTCTGGGCTTCAAGCCAGGTTTCTTTCAGGCATAAATAAGTTGTAGTGCTGTAATTCACCACTAGATGTCATCAATGCCATTTTTCAGTTTTTGGCTCTACCTGTGCTGCAGTGGGAATTAGCACATTTGAATAAAGTCCTGACACAGCTAATTTTATGTGCTACAGGGTGATTACTCCTGTAGTGTAGTGTTCTGTCAGTGTGAGTGGGTTTACAATAAACAGACGTGCCTAGAGAGCCGTTAGGGTGCCGGCTGACAAGTACATCCAGAAAGGCAAGTGTGCCTTGGGTCTCTTCTTCTGCTGTGAAACGGATGTCTGGAAATACCGAATTCAATTGTCCCAAGAATTTGGAACTATCTTGTCTTTTGATGATTGCAAAAGTATCGTCCACATAGCGTGCCCAAAATTTGGGGCGGTACTTGGCCATGACTATCATCTCCAACCGCTGTAACACCGCCTCCACAATAATGCCTGAGATGGGGGAATCCCATAGGCGTCCCTTTTATTTGCTCGTATGTGACGCCCTGGAAGATGAAATATGTTTTTAGGCATAAAGATAGCAACTGTACCAGGTCGTCAGTATGAAGAGAATCTGGATGCTGTTCCTGCTCCTCTTGCAGGCGGTCCCTTATAACCATGACCACCAGATCTTGGGGGATGGAGGTGAAGAGTGAGGTAACGTCAAAAGAGATCATTACCTCATCTTTCTCTATCCTTAGGGGCTTTATTCTCTCAAGGAACTCCTCAGCGGATTTCACCGTGGTCTTGTTGTTATCGACCAGGTGACCAATGTGACCGCTAAGCCATTTGGCTAGTCCCGAAGTTGGTGTGCCTCTGAAGGACATGATGGGCCGTAGGGGAATGCCCACTTTGTGTACCTTTGGGAGGCCGTAGAATCTAGCCATGGCTGCGTCGCTGGGGCGTATCTTCCTCAGCGTCTCGTCATTGATTTTCCTTCGACGTTTGAGATTGCTGAGTACTTTGTTAATGCGGTTTATATGTGTCATCATCGGGTCTTTGGTGATGACTTTGTAGGCTGTGGTGTCATTAAGTAGCGCCAGGGCTTTATCAGTATATGCTGATCTGTCCATGACCACCGTTGCCTGCCTTTGTCAGCTGGCATGATGACAATGGTGTTATCCTTTTTTAGTTGTTCCAGGGCAACTTCCTCCTCTCTAGGGAGCACCTGACATTGTTTGTGGCCTATCAACAGGCCTGTAAAACGTTGTCTGATCGAGTTTCTGACCTCGTCATTGGTCTCAATACGTTGGATGGCGGGTTCTAAGGCCGCCACGAAGTCAATCGCCTGTGCGTCTGTCAGGTTATGGCCTGCATCTTTTTCCAGGAGGGCAACCTGTTCACAGGTCAAGGGTTTAGAGGACAGATTGTGGACCAACTTGTTGGTATGTCCACCATTGTTCGATGCTTGTAGGGCATCCATTTTACGTTGGAGCACTGTTGTTTTTTGCTGGCTCGCCCTTGCGGTGGCTTGGTGGACCTGTCGATAAAGGGCCTGGAAGTGTTGGTGTGTCAATGCAGTGTGGTAGAACTCCCGGTGTTTGTGGGTTCTAGTCTTCCACATTTCTATGCGCCTATGATGTGACCCACGGAGCAGACGGCCAGCCCGCCCTTTGCAAAAGCAGGGGGATGGAATTACAAATGTGGAGGTGGCGATCCCCAGAGAGGACAGCGAACCGGCAAAAAAAGGGGAGGGGGATCAGGAGTCACAACAATTGGACAGCTCCCTGCAGGAGTGGGGAGATAGGGCTATAGGTGAAGCGGCGATGACTGCCATGGGAGGAGATGATGGACTAACAAGGGGTTACGATCGGGCATTTGAAACAAATGTGCGGAAGCGGCTTGGAAAGAGTAAAAAAAGGGGGGAAACAGAGAGCAGGGATGCCCGAATGGCCATCCTTCGCAAGGTTGGGGCGAGGGAGCTACGGGTGAGACAACAGCGGCCTTGGCGGAGGGTGACAGCCTCACAGGGTGTCTTAATTGTAGGTTGAGAGATCGCTCCAAAACGGGAGGGGAAGGAGATAAGGAGCAAAGGCAGCTGGACAGCCACCCCCCGAGTGAATGTATACGCTCAAGGAAAGCGAAGGAGGATCTGAAGGCAACCAGCAAGGCCACTGACAGATTGCCAGGTGTAGACCAACTCAGCACAATGTGGACTATTACAACCAATGGGCCGATGACGCGCTCGAGAAGCCGGGAATATATATATATATTCGCCACTTTCCTGAGGGAATGGGCCGGAAATTCCCTTTTCCTCCTCGGGGGGAGTGCTTTTGGCAGATTTTCAGGAACAGGTCTTAAAATCATAAAGAGAGGCTTAGGTCTCACCCAGTTTCATCCACGTTGCTGTAAGACTGCTTGATAGTTCTTGTTGTCTTCCGTTGACAGCAGCTTCTGACTGGCTACGCAAATGTAGCCAGTCTTTCTCCCGCCAGTTTGGAGGGCTTCCTTGGATCAAATGGGAGGGCTGCTGCCCCCCCACAATCAACGATCCCCTCCTTGCTTGCCACCTCTACGGGGTGACTTTTGACCTTTTCCAGGGTCCCCCAGCGGGGCAAAATCAAACGCGAAAGACAGAGCCCCGTCTTCCTGCATCTGTTTCTCCGCAATGTCAAAACCAGAAGCCAGAAGGTTTGTTTATTGAAGAGCAGAACAGCAACAGCATGCAGTTCTGGGACAGCTGACAAAATGGAGTTGGGAGCAGGTAGGTTTTTATACCTTCTTTGGGCTTTGTATTTGAGGTTGTTTCTATTCCTGTGCAATGTACTTTGACCTAAGCTTGAGTGTGCCCTTTTGGTATTCTAATGGTGATGGGTTAATCCTATTATGTCCTAAAGGTCATGCTCCTTTGTCTTTGTTTTTCTAATCCCATCAGCTCAAATCTTCTCTAGGGCTGTGGCTGAAGGCATTTTGCTTATGAATAGGTAGCCCCAAATCTGCATTTCTAAAAGCTGGCCTCTTCTTGGAGAAAGGAGACTGGAGGCTGGTTTCTGCCTAAGATTTTTCTCCATTATTCCTTTGGGGAAACATATTCTGCCTTTTTTAATATCCCCCAAAATATTTCCTTCTCTAGGAGGGTGGGTGGGTGCTGACTTCCAACAGTAGGACTTAGTTTAGCTTATATGCTAAATATGCTCATCTCCTAGTTTTAGTGTAGCAGAACCATGCTTTCCAAAGGACCTGATAAAATATGAGTGCCTCTTACCTTTTGCCTAAGATGGACTCCTTAGATGATGGCAGCACAGCTTGGAGAAGAAATAGCAGTAAAGGAAGCAGAAGTTGGCCTGTGGCCCATTCAGGCTTCAAGTGCAAGGGAAATTTCCCCATGAAACTCCAGGCCCCATCAAAGCAGAGTTTGTGATCAAGCAAAAAGTTCAACTCCCATTTTGGGAACTCAGCTTGGACAGGTCTCAGTTGAAAGTGTGAGGTACACAATAAATGTACATGTTGTAATTTTCCATTTCTGCTAAAGGAATAGGCATATAGAGGCACTTAGCTAAGGTACTTTTAGGAAAGGAGATGTAGTAAGCTGGAGGAATAGAGAGGAACTATATACACTGACTCAAAGCATACTTTTAGAATAGTGCACATTATTGTAAAATAGCGTATAGTTTATGAAAAACATTCAAATTATATAAAGATTTATTCTTTATAAAAACTGTCTACAGTTAGTATTTTAAAGTATAACTATGAACCAAAGTGTAGCCATGTTTTCCAACACCCTTGGAGTTGAATTTTTATTCCTCACAAAAAGGATGTGCAGGTCAAAAGGAAACCCTGGCTTCACATGTTCTCAAGGCCCTTTACTTCAGCCCACAGCCCATTTTTAGAGAAAAATTGAAAGACTTAATTTAAAAGATCTCCTGAAAATTCTGCTGCATCACCTCTGATGTGACTGTTCAGCCCCTCATGGTCTTTGGTCTCAAAAAGGAAATCAGCATGCAATACAAATCCACTATTTTATTGTCCCTCCTTTCACACATGAAACTTCCAAGTATCCCTGAATAAAACTCAGAGGAGGAGAGATGAGTCTCTCATCCCATTTAAAGTACAGTAATGGCTGAAATTTGTCAGAATGCTAGAAAATCTGTTCAAAACATTCCCCATTCTCTAATTTTTTTAAAAAAAAAGTTCAGTGGAATCAAGCCTGTGAAGCGTCAGAGGAAGGGATGCATACCATGTGATTTTAAAAGACAACAAAACCTCCTCAGTTTTAAACAGAGAAAAGCAAATAATCCAGAGCTGGTAATGCCCTGTTTGGTTCTGCAACCAAGGCACCATCCAGAGATTCACCAGATTTCATGGGTAGTCACCTCTATTTGTAGACAAGCAACTTAAGGGGGGGGAGGCGGGAGGAAAGAACTGGGCGGCAATAGGGAGTGAAGGAACATATAAAGGATTCATATTCAATATTTCTGTATAGAGGAAGAGTCTGAGTTAAGAAGCACAATGACAGTCACCTAAAAATAACTTAAACCACAAGAAATAAGTATTGTTAATAATAAGCAGCTATATCTGATAGAGGAAGGTGACAACCTGCTGTAAAAATAAATTTGAAAATAATCAGTAAACTGTGGGATATGGTTGCCAACTATAAGGTGCCATCTAGTGGCTCAATGTAAAATCAAGACCTTATCAGGATCAGGGTTAAAGCTGGCTTCATAAAGCTAGTCCCTTTGTTTGTTCAGTCAGGTGTTTAAATGAATCTAGAACCTTCTGCTTGTATTCTTTGTATTAACAGTTTGAAATATCTTGTCATTTTCTGTCTAAATATGAGGGAGTAATTTAGAAAGGAGTGTTTTTAGCATAAACAGGATTATCCATTCAGTAAGGATTGTAACTACATTAAACAGCTGGCTTCCAGTTGAATTAAATGACAGTGTTTTTGTTTGGCATTTCATGTAGATTGTATTGACTGGCATGTGATAAGACTCTCCTAAAACAACATTTTCCCAATCATTTTGAAAGCTTAGACAGTTTCTGCAATATTTTAAACGTTAAATGCATTTATGAATTTACCAATACAAATCCCTAAAATGATAAGCTGGTTTTAACTGGTACTCAAAAAGCCATTGCACTTAAGCACTCACCCAAACCTGCTTTTTGTATTGCCTTTAGTACTGACTTTCAAATCTTTAAGAAGGATTAAGGTGTGCAAAATTGAGAATCTTCATCTTGAAAACCAATCTAATATATTAGAATTATTGAAAAGGCAACTATTAGAATTTATCTAAATCATTTTTGTCTTAAAAATCAACAGCATTTATCTATTTAAACTATTTCTAAGCTATCCTTTAATATAATTGTCTTTCCACATAAAGTAGAGCAAAATCAATACTGTCACTACATAAATGCTAAGTATTAAACCATCTAAATACAACAATAAAAGTGACAGTATTTAATAGATCACCAACACAGCTCTTTTGTTTCTACCATAATCCATTAATAAATACATTTTTAAAATCCAGAAATGTTAGTCCCAAACTTCTTTAAATAAGCATAAATGGAGCCAGTCTTTCCTCTCTTCGACCTAATCCTAAAACAAACATGTCATGGCACTATCCCTTTTTTTATTTTTTTGCCCTGACCCTGTGATCTTGTTTTTATATTGCCAATGAGTGATTCAGTCTTAATTAAGTCATCAACTGATTGCAGGTGGAATTAGATTGGTGTTTATAAACCATTTTAAGTTGATAAAGGTAAAGGAGTCCTTGCAGATTTTACTCCATTATTTATTGGCAACTATAGGGGGCAGTGCTCATCACTATTTTAAGGCCATTGAGCCAGTGCTGCCTGAAGACATTTCCGCAGTCATGTGGGCAGCATGATGTCACAGAGCACTGTTACCTTCCTATTGAAGTGGTACTCATTTATCTACTTGCATTTGCATGCTTTTGAACTGCTAGGCTGGCAGGAGCGTCACATAGCACTCGAGTCTCGAACCTTGGCTGCCAGCTTCCCAGACAACAAGCCAAGATAGAACAGTCATTGGGTCTGTGAGGGGGTAGGACATCGCATTCATTTTCACTAAATGCCTCTGCTAAGTCCCGGTATTCATTGGGGATGAGTGATTCATCTGGTGATGATGAGGCAGCTATAACCACTGAGCCACAGCACTGCCTCTTTCAAGCTGATGGGGGGGGGGATTCCCTCTCTTCTCTGGTCCTTGGTCAGCCTTCTCTGCTCTTGCCTCTTTCTAAAGAGCTAGACAGAAATGAGCTATGTTGGTGATCTATTAAAATTGCACAGATTAGTAAAAGGCTGCTTAGCTGGCAGGCCTGTAAGGGCTTTAATTTTATAGTTCCTAACTGATTTAGCACAATCTGAAAGAACAATAATGGTCAAATGACAAGACCAAACTCCCATTCATTCCCAAATACAGCAAAGAGGAATTTGAAAGTTGCACTTGTATATAAAGAAAGGAAAGGAAGAAGAGACCAATCCTAAATAACATTGGTGCTTGTAACTTAGCTCCCCCTTTCTATTCTAATCTGATTTTTGTTTGCTTGTTTTTTCACTTTGCAACAGAAAGGGATCTAGAAGGAGGACCAGGCAGAGGCTGAGAGATAACACTGTAGCCAGACCCAGCAGATTACTGCTATAGCTTTTACGTTTGGCAGATTTTTTTTTCTAGTCTAGTGACATGCAAAAGAGGGAGGACAACAAAACTAGAGAAAGCAACCAACAGCTATATATAAAATAAAAACAGCATCATTTTGCAGTGAGATAGAATAGATGAAATAATTTGCAGATAGATGCAGAATCTGTCACATTGTCATATTATTTGGGATAGCAGTTTATCTCAGTAGTAGAGAAAATCCCTACATTTTAAGGGAAAAATATATTAAGTGTTTGTTTTCTTTTCCCCTCATTAATCCAACATTAATGCAGGAGTTAACAGCTTTTTTAAAATTAGTAAGTGAAAAATGGTTATCATCATATCCACATGTTATTCAGAGACTGTTGTCATTTTAGCCCCAAAGATTTGAATTACGCCAGCAGATTATGCAATAATAAAACTATGGGTAACCACATGAACATTTGTATCATATCTCACCAACCCAAACCACAGAATGGATAAGAGGTTTCTCTACCTTTTATGGCCAAGTCAAGACAAAATCATGATCAATAATGTGGAAGTAACCAAGTGGAAGATCAAACAGATTCCTTGCAAACCTAGCAGACAACTTTGTCTCCCAAAAAGTAGAGAAGGGAACTAGGGGATTAGCCATTTTGGATCTAATTCTCACTAACAGGGATGAAATGATAGAAGGTGTTGAAGCCACAGGAACCTTGGGAGGAAGTGATCATGCAATATTGGAATTCAACATTATGGAAGCACAAGCAATAGAACACAGTCAAACTAGAGTCTTGGACTTTAAGAGAGCTAATTTCAATAAACTTAGAGAGGGTTTGGGAAGGATTCCATGGATGAGAATCCTCAAGGGGAAAACAACTCAAGAAGCTTGGGAATTTTTGAAAAGTGAGATAATAAAAGCCCAGTCTACCACAATACCAACAAAGAGGAAAAATTACAGCTCTCAAAAGAAACCAGCATGGCTGCATAAAGAACTCTCTGATAAATTGAAAGATAAAAGGGACAAGTATAGAAAGTGGAAAGAGGGGCACATAACTAAGACAGAATATCAGCAAATAGCCCGAGCCTGCAAAGATGAAGTGAGGGAAGCTAAGGCTCATAATGAACTAAGGCTTGCGACCAAAGTCAAAAATAACAAAAAAAGCTTCTTTCAACATGTAAAAAACAAAACAAATGTGAAGGAAATGATTGGTCCACTAGTGGGTGAAAGTGGCAAAAAGGTGACAAGCAACAGGGAGAAAGCAGAACTATTTAACTCATTTTTTGCATCTGTCTTTACACAAAGGGAAAAAACAGACCAACCTACCAAAAATAGTGCCATAAAAAACAGAATAGAAAGGCAAGTTAAGATAGGCAAGAAAACGGTAAGTGAGTACCTGTCCAGCCTAGACGAGTTCAAATCACCAGGACCAGATGGATTACACCCCAGGGTTCTCAAGGAACTGGCAGATGTGATCTCAGAACCATTGAACTATATTTTTCAAAGATCCTGGAGCACTGGGGAATTACCGGAGGACTGGAAAAGAGTTGATGTAGTTCCCATCTTCAAAAAAGGGGAAAAAATGGACCCAGGAAATTACAGACCTATCAGCCTGACCTCAATACCTGGGAAGATTCTGGAAAAGATAATCAAACAATGAATCAGCGAACACCTAGAGGCAAACAAAATCACTACTAAAAGCCAACATGGGTTTGTCAAAAACAGATCATGCCAGACAAACCTTATTGCATTCTTTTGACCAAGTGACAAAATTAGTGGATCAGAGGATGCTGTGGATATAATTTACTTGGACTTCAGTAAGGCATTTGATAAAGTAGATCACAACCTACTACTTGATAAGATAGAAAAATGTGGGTTAGACAGCATCACCACCAGATGGATTCGTAGCTGGCTGACCGGCCGTACTCAGCGTGTGGTCCTCAATGGAACCGCATCTACATGGAGGGAAGTGTGCAGTGGGGTGCCCCAGGGCTCTGTTCTGGGGCCAGTGCTCTTCAACATCTTCATCAACGATTTGGACGAGGGGATAGATGGGGAACTCATCAAATTTGCGGATGACACCAAGCTGGCAGGAATAGCCAACACTCCAGAAGACAGGCTTAAGATACAGGAGGACCTGGACAGACTTGAACATTGGGCGCTATCTAACAAAATGAAATTCAATGGTGAAAAAAGTAAGGTTCTACATTTAGGCAAGAAAAACCAAATGTACAGGTATAGTATAGGGGGTACCTTGCTCAATAGTAGTAACTGTGAGAGGGATCTCGGAGTCCTAGTGGACAATCACTTAAATATGAGCCAGCAGTGTGCTGCAGCTGCCAAAAAGCCAACACAGTGCTGGGCTGCATTAACAGAGGGATAGAATCAAGATCACGTGAAGTATTAATACCACTTTACAATGCCTTGGTAAGGCCACACTTGGAATACTGCATCCAGTTTTGGTCACCACGATGTAAAAAAGATGTTGAGACTCTAGAAAGAGTGCAGAGAAGGGCAACAAAGATGATTAGGGGACTGGAGGCTAAAGCATATCAAGAACGTTTGCTGGAATTGGGTATGTCTAGTTTAATGAAAAAGAGGGGGACTAGCAGTATTCCAATATCTCAGGGGTTGCCACAAAGAAGAGGGAGTCAAGCTATTCTCCAAGGCGCCTGAGGGCAGGACAAGAAGTAATGGATGGAAACTAGTCAAGGAAGAAGCAACCTGGAACTGAGGAGAAACTTCCTGACAGTTAGAACAATTAACCAGTGGAACAACCTGCCTCCAGAAGCGGTGAATGCTCCAACACTGGAAGTTTTTAAGAAGAGACTGGACAGCCATTTGTCTGAAATGGTATAGGGTTTCCTGCCTGAGCAGGGGGTTGGACTCGATGACCTCCAAGGTCCCTTCCAACTTATTATTATTATTATTATTATTATTATTATTATTATATTATTATTATTATTATTATTATTATTATTATTATTATTATTATTATTATTATTATTATTATTATTATTATTATTATTATTATTATTATTATTATTATTATTATGTCAAAAGCCAGGCCATACCTGCAAATTCAAATGAGATATGAAAAAGATGTTAAAATATCTGGATTTTATAAAGAACAGACAGAGTTTGATAAGACATTACTGACATCAGATGAAAAATTGGTTAAGAAACTTTATAAATATATGCTAAGTTTAAAGATGGAAGAGGAACAAGTTAAAGAAACAATGATAACATGGGCAAAGAACTTTGGATATAACATAGAACTAGAAAAATGGCAAAGCCTTTGGGAAAGAAATTTGAAAATAACAAAAGCGGTAGCGTACAAAGAAAATTTATATAAAATGTTCTATAGATGGCATTTAACACCTGTGAGGTTAGCAAAAATGTTTAAAAATGTATCAAACAATTGTTGGAAATGTAAAAAAAAACAAGCACTTACTACCATCTTTGGTGGACATGCTCTAAAGCAAAAAGATTTAGGTTAAGAATACATACATGGTTAGAGAAAATGATGAAAAAACATATAGAGTTTAAGCCAGAATTATTTTTGTTAGGCATAATTGTAGGTAATTATGAGAAAGAGTGCATATATTTAATTTTACATATATTAACTGCAGCAAGAATTGTATTCGCTAAATATTTGAAAAATGTAGATCTATCAGCGGAAGAAGTGTTAATTAAAAAAATCTTAAGAGTGTGCAGAAATGGATAGATTGACATTGAAAATGAAAGAGAAAGAAGACAGTTTATTTTAGAACATGGGATACTTTTTATAATTGGCTAGAAAAACAAGGTAGAGAGAAAGGAACAATATGTATTAGTAAACTAGGCATTGAAACTCAGACAATACGTTGCTGATAATATTTTAAGCACTTGTGATTATAAAAAACTTAATGTACTGAAATTATATATATGTGTGTGTGTATGCAAAGACTGAAATTAGAGCATCAAACTTTTTGAAAACATTTACAAATCTAAGCAAAACGATTCAGAATCATTTTTTTAAGGTTCTTCCTTTTATAATACATTTAGCTTTAACAGAAGGGAGAGCTTGTTGTCATTGGTTACGTTATCAGGTTAGGTCAGTTACATTACTTTCGTTTTGCACACACACAATCATTGGCAACAAGCCCAAAAACTTTGAACAGAACTAAAGCTTCAGCAGAGAAAGGGGAGTTGGGGGAACAGGATGTAACAGATTCTGCATTTTTAAGCTTTAAACACAAACTGCAGCAGGCAAACCAAATGATACATTTGCGACAAGGAGAAGCCATACTAAACAAGTTATCTTTGTTCTTTGTCCCTGAGCAAAGTTAGAATAGAAGCAAAAAAACCTCTACAATCTCAGACTTCAGCCCGCCTTTAATTTTTCCCTCCGCCTTCCAGGCCAGAGTTAAACAGAGAGAAAAAAAAGTTTTAAAATGATCAGCCCCAAGCCTCCTCCTTTTCCCTTTTTCATTTCTCTCTTCCAAAGCAAAGAAAAAAATAAATGTAGCAAGCCGGTAACAAAAAAGCTGAACAATTTTTTTTAAAAAAAATTGCACAGGGACCTCGGCCCCTTTTAAATTTCTCTCTTCAGATTCTCATCCAAACACCTTCTTACTTAGTACACAATAACAACAACAACAAAATCTGCAATTTACTGTTTCTTCCACAGCCTGGGGTGGGGTGGAGGACTCACACACACACACACACACTCACTCACTCCCTCACTCCCCCAACCTCCAGGGTGTTTTCCTTAACAGTTACACAGTTTTCATGATTCCCAGTTTCTTCCAGCAATCTCACATTGCAGGCAACTAAATTCCTGCCTTTCAGGTATTTCACACACATACACACACACATTTGCACATCAGCATATTCACACATTCACTTCCATTCAAACTGCTTGCATACACAATTTCACATACAGATATTTCATTTTCACGCTTTTTCCAGGCAAACCATTTATTTTTAAATAATGTCTTTTTGACCCTTTTCTAAGTCTTAGAAATAACACAAAACAACACAGACACACATATATACACAGATACCATTAAGACAACATTTCCAGGCCTGTTGCTTGTCCTCCAAGAAGTGAGAAAAATCAAGATGTGATTCCAGTCAAATGTGACATTGGGCCCTGAACCATCTCTTATTTTTCTCACCATTCCAAGCCCAAATTTAATTTTCTGGATGGCCAAATATTTAAAACTCATCAATTTGGATGTTGAGGCCAAAGCAGCCTCCCTTTTAATCTTTTTCCCAAAAAGGAGGGGAACATTTATGGTTGTTTCCAATTTTTCTTTTCATCAAATTCAAAGGGGAAAACTACAGAGAGCAGCCTCCTCTCTTCACGTTTCTAAGACAGTAGATGGTGCCATTGTCTAACAGAAAAAAATTGTTCAAAGAGCCAGATTAGAGACAAGAAAACTTATTCTTCTTTGAATTTTTCTTTCTTTTCTTCTGTAGATAGATTTGTTTAAAAGATAAGCTAGTCAAAAGATTTTGAAACGTTGCTTTCTTGAAGATTAGTTTTACTGCCATAATTTCAGTGCTTTCCAATGGGCTAACACGCAGCCCACTGGAAGCACGGCTTCTCCTTTCCCTTTGCCTTGCCTATTTCTCCATTGTTTAACCTGTTTAACCTGTCTTGCCCTAAAGGATTTCTCGGTCTTTTTATTAAGATCGAGGCTTGGTAGGCCCCCCTTTTTATCTCGAATAAGACCCTGCCTGATAACAGCCTGAAACTCAACAAGCACTCTCCCTGTCGCTCCGGAGCAGACCTCTAACAGGAATTTCTCCATCTCATTCTTTCATTCATGCAAACAGCACTCCCCACCTCCCCCTAATTCCAGAATGTTTGTTTCTACTTACCAAGTTTCTCCTGTGTTCTCATCTCCTCTTACCTTCACTGGGATGAGATGGAAGTCTCCTTAAACATTCAGGGTTCAGACAAACTCAGGTCTGCTGGGCTGGCCAATTTAAATGTCACCAGACACAAAGGGTCTGGGAGCACTCTTGACTTTATCTTTTGGCCACACCAGTTTTCCTGGATGTCATGCCTGAAGGTTGTGAGTTACAACGGAACTCATTCACAGGGAGTTTTAATGAAAAACAACCTTGAAAAAAAAACTTCCACGTTTTTTTCC
This sequence comes from Azemiops feae, assembly GCA_023970755.1. Lineage (NCBI taxonomy): Eukaryota > Metazoa > Chordata > Lepidosauria > Squamata > Viperidae > Azemiops > Azemiops feae. The sequence goes on along the minus strand of JALGBA010004269.1, from coordinate 164,310 downwards.
CCAAGTCCCTGTTCGATGTGCCAGAAATGTAAGGTCCCAGTCCCTTACTTGAACTTGAGATACTATATCAATCTAATCAGATAACCCAAGCGGAGACTTCTTGATCAAGCAGCACTTTATTTGATCAAATTAAGCAGCTGGGTGGCCAACAATCTGGAACACTGGCAGAGTTACGTCCAGAAGTGCCACGCATTAGGAAATTGGTAGCATTGCTTCATAAACTTTGTTAGCCAATGAGAATCAGACAACAGAGCCATTACATCATAAGAAAGACATCAGTCATTCCTGTACACTCCCTTATTCCCTCCCGTCAGTATATCCCATCTATGTACATGTTTCCCACACTTGCATGAAATTTCTCTGGTGCAAAAGCTGATTACAAAAAGCAAGAAAGCAACAGTTAGACTAAACAAACAATTTCCCTTTGTCCCAGAACCCTTCAGGCTTATTTTATTATTGTGCAGTAATGTAAGTTACTCTTTTCCCCAATATCTCTTTGTCCATTATTCTGCAGTTTGGGTACTTGAATTTCCTGATCTGAAAGAAACCCTGGAATGTTTTCTTTTTAGATGTTCCTATGAACTTTGACTGAAACTGTCAGAAGAAATTGTGAGAGATGCTTGAGTATTTTGAATCAAGGTAATACTGTAATTTCTAATTCCCCCCTAAATATTCACTGAAAAATTCCTTACATTATGAGGAAAAAAATAAATTCAGTTAATTAAAAAAGAAAGATATATATTGTTATTTCCCAGTCTTCTCTTATCCTACTTTCTTCAATCTTTAGCAGCATTGGGATTGCAACACCCAGAATTTGCATGCAGTCTGGAAATGCATGTAGCAGGGCTGTCTGAAAGTGTCTGCAGAAGCCTGGCTGAGGAGAGAGAGATTGGGACAGCTGCTGCTGGTTTTGGGTGCGGCAAGCGTGGACGAGGAAAAAAGATATAAAAGGAAGGAAGGAAAGGTGTGGGGGAGGTTGTTTGTTGCAGTTCGTCAGGTGAAGACAAAGAGGGGTTGGAGGTTTTAAGCTGATCCCTTCTGGTGAAGGAGGGGGAAAAGGAGAGAGTGGGAGAGAGTGAGGGGGTGGAATCTTATTGTTTTCTTTCGCAAGGGAGATATCCCAAGCGGAGGCAAGAGAGAGAGTGTGTGGAGAAAGAAAGTTGCTGGGGCTGTTAACCTCAGATTTTAATAATAAAGGATAAGGGGGGAGGGGTTTGACACTGGCCAGTCGGAGACTGCAAGAAGCCACAGGAGAGGACGAGATGCTGCTTGTTGCTGTGAAGACTGAAGGCCATCTGAACTGTGACTATTGCTGCTTGTGCCAGTTTTAGACATTGTGGGGAGTTGCCCTGGGGGGGCGAGCCATTACTGCAGCACGCTGACTGCTTTTGTTCGTGTTTTTACTGCTGCCTGGAGCCGGGGGTTTTCCTCTCCCCACTTGTTTCCAATGAGGAATCATTGACTATTGCTGCTATGACAGCCTTGGGCTGCTAGACATCACCACAGCATTGACTATTGGGACTAGGGGCTGGTCATCTTTGTTCCTGGAAGTCCCTTCTTGACGACAAGAGTCTGCTGCCTTCTCACTTCGCGTGAGCCTCTGCTAGAAGAGACACTTTACTAACACCTAGAGAGCACAGCTGCAGAGCTGTGGGGAATGGGGCTCGGAGGGCCTGGGCTTTGACAGCCTCCGAGGAGGTAACGCTACACGTGGGGTGCTCATCCAGGATTCCCTGCCTGGCCCCTCCCCTTAGTAAGGAAGGGTTAGTCTCGTGTAGGGATATGAGCCAGGAGAACAAAATGGACTCTAATGCGGCTAGCAGGTGGTGCGAAGAGCAGAATAGTGAAGTAAGGACAAGCATGGTAATCGATGTTCCTGGTGATGTTTGGTCAGAGGAGCAGATTTTACAGACATTGAGGGGTTTTGTCCCAGACCATAGGGTATATGTGATAGATACGAGGGTGGATCGGGATTTCCCCCATTTTTATGTACTGTTGGAATGGAAAAAGAGCATTCCGGAGTGCTTTCAGGTTAAAAGTTTGCAACTGACAGAAGATGTCAGAGTGGGGGTTATTCTTCCTATTGCATGGAGTATACCTTTGACCAAACCATTAGGCCAGAAGAAAGAGAAGTGCATTTCCCCACCTGCAGGGATAGCGGAAGTGGGGTTCACACAGGCGGGGGGAAGTTTGACTTCCGTTCAAAACCTGATGGGGGGTTATTGCATAGGGGCTGGATATAGGAAATTACGTACTTTTTTGGGGATGCAACCAGTGCCAGAAGGGGAAGAGGAGTATGAAGCTTGGATGGAACAGGCGATACAAGCAGTTGAGGAATGGGATATACCAGACACCCAGAAAAGCCAACGGGTTAGAGAGAGTTTAAAGGGCCCTGCTGCAGAAGCTATTAGAAGTTTAACTTTGAGTTGGGGACAGTTTACTGTGCGTGACTATCTCTCTTTGTTGCATGATGAGTTCAGGTCTGTTGAGACGGTCTCTAGTTTACTGTTCCGGTTGGAACATATGTACCAGAAGAGGGGTGAGAAGCTGTCTGAATATATAAGGTGCCTGAATAGATTATTATATCAGGTAGTGGAGAAGGGGGGATTGGATTGAGCTGGGGTAGAACAGGCCAGGATAGAACAACTCTCCCGGGGTGTTTTGGCTTTGGACCCTGTCTGGAGCCAAATAAAGGTCAAAGCTAGAGGGAATGCTTGGGGGTATCATGAGCTTATAAGGAGAGTGCGGGCAACCAAGGTAGTGGAGGATGCTAAGGAGGCGACAGCCGAGTTGCTGGTAGAACAGTCCCTAGGTCCAGGAGTGAGGAAGGCCAGGGAAGAGGATGACCGGATAACAACGATACAAACCCAGATACTGGAGTTAACCAAGATAATAGCCTCCTGGACAGCAGTGGGTGGCCCACCCCGGAATGGAGGCCAGGTTGGGACAGCTGATGGGGGGATGGGCCCGCCCACCTGGGATAATAATCCAATGAGACCAGTGGTCTGTTACTGTGGGGCATTATAAGCGTGTGTGTCCAAAACTGTAAAGAAGACCAGGGAACCCAGTGCAGTCGGGAAACTGTCAAGGGCCCCAGTGAAGGAGCTAGCTGGGTGCCCGGTGATATCAGTCAGCCCCGATAAGAGAGGGTTCCTTTGGAAACCCTCATCAAAAATGGGAGTGATGGGAGTACCCCCTTCGATAAGAAATTCCTGTCCCCTTGAATTAACAGAGGCCGAAGCTATGGCCCCCCAGCAATGGGAGAACCAGGTGTGGGTTGGTGAACCAGACACTGGGTTTTCTAATACTGGGGCTCCCCAGCAGTTGGTGGGCCCCTCTCCAGTGGTGTCAGTGCAGGTGGAAGGTATTTATACTAAGGCCCTTTTGGATTCGGGTGCGCAAGTTACATTATTATATAGGGATTTTTATGATAAGTATTTGACATATATGCCCATACAGGAATTGGGTGATTTGAAGATCTGTGGTATTGGGACCGAAAAATTTCCCTATGATGGATATCTACCTATACAGCTGACGTTTGGGCCTTCTATTGCTGGGTATATGGAGACCTTTGATACTCTGGCTATTGTGTGCACTCGCCCCCCGGGAGTTAGTCAGGGTTCATTGATTGTGGGAACTAACACCAGTTTAGTTAGGCAGTTACTCACCCCAGTCATCCCCTTAGGGAATGACCAGATAGTGAGGGATATTCATCCTGCACTGCAGACAGTATGTCAGGGTTTGATGCGGGAGCAGCAGGCCCCTGCAGAGGGAGTGGGGCGGTTATGGAGATTGGATAGGAAAAAGAGGATAATACAACCAGGGGAAGTGGTGTGCCTGAGGGCTTCTGTTAAGTTAGATTGGGAGCAGCTGGGGCCATATCTCATTCTTGAACCTGGCCCAAGGGGACGGAATGGTGGAGTGGAATTAATTCCAGAGGTAATCTCCACATGGGTTTTACAACAGGAAAAAGGGAGGATCTCAGTTGGGGTTCAGAATATCATGGGCCTCCCTGTAAGGCTGAGGGATCGGATGTTGTTGGGGCAGGTGAGCCCGGCTACTCCGATTGAGTCTCTGGATGGTAAGAGAGAGGTGGAGGGGGAGGTTTCGATAGATCAGTTTTATCCCAAGAACACCCAGCTTTCTCTTGAGTGGCGAGAGAGAGCGAGAGACCAGCTTTGGAAGTGGAGACATTTATTCTCGAAAGATGACTTTGATGTGGGCTGTGCTAGGAGTGCCCAACATGAAATCCGACTGAGGGAGGATAAACCCTTTAGGGAGAGATCTCGATGGATCCCCTTAAGCGACCTAGATGATCTTAGGGAGCATCTAGCAGAGCTGAAAAGGACTGGGGTCATTAGGGAATCCCGAAGTCCTTATGCTTCCCCCATAGTGGTGGTCCGGAAGAAGAACGGGACCCTAAGGATGTGTATAGATTACCGCACACTTAACCGGAGGACCATCCCTGACCAGTATACAACTCCTCGGATAGAGGATGCTTTGCAGTGTTTGTCAGGGGCGAAGTGGTTCAGTGTACTGGATTTAAGGAGTGGTTACCATCAGATCCCCATGCATCCAGAGGATAGGGAGAAGACCGCGTTCATCTGCTCACTGGGGTTTTATGAATTTAATTGAATGCCGCAGGGGCTATCAGGGGCCCCGGCGACTTTTCAAAGGCTCATGGAATGGACAGTGGGGGACATGAACCTGATAAAGGTGTTGGTCTACTTAGATGATATTATTGTCTTTGGTGAGACACTTGAGCAGCATGAGGAGCGTTTAGAGAAAGTATTGACAAGGCTCCAGGAGGAAGGGCTGAAATTGTCGTTAGAGAAATGCCAATTTTACCAGCCATCTGTCACTTATTTAGGTCATGTCGTCTCGGCCGAGGGGGTGGCAACAGACCCCGCTAAGCTTGAGGCAGTGGTTTCTTGGCCCAGGCCTCAGAGTGTAGCCGAATTGCGATCGTTTCTAGGATTTTGTTCATACTATCGGAGGTTTGTGGAAGGGTTTGCGAAGATAGCTCGCCCGCTCAATGAGCTGTTAAGGAATGAGGAGGTAGAGGATACAGTGGGTTGTTTGAATCCGACCCATAAAACCAGGGGACCCAGGAAGTCTCGGGAATCTATTCAGGCAGAATGGACTGAGCGTTGTGAGCAGGCTTTTGATCAGTTGAAGCGGAGGCTTACGAGCACCCCAGTCCTAGCTTATGCCGATCCCAATTGACCGTATGAGTTACATGTGGACGCTAGTCGGGATGGCCTTGGGGGGGTGTTATATCAGGAGCATGATCAACGTTTGAAGCCCATTGCATATATCAGCAGGGGCTTAACCCCTGGGGAAAAGAACTATCCCACTCATAAGTTGGAATTTTTGGCACTCAAGTGGGCGGTTGTGGATAAGTTGAAGGATTATTTGTATGGGGCAGAGTTTGAGGTTAAAACGGATAATAATCCACTCACATACTTGCTCACAACCGCTAAACCTGATGCCACGGGGCATTGATGGCTAGCTGCCCTTTCTGGTTTCAGGTTCAGTTTGAAGTATCGCCCAGGCGTGGGGAACATCGATGCAGATGCTTTGTCAAGGAGGCCCCAAGATTCAGGGGCAGGCATTAGAGAGTATCGAGGGGTTGAGCATCGAGCTAGGGGAGTGATTGGGGCTGAATCGGTGGGGGTTACCACTGCAGGTGTCCCCAAATTATACTGTAATCCCATTCAGATCAGAGGGGAAGGTAGGTTTGCCCTGACTAAGAAAGAGCTGTGGAGGGACCAGGTGGAAGATCCTCTCTGTGGCCTGGTTGGAAGGGCTCTGAGAAGTGGCCAGCGGGAGTCTCTGCTTGCCGATTCGCTGAGAGGAGCCCGAGTGCTGTACAAGGAGTGGGATCGTTTACAGCTTCATGATGGAGTGGTTTATTGGAGGGGCCCTTCGGATGGGCTTGAAGAAAGGTGGCAACTTTTGCTTCCAGAGAAACACAGAGAAGCAGTACTGACTGTGCTTCATGACGAGCATGGGCATTTGGGGCCGGAAAAGACTTTTAAGTTAGTAGTGGATCGATTCTACTGGCCCTGCATGAAGAAGGAAGTCGGGGACTATTGTAGATCTTGTCTGTGTTGCATTCAGAGGAAAACCCTACCGTCAAGAACTGCGCCAATGGGCCATCTGCAAAGTTATGGGCCCTTGGACATGGTTTGTATTGATTTTCTCTGCTTGGATCTGGATGTAAGCGGACAAGGAAACGTGTTGGTCGTGACTGATCATTTTACCCTTTATGCTCAGGCCTTCCCGACAAGAGATCAGTGCGCTGTTACGGTAGCCAAAGTATTGGTGGAGAAGTTTTTTGTACATTATGGGCTGCCTCAGCGCATACATTCTGACCAAGGGAGGGACTTTGAAAGCAGGCTTGTTAAGCAATTACTGGGCTTGCCTGGCATTCGGAAGTCCCGTACCACCCCGTATCACCCACAAGGAGATCCGCAGCCTGAGAGATTTAATCGTACTCTTTTGGACATGTTGGGGACACTTACTAAAGAACAGAAACAACATTGGACGCAACATATCTCTACCGTCGTGCATACCTATAATAGCACGAGGAATGATGCCATCGGGTATTCCCCATATCGGTTGATGTTTGGTAGGGAAGCCCGCCTGCCGGTAGACATAGCCTTTGGAACCTCAGTGGATGAGACCTCCTTTAGCTCACATCGTAATTATGTGGATAGGTTGAGGAAGAGCTTGAAGGGGGCTTATGAGAAGGCCGCGGAGGCCGCAGGGGTTTGGGAACGGCGGAATAAGAGAAATTACGATCTGAAAGTAAGAGTCCAGGATTTGCAGTCTGGGGATTGGGTGCTATTAAGGAATTTGGGCCTCTCTGGGTAGCACAAACTGGCAGATCGGTGGGGTTCCCAGATGTATGTTGTTATTGAGAAGCTGCCGGGACTACCGGTGTATTGGATACGACCAGAGGGAAGCTCAGGGCCTTTGAAAGTGTGGCATCGGAACCATTTATTGCCCTTGAACGAGGTAGTACGAGCTATCCAGCCAGTCCCTGTAGATGAACCCCGTGTAGTGGGAAGGGGAGTAGGAACTAGGGCAAAACCTGTCTTATCCGTAGGAAGGGAAACGGAAGACTCTGAAGAAGAAGAGAGTTGTATAGGTTGGTTGTGGTCATCAGGAGATATTGGGACCATACCCCCCACTGTGGGTAGCGAGGTGGAATTAGAACAGTCTGGGCCTGATGTTTTGGAACCCATGCCTAGAGCTTGTGAATGGGTGGGGACTCCCCAGAGAGTTGAGGCCGGGGATCAGCCTGGGGGTTTGTCGGGACAGGAGGGGCTGTTGACCCCAGAGATCACAGAGCTAGGGGAATCATTAGAGGTGGATCAGGCTACTTCACATGGTCTGCAATCATCAGCATTAGATGAGAAGTTGTCAGTCCTGGGTACCTCTGGGGGCGGAGAGTTACTAGGGGACGGCGCCCATGATACTGCTGAGCCTAAAGTGCAGAGACCGAGGCGGGTGATACGTCGGGTGAAGAGACTAACATATGATGCCCCAGGCCATAGCATAGAGAGAGAGTGATGTTTGCTCCCTGGATAATACAGATGCCTAGCAGAAAGTTCCCTATTCTTTGGGGGACCAAAGAAACTGCTTAGGTTGGGGGAGTGTGTAGCGGGGCTGTCTGAAAGTGTCTGCAGAAGCCTGGCTGGGGAGAGAGAGATTGGGACAGCTGCTGCTGGTTTTGGGTGCGGCAGGCGTGGACGAGGAAAAAAGATATAAAAGGAAGGAAGGAAAGGTGTGGGGGAGGTTGGTTGTTGCAGTTTGTCAGGTGAAGACAAAGAGGGGTTGGAGGTTTTAAGCTGATCCCTTCTGGTGAAGGAGGGGGAAAAGGAGAGAGTGGGAGAGAGTGAGGGGGTGGAATTTTATTGCTTTCTTTTGCAAGGGAGATATCCCAAGTGGAGGCAAGAGAGAGAGTGTGTGGAGAAAGAAAGTTGCTGGGGCTGTTAACCTCAGATTTTAATAATAAAGGATAAGGGGGGAGGGGTTTGACACTGGCCTGTTGGAGACTGCAAGAAGCCACAGGAGAGGACGAGATGCTGCTTGTTGCTGTGAAGACTGAAGGCCATCTGAACTGTGACTATTGCTGCTTGTGCCAGTTTTAGACATTGTGGGGAGTTGCCCTGGGGGGGTGAGCCGTTACTGCAGCAAGCTGACTGTTTTTGTTCGTGTTTTACTACGGCCTGGAGCCAGGGGTTTTCCCCCTCCCCACTTGTTTCCAAAAAGGTCGCTGAGGAATCATTGACTGTTGCTGCTATGACAGCCTGGGGCTGCTAGACACCATCACAGCATTGATTATTGGGGCTAGGGGCTGGTCATCTTTGTTCCTGGAAGCCCCTCCCTGAAGACAAGAGCCTGCCACCTCCTCACTTTGTGTGAGCCTCAGTTGGAAGAGACACTTTACTAACACCTAGAGAGTACAGCTGCAGAGCTTGACTAAGGGGAACAGGGCTGGGGTGGGCCCTGGGCTTTAGCGGTCTCTGAGGAGGTAACGCTACATGCAAGTTGCAATACATCCTACTGGCATCTGGTTGGAGACTGATCTCATCCCTTAAATTGTTGGAAATCGTAAATGGAAATTATTGATAGTAACACCATATTTGTTTTCTGACAAAAGCTGCATTAAAACCTTATAACCAAGAAGTTATGTAATGGATTGTGTTATTAATAAATTAAAATATATTATCTAAGATATGTGCTTTCTTTTTCTTTTGCCAAATAATTCATGGGAGGAACTCATCAAAATTACACATTGTTAGAGAAACCTCTTGTGGCCTGTTATTTTAACTATTATTCACCCTCCCCCTTTAATTATTCTGAACCTTGATTAATCTATAGGCAGTGTTAATTGACTATTGTATGGCAGTATCCCATAGCTGTTTTTTAAGCTGAACTTTGCTATACAACTTCAAAAGAAATCTTCAAACTCCAAATTGCCAAGTTTGAATATTATCTATTTAGCCTCCCAGTCTGTCAGTCCTTGTTGGTTATCATGCAATTATCACAGCCCCTCAGGTGTTGAGGCACTAGATAGAGCTAAGTGCCTCTAATTCCCTAAGGGACTGATTAGCTCATGATAGCAATGCTCTTTTGAGGGTAGTGGTGGCGGCGGCGGCAGCAGTGGGTCAGTCGGTCGATCTGTCAGAGACAGCGATGGCTCTCCTCCTTTTCTGCCTCCTCTCCGGGCCGAGGGGGTCAACTACGGGGTTTTCTTTCCCCCTTGCCGAGGAGGAGCCATTTTCACCACAGCCGCCGAGCGTGATAGAGCCAGAGTCGGTGATCGAGGATAAGACCATCGAGTTGATGAACACGTCAGTAATGGAGGATCAGAATGAAGATGAGTCTCCAAAGAAAAACACATTGTGGCAGATAAGCAATGGAACTTCATCTGTAATAGTCTCAAGGAAACGACCATCTGAAGGAAACTACGAAAAGGAAAAAGACTTGTGTATTAAGTATTTTGACCAGTGGTCTGAATCAGATCAGGTTGAATTTGTGGAACACCTCATTTCACAAATGTGTCACTATCAGCATGGACATATTAATTCCTACTTAAAGCCCATGCTGCAAAGGGATTTTATCACTGCTTTACCAGAACAAGGCTTAGATCACATAGCAGAAAATATCCTCTCCTACCTAGATGCGAGATCACTCTGTGCAGCTGAATTGGTTTGTAAGGAATGGCAGTGGGTTATTTCAGAAGGAATGCTTTGGAAGAAGCTTATTGAGAGAATGGTACGAACTGATCCACTCTGGAAGGGGCTCTCAGAAAGAAGGTGCTGGGATCACTACCTGTTTAAAAACAGACCCACAGATGGCCCTCCTAATTCATTTTATAGGTCACTGTATCCAAAGATAATACAAGATATAGAGACAATAGAATTTAACTGGCGATGTGGAAGGCACAACTTGCAAAGAATTCAGTGCCGCTCTGAAAATAGTAAAGGTGTTTACTGTTTACAATATGATGATGAGAAGATTATAAGCGGCCTAAGGGATAACTCCATTAAGATATTGGATAAAACCAGATTGGAATGTTTGAAATTATTAACAGGACATATTGGCTCCGCTCTTTGTCTACAGTATGATGAAAGAGTAATTGTAACTGGATCGTCTGACTCTACTGTCAAAGTCTAGGATGTGAATACAGGCGAAGTTTTGAACACTTTAATTCATCATAATGAAGCAGTGCTTCACTTGCGGTTTAGTAACGGTTTAATGGTGACCTGCTCAAAGGATCGCTCTATTGCTGTTTGGGACATGGCTTCAGCAACTGACATCACTTTGCGCCAAGTATTAGTTGGCCATCGGGCTGCTGTTAATGTTGTGGACCTTGATGATAAATATATTGTATCTGCTTCTGGAGATAGGACCATTAAAGTCTGGAGTACAAGCACATGTGAATTTGTTTGCACTCTTAATGGGCACAAAAGGGGTATTGCCTGCCTCCAATATAGGTATCGACTTGTTGTGAGTGGATCATCAGACAATACCATTAGACTTTGGGACATTGAATGTGGAGCATGTTTAAGAGTGCTAGAAGGACATGAAGAGCTGGATAGATGTATACGATTTGATAACAAAAGGATTGTAAGCGGAGCCTATGATGGCAAAATCAAAGTTTGGGACCTGCAAGCTGCTTTTGATCCTCGAGCTCCAGCAAGTACACTATGCTTATGTACATTGGTGGAACACTCTGGACGCGTGTTTAGACTCCAATTTGATGAATTTCAAATTATCAGTAGTTCCCACAATGACACCATTTTGATTTGGGATTTTTTAAATGTGCCTCCCAATGCACAAAATGAAACCTGCTCTCCATCCAGAATGTACACCTACATCTCCAGATAACACTCTGTAATTTACGGTTCTCCAAGGATTCCACAGTCTTTGAACTACGGGACATTTGGCTATCACACATCTGAAGACAATAGCCACAGCTAAAGTTGGAAGTGTTTTTAGGTGCTGTGTAGATGTAAAGCAGCACAATTCTTTCTCTCAATGTAACTTTTTCCAGTTCTCCTCCACTCAGTGGTCTCTTAAGGAATTGACTAGGAATTCACTGAGTTCAGCCCCTCCCTCACCTCAGTGCAAGATCCAAAGCTTCATTAGTAAATTGCCCATATACACTGAACCCATGGCTTGTTTTTCCAGGAGTAAATCAGATGTCAAGGATGGACTTGACCTAATTTATAGTGCTTTGCACTTTTGTCTGACTCTGAAGAAGAAAAACATTCTCAGTGAAATGTGGGTGCTAAACGCATAACCCAGAATGTACAGAGCTTTGTTTTCAAAATCACCTCATCCCACAGCTTTTACATTTTACGATTAATACGGATCCTGCTGTGTTTGCTCAGAGTCTCAGTTGGACTGGTAGAAATACTTCGGAATGGTTCAGTAACCTTTTGGACAATAATTTACTTATTTCTGCACCTGTAATTTGCTTTAATTTAAAGATTGTAAATTGGGCTAGATTATCAAAACTAGATATACAGCATTGTCTTTTCTTTAACTTGTACTCTGTACTACAACTGTCTTTCTCTTCCTCCTAATGTTTAGTATAGTCAGATCCTTCCTGTGTGCTTGCCTCATTCTTTCCAATACTGTACCTGTATAAGCATGTAGATATAATGTACATAACACATTGTAACCTCCAAGGGCTGGGAGTCGGGGCCTTCTGATGCTGTATACAGATGCCAAGGGAGATGCTTTTAAGTACCCAGGCATTCTTACTACTGGCGCCATATGGAGTTGGGATGTATTAGAAACATTTTTCTGTGAAAGGGAGAGCGTTGGCATTCATTAGGATTTTCTTCTTCCTTTTTAATTGGGATGACATATTTTAATGTTAACTTCTAAACATAAGACCTGTTTATTTAAAAAAAAAAAGTTAAAATTTCTTTCACTATTCCACAATGCAATATTTGCAAATCATCTTGAAACTGTCTAAAGTTGAAGAGACATCAACCCTTTAAATATCTGTTTGAATTGTCCGTGATTTCCATGCCAGTATGCTGAATTGGAAGATGAATTGCTATTGCATTGAGACCTTAGAGGAGATGATTTGTGTACCTTACCATTTATTTGAAGTAACCTAGCAGGAAATGGGACAGTGGGTTTTTTTCTAAGTATGACTGGCCAAGGCTATTAATTCAGTATCTCCCTATACAAAAACATACTCCTTTGAAATTATTGTCTCCATGTTTGTAAATTATTGCTCTGCAACATTGTTCAATAGCTTCTCTTAATGTTCTTTAGAAGTTGTTAATAAATAAAAAAATGCTCTCTTGAGTTGCTTTTATTAAAAGATTTTATTGTGGAGAAAATGTTTGTTTTTATGCAGGAGGAAGATGAAGTTGACAGTTCAGACTAGTGATGACTGTACAAGTTCCTTATTGGAGATATGATGGAAACCTTGATGAATTTGCTCATTTGAAACACTCTGAAGCCATTCAAAATGCTCTGCTCATTTTTGCTCATAATTAATGTATTTATAATGCACTTCTACCAGAAGGAAAACAGGCAGGCTGCAGTCTTGTGCTTTTGAATTGAAAAGTATAACCCAATGAATGCAGTGTGCTTTGCTTCTTAATAGTTAAGTAACTAATTATTGTCCTGCCACAAATTAGCAGCTGAATAAAACATTACGTAATAACCCTGTAGAATTTTAGAATTCTCGGCATGTAATTCCAAAATAAAAATAGAAGCACCTTGATCTCAAAATCTAAATTATACAGTGGGAAAATTGAGTAGTTTTACATAAACTTGCTTAATTGGTATACTTTTTGGTAGCATTTTTAGGAATGTGGAAATCTGTGAGGAATTTCTCTCCTCACAAAAGATAATAAGAGAAATAGAATTTGACCTGTTAAAACATAGAGATCTGGATCAGAAGCTGATATTATCACTCATTTTGTTTATTAAATCCCTGTCCTTCTAACTCCCCCCATATTTGACCTTGACTGAAACAAGACATTGCATAATTTAAAAATCTATAGTATATGAGAACTACAATAATTCAAACAAATCTTACCCTCTTATAAATACACAAGACCAAATATATCACTTTGAAAGTATTAGCATATAGGAAGACCAGAAGCCCATCATACAGTACCATGTACCATGTACTGTTTTAAACAGTACGTTTATCTTAAATATGTGATAATATTTAAAGCATATCTATTATAAATTAAAACATAATTTTAAAAAGTTTTAACTTCTAATGGTAATGTGCTCTATTCATAAGGAAAACAAATGTAATATATGTGGCTGATTAGAATAATAAGTTTGGAACAAGAATAAATATATTTTTGTGTGCTAAATATTTCAAGAAAAAAGGAGGTTGAGGGAAAGAAAAGCTTATCAAGAATCAAATAAATGGTAAATATTGAATATGTTCATTTATTCTCTTGGTGACTAAGCCCACTGGTGAAACTACCATTTTCTTTTTTTTTTAATAAAAGTGTTTCATTATTATTCTTGCTTTGTTTTATAAGCTATGGCCTTCTAATCTCTGCATTTTTTATATTTCCTAAATGATTCCTTATTCCAGCTTTTAATACTCAGTCTTGTAGATATACATTTTGGGACTAATATTTTTTATATATTGTTATTATGATCCTTCAAATTAGTAGTGAAAACAGCATAAATAAAGGTAAAAAAGGTTTCCCCTATTCAGTCATGTCTGATTCTAGGGAGTGGTGCTCATCTTCGTTTCCTAGCCAAGGAATTTAACATTATCCAAAGATGCTTCCATGATCATGTGGCTGGCATGACTATACGCCGAGGCAAACGGAATGCTGTTACCTTCCATCAAAGTGGTACCTATTTATCTACTTGCATTTGCATGCTTTCAAACTGCTAGGTTGGCAGGAGCTGGGCAAGAACAGGAGTTCACCCCATCATGTGGTACTTGGATCTCGATCTGCCAAGCCCAGTGTCTTAACCATTAGGCCACCGTGCTCCATAACATCATTAAATAGATCCATGCAATTTTATTAGCAATATTTTCAGAAATGGTTTGCTGGAACCTTCTTTGGTAAAGATTTTTGACTTCCTAGTCTAGGGTTGAATTAGTTTAAAAATAGCTGTTTTGTGTATATGCTTGTAATAAGAGAAGTGGTCACAATGATGGGAAGATTCTGTAATAGTTCTATTTTATTATTAGGCAGTGCTTGCTCTTAAATCACTTCTAAGAACAATATTCTTCAGATTTTCAGGTCTTCTATGTGCAAAATCTGGGAATGTATCACATCTTTGTACATTTCCAAGCAGTCTGCAAATTAATTTTATGTTTGATGGCAACACATTTTTGGTATGGTCAAATGTCAAAAGGTCACTCTGTCAAAAGGTTATGTCAAAAGGTCACTCTGCTTTTGTTCTCAAGTTGTAAATAATTATTCTCATGAATTCCTATTTGTTTTTTTTCAAAGCTGCCCTTCACCCATGACACTGGATATTCTCTGCTTAACAATTATTGCTTTAACATCTCAGATTCCAATTTAAAATCCACCTCTAGGGAAACAGTTGTATTTGATTCTTGGAAATTGTCCTAATCATAAATTATTTCTGACCAGTTTGGGATGAGAATGATTATATTTGAGAAATTATCAAATAACCATATTTTATAAAGTATGAACTATGGCATTTAGAAATCAATGATTTTTTTTTCATCTGAGGAATGCAAAGTCTGCTTTTAAATGCATAATTGATAGGAGCACTAATACTCATTTTTAAGACTTCTTTTCACCTACATTGACTTTAATATTTAAATCTGAAAATCAGATTCATTAATTTCTGTATACATTAATATATTATACACACAATCTGCAACATGGAATAGAGATTGGTCAGGTGGGGATTATGGGAGCAAATTAATTGGTAATCTAATTTGGGTCCCTCCACACAAATGCCATATTGTTCCCTATTACGATCAATGGGAGTTTTCTCCTGAGTAACCACATTGGTTTATTTATTTAGAACATTTGTCTCCCCTGTCTCCCTGAACTCAAGGTGGAATACATAAGAGTCTCTCTTCCAATTTTCTCCCAACAGTCAGCTGCATACATAGCAAATTGCAAGACACCAACTTGATGTCATGCAGATTTTGTCACAAATATAAATTGTAGCACTTGTGTGATCATGCCACATGCATGTCACCATAGTCTTCCC
The DNA here is from genome assembly GCA_023970755.1 of Azemiops feae. NCBI lineage: Eukaryota > Metazoa > Chordata > Lepidosauria > Squamata > Viperidae > Azemiops > Azemiops feae. The sequence continues at coordinate 149,082 of JALGBA010004269.1, read as the reverse complement.
TTCACCCCACCACATAGACTCCCAACCTGAGAGTGCCTGTCCCAAAGTTGCCCAGTAAGCCTTCATGGCTGAGTATGAACTTGAACCTGGGCTTCTGTGGTCCAACACTTAAGGCATAATATGCCAAGTAGTAGTTAAAGATACAGATGATTGATAGATAGACAGACAGATGATTCACAGATTATATGTATGGTTTATTGAACAGATTATGATATATTGGACAATTTAAAAGCCATAACCTTGGTTTACAAATGACAATGTTCGTATTCATATGTTATGCTAAGCCAAAAGCAAGAAACTAATAAAAAAGAGGAGTTGTAGCCTTAACAATATTTATCACATTTAAACTAGCCTGTTCCTTAATATTAAGGAATAGGGTAATTTAAATGTGATAAATACTGTTAAGGCTACAACTCCTCCTTTTTATTCATAGATACTCAACTTAAATACCATGTTGTACACAGTATAGTATATAGATATGGAACACAGGGATTAGTGCAAGCTGGGAAAAGATAACATTGTTAGTCTAAAGACTGTTGAATGAAAAATCTTCATCAAAGTCCAGTCTAAGCTGGGAATAAACAAAATGGAGACTGCTTTAGAAAGAAGGTTGTAGTTTATTGAAGGGCAGAGCCAGACAGAAGCGTGACTCTGGGAAAACTGACCACATGTAGCTGGGAGTGGTGGGTTTTTATACTTTCTTGGGCTTTTGAGGTTGTTTCCTGTTCCTGTTTGAGGCTTTGTATTTCCTGTGTCATGTACTTTGACCTGAGTCTGAGTGTACCCTTTTGGTATTGATGGGTTAATCCTATTATGTCCCCAAAGGTCATGTCTTTTAGAGTTTGAGTGGGGTATGTAGATTTTAGGGGTCTTTGTCTTCCTAATCTCATCTCATCTCAGCTTCTAGCTTCCTGGCTCCAACCTTCCTGAATGGATTATTACATCTGCATTTCTAAAAGCTGGTTTCTGCTGAGTTTTCTGGCTGGAGGGAGAAGTTACTGCCTTTTTAAAGATCTTCTCCATTATTCCTTTGGAGAAATATATTCTGCCTTTCTAATATCCCCCAAAATATTTCTTTCTCTGGATTCTTCCCACAATCCCCCTTTGTGCCATAAGAGTGTGGTGACACACTTTTACTGGCACAAGATTAAAATTTGATCTGGTCAGGGAGAGTTGATGGGTGCTTCTATGGGGGCTCCAGGATGTGGGGAAACAAGCTTTTAAACTGTTAATGCAAGAAGAGGAAGACACTAATAGAGGCAGCAGAAAAAGATCCCTGCAGTGGCTCCAAAAAGGGGGAGCCTCCAACCCATAAAGTCTAAAAGTCAGGGCAAAAGTTCTGTTAGCTGGAAAAGAAATTTATAGTGTCCAATATTCTGTGCCAATTATGCCACTTTGAGCTTCCAGTCAGGTTTTCACATTCCTCCAAAATTCTTCACAGCCATGGTTTGCCTCAATACGTAACCACTGGCTGCCCATTTTCAAGGGTTACTTCCTGCCTTAGCTCTTAGTTCAGTGCATTCAGGTTTGTGATGTCCAATTGAGGTTAGCCAGTGTGCAAGCCAGGCTATTAAACACAGTGAGCCCTAGGACTCTCACTCTAAGTCCACATTCAGGCCTTGGATTTTGGAGATCTCTTTCCTGCTACCACCTCAGTGAGAGCATATGAATTGCAAATCACCTGAGGGGGCCTGGTTCCCTCCCCCTTGGAATTTGCAGAAAGTTGTGCATGCAAAGCTTTAGTGCCACATAGCAAGAACCAACCTAAGGAGCTTTACTGAAGGTAGGTGAAGGGGATAGATTCAGTGTGATTCTGAAAGGTTTGTGTGCATGTGTGCATGCAGCTACTTCTACAAAACAGGCAATACAAGCATCCTGGACAAATTTTCCCTCCCACCAGACAGAAGTCCAAGGTGTTCAATACTTGCTGTGCCAACCATTCCCAAATGCCATTCCTCCATGAATCCATTCAACTGCTTAATTACAATACAAATGAGGCAAGAAAGAAAACCTTACAATGAGTTTCTGCCCTCCCCCATAGTCTTCCTGTTGTCTTCTGAGGCTTCACGTGAGGGCCAATGGCTCCAAGAGTCCTTCTTTTCTCTGCAGCTTTCACAGGCATCTGGTTGATGTAGGACTTGGGAAGATCTGTTCCACTCTGGTGGCATGGTGACTTTTTAGTGGATGGCTGGATTCAAACCCAATTTCTTGGCTCAAATGAATGGAGGCAGCATCTGGGTCAGTGTGGTCTGCTTCCAAGGGTTGTGGGGTCATCTGTGCAGGGCTGAAACACATGAGAACAAGGTCCCCTCCTCCCCTTTTTGAGTGACTCTCCCAGGAGAGGCCTTGCTGATCAGATAAAGGCATGGAGAACAGAGAATAAGAAATGGAGAAGTGGAAAGGGGGGGGATAGCTTGCAAGGAGAGTTTGAAAAGGCATTAATATTGCAGTTGTTAAAGAAACAGATAAGACTAGTTATAACAAAATGGGGACACCATAGATGAGGACAAAAGAGAGGCTGGATTCTGGTAAGAGAACAACAAAAAAATGAAAGGTCTCCCTTCTGAAACTGAACATTTGCAACATGTTAAAGAGGACTTAAGGACTTGCAACTTGAAAATGCTGGGCAGCTTGAGAATGCTGAAAGCCCCAAATAATTTTATAAGCCTAGTATTTTTGTGTTACAATTTGTGAGGGCATGGAGAATCTACCTTTAACATTTATTCTAAAATACACCACAATATTTTATAGATTGAAAAATGCTTATATGTTCCAGGATTAGTTTCATAGTAGTTTCACTGATTAGTGATAGGATAAGAAAAGTAACTTAATAAGGAAGTTATTTCCCTACACAAGGAAACTAGAGCTCATGAGGCTCTTGTGGGTGGACATGCCTCATGTTTTAGGAGGATAGACAGATAAAACCCATTTACAACACATACAGAAAATGCACAAACAAAACTTTTTCCTCTAAATGAGCTTAAAACATTCCCTCCTGACAAGGGAAGGCAAAAGGGAGCTCAATTCTCTTCATTACACTCTATTTTGTTGGCCAGACAAAATAAGAGTGAAGGTATTTTCCTTTCCTATTTTAAGCAGAATTTCTAGCAGAATTTTAAAATTCTTTTCTCTTTGGATTAGAGAAAATTAACAGTTACATATACCTCATACACAAAGACTTTGATACCCTTACACACACAAAGACAAGGAAAAGAGAACAGAAAAGGAAACAAAACTCTTAGTTTTACACATCCTGGTCATTCCCACCATAAATGTCAGTTAACTCAAATTAGGGAAGGCACAAATCTTAAACATATCATGTGGTTGCAGAGAGAGAGAGAGAGAGAGAGAGAAATCACTATTCCTATATTTTATTTTATTTTTCCTTTAAGTACCTTTATTTAGCCAAATTGGTTTCCAAGCAAAGCCCTGAGCAAAGCCCATTCTTTACAAATTTCCCTTTATCATTTTTTCTTCATACCAGCTAGGATGGGCACTCGCTTCTCATCCCACACCACCATCAAATCACTTAAAGGGGATCCGTGCACGACCCTCGAGCCACAGCTTCCCATGTTCCACTTCAGATGTGGGTTCAATGGGCTCTAGCTGGGTCTCTCTCATGGCAAAATCCCTATCGCACCACCTATCAGTTTTTGGACAAAAGAAAAGGATGTCCGGGAGGACTCTGGTTCCCAAAGCAGAGTAAGGAATCCTCCTTTAACAGGAACACCACCTTTCAGTTTGCAGACCAAAAAGGGGTCTGAGAGGACCTGCTATCCCCAACCAGCAGGTACGGCCACCTCCTTCAACCAGCTTTTCACAACTACTCACAACTACACTTTTCTTCACAACCTTTTCCTGAACAACTTTTCCTGTTTACATGTTTGTTGGTTACACTTTTACTGTTACTATTTTGGACTCAGAGGAGTCTAGGAGAACCTGACTGCTTCTTCCAAGCAGTGAGTGTGAGCACCTCCTTCCCAGACCAAGGCTTTGTTTCTAGGGAACCTTTAACAGCTGGTTACCCAAAGCCAATTCTCTCATTCACTTTTCCATTCCATTTTCACACAGGTCCTGCGCTCTGGCTATACCCCCATGCTTTCCAGAGTCTGTTGGTTGATCAGATCCTTTCTGTGGTTAGGAAAGGCCAGAGGAAGCAAAATTCAACTGTGATTGGGAAAAGGGTCTTCTCACTCTCACACACAGATACACAAACATTTTTCACTCCCCTGGGCTTTAAAGTTAAAATGTAGGGGTACTCACCTTTTTTCCAAAGCAGCCCTTGTGCTCAAACTCAAATTCCCTTTACTACCCTCATTCCACATGGGCATGTCCTGGGAAACCCATCCACAGACACAAGGGGTCTGCTGCCAGCAAGATGGGGCTTACCAGTCTCAGTCCATTAGAGAGGTAGGCTTGAAGACCCATCTGGATTGCCAAATTGTTGAAGGAAAAATCTTCATCAGGGTCCAGTAAAAGCTGGGAATAAACAAAATGGAGACTGCTTTAGAAAGAAAGTTGTAGTTTATTGAAGGGCAGAGCCAGACAGAAGTGTGGCTCTGGGAAAACTGACCACATGTAGCTGGGAGTGGTGGGTTTTTATACCTTCTTGGGCTTTTGAGGTTGTTTCCTGTTCCTGTTTGAGGCTTTGTATTTCCTGTGTCATGTACTTTGACCTGAGTCTGAGTGTGCCCTTTTGGTATTGGTGGGTTAATCCTATTATATCCCCAAAGGTCATGTCTTTTAGAGTTTGGGTGGGGTATGTAGATTTTAGGGGTCTTTGTCTTCCTAATCTCATCTCATCTCAGCTTCTAACTTCCTGGCTCCAACCTTCTTGAAAGAATAGAATAGAATAGAATAGAATAGAATAGAATAGAATAGAATAGAACAGAACAGAACAGAACAGAACAGAACAGAACAGAACAGAACAGAATAGAATAGAATAGAATAGAGTAGGATAGAGTAGGATAGAGTAGGATAGAATAGAATAGAATAGAATTCTATGCCTCTGTTTATACAACCCAGGATTGTATTAGCTTTTTTGGTTGCTGCTGCACACTGCTGGCTCATAGTCAAGTGATCATGCACTAGGACTCCAAGGTCCCTCTCACAGTTACTGTTACTGTTTTTAAGCCAGGTCTCACCCAATCTGTACTTGTGCCTTTGGTTTTTCCTGCCTAAGTGTAAGACTTTGCTTTTCTCCACACTGAAACTCATTTTGTTGAATAGGACATATTGTTCGAGTTTGTCAAGATCTTTTTGGATCTTGAGTTTGTCTTCTGGGTGTTGGCTACTCCTGTTAGTTTGGTGTCATCTGCAAATTTGATAAGTTCCCCTTCAATTCCCTCATCTAAGTCATTTATGAAGATATTGAAGAATACTGGGCCTAAGACGAACCTTGTGGTACCCCACTGCTTACTTCTCTCCATGTGGATGTAGTGCCGTTGAGGACTACTTGTTGAGTACAGTTTGTTAGCCAGCTACAGATCCATCTAGTGGTGATGTTGTCTATTCCGTCTTTTCCTAGCTTACCAAGGAGTAGATTGTGGTCTACCTTGTCAAATGCCTTACTGAAATCTAAGTATAGTACATCCACTGCATTTCGCTGGTCTACTAGTTTAGTCACTTTATCGAAGAATGAGATGAGATTGGTTTGGCATGATATGTTTTTAACAAACCCATGTTTGCTACTAGTTATGACTTTGTTTGTTTCTAGTTGTTCGCAGATCTGTTTTTTGATTATATTTTCTAGGATCTTCTCAGGTATTGATGTTAAACTGATTGGTCTGTAGTTTCCTGGGTCCGTTTTTTCCCCTTTCTTGAAGATGGGGACTACATCAGCCCTTTTCCAATCCTCAGGTCTTTCCCCAGTGCTCCAGGATTTATGAAAGATGTGGTACAGCAGTTCTGAGATAACATCTGCCAGCTCCTTCAGAACTCTGGGATGTAGTCTGTTGGGTCCCGGTGATTTGTATTCATCAAGGTTGGATAGGTGTTCTCTTACCATTTTCTTGCTTATTTTAATTTTTGTTTCTGGTATGTCTTTTGCAGTGGTTTTTTGGGTGTGTTGGGCTATAGTTTCTTTTTGTGTGAAGACTGATGTAAAGTATGAGTTAAGCAGCTCTGCTTTCTCCCTGTTGCCTGTAATCTCCTTACCATCTTGTCTCTTTAGTGGGCCTACAGTTTCCTTGATTTTTTTCTTGTTGTTAATGTGTTAGAAGAAACGTTTTTTATTTTTATTGATTTCTGTTGCAAGTCTTTGTTTGTTCTGAGCCTTTGCTTTCCTGACTTCATCTTTGCATGTTCTGGCTGTCTGCTGATAATCGGCTTTAGTTATGTGCCCCTCTTTCCCTTTTTTTTTTTTTTTTTTTTTTGTTTTAGAGAGATCTTTGTGCAGCCATGCTGGTTTCTTCTTGGATTTCTTGTTTTTCTTTCTCAGTGGTATTCTGCTAGTATGGGCTTTTGTGATCACATTTTTAAGGCTTCCCACACTTCCTGGGTTGTTTTCCCCTTTAGGATTTCCATTCATGGGATTTTTCCTAGGTTCTCTCTGAGTTTGCTAAAGTCTGCTCTTTTGAAGTTTAGGACTTTGGTTGGATTGTTTTCTATTGCTAGTGTTTGCATTATATTAAATTCCAGTATGACGTGGTCACTTTCGCCCAAGGTTCTGGTAATTTCAATTCCCTCTATGACTTCTTCTCTGTTTGTAAGGATTAAGTCCAATATAGTTTTGCATCTAGTTCCCTCCTCCACTTTTTGGGTGACAAAGTTGTCAGCTAGGTTGGTTAGGAATCTGTTTGATCTCCCGCTCTCTGCAGAGTTTGTCTCCCAGTTGATATCTGGATAGTTGAAGTCTCCCATTACTATTGTGGTGTGCTTCCTACATACATTTTTTAACTGGTTGGCAAAGAGTTCATCTATTTCTTCTGATTGGTTGGGTGGCCTATAATATACACCTATGGCAATGTCACTTTTTTTCTTTTATATTGATCCATATACATTCTGGAGAGATTTTATCTTTGATCATGTGCATTTCTGTAGATATGTAGTGTTCTCTTACATATAGTGCAACTCCCCCTGCGCTTTTTGTAGACCTGTTTTTTTGAACAATTTGTATCCATCTATCAGTCCATTCCATTCATGGGTTTCATCCCACCAGGTTTCTGTTATGCCAACTATGTCATACCCTCCCTCATGTACTATTGCTTCTAGTTCTCCCTGTTTGTTCCCCAAGCTTTGAGCGTTTGTATATAAGCATTTAAGATTTTTGTGCCTGTCCATGGGAGTGTTTCCTGTGTCTTCTGTTTGTTGTTTGAGTTTTTCTTTTTTCTTTTCATCACTGCCTGCCTCATTGTTTGCTTTATTTTCTTGGGATTCTAGAGATTCTAGAGATTGGTCACCCTCCCCCCTCGGTTTTAGTTTAAAGCCCTCCTGATGAGTTTGGCCAGTCTTTTTCCAAGTACATTTTTGCCTGTTTTCGTGAGGTGCAGCCCATCCCTTGCCAAAAGTCCCTCGTGTAGGAAATTCAGTCCATGATCCAAGAAACCAAAGTTTTCTTGGTGACACCAACCCTTTAGCCAATGGTTTAATTCTAAAATTCAATGGGTGTTGTCCTTTCATTGGGAGCACTGACAAGAACACTACTTGTGCTCCTAGCTGCTTAACTTTGTTGCCTAGTTGTTTGTAGTCCTTCACTATTGCACTCAGGTTGTTTGTTATGTCATTCGTCCCAATGTGGAGGAGGAGGAAGGGATAATAATCTGTGGGCCTAATTATTTTAGTTAGGTTGTCAGCCAGATCTTTGATTTTTGCTCCAGCATACCTCCCTGGATTGTATGTCAGGTCTGCAGATGGATGGTTCTGTTCCTCTGAGGATGGAGTCTCCCATTACAAACACTCTCCTTTCTTTGGGAGGGGGTGCTGCAGTCTGGGGTGCTTTGCTGTTTATCTCAGGTGTGTTTGTTGATGTGGCTTTTTTAGAGATATTTGAAGTGACTTTTTAAGGGATATTTGAAGTGACCTTTTTAGGGATGTTTGAAGTTGTCTTTTTGCTAGGTGTCTGCATGTCTTCTTTGAGGGGGGGTGTTGTGGGTCTGCGTGTTTCCGTCTAGGGAGAAATCAATTAGTCAGTTTTAGTGGTGATCTTTCTGGTTGGGTAGGGTTGGGCAGAGGGGGTTTGTTTGTTGTATGCTGTTTCTTTCTTTGGGTATTGTGTTTCCTTCTGTGTGTGACATTCCTCCATTTGTTTTCCTCCAAGGGTTTATCGGTGGGGTCAAGTCCTCTGAGAGTTATTTGTTCGTTGTTTGGTTCCAGTTGGGTGGAGCTTTCTTTTGTACGCTGGGGTTTGCCTAGAGTTGCTTTTAAGTTCCTAACCTTTTCCTGTAGTAGTTCACATAATTTGTATCTGATGCATGTATAGTTGGATTGTTCTTTGGGCATCAGTGCATACATGGAACATGTATTGCATACCACAATAGCCTCAGTTGTCTGTTCCATGAGTTTGGTGTTTAGTGGTTTCTGCCTTGCTGCCTTGCCGCTGCCTGTAGGCCTCTGGTCTGCCGCTGCTTTGCCGCTGCCGCCTACAGGCCTCCCGGTCTGCCGCTGCTGCTTTGCCTCCACCTGCAGGTCTCCTGGTTTGCTGCTGCTGCCTCGCCTCCACCTGCAGGCCTCTCGGTCTGCTGCTGTTGCTTTGCTTCCACCTGCAGGTCTCCCGGTTTGCTGCTGCTACCTCGCCTCCACCTGCAGGCCTCCTGGTCCGTCACTGCTGCCTCACCTCCACCTGCAGGTCTCCCGGTTTGCCGCTGCTGCCTCGCCTCCACCTGCAGGCCTCCTGGTCCTCAGAAAAGAACGCCGTTGCCTGCAGGCCTCCTGGCTTGCTGCTGCTACCTCTCTACCTCCCGTGGGCCTCCCGGTCCACCGCTGCCGCCGCCCGCCGCCTCTGTGCTGTCCGCAGCTGCCTCACCAGTCCACTGCCTTGTGTTGCCACCAGCCACCTCCTTTTTGCTGCCCCCAGCCATCTTACCGGTCCTCCGCCTCACACTGCCATCGGCTGTGTCCTTTCCACCGCTTGAGCTGCCAGTGCATCACGTGGCCCAGTTTGCCATGCCAGTCTCAGCCTCCCTGTGCTGGATTGGGTCGCAGGGCCGCTAGGCCTCTCAGTTAGACCTCCGTTGGCCTAGAAGTCCTCTGGTGTCCCCTTTGTTATCCTGCATGGCTGCTCTGTTGGATGGGGGGACGCTCCGTTTCCAGTTTGCTGCTCTCTATTGCCTTTTTTTTCCCCAGTGTTGGGCTGCGTAGCTGTGCTCTGGAACTGGCTCTCTCGTTCTCTGCTGCCGGCTGCCTCTGACTCCACGTGCAGCCATTCGTTCGCTACACTCTTGTTTGCTGGTGTTTTCCTTCTTGCCCTAATTTCTTCTTTTCCCTTATCCTTTCTATCTTCCTTATCTAACTTTCTGCTTCTTTTTCCTCCCTTTTCCCCCCCTTCTCCTAGTACCTTCCTATTTAGTTGGTTACTTCTCTCCCTGTGATCCGATGCTGCTTCCTACGCTGCCGCCATCTTGGATCCATATAGCATTGAAAGTGATTGATATGCATGATAGAAATAGAAGCTTTGTCTATTTTCTTGCACTATTGAATCTCGGTATCAACAATTCCAAGATTGTTCCTCTAGAAGGATTGGAAACTTATTTATGGATCAAGGGTTTCACTTCCCATTCCAGTAGGCATATACAATAGTGATGGCAGTGCTCCATGTTCCATGACGGCAACAATATCAGCAGTCATGTGCATCATGTCCCATCATCTTATCAATAGCCCCTTGTTGCACCCTTTATTTCTTAAACTTGCTGTGACCTTGCTCATTCAAACAGCATGGGCACACTCAAAAAGTGGTCCTAAAATATTGACCATGAGCAGAAAAGTAAGTGGAGGAAATAGAACCAAAATATAAAATAGTACAATTTAGAAAAGTAAATGTACAAGAATATTTTTTAAAAGGTAGCATATTTAGTATTTGCAGAAGGGGCAGAATAATCTCATATATGATTTTGCTACTGTATTGCTCTTTATCTTGCCTTAATTAATTATTTCCCCAATGGTACAGGAATAGCAATGGAGATAAATAACATGGGCAAGTATCTTTCTTTGGAACAGAGTGCTATGTCATAATGCTCTGGTGCCTTCCAGCTCTGACAGACAGATGCATTGCCAAACTGGTGGAGGTGACAGAAATTATAGCCAACAGATTTAAAGAGCACCACATGAGAAAATCTGTTACTTATTGTTTACTATATTATAAGAAACAATGGGATCTTTAAACAAAAATAATATTTAGTCATTGAGATAATTGAATTATTGCGAACTAGCATAGATTAGCATTTTTGAAGCTACATGCCAAAACAAAGAATAAATCTTTCAGCTTTTGACACATCTTTTTTCATTTTTTCTATTTAATAAACTGGGCATTTATCTTAATCTACACTCAAAATGCTTGAAAAATACTGTGGTACTGTTTCAAAGACAAGAGTGTTAAACATGTAAACATTTATAACCAAGCCCGTTTTAAGCATGTGACTAAAGATATATGATTTTGTGGTCTAGCATTGCAACAAAGTATTTCAAGAACTCTGATTGGATCAGTTCTTGATCAGCCTTTTGATTTTTCATTTCATGTATGATGCTTTGTTTGCTTCTTAATTAACTTTATTTCCTCTTATTTAACAGAAGTAGTTTGATACATTTTAAAAATGAGATGTATTTGGGGGAATAGTAGTAGTACTGTAGTACTGCTTGAAATATGTTACTTCTAATGTATGTCATGGTACAGCAGGAGGAGACCAAATCTGTTTCCATCTATGTCATGCCTGTATACAACTTTGGTTATTGATATTGTAGGAAGTCAGCACCCACCCAACCCCCTAGAGAAGGAAATATTTTGGGGCATATTAAAAAAAAAGGCAGAATATTATATTTCCCCAAAAGAAATACTGGAGAAAAAAATATTAAAAGGCTTTTCTTCCCCAGTCTCCCCAAACAGAAACTGAGCAGGCCAGCTTTTAGAGATTTGATAATCCTATTCAGAAAGCCTGGGCCACATATTCATAAGCAAAATGCCTTCAGCCACAGCCGCAGAGAAGGTTTGAGTTGATGGGATTAGAAAAACAAAGGCTCCAAGGACAGGAACATGATCTTTAGGACATAATAGAATTAACCCACCATCATTAGAATATCAAAAGGGCACACTCAACTCAGGTAAAAATACTCAGACAGGAAAAAGCATTTCAAATACAAAGTCCAAGAAGGTATAAAAGCCCACCTATCTCAACTCCATTTTGTCAGCCACTCCAGTGCTAAATTTAGTTGTATGTTGGGAAAGGAAATTCTTTTTCCCCCATATATTTTATTGATTTTTTTAAAACAAATCACTTAATAGTTGGTAAACAGTGTGTTTGCTGGGTTTACATTTGTAAAGAAAAATCATTAACAATTGGTTTCTATAATCCATAATCCACATAGTACATTTAGTTGATTTCCCCTTTTCCCCAAAATGTCGTCTTTGCAAACCTTGAAATAATACAGTTCTTATTATTTTGATAAATAACAGTTACATATATGATTTTTTCCCAATATTCCTAGAAATAATGATCATATCAATATAATATTTCTTTTCTATCTAATCATTCTGGTTGCCTCATCTTATATCCTGTTACAGTCCTTATTTAGATTTGTTTCTCCTATAAAGTTCAAAGTATTCTTGCTGGTTCATTCTCTCTTCATTCTCCTTTCTTTCTTCTTCCTTCCCTGCTTTGAGAAGCTGATAAAGGACATTATTGTATCTAGCCTCCCGCCAGCATTTGACCCGCTTCAGTTTGCTTACCGACCAAATCGCTCTACGGAGGATGCTATTTCTTCTGTTCTCCATCTGAGCTTGAAGCACTTAGGGGAAAGAAACACTCATGTGCATTTGTTGTTTGTTGACTTCAGTTCGGTATTTAACACAATCATTCCCCAGCATCTAGTAGACAAACTGGGCCTTTTATGCTTAAACATTCCTTTGTGCAACTGGACTCTTGGTTTTCTTACTAACAGGCCCCAATATGTGCGAGCTGGAACAAATATTTCTAACACCATTTTCTTGAGCACAGGTTCTCCTCAGGGCTGCATCCTAAGTCTGCTGCTGTTCACCCTGTTGACTTATGACTGTTGCGCTAGGTTTGCCACCAACCATATTGTGAAGTTTGCAGATAATACAACAGCAGTGGGCCTTATTCATGATGACAATGAGGGTGCTTACCACAAAGAGGTTGAGGGTTTGGTGAACTGGTGTAAGGAAAACAGTCTAATTTTAATTACTGGAAAAACCAAAGAGATCATTGGCAATTTCAGAAAAGACAGGCATAGACACACTCCTCTGTGCATTAATGATTCACCTGTGGAGATGGTTGCCAGCATCAAATTCCTGGGTATGCAGTTAACAAATAGGCTGGCTTGGTCGCTCAACAGCGAGACACTGGTGGAGCAGGCACAGCAGCACCTGCATTTTCTGCGTCGCATGAGAAAAGCTCATCTTCCTTTCCCTATCCTTACCACTTTGTACAGAGGGATGATCGAGAGCATCCTGTCATACAGCATCACAGTCTGGTTTGGAAGCATCACTGCATTCATTACCAAAATTTCTTATTTTTTTTAACCATGATTAAAAATATATTTAATCTTTAAGTATTCCATTTAATGTGCCTAGTCATCTAATCCTTTAACTCTTATTCAAAACATTTTTTTTTTTATACATTATAATTTCCCTAAATTCAGACACATTTAATTATCTAAAACATTTCCTTCATCTAGGCCATTTCAGCAGTATTATATTACTTATATCAAGAAATAAAATAAAAAGAGGGGGGGGGACATAAAGTATTATTTAAGGAATTCATCTCTCTTAGAATGACATATGTATTCAGAATCTTTTCTATTTCTTTAACCATATTCAAATAAATGTTTCTTTTTTAAATATTCTCTCTGGTAGATCCCATCATCTATTTTCTTAATTTTCACTTTGATCTTTTTCCTTTGACCAGTATCTTTCTTGATCAATGTGTTTTGCTGAATCAAAACGTTTTTCCATACATTCATGACTGTTGCTGTAGGTATAAGAAGTAAATCGAATAAAGTGTCTTTATGTGAGGCTTTTGCCTTGCCATATTTCTTGAAAACGTTTTTCTCTTTCTCCTTCTTTGCTTCTCTTATCGCTTCCTTTCTCTATTATGTTTACAACATCTCTACATTCCATTTTATCCAATCTGTTTTTTTGTCCTCAGATTTATTTTATAGTCTTAAGGGATGAGTTGTCTCTTCCATTTCTTGTAAATTTTTCCCCACTAGGATTAAATCATGTTTTCTTGCTTTGTTAAGTTCTGTCTTTGAGTCTCTATTTTCAATTTTATGTCCACTTATTTGTTTTGTCTGCTCGTTCTCTGTTGTTGTTTCCTGGAAGTTTTTTTGTTGTAAAGTTAACTTAGAGATAGATTGATTTGTATTTTCAAAGTTATTTTGGATTTCTTTGTGATTTGAACTCAGTGTTATTTGAATTAATTGCAGTATACTATATAGTAAAGTGCCGTCCTTCTTCTCTCTAAAGAGGACTGGGGCGGCCACCTTAGCCTTGGCAGGTTTGATGAACCCCCTTTCTAAGTTTTTATTTATGAACCTTTCCATTTCCTCCTTCTCTTTAGAGCTCATGGAGTATAGTCTGGGCTTCGGGAGTTTTGCCGCGGGCTTGAATTCTATGGCACAATCCGTGGGTCGGTGAGGGGGGAGCTCATCCGCTCTCTCCTCACTGAAAACTTCAGCAAGGTCTCGGTATTCCTCTGGTATTTCGGGTAGTCCCTTTTCTTCTCCCATTGACGCTTTTTCCGTTCTTAATTTTGGTAGGAGTCCTTGGGGTTTTAAGTCCGTAGGGTCCTCTTTCGGGAAATTGATTTCTGCCATCCTCCAATTTACACAGGGGTTCCATTTCTTTAACCATTCCAGCCCTAGGATCACTGGGCATTCCATGCCTGGGGTCACTACAAATGTTATGTCTTCCTCATGATTTCCCAGGGATAGGTGGACTGGTAAAGTGGGTAAGGTAGCTGGCACCCCCCCTGCTATGGACCCATCTAACTGGCCAAATGAGATTGGCTGTTCCAGCCTCCTCACCGGAATGCCCAAATTCCCCACTAGCGTTGGGCTAATGAGGCAGTGGGTGCAGCCAGAGTCTATTAAGGCTTTCACTTTGACAGCTTCGGGCATGGAGGGGGCTAATATATTCACTGTCTTGAGGATGGGTGGGATGGATCCACTTACCAGGGGTTCGCCCTCCGAACTGTCACCTGAGGTGTCCACCGGCCCAGCAGTGTAGGCTGGAGTTCCCTCCCCACGTTGGGCAGAGGTTGTGGACTCCACAGCCTCTATCACTCTCATGGAGGGTTCTTTTGGCTTGGCTGGGGACTTCTCAGACTTCCTGGCCGGTGATCGGTCTGGGTTGTGTTGAGGGGCTTTTGAGCGGCATTCTACGGCCCGATGCCTCTCTCTCCCGCATTTGAAACAGCCCATTGGCTTCTTGGCCATAGCCGATGGTTTCGCTGGCTCGCGCATCGGCTCAGGTGGCGAGCGGCCCCATGGTTTTCCTCGGCGGTGCCTCTTCAGTAGGTCGATCTCTGCTTCCTCTACCAGGACGTACCATTCGTCAAGTTGATGTGGGTCCCCCCGGGGCAGGCAAGCATCATATAGGTCATAATTTAGGCCATATTTGAAATGGCTAAGGAGGATGTCTTCCGGCCAGTTCAGCTTGCTGGCAATGGTCTGGAATTCTTGTGTCTGGGCATCTGCCCTGCCTCACCATTTTGATTCTTTTGTGGGCTTTGCAATCAGCCAGGGGGTCCTCGAATCGCCTTCTCAGAGAGGACATGAAACGGTTGAAGTCATTGAGCTCTGGGGCATCGGAATCGTGCAAGTTCACCACCCAATCTGCGGCCGGTCCGTCCAGAGCGGATTGCACGATCCGGATACGGGCTTTGTGGCTGGGGATGTGCCGCCCATATTTTTCCATGTAGCTGAGGACTTGGGTTAGGAAAAACCCCAAGTGTGTCGGCTCCCCCTTGAATTTCGCGTCCAGCGGTGGGAGTCTTTGAATGGATTGGTGCCTTCGCTGTCGGTGGTATTGTCTTCCATCTTGGTTGCCATCTGTGGGTCGGTGGGGAGTGGGGGCTGCTGAAGTGGTTGCTACTGGATCAGCAGACGTCCCTGGGACTACAGGTTCCAATTCCCCTTCAATGTCTCTCCAGCTGTAGCTCCAGGTGCTGGTGTGGCCGTGGGGCTCAGAATTCTCCTCCCCTAGAGAGCCTAGGGTTCTTTTCATCAGATCAATAGCTTTCTCTAGGATCCAGTTCGAGTGCTGTGCACTACTTCCTTCATCTTCGCTAACATGCAGGGATTTCTCCATCTCCTGCTTCCATTCTGGTCGGTGGCTGCCCCGTCTCAGAGTCACCTCTCGATCTCTTTTCCCACTCGCCTTTCTTTCCAACACCCATTGACCACCGAGGTTTGTGGTTACGTGTCTCCACCACCTCTTCTCCTGAGGAGTATGACTTTTCAGATCCCGACAGCTGGCAGGTTTTCGGTCAGGGGGAAGGCTCCCTCTCCATGGGGTTTTCTCCCTTCCCTGCCTTGTCGTC
Source organism: Azemiops feae (assembly GCA_023970755.1). Taxonomy (NCBI): domain Eukaryota; kingdom Metazoa; phylum Chordata; class Lepidosauria; order Squamata; family Viperidae; genus Azemiops; species Azemiops feae. The sequence continues at coordinate 133,372 of JALGBA010004269.1, read as the reverse complement.
TGACATTGTATTTTTTGCAAAGTCCCCCAGCAAGGTACTTCCTTCCAGGTTGACTATTACTGCAGATCCTGTCTAATGTAAGGAACCACTTCAATCCACATCTTAAGAAAGCAGAACTCTTGGAAACAATCTCTTCCAACAGGAACTTTTATTAAGAGAAATTGATAGTAGGCATAATAGACAGGATCTGAGGGATTCCCTCACAAATCGATGTTTTAAAGTGTCCCTAAGCAAACTCCACCCCACAGTCCTTCCGGGCGATTCAGACCGGCAATTCTCTAGGTATTAAATCCAGGAAAGATAACATCAATCCGGCTCCGTTGTGCCCGATCATTCACCAGCTCTCCACACCTTATTTTGATGATGAAGAAATAACCCAGATTCCGGAGGTCTGTGTCTTTTCACCCCCCCCCTTCCCTAGCTGCCCGGTAAGGAGAAGTTCAGAGGGGCATAGGATAAGAGGCAATTTGGTACATTGTAATGGATAGCAGACATGCAGGCGAATAAACAAAAGGTTACTTTGTAGTGAATAGAGGAAGTGCAAGTCATAAACCTGCATGCATATTCCCCCCTGCCCCTTGGAAGTATGGCAGGATCCAGGGGAGGGTAAGGATTGATTTTTAGATCAGAGAAGATAGATAGAAAGGAAATATAACTGGATTCTGATAAGAGCTGACCTGTAGGCTGGACCTAACCCCCTGAATGTGGTCTGGTCAGTTGGCAGTGGCTGTACTGATCCCCTCGCCTCAGCCTGGCCCAAGAACTATGGCCACTGCTGTTGGGGGAACAACAAGTCCCCAGCATACCACTCCTTTGCAGCCTGGCTTGACTCCAAGACTCAGGGCTGCCAGCCCTCAACCTGCAGCCACCCCACCCCCTGGGGTGGCTGGTCGACTGCCACCGCAGCTGCAAATGTTTGGCGCCCAGCTGTGGATGTTCCCGTATGTGATGGGATGGCCACCAGAATATTGCCATATCCCAAGGCTGCAACAGTCCCTGCCAATCAAAGCCACCTTTGACAGCAACCCAGAGAAGTTGGCGTTTTTCCTGAACCAGGTGTGGACACACTTGGACCAGCATGGGGCAATGTATGCCAACAATGAGGTCCACATGGATGCGATCATGGCAAACTTTGAGGGAGAAGCAGCAGAGAGGCCCTCAACGATGAAGAAGCTCCAGAGTTGGGGGACACTGATGCTTTTTTGGCAGAATTCAGGATCCAGTTTGGTGACACCATGCAGACCCAATGAGTGGAGGTTGACATTCGCAACATCAAGCAAGGAAGCCAGACAGTGACAGAATACATCCAAGAGTTCTGGAGGATCACAGGAAGATTAAGCTACTGGCCGGAGCAACTCTGGCTTGAACCAAGAGTTGTATTGCATGTGCCTGCCCAGAGGAATACCAGATCAGCTCCTTGATTGGTACCATCTGGTGACCAATGTGGAATTTGACCTATAGGAGTATGAAGGGTGTGGGAGGCCTGAGACTCGCCCGAAAAAGAGCCAAGAGAAGCACACGCTGGGTAGGAAGACTCCTGCCCCATCACCCTCTGCCTCTGCCAAGAGCCTGAAGTGTGCAGATGGCCCGTGCTTCTGATGTGACCAGGAGAGACACCGGGCTGCAATGTTCCTGGCCCTGATGCCCAGAGCAGCTCCAGTGGCTCCGACCCCTCTGAAACCTAAAAAGCCACCCAGCAAGGGAAAAGAGAAAATGCAAGTGGCAAGCCAGGTCGTTGAGGTCTCCCCCCCTGAGCAGCGAAGGGAAGGGAACTCTGGCCACAGAGGACTTGCAGCTGAACCTCTACAAGAGCAATAGCAAGGGAGAGGACAATCTGATGGTAAGTGAAACCATAAGCCCTCTATTGGCCCAAGTGGAGATTGTAGTGCCCCATTTGGGTGCGAAAGAGGTAGTAGAGGCCCTCAGACTACGGATGCACCAGATGCCTGCAGACTGTATGAAAGTTGGGGTTACGAGTAAGAAAGTTGCACCAGCCCACAAAATTCAAACAGGTCAATGGCTCCATAGTAGGGAGTTGCCCACCTCCTACCTAATCGAGCCAGTGCACCTGAGACTAGAGAGCCACCAAGAGACCATTTGGTTCATGGTTGCCCCAAAAATGGCCATGGCAATGATACTGGGGCTGTCCTGGCTAACCAAGTGGAAACCTAAGATCCACTGGGAAAAGAAGGCAAACTGTGTGATGCTGGGGAAGAGCAACCCCACCTCCCTAGGGGAAAAGTGAGCCAGACCTGTACCACTGGGGGAGGCAAAGAAAAATCCCAAATGTGGCATCTGAACAGGCAGCAGAATGACAGCTCATCCCAAGGGAGTACCAGGATTTAATAGATGTGTTCAGTGAGAAGGAGTGTGACACATTGCTCTCTCATTGCCCCACAGATTGTGCCATAGAAATACTACCCAGGACAAAACTCCCCAAGCCAAAAATGTATTTCATGACCCCAAGGGAGACGAGGGAGCTAAGAGAATACATCAACAAAAATTTGGCTAGGGGCTTCATCCAAGCAGCAAAATCTAGAGAGGCAGCCCCAGTGTTATTCAAAGAGAAAAAAGATGGGTCTCTGAGATTGTGCATGGATTTCTGTGGAATAAGCAGTGTGTGCATGGAGAACATGTACCCTCTCCCCCTCATGAAAGACATGCTTGGACATTTAGCCAAGGGGAAAGTGTTCACAAAGCTAGATCTGAGGGAGGTGTACTACTGAGTAAGAGTAAAGGAAGGTGATGAGTGGAAAACTGCTTCCAACTGCCCACTAGGATGTTATCAGTTTAAAGTGATGTCTTTTGGATTACAGGGAGCCCCCACCATGTTCATGCAACTCATTAATGAAGTGCTACATGAGCACCTATACAAGGGGGTCCTAGTGTAACTGGACAACATCCTTATTTACTCCGAGACAACTGAGGAACATGTGAAACTCGTGCAGCAGGTATTGAAAAAACCTTTGGATGCTAAGCTGTATGCCAAGCTATCCAAGTGTGAGTTCCACAAAACCAGTCTAGATTATTTTGGTTATAGGGTGTCATGTGAAGGAGTGGAAATGGAGCCAGGAAAAGTGAAATCCATTTTAGAATAACAAGCCCCATGGACTCGTAAACAGCTGCAAAGCTTCTTGGAGTTTGCAAATTTTTACCGGCAATTCATCCCATCCTTTGCAAAAATTGCTTTGCTGATCACAGAACTGTTGAAAACATGGAAGAGGGGGGGAGAAAAGCCCTGCTTGAGCCAGCTGCTGAACTGGACTATGGAATGTCAAGCGGCATTCGAAAAACTCAAGAGATTGTTCATGGTTGAGTCTTAAAGCACCCTAACCCTGAAGAGCCATTTGTGATCCAGGCAGACATCAGCGATGTGGCAGTAGGGTCAGTCTCCTTCAAAAGAATAAGGAGGGGAAGTTGCAACCATGCACCTATATATCTCAAAAACTAAATGAGATCAAATGGCGATGGGCAGTGTGGGAGAAGGAAGGCTTCACAGTGCAATGGGCACTGCTAACTTGGAGGCAATTCCTGGAAGGAAGTAAAGTCCCATTTGAAGTGTGGACTGATCATAAGAACCTAGAAGTGTTGAGGACCCCTTGCAAACTTTCCACTAAGCAAGTCCAGTGGTCCCAATACTTTAACTGCCAATGCAAATCCTGGATGATCCCCCAAAGCTGTTATGTGCTCCTGGCTACTTTCCTTCGTGACTAGAGGCAAGCTTGCCTGACCAATAACCAGCCAAGACACAGTGAAAACCTTTTGTGTCATTTATTGCAATAAGTGTGGAGAGAAACTATCAAAGCTTGGTTCTCTCCAAAGTTTCAACTCAAAATATTCCCTTCTTTATACAATCCTGTCCCAGCTGCCACATCCCTCCTCCTTCCCCATTGGCTGACATACTATGGGGTTACACTCTTTCCGACTGCCTCCTACATATTTTTTGCTACATACTAAATCATACATCACATGTGCATTACTAATACAAGATATTAGACATATTCAATTCTTTGTTTTGAGTTCTGGGGATATTTTATGGCTTCTTAGAACAATAGGTTCTTTCCTGTTTTCAGTTTACTCTGCCTTTCCTTATATATATATATATATATATATATATATATATATATATATATATATATATATATATATATGGTGCTTAGTAAACAACATGTTGTCTGGATTCACATATTTAACAATGATTAATAATAATTAATTTCTATAATTAACATGTTAGATAGTAATATACTTCATTGATCCTCTCTTCTTCCAGTAATATTCTCATTTTACCAACATTAAGCAAATACAGTTCTTGGTACTATCAATACATACAAAATTTTTCTACTGTTTTCTAGTGTTTATACAAATAACAATAATATCAGTATATAACATCTTTTCTAACCAGCTTATGTTTCAGTTGTATTTGCAATTAAGGTCTTCTTATTGAATCAATGTAGATCCTGTTTGTCAAGCTCTTATATAAATTTAGTTTCTCATCAGTATTCAAAATATTCTTGTCAGTTATGATTTTCTCAAAGTTAGTTACATTTAAGTGTCCAGACATTTCACTCATGTAAGCCATCCCAATATTTTTACGTTTCCCATATCATTAAAAAAAGTGCTATTTTAATTATAAATCACATCCCTCTTACTATAAAATCCATTTATATCCAAAAGTTATCTATTCTTTTAACCATATTCAAACAAATGTTTGGTCATGTAATACCCCATCTGGTAGGTCAAATCATCTGTTCTCTTAAGTCTAACTCTAGCCTTCTTCCTTTGCCAAGCCACTTTCCAAGTCAGTGTATTCAAATCACCAAGGAATTTTTCCTGTATTTTTATGGATGTTGTTTGGAATGGGAGAGACAATTTAGGTGGAGTATTTTTGAGGGGGAATTTCGCTCATTTGTATTCATTAAACCACTCCCACTTTCCTTCTCCCTCAACTTCTCTTTTCATTTTTTGTCTCCCAAACTCTAGTGATTCTCCTGACAACTCTATAATCCATTTTATCAGATCTTCTTTCTTGTCCTCGGGTGTATTTTGAAGTCCAGAAAGATAAGTGCCTTTTCCATTTCAGGTATTATAACAAAATCTTGTAGATTTTTCTTTGCCTGTGCCAGACTGTAATTCTCTTCTTTTTTTTTTAATAACAAATTTTATTGGTTTTCCAATTTTACATCTAGGTATTTGGAAAGCAGCGTGGTGACTGGGTAATCAATAGTTCAATAAGAAAATGTTTAGTACATATCTCAGGTTCCATTATCAAAAATTCCGTCTCTATTTCCCTTAACATTTAATATATTATACTTAAACTAGTAAATTTCTTTTCTTTTTTTTTTAAACAAGTTTTATTAATTTTTCATTTTTTACAACAAAGTGCTTTGGAAACAACGTGGAGATAGGGTAGTCAATTATCAAAACACAAAGTCATGTATGTATAGCTCAAATTAGCTCCTTAAACGTTCCCTCTCTATTTCCCTCAATTAATACAACATATTCAGATTAATACATTTCTAAATAAAGTCCAATCAATCAATAAAACTATCAATAAAATTTTACCTATACAAATCCAAATCCTGTTTTAAACTTTACTAAATTCCAATTATCATATTCCAATTTAGCCTTGAATAAACATATTGTTTACACTTCGGGCATCCCTAATTTCCCTCATTTCATAACATATAATATCTAAAATAAACATATTATTCCAAAAATTATATTCTTAGATTTCCAAAATATATTCTCTTTCTTATTCTAATAACTCCTCATTTACTAATACCATATCTTCCATTATCACAATCCATTTCTCTTTCCCTTACAAAGTAATTATCAGACTTAAGAGAGATACATTATTCCAAAAAATACATTCTTACTCTATTATACATATATATTCTATTTCTTTTTTTTTGGTATATATATTTTATTAGGTTTTATATGGGTAAGGGGAGGGGAGGGTTGGTATGGGTAATGGGTGGGGTTGGGAAATGGGATTGGGGTGGGGATAGGGATAGGTACAGTAGTGGGGTTACCCCCACAGAAAATTCAACGCTTGAACAAGCAGACTATCATCCGGGTACAAATATTAAATAACAATAGTTAATATAATACTAAACAATTATAATCATTAATGCTAACAATAGTCATAAAATTAAAGCTTACTAAATAGATATCATTCATCCTGTTAGACTTCACAATCTTTTTGCTCTAACGTACTGCTAGCCATTGATAAAAAATTTCCCATGTTCTAAAATACACTGAATCCTCTTTCTCTTTAATCTCTAAAATTAATCTGTCCATTTCTGCACACTCTAAAATTTTCATAATTATAATCTGGTCATGTGGTAGATTTTCATTTTTCCAAAATTGGGCAAATGCAATTCTTGCAGCTGTCAATGCATGTAATATTAAGTATTCATTCTCTTTGCCGTAATTACATCCTAATATTCCTAGCAAAAACAGTTCTGGCTTATATTCTATCTGTATTTTAGTCATCTTTTCTAGCCATATATGAATTTTAAAACAAAATTTCTTAGCTTTAGGACATATCCATCAAATATGATAGTAAGTACCTGGTTTTTGTTTACATTTCCAACAGATATTCGGTACATTTTTAAACATTTTCGCTAATCTAACTGGTGTCATATGCCATCTATAAAACATTTTGTATAGATTCTCTTTATTTGAGGCTGCTTTAGTAAGTTTAATATTTCTCTCCCAAAGCTTTTCCCAATCTTCTAAATCTATAGAATATCCAAAGTTTTTTGCCCACACTATCATTGTTTCTTTTACTTGTTCTTCTTCCATTTTCCAGCTTAGTAGAAATTTATAAAGCTTCTTAATCAGGTTTTCATCTGTTTTCAAAAGTGTTTTATCAAATAATGTCTGTTCTTTATAAAAGTCCATTGATTTTACATCTTTTTCATATCTTGTTTAAATTGCAGATAGGACCACCAAGTTAGGTCAATGCCTTGTTGATAAAGAGTTTGTCTGTCTTTAAGTTTTCCATCCTTATCCAAAATGTCTTTATAAGTGACAAGTTTATTGTAGTTAATTAAATTTGGATAAGCAAATGCTTCCATTGTTGAAAGCCACTCAGGTATTTTCATATAAATTTTATGTTTGATTTTCTCCCACTCTGAAAACAAAACATTCCTTATGGCATGGCTTTGAAAATATTTATGTACTTCGTTTTTCTCATACCATAAGAATGCGTGCCAACCCAATTGCAAGTCATGCCCCTCTAAATAAAGAAGTCGTTTATTGCTCAATGTAATCCATTCTTTAAGCCAAAGCAAAATGGATGCTTGGTAGTAAAGTCTCCAATCCGGAAGTCCAAACCCCCCTCTATCTTTTGTTTCTTGTAGCAGTTTAGTTTTAATTCGTGCTTTCTTCCCTTGCCATATAAATCTCAATATTGTTGAATTTAAATCATCGAAGAATTTCTTGCCCAGTTTAACAGGGGCTGTTTGAAATAGGAAGAATAGTTTCGGTAAGATGTTCATCTTCACAGTCGCTATTCTTCCTAACAATGACAATTGGAGGTTTTTCCACTTTTCCAAATCTACTTTTATTTGTTTCATTAATCTTTCATAGTTATCTTAAAACTAAAGGGCTATTAGTGCATGTAACATAGATGTGTGTGTGGACAAGAATATCAACCTTGCTGTCAAGCAAAATCAAGCTTTCAATAGCAAGTGCCACACAAAGTACACTAACCAAATAGGTGGTAAGACAATAGGGGAACTCAGGCACCACACAGGTTATGTAGAAAGTAAACACAGGGTCAGTCATAAAGGACTCAAATGTCTATACACCAATGCATAGAGTATGAACAGCAAACAGGGTGAACTAGAAATTCAGGTTAATGAGGGCAGATATGATATTGTTGCCATTACGGAAACATGGTGGGATGAAACCCACAAATGGAACACACAGCTAGAGGGATTTAAATTATTTAAAAGAAACAGACCAAATAAAAGAGGAGGTGGAGTTGCTCTCTATATAAGAAATAACTACATCTCTACAGAAATAGAGCACAACAATGATGAAAACTGTCTTGAATGCATTTGGGTCAATATAAAAGGGAGAAAAAATGACATTGCCATAGGTGTATACTATAGGCCACCCAACCAAACAGAGGAAATAGACGAACTTTTTGCTAGTCAGCTAACTAAGGTATGTAGGAAGCACATCACAATAGTAATGGGGGACTTTAACTACCCTGACATCAACTGGGAGACAAACTCTGCACCAAGTGGAAGATCAAACAGTTTCCTGACAAACCTAGCAGACAAGTTTGTCTCCCAAAAAGTAGAGAAGGGAACTAGGGGATTAGCCATTCTGGATCTAATTCTCACTAACAGAGATGAAATGATAGAAGGTGTTAAAGCCACAGGAACCTTGGGAGGTAGTGATCATGCAATATTGGAATTCAACATTATGGAAGCACAAGCAATAGAACACAGTCAAACTAGAGTCTTGGACTTCAAGAGAGCTAATTTCAATAAACTTAGAGAGGGCTTGGGAAGGACTCCATGGATGAGAATCCTCAAGGGGAAAACAACTCAAGAAGCTTGGGAAATTTTGAAAAGCGAGATAATAAAAGCCCAGTCTAGCACAATACCAACAAAGAGGGAAAATAACAGCTCTCAAAAGAGACCAGCATGGCTGCATAAAGAACTCTCTGATAAATTGAAAGATAAAAAGGACAAGTATAGAAAGTGGAAAGAGGGGCACATAACAAAGTCAGAATATCAGCAAATAGCCCGAGCCTGCAAAGATGAAGTGAGGAAAGCTAAGGCTCATAATGAACTAAGGCTTGCGACCAAAGTAAAAAATAACAAAAAAAGCTTCTTTCAACATGTAAAAAATAAGAAAAAAGTGAAGGAAATGATTGGTCCATTAGTGGGTGAAAGTGGCAAGAAGGTGACAAGCAATAGGAAGAAAGCAGAACTATTTAACTCATTTTTTGCATCTGTCTTTACACAAAGGGAAAAAACAGACCAACCTATCAAAAATAGTGCCATAAAAAACAGAATAGAAACACAAATTAAGATAGGCAAGAAAATGGTAAGTGAGCACCTGTCCAGCCTAGACGAGTTCAAATCACCAGGACCAGATGGATTACACCCCAAGGTTCTCAAGGAACTGGCAGATGTGATCTCAGAACCACTGAACTATATTTTTCAAAGATCCTGGAGCACTGGGGAACTACCAGAGGACTGGAAAAGAGCTGATGTAGTTCCCATCTTCAAAAAAGGAAAAAAAATAGATCCAGGAAATTACAGACCTATCAGCCTGACCTCAATACCTGGGAAGATTCTGGAAAAGATAATCAAACAACGAATCAGCGAACACCTAGAGGCAAACAAAATCACTACTAAAAGGCAACATGGGTTTGTCAAAAACAGATCATGCCAGACAAACCTTATTGCATTCTTTGACCAAGTGACAAAATTAGCGGATCAGAGGAATGCTGTGGATATAATTTACTTGGACTTCAGTAAGGCATTTGATAAAGTAGATCACAACCTACTACTCGATAAGATAGAAAAATGTGGGTTAGACAGCATCACCACCAGATGGATTCGTAGCTGGCTGACCGGCCGTAATCAGCGTGTGGTCCTCAATGGAACCGCATCTACACGGAGGGAAGTGTGCAGTGGGGTGCCCCAGGGCTCTGTTCTGGGGCCAGTGTTCTTCAACATCTTCATCAACGATTTGGACGAGGGGATAGATGGGGAACTCATCAAATTTGCGGATGACACCAAGCTGGCAGGAATAGCCAACACTCCAGAAGACAGGCTTAAGATACAGGAGGACCTGGACAGACTTGAACACTGGGCGCTATCTAACAAAATGAAATTCAGTGGTGAAAAAAGTAAGCTTCTACATTTAGGCAAGAAAACCCAAATGTACAGGTATACTATAGGGGGTACCTTGCTCAATAATAGTAACTGTGAGAGGGATCTCGGAGTCCTAGTGGACAATCACTTACATATGAGCCAGCAGTGTGCTGCAGCTGCAAAAAAGCCAACACAGTGCTGGGCTGCATTAACAGAGGGATAGAATCAAGATCACGTGAAGTATTAATACCACTTTACAATGCCTTGGTAAGGCCACACTTGGAATACTGCATCCAGTTTTGGTCACCACGATGTAAAAAAGATGTTGAGACTCTAGAAAGAGTGCAGAGAAGGGCAACAAAGATGATTAGGGGACTGGAGGCTAAAGCATATCAGGAACGTTTGCTGGAATGGGTATGTCTAGTTTAATGAAAAGAAGGACTAGGGGTGACATGATAGCAGTATTCCAATATCTCAGGGGTTGCCACAAAGAAGAGGGAGTCAAGCTATTCTCCAAGGCGCCTGAGGGCAGGACAAGAAGTAATGGATGGAAACTAGTCAAGGAGAGAAGCAACCTGGAACTGAGGAGAAACTTCCTGACAGTTAGAACAATTAACCAGTGGAACAACCTGCCTCCAGAAGCGGTGAATGCTCCAACACTGGAAGTTTTTAAGAAGAGACTGGACAGCCATTTGTCCGAAATGGTATAGGGTTTCCTGCCTGAGCAGGGGGTTGGACTCGATGACCTCCAAGGTCCCTTCCAACTTTATTATTATTATTATTATTATTATTATTATTATTATTAGTAGTAGTAGTAGTAGTAGTAGTAGTAGTAGTAGTAGTATTACCTTCTTTTAATGTTGTATATTTTGATGTTAAGTAGATAGCTAAATATTTAACTTTTTTGGCTATTTGCTTTTTGCAAATTGAGTTCTCTGTTTATCTGTTAGGTTTTTTGTTAATACCTTAGTCTTTTCTCTATTTATCTTTCAAGCCTGCTACTTCTCCGAATTCCTCTATTTTCTGCAGAAGTTTAGTAACTGTTTCCAATGGTTCCTCTAAAATAAAAACTAAATCATCTGCAAAAGCCTGTAGTTTATATTTCTGTTCTTTTATTTCCAGTCCGTTAATTTCTCTGTGTTGCCTAATATCTATAGCCAACACCTCTAATGTGAGAATAAATAACAGGGGAGATAATGGGCATCCCTGTCTTGTGCCTTTTTTGATGTCAAAGCCATGTGTATATTCTCCATTTAAAAATATCCTTGCTGTTTGTTTATTGTAAATTGCTTGAATTGCATTTATAAAGTTTTTACCAAAGTCCATTTCCGTCAACTGTTGGAACATAAATTGCCAATTTAAGTTGTCAAAAGCTTTTTGTGCATCAAGAAATATGAGTGCCATCTGTTTCCCTGGGTGGTTTTCATAATATTCTAAAACATTTAGAATAATCCTTAAATTATCTGTCTTTTAGGCAAAAAGCCATTTTGGTCTGTATGAATAAATTCAATCAGAAATTTCTTCATTCTTTCTGCCATTATTGAACTAAAATTTTTATAATCCACATTTAATAATGATATTGGTCTATAGTTTTTAATTTGTGTGAGATCAGTATCTTCTTTAGGTATCAAAGTGATATTAGCTTCAGTCCACAAATTTGGTATTTTTGTCTGTAAGAAAATTTCATTGCACAGTTCTTTCAAAATTGGGCTTACTATATCTTGTAGAGCTACGTAGACTTCTGCAGGGAGCCCATCAGACCCCGGGGTTTTATCCTTCTTTTGTCTTTTTATTGCCTCTGTGATCTCCATCGTTGTTATTTTCTCATTTAAAATATGTCGCATATTCTCTGGCACCTTTGGAAGATCAGCTCCTTTTAAATAATCCTGTATTGCCTCTTTAGAAACCACCTCCACCTTATACAGTGTCTCATAGTAGTCCTTAACAATTTTTTTCATCACATCATTATGGCAATGTACCTCGCCTTTTGAATCTTGTAACTTACTTATCATTCTCTTTTCTCTTTCTTTCTTCAGCCTATATGCCAGCCATCTTCCCAGTTTATTAGCATTTTCAAAGAAGTTCTGTTTAGATCGTTTAATCTGTTGTGCCATCATATCCATCTCATATAGGTTTAATTTATGTTTTATTAGTTTCATTTGTGCCTTCAATTCCTTCTTTTGTGGATCAGTTCGCAATTCAAATTCCAATTTGTTGATTTCTTCTTTCAGCCTAAACTGTACTTGTTTCTTTTCTTTGTTCTTTTTAGTGGTGTACGTTATAGCCAAACCTCTAAAATATGCTTTAGCCGTGTCCCACACATTTTGAAGAGAGGTTTCTTCTTTCTTATTTATTTTTAAAAAAATTCCATTTTTTTTGTTGCTGATTGTAAAAATTCTTTCTCCTTCAATATAGATTTATTTAATGATCATCTTAATTTTTTCCTAGTTCCTTTCCAGATCATTTTAATTGGATTATGGTCTGCCCAAATATTGGGTTCTATTTCAACCTCTTGTATTATAGTCTTCAAATTTTGGGACATCCATATCATATCAGTTCTTGACCATGATTTATGCCTATTTGAATAGAATGTATACCGTGACTTTTCCGGATTCATTTCTCTCCAAACATCTTGTATAAACAATTCCTCCTTCATTTTTAAAAAGGCCTTCGGTAAAATATTTCCTCCTTTTTTCCCTTGTTTATAGCTTTTATAGTCCTGTATTGCATCAGCTATTGCATTAAAGTCTCCTAATATACAAAGATTTTGATGATTTAGATCCACTAGTTTGTCATGTAGCTGCTGATAGAACTGATCTTGCTTCTCATTAGGTGCGTATATTGCAACCATCAATATTTGTTTTTGATTCCATGTAATTTCTACCATTAATACTCTCCCCTCTTCATCAGCATAAATTTGTTTTGGAGTCATCTTTTCTTTTATATAAAGAGCTATACCTCTTTTCTTTTGAAGTGTCAAGGAGGCATAAAGCTTACCCATTTTAGGTTGTTCTAAGATTCTAAAATGTTGTCTCTTAATATGTGTCTCTTGAATGCAAATTATGTCCATTTTCAGTTTTTGTAGTCTAGTAAATATTTTACTCCTTTTTGAAGGAGAATTTAGACCATTTATGTTTACTGAAAAAATTCCAATCTCCTCCATAGCTTCAGTTATATCTAGCCCTCAGTCTTCTAGGGGAGCTTATCTGCCTCTGATCTTTCGGTCTTACATCTTCCTCTGATTGGGTCTTTTTGGGTTCATCCTCCTCCATCTGTTTAGACGCTCCTGCAGCAGTCCTTTCCTCTTGTTTCTTAGGCTCAGGTTCACCTCTTTCCAGAAAATCTCTATGGTTGTTGAAAAATTCCTCTGCTTGAAGTGGGGTGTCCAGTCTATATCTTTTTGTGTCCTAGAAAATTAGTAATCCTTCTGGGACCAACCATCTAAAATTCACTCCTTTATTGAACAATTTATTTGTTAAAAATTGATATTCTCTTCAGGCTTCTCTTATTCTTCTAGGAATTTGCTTAAGAACTACAAGCTCTTTTTCTTTATATTTCAGTGGTTGATCTCTTATTGCTCTCAAAATTTCATCTCTTGTGGATCTTTTAACGAATCTTACATGGATTTCCCTAGGGACTCTATTTTTTCTAGCATAGCTTGAATTGACTCTGAAAATCTGATCTATTTCTCGTTCCATTTAAATCTTTTCTATTCCAAGCAACTCCACCAATAACACACTCATCAAATCTAACAGGTTCTCATCCTTCTCTTCTATAACATTTTGAAATCTTAAGAAATATGATGATCTTTCCATCTCCATCACAGCCATACTGTCTTCCAATTCCGCATTTGCTTGCACCAATCTCTGATTCTCTCCTTGCAGGTATTCTAATTTCTGATCCACTTCCACCGACTTGTCTTCTATTTTTTGCATTCTTTGCTGATTATCTATAATAGCCTGTTGGAAGGTTTCCATTTTTTGATCCATTTTAACGAGATCATTTTTCAAATCCTCATAATTTTTATCTGAATCCTTTTTCATATCCATTTTCATCTCTGAAATTGCTTGTAGTATTGCTTGGATATCTTTTGATTGGGGTTCCACCTTTTTTTGTTGTAGAAATGTAGTAATTGATTTTTGAGGGACTGGACTCGCCGAGGATGAAGCAGGGGCAGAGGATCCCTTTTTGCTCCACTTCGCCAAATTTGAAGTCGCCATTTTCTAGTTGTTATGTTGTTTTGTAATCCATCAGATAGCCCGATGGCCAATTGTAATCCCCTACCCTCCTATTGCTAGGAGAGGAAGCCAAACGTGGTTCAAAAAAAAAATAGTTCCCCAAAAAGAAGAGGGGTAGCAAGGGACCCCCAAAGCCTTAAAAAAAGGAGAAAAAATTATCCAGAAAGAAAAACAAAAAAAAGAACAACCCCAAATTGATAAAAATAGTAAAAAGAAAACAGGGAAGAATAAAAAAAACAAGGGAACAAAGGCTAAAAATAGCAAAAAGGGAAAAAGGAAAAAAAGGAAAAAAAAACCAACTAGTTCAATTCTTGATGTTCAATTCTTCTTAAAATAGGAGTTATACAGCCACAGACAGGGGGGGGGGGAAATCTCTTTAGGTAACTTTTAAAAATAGATAAGAATGTCTCGGCATTCAGCCAAGTGTCTGGGCATTGAGCCAAATTCCCAGGCTAAGCAAACAACAGCTGCCAGAGAACAAAGGGAGAAAGTAGCCATAAAAGCAACAATGTAATCTTCCCAGGCTTTTAGGCAGAGAGGAAAAAAAATAAAAAGAATAAAAAGTTATTCAGAGTAAATAAAAAAAGTTTCTGAAGTTTTAAAAAACCAAATTGATATATATTCTATTTCTTATCCTTGTCGGTTATAAGTCAAAATCCTAAACATTAAATCAATCCATATCTCTAAAAAGCCTTTTTAATCCATTAAGTAAAATTTTAAATCCCATTTTTAAGTCTTACTCTGGCTTTCTTTTTGTGCCAGGCAGGTTTCCATAACAGAGCCTCTGTCTCATCAGATAGGTCTCCCTTCATTCCTTGACATATCATTTGAATCAAGGGAGAACGTCCAATTATCAATTTTTAAAAGTTGGCTCCTTTGTAATTATTCCATTGTTGCCCTAGAAATTCAAGTCTCAATATTTGATTAAACTGAATAGCACAATTAATTATATCCAATGTTGTGATTAGTAGTTGATTATCAATGTTGTCACCATTCTCAATAGGTCGTAGTTGAACATCAATTCCTGTTGCTTTTAGAATTGCGTGTCGTCTAGTTAAAGTCACTCTTTGATTCTCAAAGATCTCAGTGGATTGTATATAGCATAGTATAGAGTCCTCTTTGGTATTGTTTTGTTCCTCTTCTATTATTTTTGGGATTGTAGAATAGTCAGTTGGAGTCTGGAAATCAGTTTGCAATTTTAGAGCAAAATCTTTGGTTTCCATTCTATTCCATTCCATTCTGTATGTGGTGTTGCATACAGGCCTCTTGAATATTAATTTGTTCCTCCTCTGCAATTCCTTGGCCTGAAAATTGATCAGTTAAGGATTGAAATTTAGTTTGTAGTTCTGAAGTAATGGCTTCCATTCTGGAGTCCATTTGCTCAGTGGCTTCATGAATTTTTTCCAATATAAGGTTATAATTAAGTTGTGAATAAATTTCCTCCATTTGAATGGTGATTGAAAATAGTCCTTTAGTCTTTTAGTGGAGGCTATATTTAATAACAGTCAACCAAAGTCCACCTCCACATTTTGTAACAGATAATTTCACCACCCAGCTGTTTCAGCTTCTTTACCTTTTCCCTTTCATAATAATTTGAAGGTCAAAGCCAGCATCATAATCAAGAAAAAAAAACAGTTGCAGTGTCAGACTTCACCACAAGATGTCCCCAGTATATTATCAAATCTTTTTCCAGACACCAATAAAAAATTTTCCAGTTAAAAGAATATAAGAAAGAGTATTATCCAATTAAATAAAATAATAAAATTCTAAAATAAGAGTTTTTTCAGGACCCCAGAGTATCCAATAATAAAGATAGTAATTAAAATTAGTTAATCATTCCTTTTGTTTCCAAAGCTTTCTTCCCAGGTAGGTAAACGCCGCTCTAGTAAAAGCAGGGAAATAATTCCAGGAGCTTTTTACAGGAAAATAGTTAGGGTAGAGAGAGAAAAGGAAGGGTCTCACCCAGATCATCCATGGTGGTTCTTTTCACTTAGCTGTTCTTGTGACTTTCGGCTGGAGCAGCTAGATGATCGGCCATGTTAATGGCTGATCTTTTCCCCGTCGGCCCAAAGGAGCTGTCTTGGACCGCGGAAGGTGCTGCTGCTCCCTCCGCAGTTGACAAGAGTCCTCCTCAGCGGTAATCGCCCCTCCAGGGTGACTTTCGACCCTGTTCAGAGTCTACCGGCGGAGGGAAACCGGCCGGCGAAGAGAGAAGACTCTTCGCACGACCGCCAGTGCCGCAAACCGGAACCGGAAGTCAAACTAGTAAATTTCTAACCATGACAAGCTCAATTAAAACATTTATCAGTATATTTTTTGTTTATACATATCCATATCCTGTTTTTAAGTTTTACCTAATTTTTAATTACAGTATTCCAATTTAACCTTTAACATCCATAGTATTTAAATTTCTGGTAACCCACTACACACAAATTATAATATCTAAAATACACATATTAATTACTTAAATATATTCTTATTTTATTTCATAAACATTTTCTATTTCTCATCCTAATACATCACCACTTCCTAATAGAGTAACCTTTATTGTCTCAAATCCATCATCTATATTTTCTGGGCTAAACGATAGTTCAAGGCTAATTCTTAATAGTTAATTTCCATTTCCCTTATAAATCTAAATCCTAAATATTTTAGCCCATTGGTTGAGACTTTAGGATCTCTCTAATAAATCAAAAGACCCCATTTTTTAAACCTAACTCTAGCTTTCTTTTTATGCCAACCCGACTTCCATACCAGTGCCTTTAAATCATCAGATAGATCTCCCTTCATTCTTGCACATGTTGCTTGAATCAAAGGAGACCATCTAGTCATCAATTTTCCAAAGGAACTGGTCCATTTATACTCGTTAAGTTGTTGCCCTGGTGGCTCAGATCTCCATATTTGCTCTAGCATCTTTATCTTCAATTCAATCTGGTCTTCTTCTTCGTCAGGTTTCTTCTGGTTTAAGTAAAAGGTCATGTCCAGTTTTATGATCGTTGTTTGGTTATCTAGGTTTTCAATATGCTAGGTTTTTTGTTGATCTTTAACGCCCTCTGTCTTGGTATTAGTTACTTTTTGAATTGTAGGTTCTTTAGTTGCAATCAGGGTTTGATTTTCAGAATTTTCAGTATATTGGAATTGTTGTTCTTTAAAGTCCTCTGTCTTGGTGTTGATTTCTTCCGCTTCTGTTATTTTCTGAATTGTAAGTTCTTTAGTTGGAATCTGGGTTTCAGTTTGTAGGTTCAAGCTGGCACCTTTATCTTTCAGTCTGGATTTAATTATCTCAGTAGCTTCAATAATTTTTTCAAGTATAAGTTTATAATTGATCAAAATTTGTTGCTGATCCTCCTCCATTTCTGAGATGATTATAAATAGTCCTTTAGTGGAGGCTATTTTTTTTAAACAAGAGTCAGTAAGTGTTCACCTCCACAGTTCTTAAAGGCCAGTTTCACCTCCCAGCTGTTTCAGCTTTTTATGTCTTTTAGATAATACCAAGGACAGGTCTAGGCTGTAAGCAGGTCTCTTTGTCAAGGATATTCACTTGTTGTACCAAGCTTTGCTACAAGATGTCCCCGATAGCATTTAGAATCCTTTTCAGAAGGGCTAGGTTTTTATACAATTTAATCTTGTTTAGAAGTAGATAGAATAGCAGGTCCCCATAAAGGTAGGAATTTTTTGGGTCTCCAAACATCAAAAAAATGCAAATCCAGTTACTTAGTTATTTTTTTCAAGGCTTAATTTCCCCAAGTAGTCAGGCGCCGCCATTTTAGAGGGTGGGACAGAAACATTCCCTTCCCTCTCTCACAGGGGGAAGAAGTTTCAAGAAGCTTTTTCCAGGAAAATACTTGGGATACAAAAAAGGTAAAATCTCACCCAGTTCCTCTGCGGTGCTTTCGAAGTGCTTGGTAGTAATTTTGGCCTCGGCTGGTAACGGCATTAGTGATGGGCCACGTTAATGGCTGATCTTTTCCCCGTCAGTTTGAAGAGCTGCCCCGGATCAAACAGGAGGGCTGCCGCCCTTCCACGATCAGTGGGAGATCCTCTTCACACTTGTTGCCCCTCCAGGGTGACTTTCGACCCTTTTCAGGGTCCCCCGGCAGGAGAAAACCGGACCGCAGAGAGAGCAATCGCCCCGCCTGTCCGCCAGTGCCACGATCGCAAACCGGAAGCCTGTAATTCTTTTCATTTGTAGCCTCCATCTTTTGGTCATTTTCCTCTGGTTTATGTTCTGTTTTCTGACTTGTTTGTTTATTCTTTGTCCTCATTTTCTGAGAGTTTTTTAATTGTAAGCTTAGATTAAGAATTTGCTCATTTATGTTGTTTAGATTGTTTTTATTCTCATCATGGTTTTTTCTTGTGTCTTCTTTATGTGAATTGATTGCAGCATGGCATGCATTTCCTCCTGGAAAGTGTTTGCCTTGTCTTGAGGTGTCACTCCTGCAGGTCCCTGATATACTGGACTGGGGGCTTCAGATGAGAATGTTGGATGTGGTTTTCTACCACTTTTGGTTAGATATGCAGCATCCATTTTATCTCCCCCTCCAGATATTCTATCAAAAATACCACAATCCCCAAGTATTAGCTTAACAACCAGTCTTAAGGTCCATGCAGCAAAGTCTTGTATAGTTCTTATGGTCTTTATGTATGGCCTTTATAATCCAATGTGTTCCCAGTTGTTAATCCACCACTAAAAGCAATGTTTTATAACAGTTCTTCTGCTCAGGGATCCAACAATTATCAATTAGCCAAAGTTTGGAGGGCTTTCCCCAGATTAAACGGATCAACCGCTGTCTTTCTTTTTTTTTTTGTATAGATTTTATTAGTTTTTATAGGGTTAGGAATAAGATGGGGTCGGGGTTGGGGTTGGGGTTGGGGTTTGGGTTTGGGTTAGGGTTAGGATTAGGGTTGGGGTTGGGGTTTTTCCAAATAACATTCTCAATATTTAGCAAACAGCATAATGTCTGGGTTCATGTGTTTAACAAATAGTAATAGATAATAGTTAATTATCATAAACAATATGTTAATTGTTCAATAGCCTTCTTCTTCCTAATATATATTCAATATTACATATCACATTCCTTTCTCTCTAACTCATTTTTCTAGCCATTGATAGAAATTATCCCATGTTCTAAAATACACTGAGTCTTCTTTCTCTTTTATCTTTAAAGTCAATCTATCCATTTCTGCACACTCTAGAATTTTCTTAATTAGTAATTAGTACTAATTACTAATTAGTACTTCATTAGTACTTCATTAGTACTTCATTAGTACTAATTTTTCATTTTTCCAATGTAGGGCAAATACAATTCTTGCTGCCGTTAGTACGTGTAGTATTAAATATCTGCAATCTTTCTCATAATTAGCTCCTATTATTCCTAACAAAAATAATTCTGGTTTAAAGTCTATTTGTTTTTTAGTCATTTTCTCCAACCATAAATGTATTTTAACCCAAAATCTTTTTGCTTTAGGGCATGTCCACCAGATATGGTAATAAGTACCTGGTCTTTGTTTACATTTCCAGCAGTTGTTTGAAGTATTTTTAAACATTTTTGCTAATCTCACTGGTGTTGTATGCCATCTGTAAAACATTTTATATAAGTTTTCTTTATATGCCACTGCTTTAGTTAATTTAATATTTCTTTCCCATAACTTTTGCCAATCTTCTAATTCTATATTATATCCAAAGTTTTTTGCCCATGTTATCATTGTTTCTTTCACTTGTTCTTCCTCCATCTTTAAGTTTAACAGAAATCTATAGAGTTTCTTAATCAACTTTTCATCTGTTTTTAGCAGTATCTGATCAAATTCTATCTGTTCTTTATAAAAACCCGTAGTTTTAACATCTTTTTCATATCTCGTTTGAATTTGCAGATATGGCCACCATGCTAGATCAATACCTTGTTCTTGTAAATCTTGTCTGTCTTTCAAATTTCCTTCATTGTCCAAAATATCTTTATAAGTCACAACTTTATCATAGTTAATTAAATTTGGGTAAGCAAAAGCTTCCATTGTTGAAAGCCATTCAGGTAGCTTAATATATTTTTTTTCTTTTATTTTTTCCCATTCTGAAAGAAATGCATTCCTTATAAAATGGTTTTGAAAGTATCTATGTAGTTTATTCTTCCCATACCACAGAAAGGCACGCCAACCAAATTGTAGGTCATGCCCCTCTAGGTACAATAGTCTTTTGTCTCTAAGCATTATCCATTCTTTAAACCATGTTAACATAGTTGCTTGGTAGTATAACCTCCAGTCCGGCAGTCCAAATCCTCCACTTTCTTTCACTTCTTGTAGTATTTTCACTCTAATTCTAGCTTTTTTCCTTGCCAGATAAATTTCAATATTATTGTATTCAGTTCATCAAAAAAGGCTTTTCCCAGCCTTACAGGAATTGTTTGAAATAAAAAGAGTATTTTTGGTAAGATATTCATTTTCACTGTTGCTATTCTCCCCAACATTGAAAGTTGGAAGTTTTTCCACTTTTCCAAATCCAATTTTATTTGTTTTAGCAGTCTTACATAGTTATCTTCTTTTGTTGTTACACATCTTGCTGTTAGATAAATCCCCAAATATTTACCTTTTTAATTATTTGAAGATTTGTTTTTTTTGTTAGTTGATTTTTTTGTTTTTCTGTTAGATTCTTTGTTAGCACTTTAGTCTTTTCTCTGTTTATTGTCAACCCTGCCACTTCTCCGAATTTTTCTATTTTCTCCAGAAGTTTAGTGCTTCTTTCCAATGGATCTTCCAATATGAAAACCAAATCATTTGCAGATGCTTGTAGTTTATATTTTTGATCTTTTATCTCCAGTCCTTTAATTTCTATATCTTGTCTAATGTTTCTGTTCAGTACTTCCAATGTTAGTATAAATAGTAATGGAGATAGTGGGCATCCCTGTTGTTATCTCCTGGGACTGCTGAATGACTCAGCAGGCTCAGGAGGCTGCAGAAGGCCCGGGCAATCCACGTGGTTGCCCGGGACCAGACAGGCTGTCTCCAGCTTTGTGCGCATGCGCATGGCGAGAGACTAGCCTTGCATTGATTGGCTGACGCTGTCCCTTGCAAGGGAGTATAAAAGGCCTTGGCACCATTTTGTGTGCTGTTCTGTTCGTGATCTCAATAAAGAGTTGTGTTTGTTACTCCTGCCTCGCCTCAATGTCTCTTCGGCTGAAACAGAACATTGGCGACAAAGGTGGGATCCGCTGCAAGCAGAACAACAGGAGAAGCTAGGCTGACTTACCAGAGAAGGCCTGAAGCGCTGGGAAGTTCGGCATCCGGAGGAAGCGATTGCCTGCCAGTACGAAAATGCTGGAGGTGAGCTCGGCTTTGAGGGACCCCTTCTCATTCCTTGCAGCGAGAGGCATCGAAGAGGTTACAGGCTGTAACGATGTCAAAGCTGGGCCATCTGTCGGAATTTGACACTTCTCACCCTGAGCGCTGGAATTCCTATGTGGCGCGAGTGGAAAATTACTTGCAAGTAAATAAGATCCAGGAAGACGGCCTTAAAGCTGCTACATTGCTGTGTGTCTGTGGGCAAGAGACTTTTGACATTGCAGAGAATCTTGTAGCCCCAGCACCACTGGAGTCAATTGTGTATGCTGACTTAAAGAGGATGCTGCGAGAGCACTTCGAACCCAAGCTCTCAGTAATTGCGTGGAGGCATGCATTTGAGCAGAGGGACCAGACGCCTGGTGAGTCTGCTGTGGACTTTGTTGCTGCCTTAAGACAAGCAGCTAGACAATGCAAGTTCAAGGATCTGGAAGAGAGGCTTCGGGATCGCTTGGTTTGCGGACTGCGAAGTCGTCAGCTGCAACAGAAACTTTTTGCAAAAGAAGATGTCTCATTCCAAGATGCTTTGAGAGAGATTGCAGCTGAAGAAGCAGCGGGCGGCACTGTGAAAGCCTTGCGGCTCGCCAGGAACCCTCTGACGGTGACCTCAATCCATCAAGATGTCGCTCGAGAGGTATCTGAAGCAGATCCGGAAGAGGAGGTGGACAGGCTTCAGCATGCAGAAGAGAAGAGGCCTCAAGGGCGCAGAGAAAAAGCAACAGCATCCCCTCGGTGTTTCGGTTGTGGAGGACGCCACAAGCGAAATGTTTGCCGGTTTTGCTCTGTTACCTGCCGGGCATGTGGCAGGCAAGGCCACATTGCATCCATCTGTTTGGGTCACCAGAAGGAACAGTCTGCAGAAGAATTGCCTCTGAAAGATACCAAGGTCCCCAGCCAACACAGGGTGGGCTTCTGCGCGTCCCGTAGGGACGTTTTCAAAACCGGGGTTCACAGACCACTTAAAAAGAAGCTTCACATTGACGTGAAGTTGCAAGGGGTTCCCATGTCGATGGAGTTGGACACAGGGTCCGCTCTATCAATCATTTCCTTTGACACCTTCAATAAGGTCTGCAACAGAAGTGGCCTACGAGTTAAACTCAGGCCTTCAAGTTTACTCCTTACTTCCAGAATTCCAGAGTCAGTGTGAAGGGGGAGGCCACGCTCAGGGTGCAGTGTAGGAATTTTGAGGGGCTGCTAGATGTGGTGGTAGTTGGGGGTGATCGTGCGAGCCTCATTGGACTCGATTGGTTCGAGGCCCTTGGAATTCAAGTGACTGGACTTCACAATCTGCAAACGTCAGGCCTTGCACAGGTTTGCAAGGAGTTTGCTGATGGGTTCAGTTCAGAGCTTGGCTTGTTCAAGGGGCCTCCCATTGCTTTCCGTTTAGACCCAGCCATCATACCCATCAGGATCAAGCCCCGAAGGGTGCCCTTTGCCTTAAAAAACAAAATAGATGTAGAGCTGGACAAGCTGATCCAGCAGGGCATTTTAGAGCCTGTGGACTCTAGTCCATGGGAAACACCTATAGTCATGCCACTGAAGGCCAATGGAGAAGTCCGGATTTGTGTGGACTATAAATGTACACTTAATAAGGCATTGCAGCAGCATGCCTATCCGGTGCCTGTGGTGAGCCACATTTTGGCCTCCCTCAAGGGGAGGGGGCGGATCTTTGCAAAGCTTGATTTGGCTCAGGCCTATCAACAGTTACCTGTTGATGAGGCAACGGCTGAGGCCCAAACAATTGTGACACACCGGGGAGCCTTTAAGGTCAAAAGGCTGCAGTTTGGGGTTAATGTAGCCCCTGGCATATTCCAGAGCATGATGGAGCGAACGCTCCGGGGTATTCCGGGGGTCTGTTCCTATTTTGATGATGTCCTCATCGCTGGGGAGTCATCTGTGAACTTAGCTGAAAGGCTGAGGGCTGTCTTGCTGCGTTTCCGCCAAGCAGGGCTGAAGCTGAAGCAAAATAAGTGTAAAATTGGAGTCACCTCCACTGAGTTCTTGGGATTCCGTATTGATGCTGAAGGCATCCATCCTTCGGAATCCAAGCTTCAAGCGATTCAGCAGGCCCCAAGCCCCCAGTCAAAGAGTGAGCTTCAAGGCTTCCTGGGCCTGTTAAATTTTTACCATTCCTTCCTTCCCCAAAAGGCTGCAGTGGCTGAGCCATTACACTGGATCTTGGACAAACAGGCTCCATGGAAATGGATGAAGGTCCATGAAAGGAGTTTCACAGAGGTCAAGGCTTTGCTCTCTTCAAATGCGGTTTTAGCCCATTTCAATGAGCAATTGCCTGTGTGCATAGCCTGTGATGCATCCCCTTATGGGGTTGGGGCTATGCTGAGCCATCTCAAGGCTGACGGGACACAAGTCCCTGTGGCCTACTACTCCAGGATTCTCTCATCTGCAGAGCGTAATTATGCGCAGATTGACAGAGAAGCCTTGGCAATAGTGGCTGGAATAAAGAAATTCCATGATTTCTTGTATGGCCACTATTTCACGGTTTACACAGACCATAAACCTTTGTTGGGTTTGTTTACAACAACAAAACAAACCCCACACATTATATCTCCTAGAATGCCGAGATGGTCAATTTTCTTGTCAGCATATGACTACACTCTGGTTCACAAACCAAGTAAAGAAATGGGCCATGCAGATGGTCTCAGCAGATTACCTCTACAGCAGATAGAGGCAGATCCTGCTCCTACCCTTCACATTCTCTCCATTCAGGAATTGCCTGAATCTCCCCTCAATGCTAGGGACGTGGCTGCAGAAACTGCCACTGATCACACGCTTACACGCGTGCTGACATGGGTGTTGTCAGGATGGCCTGACACGTGCCCGGGTGCAGAATTCCAGAGTTTCTGGCAAAGGAAGCACGAGCTTTCTACTTTCAAAGGGTGCCTCCTGTGGGGTAGCAGGGTAGTCATCCCAGCCTCATTGAGGAGTAGAGTCTTGTTCTCTCTGCATGAGGGACATCCGGGAATAGTCCGGATGAAGGCACTAGCACGTAGCCATCTCTGGTGGCCTGGGCTCGATAAAGAGATCGAGGCCCAGGTGCATGGGTGCCAAGTGTGCCAACAGTCAAGGCCAGAAATGCCCCAGGCCCCTGTACATAGGTGGGAGGAGACACATACCCCATGGTCGAGGGTACACATCGACTACGCTGGGCCCTTTCAGGGGCAATTCTTCCTTCTCCTCGTGGACAGCCATTCCAAGTGGCTAGAGGTTGTTCCTGTCTCCTCCATTACTACTGCTAGGACCATCCAGGTGCTGAGAGGAATCTTCACTTCACATGGTCTTCCAGATGTCCTTGTCTCAGACAACGGACCCCAATTCACATCTTCTGAGTTTCAGGGCTTCCTTCAAGCCAACATGATCCGGCATGCCACATCTGCGCCGTTTCATCCAGCTTCCAATGGACAAGCTGAGCGTATGGTGCATACGACCAAAGATGCGTTAAAGAGACTCACTCACGGAAACTGGCATCACAGGTTCGCTGACTTTCTTCTTTGTCACCGCACCACACCTTGCACTGCAACTGGAAAGAGCCCAGCTGAACTCAGCTGGGGTCACAGACTCATCACTAAGCTGGACAGGTTGCACCCCGACCAGGTGGCTTCACAGGTGTCACAAGCGCGGGCACCTAGGAGACTACAGGTGGGCGATCCGGTCTGGGCAAGGAACTATGGACCTGGACATCTCTGGGTGACAGCAGTGGTATGCAAGGTCTCTGGGCCGCTGTCATATGAAGTGGCCTTGGATGATGGTCGTGTGATCAGACGTCACATTGACCAACTGCGCTGGAGGCTTTCCAGCCACCCTTCCACTCCTGGCTCTGCTCTGGGGGAGGAGGAGGACCACAATTACGATTGTGGACCACAGTCTCCCCGCGAAGGTGGACCTTCAAATGTTCCTGCACATGTTCCTGAAGGGGGTTTTGCCATAGAGGCGGCTCCTGAATCTGGCACAGGCACCGGGTCTATGGGACATTGCTGTCAATCGGCTACTCAGGCCACTCCAGCTGCTGGTCTTGGGCTCGAAGGACAGTGTTCCCAAGAGGGGTCCATTGTGGATTTGGGGAACTCCACCCCACCACTGGACTTGGGGAACTTCACCCCACCAAGGAACTCTGGTTTGGGTTTAGTGGATCCAGCCAGTCAGCAGTTTGGAGGGTTGCCTGGGTCTCAGGGGCATCAAAGTCCTGGTTTGCCTAGCCCACGGGTCGGCAACCCGCGGCTCCGGAGCCGCATGCGGCTCTTTGAGGCCTTACCTGCGGCTCCGGAGCCTCCTCCGCCATTTTGGCGAGCGCATGCGCGCATGCGCGGGCGGGTGCGGGGGGGTGCGCGTGCGCAGGTGCGCATGCGCGAACGGCGCGCGCATGCGCGGGTGCGCGAACGGGGCCGCGCGCATGCGCGGGTGCGCGCGCATGCACGAACGCGCGGCTCCCAGCGTTTTTTTTTTAAAAGCTAAATGGGTCCATGCGGCTCATCCGACGTTTCGGATGGCCGACCCATGGCCTAGCCCAACAGGCAAGATGGCACGCCAGGCACAAACGCTGGCTCCCAGAAGGTCCGAGCGGGCCAAGGGTCCACCCAAACACCTAAAGGACTATGTGAGGTTCCTGTCATGTATTGGGGAGGCTTAATAGTTCTCTAGAACTCAGGACACACTCATAAAAGAGTGTTCTATTGATAGCCTGCAACACTATGAGGTATTCTTGTAAATACAAGAAATGGAATGAAGGGGTCTGCCAGTGTGCAGGCATAACTGTGTTAGAAATAATATCAGGATAAGGACACACATGTATATGTAGGTTGCTCTAAAACTGTAAGTATTCACTTATTGTTTTATCCAAGAGGGGAGGGGTGTTATGTCCTGGGACTGCTGAATGACTCAGCAGGCTCAGGAGGCTGCAGAAGGCCTGGGCAATCCACGTGGTTGCCCGGGACCAGACAGGCTGTCTCCAGCTTTGTGCGCATGCACAAGGCAGGAGACTAGCCTTGCATTGATTGGCTGACGCTGTCCCTTGCAAGGGAGTATAAAAGGCCTTGGCGCCATTTTGTGTGCTGTTCTGTTCGTGATCTCAATAAAGAGTTGTGTTTGTTACTCCTGCCTCGCCTCGATGTCTTTTCGGCTGAAACAGAACACCTGTCTTGTGCCCTTTTTAATATTGAAGTTTTCTGTAAGATCTCCATTTACAATTATTTTGGCAGTTTGTTTACAATAAATTGTTTTGATTACATTTATAAAGTTTTTTCCAAAGTCCATTTCTGCAAATTGCTGAAACATAAATTGCCAGTTTACATTGTCGAACGCTTTCTGTGCATCAAGGAATATTAAAGCCATCTGTTTCCTGAATGAATTTCATAGTACTCTAATACATCAAGAATCATTCTTAAATTATTTTTTATCTGTCTTTTAGGTAGGAAACCATTTTGGTCTGTATGTATAAATTCAATCAAAAATTTATTTAGTCTTTCTGCCATTATTGAGGCGAAGATTTTGTAATCTACATTTAATAGTGATATTGGTCTATATTTTTTTATTTGCTTTAAATCAGAGTCTTCTTTGGGTATTAAAGTAATGTTGGCTTCAGTCCATGTATTTGGTATTTTAGTCTCCAGGAGAATTTCATTACACAGTTCTTTCAGGATTGGACTTAATATATCTTGTAGTGATTTATAAACTCTGCAGGTAATCCATCTAGGCCAGGAGTCTTATCCTTTTTTTTGCCTTTTTATAGCCTCTATAATCTCCATCATTGATATTTTTCCATTTAGTATGTTTCGAATGTTCTCTGGAATTTTTGGTAAGTCTGCTTTTTTTAAGTACTGCTGTATTTTTTCTTTTGGAATTTCCTCTGCCCTATAACAGGGCTTTTTAACTAGTGGTACACGTACCACCTGTGGTACATTAGCACATGGCAGGTGGTATGCAGCCCTGCCCAGCCAAGTGTAGTGGGGGAGGGAACGAGCCAGCACAGGCAAGGACTTACTGTGAGAGAGTCTTCCAGAGCTGCAGAGTGGCTGGGGCGAGGCACAGGCCCCAGGCTCACTTCCGGCTTACCCGGAAGAGAAAGGAGGAGGAGGGGGCGGAGACAGGAGAGGCTATAAAAGGAAGCAGTTTGGGCGGGAGAGGGAGAGAGAAAAAAAGCAGCAGCCTTGGGAGGAGGCGGAGTCAGCTTTAGCTGCACTGAAGGGAAAGAAGAAGGAGGAGGAGGGTGGGGGAGAGGAGAGGAGATCAAGCAGGCCGGCCATGAGCTGATCTACAACTGCTGTGGCGGCCACCTGTGCTGGCAGCAGCAAACAGCCAAGAAATGCAGCGGGGGAGGGTTTGCCCTCCACGAGGAATGAAAAAAAGGCAGCAATGAAGAAAGGCAGCATCGGCTGGAGGTGAGGCACGGGGGAGGGAGGGAGGGAGATGGAGAGTGGAAGGATTCTTATGTGCTTTTGTGACTTTGAAGTTCTGGGATTTGTGCAGTGTGGGTTTTGTGTTCTTAAGGAGTGTTTGGCAATTTCTATTTGGCTGATGGCTGATGTCTCGTGTTAGCTTCTATTGCTCTGCTATTGTTAGCTGTAAGTTTTGCTGCAAGGGATTTTGAAGTATTTTTCTCCTGAATGGATTTTTCCTGTAGCATTCCTTTACTTATGAATGGAGCCATTTGGGGAGGCTGCGTTAGCTGGCAGCCAGTACTTATTTACATTTTTTTTCCTTTCTTAAGTGCCGGCTGGGCTCCTTAACTTTCCTTTCTAGCCAGTAGCTAATTCTTAAAGGGGAATGCGCCTTTTAAAGCTAGTTCCCTCAATGGCTTCTCTTTTCTGTCTCTGGAGGCTTTTCCTTGTTTGATGAATATATGGAAGAGGGAAAATATGGGGGGGGGGTTCAAATTCTTCCTTCAGAAGATGGGAATGAGAAAGAGGGAGGGAGGGAGGGAGGGAAGGAAGTCCTGCCTTAGCACTTGGCCACCAGCAGCCCTGCCACTGACTTTGCTTGTCAAAAGGTTGCAAAAGGGGATCACATGACCCTGGGACACTGTGACCATCATAAATATGAATCAGTTGCCAAGCATCCAAATATAAATCACATGACCCTGGGCATGCTGCAATGGTCATAAGTGTGAAAAATGGTCATAAGTCATTTCAGTGCAATTGCAACTTTGAACAGGTTTTTTTTTTTGGTCAAGTTTTTGACACCTTGCTAGGTGGTACTCGAATATTGCCATATTCTAAAAGTGGTACAGTCAGTGAAAAGGTTGAAAAGCCCTGCCCTATAAAGTATCTCATAATAATCTTTAATAATTTTTTTAATTGTATCATTTTGGAACTTTAATTCACCTTTTGGATCTTGCAGCTTGTTTATCAATTTTTTTCTCTTTTTCTTTTTTCAGGCTATACGCTAACCATCTCCCCGGCTTGTTGGCATTTTCAAAGAAGTTCTGTTTGGCCCTTTTAATCTGTTAAGCCATTATTTCCATCTCGGCTAAATTTATTTTATGTTTTATTATCTCCATTTGTTTCTTAAGTATTTTCTTTTGTGGATCTATTTGTAATTCTGATTCTAACTTTCTGAATTCTTCCTTCAACTTTAACTGTTGTTGTTTCTTTTCTTTATTCTTTTTAGCGATATAAGTTATAGCCAACCCTCTGAAATATGCTTTAGCCATATCCCACACATTTTGAAGCGACATTTCTTCTTTCTTGTTTACTTTGAGAAAAAAATCCATTTCCTTTGTCGCTAGTTTTAAAAATTCTTTTTCTTTCAATATAGATTTATTCAAGGACCATCTTAATTTTTTCTTAGTTCATCTCCCAGTCATCTTTATTGGGTTATGATCTGCCCAAACATTAGTTTCTATCTCAATTTCTTGTATCATCATATTAAGTTCCAAAGTTTCCAGTGACGTCGCTGCAAGATAGGTGCTGGGGAATGAATCTCCCTTCCCCAAGCCCGATTTCTACCAGCTGTGGAATCCAATAGGACCGAAAGTCACCCCTTAGAGGTGACTGGCCAAAGGGTGAAACTTTGCAGATCATGGGCCAGCAGTAGCTGGCCAGCTTGATCCAAAGGAGCCCTCAGGACCAGCAGGAAGAAAGGCTGACCGCACCCATGCGGTGTGCCAGAAGCAGCTGATCGTCGGAGAGAACGAATTTTAAAGCAAAACAGCCAATCTGGGTGAAACTACTTTTCTTATCTCTCTACAAGTGGAAATACCAGTTCTGGGAAACAGCATTCAAAAGCATCCCCAAGCTCCAGGGAGGAGGGGGATTTTTTCCTTACCCCTCCCTCCTGCACCATAAGTGGCAGTTTAAGTTTGGGGAAATTAAAACTGACTTATAACAATATTGTGAAGATGACTGAGGCATAAAAGGATAACTTGGAAAACTTTTGGATTTATAAATCTTTTTTTGTCTGTTTATTTCTTGTTTGGAAACCATCGGGTTTTAACTTCTTAAACTTTTTTAAAATTATGGTGGGAATGGACATTTAATGACATTAGTAGCAAAACTGAGAACTATATGCAACCTTCCTTTTCTTTTTGTTTTTCTTTTACTGAGTTGCTCTGATTGGAGTAAAACTTGGCTGTATGCCCAGACATAGCTTATAGTTTAAACATTTTGGTGTCCTTGGAATTTAAAGTCCTGAAGATTGTGACTGGAAAAGAAACACTCTTTTTGAATTGCCCTGTCTTACAGGATGGATTACAATTATAAATAAAAACTGTGTTTGAAGTCATCAGACTTCCCTGGATTACAAATACAGCTTTACCTGGAATTTTTACAAGCTGTTTTGAAAGAGTGAATAAAAAGAAATCCCTCCAAATAGAATACTTTGGATTATAAATTTTGGTATTTTTTTTTGCTTTTTTCCATTTTGCTCTTTTTTACCATTTACTATTTGTATTGTTTACCTCTCCTATTTGTTAGGAGCCTATTGGATTATAAATTTTGACTTACTTGGTGGATTACAAAGTATGATTTAAAGATAAAGATGAGCGTTCCTAACTTATCTAAACTTGGAAAAAAAGGATCTTCTGCTCCCTCTTCGGCTTCTGCAAGTCCAGTCTATCAGAGATCAATTGATACAATGCTTCAACAAGAAAAGGCTAATACCTTCCAAAAGGACACTCAAGCGACCCTACAAGCAATTCAAGAGGCAATCGCTATTCACATGGCAGTCACATCGAGAAACCATGAGGTGTTGAAAAGTGATTTTGATAAAATGAATTAAAAAATTAACAATATGGATTCTCAATTTGAAAATTTTAAACAGATGATCACAGATAATCAACAAAGAATTCCAAAAATAGAAGATAAATCAACTGAGGTTGACCAGAAACTAGAAGTTTTAAAAGATGAAAATCAGAAGTTGATCCAAATAAATGAAGAACTAGAAGACTCGATAGCTGGGATCGAGATGGAAAGAGCCTCATACTTTTTAAGATTTCAAAATATAATGGAAGATAAGGAAGAGGATCTCCTAGGTTTGATAATGGAATTATTGGCAGACGCATTAAGAACTGAGAAACAACAAATGAAAGGAGAATTAGACCAGATCTATCGAGTCAACTCAAACTATGCTAGAAGTAATAAAGTCCCCAGGGAAGTACATGTTAGAGTTCTTAAAAGATCTACAAGAGATGAGATTTTTTAATATATATATAAGTTTTATTGGTTTTCCAGTTTTACATCCAAATATTTGGAAAGCAACATGGTGATTGGGTTAGTCAAAAGTTCAATAACAGAATCTTTAGTACATATCTCAGGTTACATCATCATTTCTTCTCTGTTTCCCTTAACATTTGCTATATCATATTTAAGCTACTAAGTTTCTAATTGTATCAAACTCAGTTAAGACTTCATTATTACATTTATCAATACATTTTTTGCTTATACATATCCATATCCTGTTTTTAAGATTTACCTAATATTTAGTTTTTAATTACAATACTCCAATATAACCTTTAATATCCAAAGTATTTAAGTTTCGGGTAATCCAAATTTCCTTTGTCTCACAACATAAAAATTATAATATCTAAAATGGACATATTACTTACTTATATTCTAATTTTATTTCATAAACATTTTCTATTTCTCGCCCTTAAACATCATCACCTTAATAGTGGAGTGTCCTTTGTTATCTATATTATCTGGGCTAAACAATAATTCAAGCCTATTTCCTAGTAGTTAGTTTTTATTTCTCATATAATTCTAAATTCTCAATATTAAACAAATTAATCCCTTATTTTTTACTATTTTCCAACTATTTTAATCTAATAATCAGATTTCCCACTATACAAGAGAGAAGATTTTGAGAAGAGTAAAAGACGAACCTTTGAAATACAAAGAAAAAAAATTGTAGTCCTCAAACAAATTCCTAGGAGAATAAGAGAATCCCGAAGAGAATACCAGTTTCTAACTAGGAAATTAATTGAAAAAGGAGTGAATTTCAGATGGCTGATTCCAGAAGGGATTTTAATTTACTGGGATACGAAAAGATATAGACTGGATACATCACTTAAAGCAATGGAATTCTTCGACAACCATAGAGCATTTTTGGAAAGAGGTGACTCTGAATCCAGTACAAAGAGAAAAACAAAGAAACAGGAAGAAATGGCAGTAGAAGGAGCAGTCAAACCAAGAGAGGAGGAAGAAATTACAAACACATATACAGAAGAAGGAGCAAGACCAAGAGATCAGAGACAGATAAGATCGACTAGAAGATTAAGACCTAGATATAATTGAAAGAGATGGAGGAGAGTGGGATTTTGTCAATGAATATAAAAAAGGAGAAAAAAATCTTTATACGATTACAAAAATTAAAAATGGATATAATTTGTCTTCAAGAAACACACATTAAGAGACAACATTATAAGTTGTTAGAACAACTGAAAATTGGTAAACTTCACTTTGCATTAGCACTTCAAAAGAAAAGAGGAATAGCTCTATACATTAAAGAAACGATGATGGATCAAAAACAGATACTGATGGTAGCAATATATGCACCAAATGATAAACAAGAACAATTTTACCAAAAACTATATTAAAAAATATTAAGCACTTAAGATGCTTTATTAATTATCAACAAGACAATTGGACCGACCTACTTCCTTTCACGGAAGTGGCTTACAACGCTGTTTACTTCAGCATGGGTTACACCCCATTCCCGGTAGCAATGGGACAAAGCTTCAACCCAATGCCCAAATTGCCAGTCAATGAACCCACCATCCCCTCCCTGGAGGAGTGGATCACACAACTTGAAAATACATGCTCGGTAGTGAGAAAAGCATTAGATGAGGCTAGGGAAGCTTATAAAGCACAGGCAGATAAGAAGCAGGTAGAACCTAAGCTGTTCAAAGTGGGGGAGAAAGTATACTTGTCCACAAAGTATTTAAAATCTTTGCAACCGTCAAAGAAATTAGGGCCAAAATTCATTGGACCATTCCCCATAAAAACGGTCGTCAACCCAGTAACCATAGAATTAGAACTCCCTAAAACATTAAGACAGGTTCACCCAGTATTTCATTGCAGCCTGTTAAAACGTGAACTGAGCTCACCTCTAAGATCAGCTGCAGTTCCTCCTCCACCACCTATTATGGTGGAAGGAGAACAGCATTTTGAGATCAAGGAGAGTCTAGATTCCAGGAAACACCATGTGTCAACACAATACCTAATAGCTTGGAAGAATCTTCCCTCTTCTCAGAACGAGTGGGTTCATAAACGACATGCCAGGGCTCCTAGGTTGTTAAAAAAGTTTCATTCCCAGTACCCTGATAAACCCGACTAAACTATTCGTACTTTTCTCTCCCTGTTGTTATTTTCTTTCTCTCCAGGTGGATCTCTCATTTTTTTAAGGGGGGAAGCATGTCAGAACCCGGTCTTTCTATGGACATGGGATTTCTTATTCTTTTCGGGTTCTGCCATTCTCCTGGGGGGGAGGGGAATGCTTGGGATGCTGATGTGTATTTCCTTTGCTTTGTTCCTTGCTCTGTCCTCTTTGATGTTTCTTTATTGGGGTGAGAATGGAATATGCCTCCGGCCATCTGCCTTATCTCTGGCCATGGAAGAAACAGTGCAAAGACCTAACAGCCTTGGAAGTGGCACCTTATCACTCCATTCCCACGGTGTTTTCACACCTGTGGATTGGCCTGTTTGAACTGTCCGGATGGACAGTTGGGGTGGGGTTATTTTGGACACTTTGATTATTTGATTTGTGTGGGAAACCCTCAGATCTTACCTTCTATTCCTGCTGTCAACATCTCCCAATAAAAGTTCCTTTTGAAATGATGCTGTTTCAAGAGTTCTGTGATGACCCAGGGCCCCGAATGGAGGCAAGGCAGTTGGCTGCCAAAAGCAACAGTCCTGGAATCACTGCCAATGTTCACCCAAAAGCTCCCCCATATGCTGGCAAGAGTTCAACCAAGATAGCCAGGAAAGTTTACAATATTCTCAAGACAAGACAGATAACAAGAAAACATAAAAAGTCCTTTTACTCTTGGCTTGTCTGCGAACTGCAAACTGCAAACTGCCGACTGCAAGGAGAGATCAGGAATGTAAGCTGTGATCGGGAAGCAGGAAACAAACTGGTCCAGAATACAAA
Organism: Azemiops feae; assembly: GCA_023970755.1. Classification (NCBI taxonomy): domain Eukaryota; kingdom Metazoa; phylum Chordata; class Lepidosauria; order Squamata; family Viperidae; genus Azemiops; species Azemiops feae. The sequence goes on along the minus strand of JALGBA010004269.1, from coordinate 99,363 downwards.
GCGTCCAGGTTACAAGAGCACAAGTCACGACAATCTCAAGATCCCACGTTTGTTCCCGGCAAATGCCTCACCCCACAGCATCTCCTTAAATACTAATCCCCAGATGTGCCTTGTAGAGTGGGGCGGGACGCTCTTCTCCCGAGCAAGTGAGCCTGCCTCCATTGTTCTCTCCTCCTCTCTGCTCTCCTTGCTCTAGGATCAGGTGGGGAGGGGCCTTTCTCCTTGCCTGAACTCTGCCTTCCCTGTTCCAAACCTGAGGGGCCCTGGCCTGCCTCAGCCTGCTCCTCCCTACAGTCCTCCGAAGCCACAGACACCCCCTCCTGGGCCTCAACAGAGAACTCCATCTCTTCCTCAGAGTCAGGCTCGGACGGAGGCATGACAAGTTCTGCTTCCTTGGGAGGACTGATTGAGGCAGGTCCTTACCCTAACCCTAACCCTTATCTTACATCCTCCCTTTATGCTACTATTTCCTGGTTCCCCATTGTAGTTTCTTTAGCAAACTTGTTTGTCTACTTAGTAAGTTTCCATTACACAGCAAATTCAATTTTTCTTTCTTTCAATATTAAATTTTGAAGACCATTCACTTAATCCTATCACAACTAATCTTCTATTTTTCTCACCCTGTTTCTTCAATCCCTAAGTACAGCTCCTGCTCTGTTTCACTGTGGAAGACTTAATGATGAGATGGGAAGAACATAAGTACAGAGACATTACATCCTACTTTCTGTGGAACAGCTTGTCTTCAGAAATCGTGGGCACTCCATCACTGGAGGTTTTTAAGAAGAGACTAGACAGTCACTTGTCTAAGATGATATAGGTTCTCCTGCTTGAGCAGGGGGCTGGACTAGAAGACCTCCAAGGTCCTATTCTATTCTATTCTATTCTATTCTATTCTATTCTATTCTATTCTATTCTATTCTACTCTACTCTACTCTACTCTACTCTACTCTACTCTACTCTATTCTCATTCCTGAATTACACCATGGCAGCAAGTATTCCCCAGTGATCTAGCTTTTCAACCAAAGATTATGTTGAGCCTCCTTCAAGTCAACTTGTACAAACAAAACTCCGAACAGTTAAAGGGGGGTAAGCAGCTGCTTTTTTCACATGGAAGCTTTAGACACATATCTAAGATTTCCATCAGAGCCAGTAATTTGCTTCAGTCCTATGTCTTTAATTGCCAGAAATCTCTTCACATAAATCATAAAAAAAAGATTGTGTTACAAAGAAAAATTCCAATTAACTCTAATAAAGTCCAGTGCACAGTTTTGTATTCATTTGATCCCTGCTCAGGGTATTCTAATTTCTATTTCATAATTTTACTTAAGTCTCTGGGATGCAAAAAGAAGAATCAGCCAAAAAAGCTAATACAATCCTGGGTTGTATAAACAGAGGCATAGAATCAAGATCACATGGAGTATTAGTACTGCTTTATAAAACCCTAGTAAGACCACACCTGGAATACTGCAACCAATTTTGGTCACCATATTACAAAAAAGATGTTGAGACCTTGGAAAAAGTTCAGAGAAGAGCAACTAAAATGATCAGAGGCCTGGAGACTAAAACATATGAAGAATGGCTGCAGGACTTAGGTTTGGCTAGTCTAAAGCAGGGCTTTTCAACCTTTTCACCCATTGTACCACTTTTAGGATATGGCAATATCCGAGTACCACCAGTCGCCTAGCAAGGTGTCAAAAACTTGATGACCAAAAAAAAAAAAAACTGATAAAGTACAGGTAGTCCTCGACTTACAACAGTTCGCTTAGTGACTGTTCGAAGTTACAATGGCACTGAAAAAAGTGTCCCCCAAGCCACAGCCGAGCAAGACACCTGCCTGCCCGCCCGGCGGCGCTCTTTCTCCTGTCCAAGGTTTTCATTGTTGTGAGCATTTCTGTTGAGGATTGGCAGTGGGGGTGGGGTGGGTGGTGTTTGGTTTTTATTCCCCCCCGTCTGCTGGGTGGTTGCAGCAGGTTTTGGTCACTTCACATGACCCTGGGACACTGTGACCATCATAAATATGAATCAGTTGCCAAGCATCTGAATGTAAATCACAAGACCCTGGAGATGCTGCAACATTCCAGCTGATCAGCACTTCTTCTGGGCTCAGCAGAGGTGCCAGGATCAGTGCTGCTTTCCAGCTGATTGGTACTTCTTGTGGGCTCAGCAGAAGCACCAGGATCAGCGCCGAGCTCCAGCTGGAGCCTGGCGCTGATCCTGGCGCTTCCGCTGAGCCCTGACAGCCCTGCAGCTCCAGCCATCTCTCGCTCAGGCTTGTGCGGTGCTGCCACCAGTTCAACTCATTCCCCTCCCCCGCTACCACTTTTCTAGGATGGTCGCGTACCACCTGCCAGGTGCCAATGTACCACAGGTGGTACCCGTACCACTGGTTGAAAAGCCCTGGTCTAAAGAAAAGAAGAAATAGGGGTGACATGATAGCAATATTCCAATATTTGAGGGGCTGCCACAAAGAAGAGGGGTCAAACTAGTCTCCAAAGCACCAGAGGGCAAGACAAGAAACAATAGTTGGAAACTGATCAAAGAGAGAAGCAACCTGGAATTATTTTAATTTTTGTTTCAAGTGTGTCTTTTGCGGTGTTTTTTTTTTGGCATGTTGGGCTATAATTTCTTTTTGTGTGAAGACTGACGCAAAGTATGAGTTAAGCAGCTCTGCTTTCTCCCTGTTGCCTGTAATTTCCTTGCCATCTTCTCTCTTTAGTGGGCCTACAGTTTCCTTGACTTTTTTCTTGTTGTTAATATGTTGTTATATAGCTCTCTGTCCTGTTGTAGTCTTTATTGTCTTTGATTCAAATTGGGGAGGGGTTATTCTTAGACTGCAAGCAGCAACTTGTCAATTAAAATACATGTTCTCAAACATATTGACAACTCGGTTCTGTGGTTACTCTATGTAAGAACTATAAGCAAATCTGAAAGCTACAGACTTGTAATTCTGCTAAGTCAGCTGGTTTTGGTTTCTGAGCCAATTATTCTTTGCTTCAGCTGCAGAGCATTATTGTACTTAACTAGACTAAAAGTAGTCTTTTCTTTGAAATGCTATGAATCTGTAGGCAATCCATTCTTCCATTTGCAAGAATTCTTGATTCAACAACCTCCCAACATTTGAGCTTCAGCCAATGCAGCAAGATCCACCAACAGGAGACTGTTTGAGAACTTTTCAGCAAGCCTTCATTGATGCTATTCAGCTATCTTTGCTTAGACCAGGGGTAGGCAACCCAAAACACTCAAAGAGCCACTTGGACCCGTTTCCCACCAAAAAAAAAAACACTGGGAGCCGCAAAACCCCCGAGCAACCCGCTGAGCTCCTCTGTTACTGCCCCTCTCTACCCCCTTAGTGCTGGATGGATCTGACCTGGAGAAGGACGCAAGTCTTCTCCATTGGAAGCAAGGAGGGCGGGCGGGCTGAGGGAAACGGGCCTTTTCTATCTGCACAAAACCAGCAACTGTACTTTTCAAAAATGTAAAAAGAAAAAAAAATTACAAAAGAGCAAACACCATGAAGATGTATAGTCCCATACACACACACACACACACACATTCAAAATCTAAAAGAAGCTAATTGTGTCAGATATGCACTGAGAAATCTATTTGCAGATTGACAAAAAAGTAACAAGAACCTATTTATTGTATATAATGTTTTATTATAAATCATGAATTGTATATTATTGCATCTGTACATCTGCTGTGGTTTTGTGATGTGCAAATTTCAGCATGGGTTTCATTGAGGTTTTCAGTTGCTTTTCTATTGTTTGGGGGAATTTTAAAAAAATTGTTTTGGGTTTGTTTGGGGTTTTTTTTGGCAGGACACACCCAAAGACCCAAGTTTGTATTAAAAAAAAACTAGGGAAAAAATAGACAAGCTAATACACCCTTTCGTTGAAGAAGGGGGGAGGGAGAGGGGGGGGAAAGGGAGCGAAGTTTTCTGAGTTCTCATTGGCCACCTGTAAGCCCAAATGAGTACAGTATTCCCTCCTCCGCGGGCGCCTCTTTATGCCAGTACTGAGCTCAGGGTGTGTGCGTGCGCATGTACGCATGCGTGCGACTCCCCGCTCCCCCCGCCCACCTTTTGTCCTGCTCTCTATTCCCTCCTTTTCCTGTGTTGTCCATTTATGCAAATATACCAGCCTTGGTAGTTGCTTGGAGACGAACACACTCAAATCCTCCGGACTGGCACCATCTAAGCCGCTGCTGCTTGCTTGATTCCTCTCCCTGGCCAAAAAAATCGTCTTCGTCCAGCCCCCGACTCCCCACCACCACTCTCTTTTTTCTTTTACTGCTCCCTCTCCCGCATCCCAATTGGTCTTGGGGCGGCCGAACACGGGGCCGAGATTTGGGCTGCTTGCAAGGCAGTGCCCCTGAAAAGCAGAGCCTCTCTTTCCCCCCGTCGACGCTCCTGCTCCAAAGCCTCCGACCCCTCCATTCTAGCAAAGCACTGCCTGCTTTCCTTTTTTCTCCTCCTTTCCCTGGGTCCCAACTCAGTTCAGCGGCGGGATGGATGGGATTTCTCTTGGCCCGCGTTTCAAAGGCGTTTGGTGATTAGATGCACAACAACAACGATGCCCACAATAATTGGGCCACGAGGCACAACTTCCCCCAGGAGGCAGAAAGAATTCGGGCAATCGGCGTTTCGGAGGTCAGGCCGGGGCTCGGTCGGGCCCTCGCAGGGCGCAATTAGGGGCGGCTCCGCAGAGTCCCGGGCGCCTGACTCACGGAGAAAGCCGGCCGGGAGCCCACAATTAGCGGGCCCGCCAGGAGGCAGCCGACGTGGACACCCCCGTGGCGGTCAGCCCCCGAGCTCCCCACCGAGCCGGACGGGATTCCTGGCCAGCCGGCCATGGGGCGGGAGCAGCTCCCTCACCGGGGCTGCTCGGCCTGCCTGGCCGGCCGGCTGTCCCCACCTTTCCAGGGCCAAATCCTGCAGGAGGGCGAGCTGGGCCAAGCTGGGCGGCGGGAAAGGAGGCGCGCTGCGATTAGCACAGCTCCGATCCCGGTCCAGAGGACCGCCCCCGCCCCGGTGGACGGGGGGCTGGGAGGGGGAAGCCCCTTCCGATGCCCAGAAAGCAGCGCTTCCTCTCCTGCTCCGGGCATGGGAAAATGGGCGGAGGTCCCGGGAAGGCGAAGCATGGGGGGCAGGAGGCAGCAGAAGGCACCCGGGGCACCACGGACCGGCCCGGGGAGATGCGTGGCCGGCTCGGCTGCCCGCCGCCCCAGCCGACACTGCCGCCCGGCCCAGGGAAACATGTGGCTGGCTCGGCGGCCTGGGAAGCGATGCCCCGCCGCCTGCCGCCCAGCCCGGGGAAACGGCCGGCTCGGCGGCCCGGGAAGCGATGCCCCCGCCCCCAGCCGCCCGGCCCGGGGAAACACGTGGCCGGCTCGGCGGCCCGGGAAGCGATGCGCCCGCCGCCCTGTCCGGGGAAACGGCCGGCTCGGCGGCCCGGGAAGCGATGCCCCCGCCCCCAGCCGCCCGGCCCGGGGAAACACGTGGCCGGCTCGGCAGCCTGGGAAACGATGCCCCCGCCACCCGCCGCCCAGCCCGGGGAAACACTTGGCCGCCTCGGCGACCCGGGAAGTGATGCGCCCGCCGCCCCGTCCGGGAAAACGGCTGGCTCGGTGGCCCGGGAAGCGATGCCCCCGCCGCCCGGCCCGGGGAAACAAGTGGCCGGCTTGGCAGCCCGGGAAACGATGCCCCCGCCGCCCCGTCCGGGGAAACACTTGGCCGGCTCGGCAACCCGGGGAACGATGCCCCCGCCACCCCATCTGGGGAAACGGCCGGCTCGGCGGCCCGGGAAGCAATGCCCCCGCCGCCTGCCGCTCCAGCCGCCTAGTCCGGGGAAACACGTGGCCGGCTCGGCAACCCGGGGAACGATGCGCCCGCCGCCCCCGCCGCCCGGCCCGGGGAAACATGTGGCCGGCTCGGCAACCCGGGAAACGATGCCCCCGCCGCCCGCCGCCCGGCCCGGGGAAACACGTGGCCAGCTCAGCAACCCGGGGAACGATGCCCCCCCGCCCGGCCCGGGGAAACACGTGGCGGGCTCGGCAACCCGGGAAACGATGCCCCCGCCGCCCTGTCCGGGGAAACACTTGGCCGGCTCGGCAACCCGGGGAATGATGCCCCCGCCGCCCGCCGCCCCGCCGCCCCGTCCAGGGAAACACGTGGCCGGCTTGGCAACCCGGGAAACGATGCCCCCGCCGCCCCGTCCGGGGAAACACTTGGCCGGCTCGGCAACCCGGGGAACGATGCCCCCGCCGCCCGCCGCCCCGCCGCCCCATCCGGGGAAACGGCCGGCTCGGCGGCCCGGGAAGCAATGCCCCCGCCGCCCGCCGCCTAGTCCGGGGAAACACTTGGCCGGCTCTGCGGCCCAGGAAGCGATGCGCCCGCCGCCCCAGCCGCCCGGCCCGGGGAAACACGTGGCCGGCTCGGCGTCCTGGGAAACGATGCCCCCCCGCCCCATCCGGGGAAACACTTGGCCGGCTTGGCAACCCGGGGAACGATGCCCCCGCTGCCCACCGCCCCGTCCGGGGAAACGGCCGGCTCGGCGGCCCAGGAAGCAATGCCCCCGCCACTCCAGCCGCCTAGTCCGGGGAAACACGTGGCCGGCTCGGCAACCCAGGAAGCGATGGCCCCGCCGCCCCAGCCGCCCGGCCCAGGGAAACAAGTGGCCGGCTCGGCAGCCCGGGAAATGATGCCCCCGCCGCCCCGTCCGGGGAAACACTTGGCCGGCTCGGCAACCCGGGAAGCAATGCCCCCGCCGCTCCAGCCGCCTAGTCCGGGGAAACACGTGGCCGGCTCGGGGGCCCGGGAAGAGATGCCCCCGCCGCCCGCCGCTCCAGCCGCCTAGTCCGGGGAAAAACTTGGCCGGCTCAGTGGCCCGGGAAGCGATGCCCCTGCCGCCCAGCCCGGGGAAACACGTGGCCGGCTTAGTGGCCTGGGAAGCGATGCCCCCGCCGCCCCAGCCGACCCGCCCGGGGAAACGCGTGGCTGGCTCGGCGGCCCGAGGACGGCCCAGGAAGCGATGCTCCCGCCGGGACTGCCGCCTGGTACAGGTAAGCCGGGGGGCGCGCCATCTACCCTGTGGCTACTTCGCGGTGGCGCTCTGCGGACTCGGAGCCCCCTCCCTCCCCCCGCCACTGACCGTCCGTCTCCAGCTCTGCTGTTGCTCGGCCAACGGTCGCGCTGGCTGGGCATCGCAGGGGCTGCTGTTCCTTGGAGCCGCGGCCTGTGGGAGGGCTGGCCCGCTCAGCGGAGGCTCCGGTGGGCTGCTCCCAGCGGGGATCCCGGAGCTTCCCCGTGCGGCTCCCCGGCTACGTGGGCCTCGGACCGGGCCAGCCCGGGAAAGGGATTTCCTGGCCGCCCTTCTCCCAGGGGGCGGGGCACCCGGGCGCAGGGCCAATCAGGAGCCCTGCGAGGGGGCAAGTCCGCATGAGAGAGAGAGAGAGGGGAAGCACAAGTGCCTCTCTCTGTCTCTGTCTCTCTCTGCAAATGGCGGAGGAGGCTCCGGAGCCGCAGGAGATGGCTCAAAGAGCCGCATGCGGCTCCGGAGCCGCGGGTTGCCGACCAGTGGCTTAGACAAATTCATATAACATGAAGCAAGAATATGGCAGGGTAGAGTGCATGCAATTGATGTTTTTTTCCTCTTTCGTGTGGAGTAAGGTGAAGGCTGTTTTGCAGTGGTGGGATTCAAATATGTGAACAACCGGTTCTCTGTGTGGATGCCGCTTCCAGAAGTCCATTCTGGGCCTGGGCAACAAAAAATTAGCTACCGGTTCTGCTGAAGTGATGCGAACTGGCTGAATCCCACTACTGCTGTTTTGTTTCTCTAGGACCTGTGGAAATTATAGCCAGGACAATAATTGCTGTTTCTTCTCAGTGCTCTAATCAGAGATTGGAGTCAGAAGGATTAGAGAATGGAAATGATGGTAATGTGGCTATCAAGCAAGTGCCTTTCCTGTAGCAAGGAATGCTATTTGCACATAATTGGGCTTTGCAAAGATAAGGATACTGGCCAGAGGGTTCTTTATGCAGTACCTACAGAACTATAAGAAAACACCCTGCTGTCATTCATCCATGACTGAGACTGGTTTAATTTTAAGTTCAGCTTTACCCGCTTTAAATCAACTCTAACGTGATGCAGGATTTACCCGTTTTCCAAAGTTGTCCATGGCTAATTTGACCAAACAAGCATTACCAAAATACAATACAGAAATTTTGTTTGTTGTTTATAATTTTTCAAAATATATAAAACTTTCTTGAACAATGGGGGAAATCTGCTTCATTCAATTAACAAGTTTCTTTTTTTAAAAAAAGTTTATAATAATAATGTAAAATTAACCATTATTGTACACCATGCAAACTTTGAATGAAAATATATACCATTGAAGCCAGGCTACTATATGTACAGAAGTACCCACAGTGGAGAAGTGGACTGTGAAGATAATAAAGTGGCTATCAAATAATGCAAAGTATTTTATAAGCTGCTCAGAATCTCCTATGTATGAATTGGGCAGCTTTATAAATTTGTTTAATAATAAAATAAATAAATAAATAAATAAATAAATAAGATGGCAAAGCCCACAGAAATAGCTAAATTGTCTTGTTGGATTAAAGACAAAACATAAGCATTTTTACAAAAGATTGGAAACCTTTTATGAACTTTTTGCCAAAAATGTATAAAAATAAATTGATCTCTGGATTTCTTGATTAAAACAACTGGCCATAAGAAGAAGGAAACTGTCAAATGCACCATCTTTGGCTTGGTACCTCACTGGCATTCTGCCATTAACTGGGGAAGGGAGGGGGGGAAACAAATGGGCAATAAAACTGTATATCTTTATGATGGGAAATTGGGAGGGGAGATTGACAGTTGAGGAAGAACAGAGCATTTTGGAATCTGGTCTGTGCCAGCATCTTCAAGGCTGCATATCCTGAAAGTGGAATTTTACCAACCTAAACACCTCAGCACTTCCCAAAACATCTCGGCAGTGCCAGATTGGTTGCACACAGATGGACTATGGGAGGGAGGGCCAGGGCAACCAAGGGGTTACTTTTGTATTGATATGTGGGAACTTCAGATACCACTTGACTCTACTGCAATCAGCATCTCTTAATAAAAGTGTCCTTTCACTTCAACCAAATGGAGTCAAGAGGTTTTTTTTCCCCTAGGAGATCAAACTGGGGCAGGTCTGACATTAGGTGGAATCTGCAACTGTGGTCAACCTGGAGAGGACATCGCCTCTATTGTGGGGACCATGCACACAATGTCAGCTCAAGGGAGTGGCCAGGAGAAGATTGAATGCTGGGGAGAGGCTTCATCTAGACCTCTCCTGGGCTGGACCTCTCTGAGTGGATGAAGGAGGAGGAAAATTGCAGCCTTCATCCATGGGAGCCACGGCAGCCACCCGACAGGAACAGTAGTTGGAGAGGTGGAGGAGGAGGGGGAAGAGACAGGTGGAGAGCATGGCCAGGCCAACTGGAGATGGAGCAAGCCATCAAGTTTATGCAGAGGGCTTTCAAGAACCTCAAGGAGTGTGAAGCCCTTGCCCGAGCTCACAGACCAGCCGCTTCCAGCCTCAGCAACTGACAAGGCTGTTGCATCCACAGCAGCAGGAAGAGGTGGTGCTGGATCTGCAGCAGCAGCAGCTTCCACAGCCCCAGCACCTGGAGGGGCAGTGCAGCATATGCCCCTTGCACCAGCAAGAAGGAGCCATAAGATCTCCACTACTGGGTATGAGGTTTGATGGAGATACTCAGCAATTGGGGTTCTTCTTGGTCCAGGTTTGGACCTATATGCAAGAATATGGTCCCAAAATATCTACGGAAGTGGAAAGGTGAGATGTGTCACCATGGCCCTAGAATGGGCCACAGTGAGGTGGATGGTCCCTCCATAATGATGATGCCCTGGAGCTGAGGAATTTCAATCGGTTCATGGAGGAACTCCACAAAGGTTTCGAAGACCCCCTTGCTGATTATAAAGCCAGGAACCACATCAAAACCATCAGCCAGGACTTCCGGTTCCGGTTGCAGCGCCCACGGACACGCAAAGAACTTGCTCTCTTTGCTGTCCGGGTTCCCCCCGCTGGTAGACCCTGGACAGGGTCGAAAGTCGCCCTGGAGGGGCGACCACCGTAGAGGAGGGCACTCGTCGATCGCGGAGGGAGTGGCAGCTCCCTCTGTGGTCCGAGAAAATCACCTTTGGGCCGACAGGGAAAAGATCGGCCAGTAACATGGCCGATCACTCAGCTGCTCCAGCCGAAAGTCACAGCAACATCTAAGCAAAAAGAACCACCGTGGAAGATCCGGGTGAGACCTTTCCTTCCCTCTTGTTAATTTACCTATTTCCCTGCTAACAGCTTTAAGAACTATTTCCCTATTTTGAGAAAGCAGCGTTTGATCACTGGGGAAAACGGGCTTTGGAAAAATAATAATTGTTTTTTATTATTTTATTTTGTTTATATAAGCAGTTGGAATTCGGGCATCCTGAAAAAAAAAAACCAACCCTTACTGTGACTCTCTCTTTTGGCTTGTCTATCTCCAGTTTAGGTGAAAACCTTTAGGGAGGGGGTGGAATGCTTTTTTCTCCTCCCCCCCTCCTGAACAGTATTGCCTAAAAAACCTTCTGCTCTCTGGGCGGACTTATGTAGATTGTTTTGGATACAATGCAACCTGGGACTTGGCATGAAGCCTAGAAACCATGACTGATACAATGTAACATTCTCCAGTTGAACTCCCACTTCCTGATTTTGGCGTGATGCCCAGACGGGATTACAACATAACAACTGACTGCTACTTGGGATTCTTGCTGCTTCTTTTATTTGTGTGCTGGACTTGACTATTGGCTTTTTTTCTATCTTTGTTTGGAAATATATCTCTGTTTGGACTCTATATTTTATAATGCTGCAATCTATTTTTTAAGCTGAACTTCTATATATATAAAAAAAGAGGATGGAATCCTACTCACAGATTAATTATGGACTTATATTAGAAAATTTTTTGGAAATGAGAATGGAATTTAAAGAACATATTAGAACGCTTAGCAAAAAGGAGGACTCAGAATTAAAAATTGAAGCTCAACCTTTGATTGACTATGATACACAATCAGATTTACAACTTAATGAGATGGATGGAATACATTCACAATCTATTGAATCTATTGATGAGGAAGAGGACACATCCCACATGATGGACATCTTTGATGATCAAAGGCAGAACTCAACTAAAACATTTACAACTTTAAAAGCAACAGGATTGGATTTCCAAATACGAGGCACCAAAAACGTTGACAACATGACAGTACAGACAACACTGGATAAAAGAGAAAAAGAATGTGATTGGACTCAATGGTGGGAAAAGGCCTTTAGCCAGTCACTAAGATGGGAGGATCTAGAGGCCCTGCTGTGGCAACCTACCTGGCACAAAAAGAAAGCTAGAATTAGATTTAAAAATGAGAGTTAAAATTTTATCTGATGGGTAAAAAGGGCTTTTGGACGTTGATTGAGCTAATATTTTTGAGATTTTTAAGGTTACTCTGGTATGAGTCAACATCAGATCTAAATTATGGATTTGATTATGGTTTGGAATGGCAATAGGAAAAATTGGAAAATTTAAAATTAAAGGAGTTAGATTGAGATTGAGACTGGTGAAGTATTATTGATATTTTTACTTACAAGAATTGAATGGTAATTAGTGATGTATTAAATGGACTAAATTGAAACAATTGAGGAATTTTTAGGGACTTGGACTGATTTATAAAAATATTGGATAGAATATATGAAATAGAATATAGTTGAGAAATAGTAAGATATAATAGTTATATTATTAGTTTATGATAGAAATCATTATTGTCCTATTATTATTATTATAATATTATAATATTATTATGTCTTATGTAACGGTTTTAAAATATATAAATTTATGTTTATTTACAAAATATGTATGTGAAATAGAATAGAATAAGAGATATAATTTGATTGAGAAGTATAAATTGAAATTGAAATAATAGATATAGGTGAGAAACAATTTATATTTTAGGAATGCTCGAATTGTATACTATATGTTTATGCAAGACTAAATTGAAATAGATTAATTGAAAGTTGGTTAAGCCTGAAAACGGGTGAAAATATGATTGATAACTTTTGTTTCTTGTTTTTTGTGTGTTTTTTTTTCTTTTTTTTTCTTCTTTCTTCTTTTTTTATTGATAAAATAGAGAGGGAACCTTTAAAGAAGTAGTTTAAATTGTATATGTATGACTGTATTTTTTGTTGTGTTCTATGGAGTGCCCTATCTCCACGATGTGTTATAAGCACTTGGCTGTAAAACAAACAAAAAAAACTAATAAAACTTGTTATGGAAAAAAACAACCATCAGCCAGGGCTGGAGAAGTGTGGCTCAGTACAGTCAGGAGTTCTGTGACCTGACCTGCAGGCTCAACAACTGGCCACAAGACATACTGATCAGCTGTTTCAAAGATGGGCTAACCGATGAGATCTTTAATACCTACATCTCCAGGACCACCCACCACCCCCCTCTTTATGGCTGGTATGTTCTGGCTGAGGAAGTAGAGATCGATGTCACCCAAAACAAGCATTGCCCAGGGAGGAGAAAGAAACTCCAAAAGTGCAGACAGGTGCCCATAGCCCTCAACAATGCTCCACAGCTTGCTTCAAGTGTGGGAAAGAGGGGCACTGGGATGCTGAGTGCAAATCCAACCAACCTCCCAGAAAATGACCCAGGGCCCACCAAGAAGCCTGCCAAGTCACCACCGTGAACCTGCAAGATGGCCCTGGAAGGAATGGAGGTCATAGATTTACCCCATCCCCAAAGGATTGCAAAATAACTCTGACTAGCCCAGAAGAAGGCCTGGGAGAGAGCAACACTGATTCCAATGACAACCCCTTGGTAAGTGGCCCGATCACCCCAGTGACAGTCCCCATTGAACTGGTAGTCTAATCCTCAGGATGGAAAGCCAGCCTACCGACCCTTCTAGATTCAGGGTGCACCAGGTGCTTGGTCAACCCCACCCTAGTGAAAAAACTAGGGATGAGACTTAGACCGCTCAAAGTGTTGGTGGCATTCTGCCAGTTAGATGGCTTGGTAGCAGGGGGGATCCCAGCGACATTCATCACCAAGCTGATAGAAATATGGATGGGGGTGCACACAGAGATTCAGAGCTTTATTGTGGTCCTGAGCATGGAGAGACATTTGGTGCTGTGATTAGCATGGCAATGGAAATGGAACCCCTATATGAACTGGAGGAGGGAATGCTAAAAATCTGGTGATTTGAAGCTCAAAGAAAACTGGGAAAGGACTTAGAGACCCCAAAACTGAGGCAGGAGGTGGGAGCTGCAATACAGAAGTGGAAGAAAGCCGATCCTTGAATTCCACCGAAGTACCGGGACTTGTGGGACATTTTTAACGAGAAGGGTTCAGACGAACTTCCAATTCACTAGCCAATGGACTACACCATAAAGATCCTGCCAGGGGCTAAACTACCCAAGCCCAAACTGTACTCAATGACTCATAGGGAACTGGAGGAACTACATTTTTTTATAGACAAAAATCTGAAGTGGGGGTTTATCCAGCTGGTCCAACCCAGGGTGGGTCTCTGCACCTATGCATAGACTATAGAAGGCTAAATGGAGTGTGTGTGGAAAATGTCTATCTGCTGCCCCTAATGAAAGACAAGTTAGCCCATCTGGTAAAGGGGAAGATTTTTACTAAGTTGGACTTGTGGGAGGCCTATTACCAAGTTCAAATCAAAGAGGGAGATGAATGGAAGATAGCTTTTAACTGCCCCTTAGTGTGTTTCCAATTTAGGGTCCTCCCCTTTGGACTGCAGAGGGGCCTCTTCTGTTTTCATGCAGCTGATAAATGAAGTGTTGCATGAACACCTGTACAAAGGCATGTTGGTCTACCTGGATGACATACTGATTTATACTGAGACTATGATGGAGCATGTGAAGCTGTTCAGGGCGGTCCTTAAAAAATGTAGAACTGCTCAGCTGTATGTTAAACTTTCAAAATATGAGATCCACCAGAGTAAAATTGACCCTGAAAAAAATAGGGTGGTGCTAGAGTGGCCTCCACCCCGCACCAGAAAGCAACTGTAAAGATTTTTGGGATTTACGAACTTTTACTGCCAATTTATCCCATTGTTTGCCCAGACAGTCTTCCGCATCACCAACTTGTTAAAGACAAAGGGGGAGGAGAAACCCAAACCCAGCCAGCCACTGAAGTGCACAATAGAATGCCAGGCAGCATTTGAAAAAGTCAAACTTTTGTTTGTTGCCGAACCAGTGGTGAAGCACCCAAACCCTAATGCCCCATTTATTATTCAGGCAGATGTTACCGATGTGGCAGTGTGGGGTGGTTCTTTTACAAAGGAACAGCCAGGGTGCCCTACAACTGTGTGCATACACCCCCAGAAAACTCACGGACACTGAGCGGCGATTAGCAGTTTGGGAGAAGGAGGTTTATGCGATCCACTGGGCACTCTTAATGTGGAGGCATTTCCCAGAAGATAGCAAGACCCCTTTTGAGGTGTGGACTGACCATAAAAACCTAGAAGCCCTGAAAACCCCTGGGGATTATCACCCAAGCACGTCCGGTGGGCTCAGTACTGAAATGAATAGGGGTGTGTGAACATATGAATGGGTTCTAGAACAATACATGAGATGTTATATAAATTACCAGCAGGACAATTGGACAGACCTCTTCTCATTCGCTGAAGTGGCCTATAATAACTACATACATAGTAGCACTGGGTTTACCCCTTTCAAGGTAGCCCTGGGACAGGACTTTGTGCCCATGCCAGAGTTGCTTCTGGTCACACGCACACCATTACATCTTTGAAGCACTAGATTGTCCAGTTACAAAATACCTGGTGGGTGGTCAGAAAATCATTGGAGGAGGCAAGAGAGGCCTATAAAAAACATGCGGATAAAAAACGGACAAAGCCCAAATTAGTAAAAGTGCCTTTTCACTTCAACCAAATGGAGTTCTGAGTTTTGCTTTCCTAGGATATCAGACTGGGGCAGGTCTGACAGGAACTATGTAATGTAATTCTAAAGGGGAAGAAATTGTAAAAATTTGTATCTGCAGTAAAGATCAGAAGCAGTTTCTTTAACTTTTCCTTTTTTAAAATCTTTACTGCTTCTAGCACTTTTAATGTTTTTTTATATTTTTCTTGTTTATCTTTTTGTTATGTAAAAATTGTTATGAAAATACATACCATAACATACTTAGCATATACCTACTGTTAGATTCCTATTGAACTGTAGAATTTATATGGATTTATATATTCTTAGCATATTCTCACCTAATTTCTATTCTTATCATGCTCTATTCTAATAGTCTATTTTAAAGTCCTAGATATCTGTCTACATCTTAACATCAGGCATTTACTATTTCTGAGCAGGGCATTAAAATTGTCATTTTGCTTTCATATTGCAATTCTCCAGAGGCTTTATTGAAATGTTATCCTTTTAAGACTGAAAGCTTAGCAGGGAAAGAGTGTCTGAAAAAGTTCTTTGAAAGGAATCTGGAAGCATCAGATATTGATTTCTTCTTGCAGTTCTCTAGTGATAGCACCATAGCAATGTCAAATAAATACAGAAATATAATCCTAGAATAGCTGTAAACAACTAGCCAACACTTTCTCTCCAGTTATTATTTACTAGTATGAGAAAATTCTCATGTCTTTTTGCATAAACACAACATAGATAGAAGAATACGTGCAATCATCTGGATGTCCTTATACTTATCTATACTTATCTATATAGAGTTTTAGCTTTTGGTAAGAGTAAAGATAGCTGATTTTAAAAAAGCCATCATTTTTAAATACATTGCTGAGTTCAGGCAGGCATGCAGGCATGCATGCAAAAGTGGGACTATCCTGAATAATCTATTTAAAAGCCTAAAAAAACCCCTAAACATGCACAGAATTGCACCCACAGGAAAAAAAGTGAATGGAGGAAAAGACTGGATTTGGAGAGAAGAAAACTTGGAATTCAAACATTTATTTGGATGCAAAGTTTATTCTGGTGAGTTCTGCTGAGTTCTGTCTACAGCTTCTGTCTACAGCATCTTAACATGGAGACAATTTTCTCTATATAGACTGTACTGTTTTTCTTCAATATTGACTACCCAGTTCTTTTTACCATTAATAGTGCATACTTACACAGACATGATTGCAAAATGAATTAGAAACAGATCTGTTTGCAGGAGTGTTCTTTTTCCCCACCCTCTCTCTAATGAATTAGGTACAGGTCTCTTTGCAGGAGTGTTTTTTCTCTCTCTGCATATTTATAAAGATTTATAAGAATTACAGTCTTTATTAACTAAATAATCATGAATGAATTGAATATGAATTTTTGTATATATTGAATGTTCCTGAAAAAACTTGAGTGATCATTTTATGAAGTTGTTACAACTATCACCGGAAGATTTTAAATCTTTACTACCTAGTCCAGGTGTGTCAAACTCACAATGTCATGTGACGTGTTGCGACGTATTGCAACTTTTTTTCATTGCCGGCAATGGGATGGGCACAGTTTCGGCATGACGCATCCAGCCCGCGGGCCGGCAGTTTGATACCCCTGACCCAGATCATAAACTTTATTTCCCAGATAGTAAATTTTATTGCCCTGAGCTGCAATTATCACTGTACCCTCTTTTGTGGATTACAAATGGTCAGAGTGCAATATTTTTTACAATATTTTTAAATATTTTAAATATATTTGTAGATTTTTGTGGTCTACCTTTATATAATCCTTAAACTATATACTCTATATATATACATTTATATAATCTTTTTTACACTAACAACAAGTTGACACTTCATTTATTACTCTCAGCATTTTTTTCTTTTCAGATGGATTTTTTTTCCTTTTCAAATTTTATTCATCTGTCATTTTTTAATACTTCTGTGGATTACAAACTATATCAAGAGGGCAACATCAATATTAGCCACAGGAGGAACCAAAAGGAGAACTTAGAACTCCTGACACTGTACACAATTAACCAGTACAACAGCTTGACTTCAGAAGTGTGGGTACCCTATCACTAGAGATTTTTGAGAGGAGATTGGATATAGGTCCTGTTGTGTCCTGGGCCTTGCTGAGTCATTCAGCAAGGCTCAGAAAGTCTGCAGAAAGGTTGCAGAGACCAGAACGGTTGCAGAGACCCGGACAGACCATGTGTCTGCCCGGGACCCAGACAGGCTGTCTCCAGCCTTGCGCGCATGCGTGAAGGTGGGAGAATAGCCTGCAATCATTGGCTGTGCATCCCCTTGCATGGGGAGTATAAAAGGGCTTGTTGCAATTTGTTCGTTTGCTTCTGTTCAGTGATTGTACCAATAAAAGACATCATTTGTTGTGAACTGCCTCATCTCAAATGTCTGCTTGTGCGAACAGAACATTGGTGACGAAGGTGGGATACGCCGTTTGGAAGCCTACTGAAAGAAGATAGGCCTACTCACCTAAGGCCTGAATGACAAGAGAAGCGCAGCATCCAGAAGGAGCAACCGCTTGCCAGTACGCATATGCTGGAGGTGGACTTGGCTTCAGGGGACCCCTTCTCCTTCAAGAGATGTCAACGAGGCCGTCGTTCACGAAGATGTCCAAGCTGGGACGTCTCGGGGAATTCGACACTTCACACCCGGAACGCTGGAGCTCGTACGCAGCTCGCATTGAGAACTATTTTCCGGTGAACAAAATCCAGGAAGATGGCCTGAAAATGGCTACCTTGTTGTGTGTCTGAGGGCAAGAGACTTTTGAAATTGCCGAGAATCTTGTCGCCCCAGCACCTTTGGAATCGATCGCGTATGCTGATCTTAAGAAAATGCTGCGCGAGCATTTCGAGCCCAAGCTATCAGTAATAGCTTGGAGGCACCAGTTCGAGCAGCGGGACCAGCGGCCCAGAGAATCAGCTGTGGACTTTGTCATGGCCCTGAGGCAGGCTGCTAGACCATGTGCTTTTCAAGATCTGGAGGAGAGGCTCCGAGATCGACTTGTCTGCAGGTTGCGAAGCCGTGAGATGCAGCAGAAGCTGTTTGCGAAGGCTGATGTCACGTTCCAAGATGCCTTAAGAGAAATTGCAGCTGAAGAAGCAGCTGGCGGCACAGTGAAGGCTTTGTGGTCGACAAAGAATCCTCCAGCGGCCATCCCCGTCCACCAAGAAGCCGTGCGAGAGGCCTCCGGAGAAGACTCCAAGGAAGAAGAGGTGGACAGACTTCAACCGTCAGCAGAGAGAAGACTGCAAGAACGCAGAGGGCAGCCGCCTGCATCCCTTCGCTGTTTCGGCTGTGGGGGTCGCCACAGGAGGGCCGACTGCCATTTTCGTTCTGCTGTCTGCCGAGCATGTGGCAGGCAAGGCCACATTGCATCAGTCTGCATGGGTCATCAAAAGAATAGGTCCCCTGAATTGCCTCTGAAAGGTACCAAGGTCCCCAGCCAAAACAGGGTGGGTTTCTGCGCATCCCATAGGGCAGGGCTTTTCAACCTTTTCACCGATTGTACCACTTTTAGAATATGGCAACACTCGAGTACCACCAGTCACCCAGCAAGGTGTCAAAAACTTGATGACCAAAATAAATGGAAAAAAGTGATAAAGTACAGGTAGTCCTCAACTTACAACAGTTTGCTTAGTGACTGTTCAAAGTTACAATGGCACTGAAAAAAGTGACTTATGACCATTTTTCACACTTATGACCATTGTAGCATCCCCAGGGTCATGTGATTTACATTTGGATGCTTGGCAACTGATTCTTATTTATGATGGTCACATTATTCCAGGGTCATGTGATCGCCTTTTGCAACCTTCTGAGAAGCAAAGTTAGTGGGGAAACCAGATTCACTGAACAACCATGTTACTAATTTAATCTTTCTCCCTCTTTCTTTCTCTTTCTCTCTCTCCCTATCTCTTTCCCTCTCTCCCTTTCTTTCTCTCTCCCTCTGTCTCTTTCTCTCTTTTTCTCCCTGTCTCCCTTTCTTTCTCCCTGTCTCCTTCTTTCTCTCTCCCTCTCTCTCCCTCTCCCTCCTTCTTTCTCTCTCCCTCTTTCTCCCTGTCTCCCTCTTTCTTTCTCCCTCTCCTTCTCTCCTTCTCTCTTTCCCTCTCGCTCTCTCTTTCTCTCTCTTTCTCTCCCTCTCCCTCTCTCTATTTCTCTTTCCCTCTTTCTCTCCCTCTCTCTATTTCTCTCTCCCTCTCTTCCTCTCAAAGATCCTTAAAATCCTTAAAAGTTATGCTTGGGCAGAAGACTTTTTCTTTTACAGCACCGTTTATAATGGGGCAGGTTGGCAGACAAGTACTCAAAAAAAAGGGGGGGGAGTGCAAATAGGCGTCCAGTAGCTAGCTTGAACTTTGAACGACTTCTTTCTCTTGCCACCGCAAGAGAAAGAGGAGCAAAAGACATCCAGCACTGCAACCAGGTGCCCTGGACTGGCCATTCCGGGGCTTCCTGCACCGGCTGTCTTAGCTGTCAGCAACCTCCTGTTGTTGCTTGAAGGGGGGGGAAGGGACATGGGCAGGAGAGATTCCTTCTTTCTCATCCGAGGAGGGAAGTTATGTCAGACCGTCGACTCTGAATGAAGAATTTTAGGGGGGAGTTGAAAGCGAGACAGACTTAGGGCTGTATTAAGATCATAGATGGCTGCGTAAGGAGAGTGGAAGGGAGGTGAATTTGGGGTGGAGCAGAAAACACGGGGGGAAGGCATTAGGAAATAAGCACCAAGGTACATGGTGCCTTGCAAGGGATTCCCGAGTGTTCCGTAATTGTTTTTCCTCTCTCCTCTGTGCGAGAAAAACTTTTGCGGCATAAATCTGAAACATGCGCGATCGGCCTCCCCGTTGCTGCCGCTGCCCGCAATCTGCCCAGCCTCCCCTCTGGCCCCGGGCAGCACCTCGGCCTCACGCACACGTGCAATCGGCCTCCCCGTTGCTGCCGCTGCCCGCAATCTGCCCAGCCTCCCCTCTGGCCCCGAGCAGCACTTCGGCCTCGCGCGCACGCGTGATCGGCCTCCCCGTTGCTGCCACTGCCCGCAATCTGCCCAGCCTCCCCTCTGGCCCCGGGCAGCACCTCTGCCTCGCGCACACGCGTGATCGGCCTCCGCGCTGCCATCACCCACAATCTGCAGCCGCAGCTCCTCCTGTCCCACCCGTGCCCGCTGTTAACCCTCCCGCCACCATGCATGGTAAGGTTGGCGCCCCCGCCCCCGCCCAGATGCCCTTGCCTCCCCCAAGCATTTTTTTACTCACCTGCTTTCAGCTGCACTCCCTTTCTCCTTTTGCTTCTCTGTCTTCGTTTGCTTCTCTGCCTTCGCCACGTGTTTGGGGTAAAAAATAAAAAAAAGTTCCATGAGACTTTCTAACTTCTCGCGAGAAGTTAGAAAGTCTCGTGGAACTTTTTTTTTCTCTCACAAACACATGGCGAAGGCCGAGAAGGAGAAGAGAAAGGGAATGCTGCTGAAAGCAGGTGAGTAAAAAAAAATGCTTGGGGGAGGTGAGGGCATCTGGGTGGGGGTGGGGGGGACCCAGGCAATGCATCGCGCAGCTCCGGCAGAATCTCCCCTGAAGACTGCGTGAGGCTGCCTGCCACCCCCAAGGCCGCCGCCAATCAGCTGGAGCTGCGCGCTTTGATCCTGGGCTCTCAGTAGGACCCAGGCAACGTGCAGTTCCAGCTGACTTTGCCACAAGCCTCTGCAGCGCTGCTGCCGCTTCACCTCATCCACTTTTACACTTTTTTAAAAAAAAAAAAAATTCAAAAACATTTTTTTTAATATTTTTTTTACATTTTTTTAAACATCTTTTTTCAACCCGTCCTACGCGTACCACCAGCCATGTGCTCACATACCACTGGTGGTACACATACCACCGGTTGAAAAGCCCTGTTCTAAAAGACTAGAAGACTAGAAAGCAGCATGGCAGATCCAGAGCAGCAACTGAGAGCAGCATGGTGGACCAACAGAGGCTGAGAACAGCATGGCAGGCCAACTGAACAGTGGTGGTGCAGAGCTAAGTATGACAGGAGGCTGGAGTGCCCACAGCAGTGATTGAGAGCAGTGTGATGGACCAGCAGTGGCTGGGGTGGGCCAAGGCTGGGATGGTGGGGGCCAGTCCCTGGCCAACTCTGGGGTGACCCCATGGGCCAGATCTAGGCCCATCATGGGCCAGATTTGGCCCATGGGCCTTGTGTTTGACATGTCTGGTCTAGAAGCAATTCTAGCTAAATGAAACTCAATGAACAAAGTGAGAATCTCTAACAAAATGAAATTCAAGGTGAAAAAAGTAAGGTTCTACATTTAGGCAAGAAAAACCAAATGCACAGGTACAGTATAGGTGATACCTTGCTCAATAGTAGTAACTGTGAGAGGGATCTTGGAGTCCTAGTGAACAATCACTTAAATATGAGCCAGCAGTGTGCTGCAGCTGCCAGAAAAGCCAACACAGTGCTAGGCTGCATTAACAGAGGGATAGAACCAAGATCATGTGTGTTATATCTTCAGTTCTTTAGGCATTGAATGAGGCAGAGTGTTCAAACAACAAGTTTATTAACTCAGAACAGAAGCAGCCCTAAAGGCTGCTGCACAGCTATTTATACAGTTAGCCTCTAGGTGGTAACCAATAGATTTAAAGTAACAGTTTCCCGCCCCAAACCTCATTATCAGCTTGGAGATAGCCAGTCTGACTTTCAGTAACAGCAACTGTTAAACAATACAGCAATGTAGGTCAGACATTAAGCAAGTGATTTAAAACAGTTGTGGCCAATACATTACAATGTGAAGTGTTAATACCACTTTATAATACCACTTGGTAAGGCCACACTTGGAATACTGCATCCAGTTTTGGTCACCACGATGTAAAAAAATGTTGAGACTCTAGAAAGAGTACAGAGAAGAGCAACAAAGATGATTAGGGGACTGGAGGCTAAAACATATAAGGGGACGGTTGATGGAATTGGGTATGTCTAGTTTAATAAAGAGAAGAACTAGGGGTGACATGATAGCAGTGTTCCAATATCTCAGGGGTTGCCACAAAGAAGAGGGAGTCAAACTATTCTCCAAAGCACCCAAAGGCAGGACAAGAAGAAATGGATAGAAACTAATCAAGGAGAGAAGCAATCTAGAACTAAGGAGAAATTTCCTGGCAGTTAGAATAATTAAACAGTGGAACAACCTGCCTCCAGAAGTTATGAATGCTCCAACACTAGAAGTTTTTAAGAAGAGACTGGACAACCATTTGTCTGAAATGGTATAAGCCTGTATGATATAGTTGGCATTACAGAAACTTGGTGGGATGAAACCCATGACTGAAATGTACTGATGGATGTATACAAATTGTTCAAGAGAAATAGATCTACAGAAAGAGGAGGGGGAGTTGCACTATATGTAAGAAAACACTATATATCTACAGAAATGCACATGATGAAAGATAAAATCCCTCCAGAATGTATATGGGTCAATATAAAATGGGGAAAAAAGTGGCATTGCCATAGGTGTATATTACAGACCATCCAACCAATCAGAAGAAATAGATGAACTTTTTGCCAACCACTTAACAAATGTTTGTAGGAAGCATACCACAGTAGTAATGAGAGATTTCAACTATCCAGATATCAAATGGGAGATCAAACAGATTCCTAACCAACCTAGCCAACAACTTGGAGGAGGAAACTACAAGTAAAGCTATACTGGACCTAATTCTTACTAATAGAGAAGAAGTGATAGAGGGAGTTGAAATTGCCAGGACCTTGGGTGAAAGTGACCACACCATACTGGAATTCAATATAATGCAAACACTAGCAATAGAAAATAATCCATCCAGTGTCTTAAACTTCAAAAGAGCTGATTTTAACAAACTCAGAAAGAACCTAGGAAAGATTCCATGGATGAAAATCCTAAAGGGGAAAAAACTCAAGAAAAACAAGAAATTCAAGAAGCAACCAGCATGGATGCACAAAGATCTCTCTGAGAAACTGAATGACAAAAAGAATAAGTACAAAAAAATTGAAAGAGGGACAAATAACTAAGGCTGATTATCAGCAGACAGCCAGAATATGCAAAGATGAAGTCAGGAAAGCAAAGACTCAGAATGAACAAAGATTTGCAACAGAAATCAAGGACAATGATTTGCAACAGAAATCAAGGACAATCAACATATTAATAACAAGAAAAAAGTCAAGGAAATTGTAGGTCCACTAAAGAGAGAAGATGGCGAGAAAGTAACAAGCAATAGGGAGAAAGAGCTGCTTAACTCATTCTTTGCATCAGTCTTCACACAAAAAGAAATTATAGTCCAACATACCAAAAAAACTACTGCAAAAGACAAACTAAAAACAAAACTTAAAATAAACAAGAAAATGGTAAGAGAACACCTATCTGACCTTGACGAATATAAATCATTGGGACCCAACAGATTACATCCCAGAGTTCTGAAGGAGCTGGCAGATGTTATCTCAGAACCATTGCACCATATCTTTCAAAAATCCTGGAGCACCGGGGAAGTACCTGAGGATTGGAAAAGGGCAGATGTTGTTCCCATCTTCAAGAAAGGAAAGAAATCAGACCCAGGAAACTACAGACCAATCCGTCTAACTTCAGTACCTGGGAAGATCCTGGAAAAGATAATCAAAAAACAGATCTGCGAACAACTAGAAGCAAACAAAGTAATAACTAGTAGCCAGCACGGATTTGTTAAAAACAGATTATGCAAAAAACAATCTTATTTCATTCTTTGATAAAGTGACTAAATTAGTAGACTAGTGAAATGCCATTGATGTAGTATACTTAGATTTCAGTAAGGCATTTGACAAAGTAGACCACAACCTATTTCTTGGTAAACTAGAAAGAGGAGGAATACACAACATCACCACAAACTGGATTGGTAGCTGGCTGACAAACCATACTCAATGAGTAGTCCTCAATGGCACTACATCCACATGGAGAGAAGTAAGCAGTGGGGAACGACAAGGCTCCGTCTTAGGCCCAGTATCTTCATAAATGTCAGACTTCCGGTTTGCATCGTAGTGATGCAGCCAAGGGAATGTTGGCTCCCGCTCCCCACAGCTGATTTCACCCTGCCAGGGGATCCTAAAGGGGTCTAAAGCCACCCTGGAGAGGCGATGAAGAAGAAGGGGACCCTCGTTGATCACAGAAAGATAGCAGTCGATCCGTTTGATCCGAGGAAAGCCCTCCAAATCAGCAGGGGAAAGACTAGTTGCATTTCTGTGGCTAGCCCAAGCTACTGACAACTGAAAAAAGAAAACACTAATCAGCAGATCGTAAACAGCATATTTGGAACTGGGTGAGAATACTGATCCTTTATCTACTACTTTGATATTTGATTCCCTGGAAAAGACAAATTCCCAAAAAGCAAGAAAGTCCCCAAATGCGAGAAGAAAGGAGATTTTGGTCCCCCCCCCCAAGAAATGAAAATGGCGGCCCAATTCTTTTTGGGGGACCTAAACAGAGAAGTACATAATACTAAAATGGAAGTAATATAAAGACATAGCTTTGGCAAACTTGAGAACTGAGAACTGTGAAAACTGAGAACTGATTTTTCTTTTTGAAAGAAGATTGGGGTGAAGTTTAAGAAACTTTAAAGCTGAAATAATTTTTCATTTTTAAGTGCTGGAAAATGGATATCTAAGGACATCTAATGGTGGAATAAAGGTACAGCACCAAATTTGTTGTGTCTAGAGTGGACTTGGCACAAAGCCTAGACATAGATAACTACCTAGCCTCTTTGATGTTCAGTGAAGCTCTTAGATCAACAGAGAGCAGTTGGCAATGGAGAAAAACATTCTGGGATATTCTCTGCATGGTGGGAGTTACAACTGTTTTGAAACTTGCTGACCCTCTTGGATTACAAACATTGATTGAACTTTAACTTTTGACGTTTTGCCTTTTGGTAACTTTTGCTTGTGGGTGACTTATGGACTGACCGTAAGGTGGTTGGACATTTTGGATTACAAACAGCTGACTGATAATTTTTTGATTCCTGGACAGAAGAACTGTTACAAATAACTGTTTTTGGGATGGACCTATATTTTGGAACTTATTGGACTATAAAGGCTATATACAAAGACTATAAGAACTATATGAGAATGATTTTAAATTTAAATTTAAGTAGTATATTGTTGTATTGACTATAAAATTAGTCATGTTAGATAAGGCCAGCACTTGGGGAATATAATAAAGGGGGAAACAAAAATGATTGCTCTACACCTAGCTAAATGTGGTAAAAAAAAGCATCCCCAATATCTGCCTCCAAACCCCCAGCCTGGTATATCAGAGAGAAAAAGCTAACAACTTTCAGAAGGAAATGCAATCTATACTGCAATTAATTCAAGAGGCAATTGTTTCACACAAAGAAGATTCAAGAAGAAACTATGATGAGATTAAAGGCAATCTGGGTAAGATAAATGAGCAAGTTTTCAACAAACTCACAATTAGAAAACCTTCAGAAAATGACTATAAAGAATGAATAAGGAACTCAGAAAATAGAAGACAAATCAGAGGAAACTGATCCAAAGGAGGAGGATATAAAGGAAGAAAATCACAGACTGCTGCAGACAAAGAAAAACTTGGATTACTCAGTGACAATAACAGAAATGAAAAGGCATCCCATCCCTTGAGATTTCAGAATGTACCTGAAGATAAGGAAGAAGGCTTACAGAACAGATTATAGAGCTTTTAGGAGAAATGTTAGAAATTGGGAAACAAGAAATGAAAAGAGAAGCTGAGGAGAAGGAAAGTTGGAGTTTTTCAATGAATATAAATGAGTTGAATCCCCCCTCAGAATTATCTTACCTAAATGGTTTTTCCTATTTCAAATAGTACCCATAAAAACAGAGAAAAAATTCTTTGACAATCTAAATACACTGATTTGGAAATTTACCTGACAAAGGAAGAAAGCTAGAGTTAGATTAAAGAAAATAGAGGACTTGACCTACCAGATGGGACCTTATACTATCAAACATGTGTTTGAATATGGCTAAAATAAATAGATAATCCTTAGACACTAAAATATTAGTATACATAGAAAGATATGATTCATAATTTATTTATTTATTAGATATTTATTTATATCCAACAAAATGAGTTTCAATGTGGAGAAAAGCAAAGTTTAACATTTAGGCAGGAAAAATCAAAGGTACAAGTACAGATTAGGCAAGACCTGGCTTAAAAACAGTAACTGTGAGAGGGATCTTGGAGTTCTAGTAGACAATCACTTGACTATGAGCTAGCAGTGTGCAGCCGCCACCAAAAAAGCTAATACAATCCTGGGTTGTATAAACAGAGGCACAGAATCAAGATCACACAAAGTATTAGTACTGGTTTATAAAACCCTAGTAAGACCACACCTGGAACACTGCAGCCAATTTTGGTCACCATATCACAAAAAAGATGTTGACAGTTTGGGAAAAATTCAGAAAAGAGCAACTAAGATGATCAAAGGCCTGGAGACTAAAACATACGAAGAACGGCTGCAGGACTTAGGTTTGGCTAGTCTAAAGAAAAGAAGAAATAGGGGAGACATGATAGCAGTATTCCAGTATTTGAGAGGCTGCCACAAAGAAGAGGGGGTCACATTATTCACCAAAGCACCAAAGGGCAGGACAAGAAACAATGGTTGGAATCTGATCAAAGAGAGAAGCAACCTGGAATTAAGGAGAAACTTCCTGACAGTGACAGTGGAACAGCTTGCCTCCAGAAATCGTGGGCGCTCCATCACTGGAGATTTTTAAGAGGAGACTGGACATTCACCTGTCTGAGACGGTGTAGGTTCTCCTGCTTGAGCAGGGGGCTGGACTAGAAGACCTCCAAGGTCCCTTCCAGCTCTATTCTATTCTATTCTATTCTATTCTATTCTATTCTATTCTATTCTATTCTATTCTATTCTATTCTATTCTATTCTATTCTATTCTATTCTATTCTATTCTATTCTATTTCTATCCCTATTTCTATCCCTATTCTATTCTATTATTAGGATGGCACACTTTTTTATGGTATGGGAAATATGAAAATATCAGGATGGCTCTTAACAAGGGAAGCTTTTATTCACCCACGCTTAATCAATTTTGAGAAAATTGTAACCTATAAAGACATCTTGAATACTGAAGGGAAACCAAAATTGAAATAAGAGTTGGAAGAACAGGGTATTGGTTCAATAAGGTGGCCTCAATTGCAAATATAACTGAGATATGAGTTGGATAGAAAATATGTTATAAACTGGAACTATTTTTATTAGGGACAATATTAGAAAAAAATGATGAGGAAGTATATACTAAATGTAGCAGTAAGAATTGTATTTGCTTAGTGCTGGAAAAATGAAGAAACATTATCTGAAGAAGAGAGGATCAAGAAAACACCAAACTGTGTAGAAATGGACAGATCGATATTAAAGGATAAAGAAAAAGAAAACATTGAATAATTTCAAATATGGGATGTAGTTTATCACTGGCCGGAAAAATGGTGTAGAGATTAGGAATTCAATATGTATTATTAAGTAAAAAATGGACCCAGACAACACATTGTTTACTAAGCACTTATGATTTGTAAAAATAGAAAATTAATAAAATATTATAAAGATAAAAAATATCTTCATAAATGACTTAGATGAGGGAATAGAAGGGGAACTCATCAAATTTGCAGATGACACTAAACTGGCAGAAATAGCCAACCCCCCAGAAGACAAGCTCAGGATCCAAAAAGATCTTGACAGACTTGAGCAATAGGCCCTATCCAACAAAATAGGGCCTATAGCAGGGTTAGGCAACCTTGGCTCTTTTATGACTCGTGGACTTCAACTCCCAGAATTCCTGAGCCAGCCACGCTGAGGGGAAAGGGAGAGGTTTCCAAGCTGAGCCATGCTGGCTCAGGAATTCTGGGAGTTGAAGTCCACGAGTCATAAAAGAGCCAAGGTTGCCTAACCCTGGCCTAGAGGACTGGACGCTAAAATATATAAGGAACGGTTGCTGGAATTGGGTAGTTTAATGAAGAGAAGGACGAGGGGGGACATGATAGCAGTGTTCCAATATCTCAGGGGCTGCCACAAAGAAGAGGGAGTCAAGCTATTCTCCAAAGTGCCTGAAGGCAGGACAAGAAGCAACAGATGGTAACTAATCAAGGAGAGAAGCAACCTAGAACTAAGGAGAAACTTCCTGACAGTTAGAACAATTAACCAGTAGAACAACCTGCCCCCAGAAGCGGTGAATGCTCCAACACTGGAAGTTTTTAAAAAGAGACTGGACAGCCATTTGTCTGAAATGGTATAGGGTTTCCTGCCTGTGCAGGGGGTTGGACTAGATGACCTCCAAGGTCCCTTCCAACTTTATTATTATTATTAAAATGAACTTTAATGTGGAGAAAAGCAAAGTTTTACATTTAGGCAGGAAAAATCAAAGATATAAGTACAGATTAGGTGAGACCTGCCTCAAAAACAGTAACTGTGGCTTCCGGTTCCGGATCGTGGTGCAGGCAGTCGAATGAAGAGACTGCTCTCTTCACCGGCCGGTTTCCCTCCGCCGGTAGACCCTCGATATGGTTGAAAGTCGCCCTGGAGGGGCGACCACTGTTGAGGAGGCCCCTCATCAGACTGCGGAAGGGTGGCAGCTCCTTCCACGGTCCAAGCCAGCTCCTTAGGGCCGACGGAGAAAAGATTGGCCAGTAAAATGGCCGATCACTTAGCCGCACCAGCCGAAAGCCACAAGAACAACTAAGCATTAAGAACCACCATGGAGGATCCGGGTAAGACCTTTCCTTCCCTCCTTTTGCCCCAACTACTTTCCTGTAAAAAGCTTTTGAATTACTTCCTTGCTTTGAGAAAGCGGCGTCTGCTTACTTGGGAAAAAGAGCCCTACAAAAGAAACTAATAGCTAATTATATTGACTATTTGATTTTTAGGATACCTAGGGGTCCTGAAAAAAATCCCTATTATAGAACATTCTTATTATTTTACTTATTATGTTGGAGATATTTGCCTTCTATTTTCCTAACGAGAAAAAAACTTATTAATTTGGGAGGGGAAAGGATCTTACAGTCTACTGAGGACATCTTGTGGTGAAAATTGTTACTGCAACTGTTTTTCATTTTGGTGCTTGAAGATGGATTTGACCTTCAAGTGAAAGGGAAAAAGATAAAGGACCTGAAACAGCTGGGTGGTGAATTTGTTTACTAGTGTGGAGGTGGATATCTGTTGTCTTTAGTAAATATAGCCCCCACTAAAAGATTAAAAGTATTTCACCACTGAAATGGAGGAATCTTACCCACAGCTTGACTATGAGCTTATATTGGAAAAAATTCTGGAAGCTACAGAATACATGAAATCTTGGAGAAAGATTAAAGATGAAATTTCAGAACCACAAATTGAATTTCAAACCTCAATGGATCATTCTATAGGCCAAGGAACAATAGAGGAGGCACAGATTAGCTTCAAAGAGGTTTCTACGCAACAAGATACACAACTTAAAGAGACTTATGCCACAAGTCAAGAAACAACAGAAAAGGAACTAATTAACACAGAAGAAGAGATTATACAACCTAATGCACAATTTATGGAGAACTTTGATGATCAAAGAATGACTTTAACTAAGATATCTGCAGTATCAAAAACAACAGGAATTGACATTCAGACATGTTTTACTGAAAACTCCGAAAATGTGGACAATCAACTAGTAACTACAACATGTAATAAAATTGATTATATCATCCAGATGACACTAGAAGAAGAGGAAGAGAACTTTGACCAGACAGAAGTGTCGATAAATACTCCTATGCAAATACTGAGATTCGACGATACAGAAGCTTTATTATGGAAACCGGTTTGGCTCAGAAAGAAAGCCAGAGTTAGATTTAAAAACGCGATTTAAAATTTTACTTAATGGGTTAAAAAGGCATTAGAGATCTGGACTGATTTAATAATCAATGGAGTATGTGAATTTAGTAGGAAAATGTCTTTCATAATAATGTGTTTGTCTACATGATAATTGTTTGGAGGGGATTTGAATTTTACTTAATGGGTTAAAAAGACTTTTTATGGATATAGATTGAATAATAGAATTTATATTTAAAATAAAGTAGAAATGTATTTTTTTATTAATATTTTTATTTTAGGCAGGATAATTATTTTGTAATGGAAGGAGGATAAGAGATTTATGATAAGAGAAGAAATGGTATTAATAAGATTAAGAAATAGACTATATGGGGAAAATATAAGAATGTTACTGTTGGAATAATATACGCATTTTAGATATATCTATTACATTAGGAAAAAAAGGGAAACGAGGGATACCCGAAGTGTTAACAAGATGTTTATTTAAGGCTACCTGGAATATGGTAATTATAAATTGGTAAAGCTTAAAAACAGGACTTGGTTTTTAATAGATGCAATAATATTGATGAATGTTTTGATTGATTGAATTTCATTCAGGATTGTATTAAATTTGAATATGTCATATTATATGGGAAACAGAGAGGGAACTTTTAATGAATTAACCTAAGTTATATATGTATGATTTTGTATTTGGATGACTGACTTCCCTACCACCACGTTGTTTCTCAAGCACTTTGATGTAAAAATTAAGAAAAACCAATAAAACTTGTTTAAAAAAAACACCAGTAACTGTGAGAGGGATCTTGGAGTCCTAGTGGATGATCACTTGAATATGAGCCAGCAGTGTGCAGCAGCCGCCAAAAAAGCTAATACAATCCTTGGTTGCATAAACAGAGACATAGAATCAAAATCACGTGAAGTATTGGTACCACTTTGTAATGCCTTAGTAATACCACACTGGAATACTGCATCTAGTTTTGGTCACCACATTACAAAAAAGATGTTGAAAGTTTGGAAAGTGTTCAGAGAAGAGCAACTAAGATGATTAAAGCCCTGGAGATTAAAACATATGAAGAACAGTGCCCAATTTGGGTTTGGCTAGTCTAGAGAAAAGAATGACTAGGGGGATCATGATAGCAGTATTCCAGTATTTGAGAGGCTGCCACAAAGAGGAGGGGGTTGACTTATTTTCCAAAGTACCAGAGGGCAGGACCAGAAACAATGGATGGAAACTAATCACGGAGAGAAGCAACCTGAAATTAAGGAGAAACTTCCTAACAGTGAGGACAATTAACCAGTGGAACAGCTTACTGTCAGAAGTTGGGGGAGCTTCATCATTGGAGGTTTTTAAGAAGAGACTGAACAGTCACTTGTCTGAAATGATATAGGGTCTCCTGCTTGAGCAGGGTGGTGGACTAGAAGATCTCCAAGGTCCCTTCCAGCTCTGTTCTGATTTCTGAGAGAGAGACAGAGACAGAGACAGAGAGACAGAGAGAGACAGAGACAGAGACAGAGAGAAGATACACAATACAGAAAATAAGAAAGAAATAGTAGGCCAAAGAAATTAAAGGCATGAGGCAAGAGAAATAAAAGAAAACATATCTTAAACAATGCTATTCTCCATGTCTCTTTATAAGGTTGTATTCTTGCAAATTGTTCAAATCAGTGGATCTTGCAAACCATTCAAATCAGTAGAATGACTTGTCTCCAGAAGTTGTGGGTGCTCCAACACTGGAGATTTTTAAGAAGAGATTGTCTGAATTGGTATAGGGTCTCCTGCCTGAGCAGCATTTGGACTAGAAAAGCTCCAAAATCCCTTCCAACTCTGTTATTCATTCTACAATTAGCCACAATCACACTTTACTTCCTTGTCGGGCCCCTCAAATCATTTTTGGGGCACTACTATTCTTTTGTGGGTGGGGAGGCTTTTCTTCTGTTTGGAGGGGGGAGGTAGTGGATTCTGGGATGTGTTTCTTTTGCTTTGTTCTCTCAACCTTTGATGTATCTCGTTGGGCGTGAAAGGGGGGAGGAATGTGCCACCTGGGAACAGAGTTTTATCGCTCTTTCAACTTTCAGTTCCCATGACTTCACACCTGTGGATTGGCTGGATTTGGACTGGGCAGTTGGGTACCTGGGAGGGTTTTTGAAGAGAGGGGTTTAATGTAACATTTTGCATGGGAATTCTTCAGATCTTGCCTAGCTTTTCTGTTTTCACTATCTCTCAATAAAAGTTCCTTTTGAAACAATGCCAGTTTCAAGAGTTCTGCTTTCTTTAGAGTATTAACTTAGGCAGGATCTTACATTAGGCAAGTTCTACAAAGTGGTCAACCCGGAGAGATTATAGCCCTACCATGGGGAACTTGCACACGATGCCTCATCATGGCAGTGAGCAGGAGGAGGTTGAGTGCTAGGCAGAGACTTCCACGAAGATTCACCCCGAGGAGACCCCCTCCGCCATGGAAGATCCCCCAAGGCCAAGGTGGTCCATTGGTGTGGGGAAAAAGGAGGACTGTGAAGGGAGGACCCAGAGGGTCACTCTCACCTGTGATAGTCGGAAGCCAGGCTGGAAGTGTGAGATGGAGCTACTCTACACTGACGATGAATGAGGCAAAGAGCCAAGCCAAGCCAACTGGCTCTTGAAATACACCATACACTTCATGGTGGAAGCCTTCCAGAACCTGAAGACACAAGAAGCCGGCGGCTGCAGGGAAAAGAGTGAGGAACCAGTGGATGAACCTGCATGCAGAGGAAGTGAATCCCCCACTCTGGGAACCTCTGCCAATGCTGCAGCTTCTGCAGCAAGGGTGATGACCGTCCCAGCTACCCCACCTTAGGTTGTCCCAGTTGGGGTAAATGCCCAGGGGGCTGGAGGAAGGGGAGCCCCATGAATGGAGCAGATGACACCTCTGGATGTCAAATTTGATGGGGACCCTCAACAGTTGGGGTTCTTTCTCACCCACGTCCTCACATACATGCAGGAATATGGGCAAGAACTTCCCAGCAAAGGAGCCAGGGTCAGAGTCATCATCCTAGCTCTGGAAGGGGCTGCAGCCAGATGGATGGTGACCCTGCACAACTCTGATGCACCAGAGCTCCAGAACTTCATCTATTTCATGGCAGCACTGAGGCAGCATTTTGAAGATCCCCTGGCTGATCGAAAGGCATGAGACTGCATTAAAACGGTGAGGCAAGGCCGCCACCTGGTAGCTGAATACACCGAAGAATTTCAGGACCTGCCACCTCAACTGGCCAGAAGACATCTGGGTGAGCTGTTTTAAAGATGGGCTTAACAATGACATGTACCATGCCTGCATCACCAGAGGAACCCCTGCTCACCTCCGCATCTTGGCCGAAGAAGCGGAGATCGACCAAGCCCAGAACCAACACCGCTCGGGCTGCGTGTGGAAACAATCTCCACCAGAGGGAAAGAGGGAGGCAGCAAGACCCCTGGCAGCACCAGCACACTCAACTGCCTGCTTCAAATGTGGCAAAAAAGGCCACTGGGCTGTGGAATGTCATTTGAAGATCCCCCACAAAGAAGGCAGGGGGGAAAATGACCAAGCCTTTCCAATGCCCTAAGGACACTGCCATGAAGAGTGCTGAGGTCATAGAGTTCCATCCCTCCCCAAAACCAGGGGGGAACCCCGATCCCACCAGAGAAGGAGCCGGGATGTCCAACAGCAACTACGATGATGACCCCTGGAAAGAAGGCTGATTATGCCAATAACCATGCCCATAGAACTGTTAATCCCAGGCATGGGGATGAAGGTAGCCCTAAAGGCCCTATTAGATTCAGGGTGCACCAGATGCTTAATAATCCCCACCCTAGTAGGAAAACTGGGGATCCGCCTAAGGAGGTTAAAGAACCCAACTGCATTCTGCCAGCTAGATGGGTCCACTGCTGGAGGCATCCTGGCCACCTTTGCCACTGAACCCCCGGGCTTAACCATGGGGAACCACTCTGAGACTTTAACCTTTATAGTGGCACCTAGAATGGAATGGCCCCTTCTCCTAGGACTGGCATGACTGAAAAAGTGAAATCCACAAATGAACTGGTGGGACGGGTGGTTAAGATTCCCAAAGGAACAGAAAGCCCCGCCTAGCAGCCACAACAAATTAAAAAGAGATCCAAATCAAGAAATGGTGGTGGCCACAAGGAGCGAGTCGCTGAGAGGCATACCTAAGGAATACCACAATTTGGCTGAAGTATTCAGCGAGAGGGATTCAGACAAACTCCCTCCTCATCGGTCCACAGACTTTTCCAAAGCTCAAACTGTACTCCATGCCTCCCAGGGAGCTAGATGAACTGCACCAGTTCATAGATAAAAACTAGGGTCAGGATTTCATCCAGCCAGCTAGACCCCGGGTGGTAGCCCTGCAGTGGTGGGATTCAAATATGTGAACAACTGGTGTGGATGCTGCTTCTGGAAGTCCATTCTGGCCCTGGGCAACAAAAAAATAGCTACCGGTTCTGCCAAAGTGGTGTGAACTGGCTGAATCCCACCACTGCAGCCCCGGTGTTGTTCTGGGAGAAGAAAGATGGATCTCTTTGTCTCTGCATGGATTATAGGGGTCTGAACACAGTGTGCATGGAGAATGTGTACCCCTTGCCCCTCATGGAAGACACGCTGATCCACCTCTCTAAGGGGAAAGTATTTTCTAAACTGGACTTACAGGAGGCTTATTACCAAGTCAGAATTAGAAAGGAGACAAATGGAAAACTCCTTTTAACTGCTCCCTGGTCTGCTTTCAGTTTAAAGTGCTCCCTTTTGGATTACAAGGAGCCCCTGCAGTATTTATGTGACTGATAAATGAAGTGCTACATGAGCACCTGTATAAGGGAGTTTTGGTGTATCTGGACAATATATTAATATACACTGAGAGCAAAGCTGAGCGGTCCTGAATAAACTCTGCATTGCCAAACTATATGCCAAGCTTTCAAAGTGTGAATTCCATAAAGAGAAGATTGACTACCTAGGCCCGTGGTGGCGAACCTGTGGCACGCGTGCCATAGGTGGCACGCAGAGCCCTCTCTATGGGCACGCGTGCCGTCGCCCCAGTCCTAGGCCTTCAGCTGGGTTTTATAAACCCTTTTCGCTTTAGGCCTCTGCCGCCATGTGCAAAAACAAAAGGTCCAATCAATCAATCAATTTCAACTTCTCACGGGAAAAAAAAAGATCTCGCAAAGTTGGAATTGATCGAACTTTTAGTCCCACACAGCGGCGGAGGAAGTGATGCATTAGAGCTGGAAAGAAGGTGCCGCGTGGGGTGGGGGAAGCGGTGGGAGCAGGGCGCTCCATGCGAGGGGTGGGGTGGGGCCTGTTGCTTCCCTCCCCCTGCCAGACACCTGCCGAAGCTGTGCAGGGTAAGGTTGCCGCCCATGCCCCCGCCCAGATGCCCTCACCTCCCCCAAGCATTTTTTTACTAACCTGCCTTTCAGCTGCATTCCATTTCTCTGCTCGCTTCGCAGCCTTCGCCACGTGTTTGTGGGACTATCGGTAAAAAAAAAAAAAGTTCCATGAGACTTTCTAACTTCTCACGAGATCTCAAGAAGTTAGAAAGTCTGATGGAACTTTTTTTTTTTTACTGATAGTCCCACAAACACGTGGCGAAGGCTGAGAAGCGAACGGAGAAACGGAATGCAGCTGAAAGGCAGGTTAGTAAAAAAACGCTCGGGGGAGGTGAGGGCATCTGGGCGGGGGCGGGCGCGGCAACCTTACCCTGCATGGTGGCAGGAGGGTGGGGCACATGCCCTTCCCATGCCAGGCCAGCCCCTCCCCAAGCCTCCGATGCTTCACCTGCTGCTTTGGTGGCTCTGTAGGCAGTGCTGCAAAGTTCTCTGACTGTTGTGAGTCCGTACCAGCCAGGGGACCCGGCAGCTGAGTCCGGGGAATCAGAGGAGGAGGAGGAGGGGCTTGGAGAGCCATCAGAGTCAGAGGAAGGCTCTGATGAGCTACAGGACTTACAATCTGATGAAGATCCTGGCCCCTCCAATCGTGCTCAGGCTGAGACTCAGCTGTGCGGGGAAGATGAGTCAGACTCTGAGGACTTACAGCTGGAAGACATTATAGACGCTCGCAAACGCAGGCAGCTAACTAGAGCAGGACAGAGGGAGGCAATGGGGCAACTCCAAGGGAGGAGGAGGAGGCATTGAGAAGCCACGCCTTGGGGGCTGCATAATAAAAAGGGAAGGTGTGGGCGGTGCTGGTTGCTGAAGGCAACCGTTTGCAAAGGACTCAAGTTTCCTGGAATCAGATTCTGCTTGCCTTGCCTTGAACATTCTCCGTTTGAATTGTGTTCTGTTGCCTTGAACAAATTCTCCATTTGCATCGTGTGTTGTTTGCCTTGGTTTTTGGGACATTTTGCAGGTCTGTACCTAATTAATAAAAGGGGTTTGTTTTTCCTGCATTTCCAGCCTACTTGTTAAAGAAGGGTTTGTCTTGTGAATTAACAAGGACTCATGTAGGCTGGGATAGAACAGTGACAGAGAAGAGAACTTTGCAGCTCTGCCTACAGAGCCACCAAAGCAGCAAGTGCCGGGCCAGGGAGGGCCCAAATTTGGCCCCCCATGTCTGTCCCAGAAATGGCAAGGGACCTGCCCCCGCTGCCCCAGCCCTGGCCCACCCCAACCCGGCTGGGCACCCTTCCGGTGCACACACAGGAAACGGTGAGCGCTCTGGGGCTGGTGGTTTGCAGCTGCAGCTCATTTGCCTCACCCCGCCCCGCCCCACCTCTCCAAGCCTCGCCCGTCACACCCGGCCATTCCCTGCTTTGCTGGGCCTCTCCTCATCCGGTTCTGCTGCACCGTGTCTTTCCTCGCTTGGGCCTTGGTGGTCTGTCAGCCTAGCACCCCAGGGCACGCCCAGCCTGTGGGATAAAAGGCGCGGAGATGGGAGCGCGCAGTGGCACAAGCCGAGCATTGGCCGGCTCCCATTCGCCTTCTCTGCCATGTTGTAGGGCCGGAGAGGGGAATGCAGCAGTCATGCAGAGCTGCAGCCTGGAACTGCTGGCGGCCGGCAACATGTGGTGGCTGGAGAAAAAAGTGAGAAGGAGGAGAAAGCAGGAAGGGTTTCTTTCTCTCTCTCTCTCTCTCTCTCTCTCTCTCTCTCTCTCTCTCTCTCTCTCTCTCTGTGTGTGTGTGTGTGTGTGTGTGTGTGTGAGAGAGAGAGAGAGAGAGAGAGAGAGAGAGAGAGAGAGAGAGAGAGGAGGGAAGAGGAGGAGAAGCCAAGGTGTTACAAAAAAGGGGAGCTTCCCCCTATCTCCCCCCTCTTTTTTTAACCTCCTCCCACTCCATTCAGGTGAAGCTGGAGGAAAAGAGCGAGAAGGGGGAGAAAGCAGGGAGAGTTTTTGTGTGTGAGGGAGAGAGAGAGAGAGATTAGCTAGCAGTGAAGCAAAGTGTGGGGAACGGAAGCGTTGCAGAGTAAGCAAACTTACAAAAAGGGGATCTCTCTCTCTGTCTCACACACACCTTCCCCCACCCCCTTTAATATCATCTCTTCCCCCACCCCCTTTAATATCATCTCTTCCCCCACCCCCTTTAATATCACCCCCTTTAATATCATCTCTTCCCCCACCCCTTTAATATCATCTCTTCCCCCACCCCCTTTAATATCATCTCTTCCCCCACCCCCTTTAATATCTCTTCCCCCACTCCCTTTAATATCATCTCTTCCCCCACCCCCTTTAATAACATCTCTTCCCTCACCCCCTTTAATATCATCTCTTCTCTCCCCTTCAGCAGGACCCAGGCAATGCCTCTCGCAGCTCCAGCTGAATCTCTGCCTGAAGACTGCAGGAGGCTGCCTGCCACCCCCAATCAGCTGGAGCTGTACGCGCTGATCCTGGGCTCTCAGCAGGACCCAGGCAACATGCAGTTCCAGCTGACTTTCCCACAAGCCTGTGCGGCGCTGCTGCCACTTCACCTCATCCACTTTTACACTTTTTTTTACTTTTTTTTTTACATGCTGTTCAACCCGTCATATGCGTACCACCTGCCAGGTGCCAACGTACCATCGGTTGAAAAGCTCTGTCATGGACCACAGTTCCCATAATCCTGTGGCTATGCTGGCTAGAAATGCAATGCCTTATTTTCTCTGCAGTATGCACCTAGGAGGCAGTAGGTCTGTGGGATTTAGATGTATTTAAACATTTGTTTCTTCTGCCTAATTTATTAAATCAACATCTAATTCAAAAATAAATGTTTCTGAGAAATCCAGGGTGGTTTACAAAAAAACTCTCAAAGACAGCTATTGTAAAGCATCACAGCACTGCTTAAAACAATATCAAAAGTGTGTATTTTAAGAAAGAAAAATACTAGTAGTAATTTACTTAGTGCTGTTTGACCATAAAATGTGGTGTTGTTCTACATATGCCTGGCTGAACAGTGTTTGGAGTTGCCTCTAAATGGGTGAGGGATGCACTGTTCATATTTTCCTTGGGAGAAAGTTCTATAACCTATTTTCCAAAGCATCAGAAGGCAATAATAGATGGAAACTAATCAAGAAGAAAACCAGCCTAGAACTAAGGACTTGTGAAAACAACTAACCAATGAAAAGGCTTGCCTTCAGAAGTTGTGGATGCTCCATCACTGGAGGCTTTTAAGTAGAGATTGGATACTCCATTGTCTGGAATGGTATACCTCCCCTGCTTGAGCAGGGGCTTGGACTAAAGACCTCAAAGGTCTCTTTGAGAGAAGCGCTGCCAACCTCTCCCCCTCCCCTCATCCCTTCCTGGGCACAGAGAGAGGGAGGGGAGGAAGGAAGGAAGGAGGGGAGGGAAACAGGAAGAAGAAAGGGAAGGAAAGAAGGAAGGAGATGGGAATAAAAAAGAGGGAGGCAGGGAAGGAGGGGAGGGAGGGACGGAGGGATGGAGGAAGGAAGGAAGGAAGGAAGGAAGGAAGGAAGGAAGGAAGGAAGGAAGGAAGGGAGATTGGAATAAGAGGGAGGGAAGGTCTGAGGGAAGTCCTGCCTTAGCACTTAGCCACCAGCAGCCCTGTTGCCCTTTCACCATCCCCTGGTGGTCTCCCATCCTATTGTTGAGGATGCTTTGGTTACAAAGCCAGGTCTCCTCGCATGAGAGGGAGTGGGCCTCCCTCTGACCCACATACTTTGCCCTCCTGCACCCATCATGAGCAACCTGGTCAAGGAGAGCAAGCACAGAAGCAGTAGCCTTGAGGAGGAGGTAAACACAGCTGGGCATCCCCCCCCCCGGGGAAGTGTGGCTAGGGTAGGCAGGGCTGTGGGGTCCTGGTGCCGTGGGAGCTCAAGGGCCAGGCTGGGTGCTTGACCTCCACTGCCCAGGGCTCCAGGCAGTCCGTACTACTGTCCAGGGCCCCCCTGCATGGCCTGAGGCTCAGTGAGGCTCCTCCAGTGGACCATGCCCAGGCACTCGCCCTGGTCCCACCCACCCCCTCCGCCGGAGACGTTGGATCCGCCCCAGTCTGCCCAGGCCCGCACAAGTGTCCCTGATGCGAGTGATGTCGAGCTGGCCACGCCCACCCAGTAGGCCACACCCATGCCGGCCGCACCCACCCAGTAGGCCACGCCCACCCAGTGGGCCACGTCCATCCAGCACCCGACAACAAATAAGTGGGGTTTAGGTTGCAGTTTGGGCACTCGGTCTCTAAAAGGTTCGCCATCACTGACCTAGGCTACCGGATATCACATGAGGGGGGTGGAGATGGACCCAGAGAAAGTGTGAGCTGTTTTAGAATGGAAACCCTGCGCACCAGGAAGCAATTGCAAAGCTTCTTGAGTTTTGCCAATATCTATAGGCAGTTCATTCCCTCCTTTGCACAGATTGCATTCCCCATTACCAACTTATTAAACTTATTAAAAACCAAGGGGGCAGATAAGCCAAAACCTAGCCAGCCACTAAAGTGGACTATGGAATGCCAAGCCACATTCGAAAAGCTGAAAATACTTTTTTCCGCAGAGTCAGTCCTGAGAAACCCAAACCCAGAGAGACCGTTTGTCATTCAGGCCGATGCCAGCGATGTGGCTGTAGGTGTGGTACTGCTCCAGGGAAACGAAAAAGGCCAATTGCAGCCCTGTGCATACACTTTGAAAAAATTGAGTGAGACCGAACAACGCTGGGTGAAGGAAGCCTATGCTGGGAGGTGGGCCCTTCTCACTTGGAAGCATTTTTTAGAAGGGAGCAAAATCTCTTTCCAGGTTTGGTTTGAACACAAAAACCTAGAAG
Source organism: Azemiops feae (assembly GCA_023970755.1). NCBI lineage: Eukaryota > Metazoa > Chordata > Lepidosauria > Squamata > Viperidae > Azemiops > Azemiops feae. Next base: position 59,327 of record JALGBA010004269.1, on the reverse strand, counting down.
CATTGAAAACCCCAAAGAAACTGTCCCCCAAGCAGGCACAGTGGTCCCAACACTTCCAGTGCTTCAATTTTACTCTCTGCTAAAGGGGTAAAAGACTTCCTGACAGACGCCCTATCCAGGCTGCCACAATACAACAGTGTAAAGGCTGAAATAGTCAAGCCTCTATTCCTGGTGCAACAGCTAGCAGCCCCAATGACCATGAGGATGCAATCAAAAGGCATCCCAGCATTAGACAACACTATCACCCTGGCCCTTAAGCAAGCCCTGGAAAAGGACAAATGGTTCATTAGTCACAAAAACCTTTGCTCCATGTGGGAGGGCCGGGCATGGGTAGGAGGGAAGTTATACATCCCAGCCAGCCAGAGGCTAAAGACTATGCAGAGCTGCCATGACACAAAGGTGGTGGGACACTTTGGGTTTGTAAAAATCGTACATTTGTTAAAGAGATAATTCTGGTGACCTTCTATCAAAAAGGACATCAAGAGTTATGTGGCCAGCTGCCCTATGTGTGCAGCAGCAAAACGAAGGCAGGGGAAAATGCCTGGCCTTCTGTAGTTGTTTGCAAACCCTTCAGCACCCTGGAGAGAGATTTCTATGGACTTTATTGTAGAATTGCCAGAAAGCATGGGAAACATCTTTATTTGGGTGGTGACCGACCTGTTTTCAAAACAGGTCCATTTCATTCCTTGTCAAAAGATCCCAACAACAAAGACTCTAGCAAAGTTGTTCTTCCACCACGTCTACCACCTACATGGGGTCCTATGTCGCATAATTTCAGACATAGAGGTCCAATTTACTTCTAAATTCTGGAGAGCATTTTTGGACCTTCTGGGAACGGACCAAGGCCTGAGTTCTAGTCATCATCTCAAATGAATGGTGGGACAGAACGAACGAACTTGGTACTGGAACAGTACCTACTATGCTTCATCAACTACCAGCAAGACAATTGGACTGACCTCCTGCCATTTGCTGAAGTGGTTTATATAATGCTGTGCACTCCAGCACTGGGTTCACCCCTTTTCAAGTGACCACAGGACAATAGTTCAACCCAATGCCCAAACTGCCAACTAACGAACCCACCATCCCTTCCCTTAAGGAATGGATGAATCAACTGCAAAATACTTGGCCAGTTGTCAGAAAAGTTCTAGATGAGGCTAGAGCAGCCTATAAGGCTCAAGCAGATAAAAAGAGAATGGAACCTAAACTATTCCACATTGGGGACAGAGTATATCTATCTACTAAGTACCTGCAATCCCTTCAATCCTCCAAAAAGTTAGGGCCAAAATTTCTGGGACCCTTCCCAATCAAACGTATTATAAACCCAGTCACAGTGGAGTTGGAGCTCCCTAAGGCCTTAAGGCAAATCCACCCTGTTTTCCATTGCAGTCTACTAAAGCCTGAAATAATGTCACCTTTACACCCAGGAATTTCCCCAGCACCACAACCCATCATGGTAGAGGGTAAACAATACTTTGAAATTAAGGAAATCCTAGACTCACACAAGCCACCCAGTATTTGGTGGCCTGGAAAGACCTCCCAGCATCCCAAAACAAATGGTTGCACAAGAAACATGTTAGAGCCCCTAGGTTACTCAAACGTTTTCATGCACATTACCCAAATAAACCCAGTTAATCTGTGAATTCTCTTTCTCTCCATGTTATTGTTTTATATTTCTCCAGATGGACCTCTCCTTCTTTCAAAGGGGGAAGGCAGCATGTCAGGCCCCTCAAATCATTTTTGGGGCACTACCATTCTGTTGGGAGGGGGTGAAGCTTTTCCTCTGTTAGGAGAGGGAAGTAGTGGGTTCTGGGATGTGTTTCTTTTGCTTTGTTCTCTCAACCTTTGATGTATCTCTTTGGATGTGAAAGGGGGGAGGAATGTGCCTCTTCTCCACTGAGAAGAGGATGTAATGCCTGGGAACAGAGTTTTATCGCTCTTTCAGCTTCCAGTTCCCATAACAACTTCATACCTGTGGATTGGCTGGATTTGGACTGGGCAGTTGGGCACCTGGGAGGGGTTTTGAAGAGAGGGGTTTAATGTAACTTTTTGCATGGGAATTCTTCAGATCTTGCCTAGCTTTTCTGTTTTCACTATCTCTCAATAAAAGTTCCTTTTAAAACAATGCCAGTTTCAAGATTTCAGCTTTCTTGGGAGTATTAGCTGAGGCAGGACCTTACATCCATAGTCTTTTATTCTTTAAGGCCATCCTCTCTGACTTTTTCAGTTTCTCACTACATCCAATAATGATATTCTCAGTTATCTTCCTTTCAAGCCATTCATTGTTCATGTTTTTAAAGTTTATTTTAATTTTAACTACCTGCCTTAGATACTCTATAAGACTATAAAACTTTGATAATATATTTTTTTAAAAAAATAAAATCAATATCAAATAAAATACATTTTCAGTCAATTTGCTTACTTCTAACCATGCTGTAGGGTTTTTTATTTATTTTTATTTATAAAATTTATAGGCCACCCATCTTACCCCAAGGTAACTTTATTTTTCATGGTCTGACCCAAAGACCCCATGGAAGAGCCCTGTCATTATAGCTTTTGGAAGTAGTAACACTGAGTACATTGCTTTTATATTTGGGCATTCACTTCTGTATTAAGACTGCATGCATTCATCACTTATTCATTCTTAACTTCATCTCTTCTATTTTACTGCATGCCATTCTTAAGAAGACATCCAGTACCATGTTTCCCCCAAAACTAAGACCTGGTCTTATACCTTTTTTGCCTCCAAAAGAGGCGCCAGGTCTTATTTTGGGGGAATGTCTTACCTGCTTACCTTAGGACCACTGCAATCAGGCCTCCCATGCCCCGACACCTGCCTCGCTGGACCACTTCTTCTGCAGCCGCTACCTGCCACTCACGTGCATCTCCCCTGGCCTCCATTTTGCTGACAGAGTTCTTTAGGAAAGATTTCTGCAGCTGAGAAACAAGCTCTAGAATTGACATGCGTGGTGCCCTCTGCCCTCCGTTTTGCCATCAAAAGGCCTCTGCTGGCAAAATGGAGGCTGGGGGTGACAGGCGCGAGCAGCAGCAGAAGAAATGGGCTGGCGAGATGAGGCAGGTGTCAGGGTGTGGGAGACCTGGCTGCAACTGTTCTAAGGTAAGTGGGTACGGGGCACATGGGGCAGCTCCACCCCCCCATCCCTGCCCTAGCTTTATTTTTACCCATGCGCCTCACCCCACCTCATGCAACCAGGTGCAATGGAATGGGCAGGGTCTTAAGTGGGGCTTATTTTCATGGTAGGGATTATTTTCGGGGAAACATGGTAATAAGGTACCAGGCTAGAAACCAGGAGACTGAAAGCTAGTCCATCTTTAGAAACAAAGCCATCTTGGTGTCTTTGGGCCAGTCATGCTCCCTCAAGTCTTATGAAGAAAGCAAACCATTTCCAAAAGTCATGCCAAGAAAACTGCATGGTCATGTCTAGGGTCATGCCAGGAGTCAGCACTGACTCAAAGGCACATTAAAAAAACAATTAGAAGCCTGATTACTAAATTATTTTTCTTGACATACTTAACTGTCATGTTACGAATTGGGTAGATCCAGTCTAACTTACATGGACATTTTCATTTGTTTACCACTTTTCTACTAGTATTTGTATTCTTAAAATGCATTTTCACATTTTTAGTAAATATTCTACATAAGTATACATGTGTTTTGACCCAGCCTTCGTGAGTGCTACTCAACAGCTTACTCATGAGGAAAACCCCTTTTCAGTTAACAAGGCATGAAGGGCATGAGCAAGGCAGGACTCATGAGAAAATAACCTCTTTATGGAATAAACTCCAGATAATCAGTCCTTAGGTGTTAAATCAAACAGTAGCAGTCTCTCTTGGCTGAGATAAGTACAAAGTCTCTGAGTTCTCAGCAGCAAGGTTCAATTAGCAATTCAAACCAAACACAAAGAAATCTGACAAACCTGGATAATTGGCAAAGAGTCCTGGCAAAAGAAATATGGCAGAGAAACAAGATACTGGAGCATGAATGGTTGTCTACGGCAACCAGCGCCTCGCATACCTCTCTTTATAGTCCAGCCAGGGCGTGGCTTCTTAGAGTCTCTTACTTTTCCTGGAGAGCCACCCCGCTGCCCTCCGTTGGCCTGCACACCTCTCCTCTCTGCACATACGTGCATTTGGATCTGGCCCCAGCTGTTCCTCCTGTTCGCTCAGTTCAGGCCCCCAACACAGCCATCTCTCTACCTGAGTGAGAGTAAATGGGCTGGGTTCTGCATCTGGCTCTGAGTCTTCATGCTCCTCAGAGCCTTCCGCAGACTCCAATGTGAACCCAGGCATCTCATCATCATCATCCTATTACTCGGACTCAGCTGCTGGATCCGCTGGCAGGAGAGGAATCACAACAACATGTTAATTTACTTATTCTAGTTTTTGTGTATGTATGTGTATGTATATATAACTTGCAATCATTCACTCCATTTTCTCTGTCAAATATAACTATATTGACCTGTGATACATTAATTTTCAGATTTATACTCCTCGTTGCATCATACAGCCTAATATTTGCTGCAAGTAATTTGAGTTCTTGGACAGCAGGATAGTTTTGGACAGTGAGATGGGCAGCATAAAAGTTTAATAAAGCAGTAAATAAAATGGTGTCATGTGAATCCAAATCACATCCATATTCATGTCCATTTTTTAAAAAGAAACATTTGGTGTGCACCTGCCCCCATTTATAAACACCTTTTTGAAGGAATTTTGAAGGAATTGCAGAGCCCTGCTAAATAAAAACTAGATAATCTTTCCAAACCTAGCACATCCATATGTGATGGACTTCAATTTCCAGAATTCTAACACCTGTAAAAAAACAATAAATTAAGCCATTTGCATTAATTTTCAATAGATATGCTTAAACTTAACAAGGCTGTATTATCTCATTGTGAGACCTCACCATTGAGCTGTTATGCTATACTGCTCTATATCTATACTATATGTTATATAATTACCAAAGAACTGAAATTTTTATTTCACATTAACTAACATTCATAGAACACTGGTGCTTTTATAATGTCAAAATCATCATCTTGTTCCAAGAGCAATCTGTCATGCTAAAACCCATTAAAATTAATAGAGCATAAATTGGTTGAAAGTATCTTACCCCACCGATGTTTATGGAGATACAAGTATGACTAACTTTCTCCGGATATGGACTAAAATGTATTTAAATGGGTTTTGATTCAGAGCAGTCCTTCCATTTACAAAGGAAGTTGTGATCAGCTTGCCTCAATAGGAGAGATGGAGTAAGAAGTTATTTCATCCATTTTCTCCTTCCTCCATAACTGTGTCTACCATTTCCATGCTATCCTAAGGGATCTCTGAACACTTTGGGACAGCTGGTCTATAGAGAAAAGTGGGATCTGATAAAATATGTGAGTGGCAGTGATGCAGCCCATTTAAACACATGTACATTATTAATATTTTTTCTACAATGTTGTACTATTGCTGTATGGATCTGAATTCAAGATTTTTAAGTAGATTTGAATATTTCAAACGTATGGATCTGAATTCAAGATTTTTAAGTAGACCTGAATATTTCAAACAAAAGTTCATTTTCCTACGGTGGCTTATCTTTACATTTCTTTATAGTCTTTTTAATATCATATAAATGTTTCTTTATGTGACTGAATTTTGATCCTACCAATTGTATTTTATGCATTTTGTAACTATATTGTGAATTAGGTTTTAGATTTCTCCCTGTAGAAAATGTTTATGCCACCTTATTCTTTTAAGAACATTTATTGATTTTAGATTGATCTTCCTACTTTAAAAAGTTTTTATAGTTTTATTTGTTTTGTCAAGTGCTACTTGCTAAAGAAGCCATCTTCTAGATTAGCACCCTTTGCAAATCTGACTACTGTAATTAATAAATTGTTGCTTATTATTTAGTGTATTATATTTACTCTGTCAATTATTGCTTACTCAATAACCTAAAGTTGAACAAATCTTAATTTTAATTTGGGAATCTAATCTCTGGATACACAAGATGTATAAAAATATGCATAAACAAAAATAAGTACTTCAGAAGGAATGCCTGAATTTATCTGGCAAGTGACAAAATCTAAATATGTAAAGGATTATCTTTTTTCATCAGAACCTGCCTATAATTTATGACAATCAGAGGCCCTATTGCCTGTCCCTCCAAAGAAGAGAAGCTATTTTAGTACATAGGTAATAAATACAGGACCTTGTTAATGGCAGGATCTCAATTAGATTATTTTCTCCCAAGAAGTATGCAATTGGCATCTACATATTATGCTTTGCAGGTAAAGACTCTTCTGAGTCAACTTTTGATGCTGTATGATGGGTTGTTGTTTCCTACATTTAACATTTTCTCCAGTCATCTGGCATTTGGATTTGTTGTTGATATATGGCTGTTATACCATCTCTGTTGTGTTTGGTCATTACTTTGAATTTTTTCCCTTGGTAAACATTGATTGCAATTTTAAAACAATTAATGTTGTTTCAAGTTTTTTAAATTTTATGATAAGTTTTTAGTCTGGGGTTTCTTAATTTTACACTAACTTCTAACTGATAGTATTATATTATGTTGCTCTTAAATAGGGAGAATTAGGATTTATACATTTGGTTAAATAAATAATCACTGTACATTCAAGATTTATGTCTTGATTTATGGAAACTATGTAAATTGTGGATTCAGTTGATTGAATGATACTTCCCCCAATGTTGAAATAATCTGTTGCTGTATAATGGATTATTCTTTTAGTAAATCCAGATGAAAGCATTGTGAAAAGTTTGACAGATGAGCTGCTGAGGTAATTACTTGGCTTCTTTCCATCCAATTAGCTTTTTTGTCTGATAAATGGAAGCTTAAATTCAGAATTCACAATTCTTCTTTCACTAGAACAATCAATTACAGTTAAATATCAATATATTTTTGGGTGCACTTCATCATAGTTTTGAAACACTTACCATTTCTTTTTGATGATCCTGTTCAGGATGAAATCTGAGAATCATTTAAGAGAATAAAGCATACTGAACTGAAATTTATTTTCTGAAGACACATTACTATTAAAGATTGGCACATTAACAAACATTTATTCTTGTAACAAAATATTTTTATAGAACATAGAATGATATGTGAAAACCTCATAAAATTTTATAGTGCAGAATACTTCAGTTCAAAGTTCAGCTACTGTCCAGCTGTTTGTAACAGGCACACTCAGGAGTCAGAAGTTTCTTGGATTTCTAAAAGATCTTTATTAGTACTAGGGTGCTATAACAGAATCTTGAAGCCAACCAAAGAAATTATCCAGCATAACTTATACCTAGTATAATTAAGGCACAGTCATTCTGAGTCTTTTCACACTTCCCCTTTTCTCTGGAATCAAGAATTACTTTTGTAAAGTTTTCTTCCTTTCCAGTTTTCTTCCTTAATAGTCTTCATGCCCTTCTCTATATTCCCAATGCTTGTTAGGCATTCTATCCATCTAGCCAATCATTCGTCCAGGTTTTCCAATCTATCCATTCCTTCCTACCAGGATTTCTTTTCTTTTCTTCCCTATATCCCTAACAATAATCTCTCATAATTCTGTATCCAGGTGTCAGCTCTTTGAGGTAGACATGACTAGCAAACCAATGTTATGATGTTAATACTACCTTTATTATAAAGCGACAGTAAGAGAATCTTGCAAGTCAAAATGCCCCCCCCCTTTCCTCTCTCTATCTTCAAGAGAACTAAGAAGAGTAAAGCATTAGATGCTTTCTCAAAATGCAGTTCTGCCTCAGTCACTAATTTATTTTATCTGACCACTGTCTTGGTTGTGGGTCTTCCTCCTATCAGGATGAATCTCTGACTCCATATACCTTAGCTGATTGATAGTCATTGATTCTACCACCTATTTCCAGGGACGCAACTCATCTGTTTCTCTCCCACTAAGTCAGGGCATCATAGAGATAAAATTGTTAGACCGTATGCTGTTTTTCTGACAAATTAAAAGGACAAAACATGAAGAAAACATGAAGTAACATTGCCTCCACCTTGTAGTATAAAGACATGTGACTACTGAAAACATATTTTTTTCTTCCTGTGACTGACAGACCAATCTCACAGGAGATAAATAAAATCAAACTCTATTAGATAAAGAGATAAAGTAAAAATATATTTTTAGCTTTAAATAAACTTATGTATAGCATTCAGTGATAAAGAAGATAAAAATATGTAACTATTAAAATCACACAGTGGAACTTAAAAATGATGGCCAAATCTGGCCCTAGATTCTTCCTTGGTTTACTTTTTCCAATAAGCAACCAAGTCAGAAGATCTTTTAAAAGCAATTTATTAGAGTACTCTGATAAAGTGCGGTCTCCCTATGAAAAGGGGGAACCTTGAGAAATGGATTACATTTACTTTTATAGTTTGCACAACAAAGAACTTCAAAGCAAAAACAGATTGGTTTAGAAATAGTCATCTGTTCAGTTACATCACAAGAATTACAGCATAGTCATAGAAAAGAGCATTGTATTCTGAATAAAAGTAAAAGAAACATTTGCAAAGGAAAAACATCAAAATGTGTTTGGGTAAGATACATTCTCAGCCTTTCCCAAGGTTGGCCTGACTATTTTCTTTGTTCATGGAGGCTTGAGAACAGCTAAAAATGAAACTGTTATCTACAGTGTATTGAATGATCTCTTGCTAGTCTTGGTTTCTGAAAGAGAGGCTTTTTCTTAAAGGTTAAGGCTTATGGGAAATTATTAGCAATACAATTTAAAAAGTTGTTAAAGTACAAGAAAACCCATTAGTTCATTAGCCACTGCAGCAGTACTACAAAAACTATGTTTCAAGTATTACAAAGTCTATCCTGTATGGCTCTTAAAAGGATCTCCCATAAAAATATGAAGGAAAATATAAAACTGCTTGCCAGCTGCTAATTTCAGAAAGATCTATTTCTCCCAAAACACAGTAGCTAAGTGGGTACAGAGTATAAATTCCAAAGACAAATATTAGACTTGAGTATGTAATGCTTAAATAAAATGCAACCCTATGCAGTATATTTGTCTATGCCCTTTTTTTGTCCTTATTGATTTTCTTGAAATGATATGTTTTCCCATTAATGTTATTCTTGGATTTTCCTTCCAGATCTTGGAAGATGCCTGTCAGACCCTCAATGTATTTTCAATGCATTTCCATTTCATTTCATTTTGGGTGCTGTCATTCTAGTGGGAGGGGGAAGGTTTGTGCCAAGGGGGAGAGAGACAGTTTGGGGAGCCTACAATTTCCTTTGTTTTGTTCTATCCTCTTTGAAGTACCTTTCGTGGGGTGTGAAAGGAGGGAGGAATGTGCCTGCAGCCATCTGCCTTATCTCCACTCGGATGGGATGGAGCCGTGGAGGAACTGACAGCCTTGAGGACGGTGCCTTATTGCTGGTTTCCCACAACAATTTAACACCTATGGATTGGCTAAATCAAACTGATTGGACACTGGGGAGGGGTTTTGAAAGGGCACTTTTAATATAATGCTTTGTGCGGGAAAACTTCAGATCCTGCTTTAATTTCCTGCTGACATTAACTCTCAATAAAAGTTCCTTTTGAAACAATGCTAGTTTCAAGAGTTCTGCTTTCTTAGGAGAACTAATTGAGGCAGGTCTTTCCATTGCTGATCAGTTAATGCTGAGGTTGTTAAGGAGGTGAAACTGGGTCCATTTTTCTTCTTAACCTCAGTTCTCAGCTTTTGCCTTTATTTTAACAAGACAATCCCTATTCCTATCCAGGAGAAAGCAAGAGATTTGGATGTAATCTCCCAAGCTACATAATTTGAAGCCATGTTTCAGTCAGCTTGAATGTTGACTGAAACTCAGAAATGAATATGTACACACATACATGCATATATACATACATACATACATACATATATGCACACACATAGTATACAAACTAACGTAATTGATTACAGATATGTCTCAACTTATGAGCTCAATTGAGCCCAAAATTTTTCTTGCTAAGCGAGACATTTGTTAAATGAGGTTTGTCCCATTTTATGACCTTTCTTGCCCCAGTTGTTAAATGAATCACTGCAGTTGTTAAGTTAGGAACACTTAACAGTTAAGTGAATCTGACTTCCCCATTGACTTTGCTTGTTTGAGGGTCACAAGTCACAAAAGGTGACATGACCCCAGGGCATTGCAGCTGTCATAAATATGAGTCTGAATTTTGATCACATGATCAGGGGATGCTGCAACAGTCGTAAGTGTGAAAAATGGTCATAAGTCACTTTTTTCAGTGCTGTTACAACTTTGAACGGTCACCAAATGAATTACAGGACTACCTGTAATTACATATGAATCTGCAATTGTCCTCCAGTCCATGAATATGGCTATGCCTATTGCCATAGAATTGAATCCATGCAAGTTATCTAGAGCTCAAAAAATACCATAATCTAAGCAAACATTTTAAAAGAGGGGCACCAATGATTCATTCTCAATACTCAAATGAACAAAAAATTATTGTGACATTAAACTTAGTTCTTGCAACAGTCTTCAATTCTAGAGAGCTTAGAGAATAGCCTTAGGACAAGAGCAAGAGCTGCTACCAAAGCAATGGTTAGATAAGTGAGGCTTGAACCAGGGGCCAGAAAATAACTTAAGAAAACATCTAGAATTACTAGATTTGTTACCATAGCTGCTCAATAAAAGTAGTGCTAACCCAAATGGAATCGGTTTCTTAATGTGGTCTATCTTGAAGGGCTGTAACCACTTTACTTAAAATGTGAAAAATAAAGAATAAAGATTCCTTTCATGTATCATCACTGAGATTCCAACACTAAGCGAATATAGAATGGAATGGAATGGAATGGAATGGAATGGAATAGAATGGAATAGAATAGAATAGAATAGAATAGAATAGAATAGAATAGAATAGAATAGAATAGAATAGAATAGAATAGAATAGAGCTGGAAGGGACCTTAGTCCAGCCCCCTGCTCGAGCAGGAGAACCTATACCATTTCAGACAAGTGACTGTCTAGTCTCTTCTTAAAAATCTCCAGTGATGGAGCACCCACGATTTCTGAAGGCAAGCTGTTCCACTGGTTAATTGTCCTCACTGTTAGGAAGTTTCTCCTTAATTCCAGGTTGCTTCTCTCTTTGGTCAGTTTCCAAATATGCCCAATTAAAACTTATGAAATTTACATATGAATATTAACCATCAAATTGTGATGCACAATTTTGAGTTGCATTCCAGTATATGCTTCCTAGAAAATAAATCTTACTGAACTTAATAGGACTTTCTTTTAAAACAGTTGTGAAAAAAGAACTAATGTCAAATGAACAGCTGCCAAATTTCTTTGGTTTGTGTTGACATTTAATTTGTTTCACTGCTCTGTTGTTTTCATATATTGGCATAGATCCTTATTTGTGTCATCATTTTACTGGGTTTGATGGGATGCTTTTAATTCTAGTTCTTAGTGAATTATTTATTTATTTGCTACTGTGATAGTTTTATTGTATTAGAAGAAGCAAGCAATACATTGTATTGTTTGAGTACATTGGTATTTGTTGTTGTTAGTTGCGAAGTCGTGTCTGACCCATCGCAACCCCATGGACAACGTTCCTCCAGGCCTTCCTGTCCTTTACCATCTTCTGGAGTCCATTTAAGCTCACGCCTACTGCTTCAGTGACTCCATCCAGCCACCTCATTCTCTGTCGTCTCCTTCTTCTATTGCCCTTTCCCAGCCCTCTTCTCCAGTGAGTCCTTCCTTCTCATTAATACTTGAGTTTCAACTTCAGGATCTGACCTTCTAAAGAGCAGTCAGGGTTGATCTCTTCTAGGACTGACTGGTTTGATTGCCTTGCAGTCCAAGGGACTCGCAGGAGTCTTCTCTAGCACCATAGTTCAAAGGCCTCAATTCTTTTGCGCTCAGCCTTTCTTATGGTCCAACTTTCACAGCCATACATTGCAACTGGGAAAACCATGGCCTTGACTATACGTACTTTTGTTGGCAGGGTGATGTCTCTGCTTTCTAGTATGCTGTCTAAATTTGCCATAGCTTTCCTCCCCAGGAGCAAGCGTCTTTTAATTTCTTGGCTGCAGTCCCCATCTGTGGTGATCTTGGAGCCCAGGAAGATAAAATCTGTCACTACCTCCATTTCTTCCCCATCTATTTGCCAGGAATTGAGAGGGCTGGATGCCATGATCTTGGTTTTCTTTATGTTGAGTTTCAAGCCAACTTTTGCACTCTCCTTCTTCACCCGCATCAAGAGGCTCTTTAGTTCCTCTTCACTTTCTGCCATTAGAGTGGTATCATCTGCATATCTTAGGTTGTTGATATTTCTCCCGGCATTCTTAATTCCAACTTTTGATTCATCTAGCCCTGCCTTTCTCATGATGTGCTCTGCATATAAGTTAAATAGGCAGGGTGACAGTATACAACCTTGCCGGACTCCTTTCCCAATTTTGAACCAATCAGTGGTTCCGTGTCCAGTTCTCACTGTTGCTTCTTGACCCACATATAGGTTTCTCAAGAGACAAATAAGATGGTCTGGTACTCCCATCTCTTTAAGAACTTGCCACAATTTGTTGTGATCCACACAATCAAAGGCTTTAGCATAGTCAATGAAGCAGAAGTAGATGTTTTTCTGGAACTCCCTAGCTTTCTCCATGATCCAGCGTATGTTGGCAATTTGATCTCTAGTTCCTCTGCCTCTTCGAAATCCTGCCTGTACTTCTGGAAGTTCTTGATCCACATACTGCTGGAGTCTAGCTTGTAGGATTTTAAGCATAACTTTACTTGCATGTGAAATGAGTGCAATGGTGTGATAGTTTGAACATTCTTTGGCATTGCCTTTCTTTGGAATTGGAATGTAAACTGACCTTTTCCAATCCTGTGGCCACTGTTGAGTTTTCCAAATTTGCTGGCAAATTGAGTGTAGTGCTTTTACTGCATCGTCTTTTAAGATTTTGAATAGCTCAGCTGGAATACTGTCACCTCCACTAGCTTTGTTGTTGCTCAGCTTTCCTAAGGCCCATTTCACTTCACATTCTAGGATGTCTGGCTCGAGGTCAGTGACCACCCCATTGTGGTTATTAAGATTAAGATTAAGAAGATTAAGATTAAGAAGATTAAGATTAAGAAGATTAAGATTAAGAAGATTAAGATTAAGAAGATTAAGATTAAGAAGATTAAGATTAAGAAGATTAAGATTAAGAAGACGTGGCAAAATTACACAGAAGAACTATACAAGAACGAGCTTAGCGTTCCTGATAACCATATTGGTATTTATACAGTATTAACTAGAGATTGTTAGCATTATGATCATCCTTATTTGTGTTGTCATTGTAGTGGGTTTGATGGGATGCTTTAAATTATACCTTGGTGCTTTGAAGATCTTGTCTAATAAAAACAAGCAAAACAAAACAAATCCCCACATGCCAAAAAACAAGATCCATGTATTTAATAGATAGATATATAATTGTGGAAGTATCAAGGGCTTTCAAAGCATGCTTTATATTTATAAGACTACCATAGTATAAAAAAGATCAAACTTATCCAAAGATGCTACATGTAACCCCTGAAGCAGGTGGAAAACCATAGCTAGAACATATATGAAATCTGAGGGGTCCTTGGTGCTCTCTGAGTTTGCTTGTTTTCCTGCAGACATTTCATTACCCTAACTAGGTAACATTATCAGATATATGAAATCTTGCACAAACTCTCATGATTCACTGACACTACCATGTCTCTTTCACTCTTTCACATTTGGCTCCAATATTTTGGGGGGAATATGACACTCCAAAAACAAAAAAAAGTCAGATTTAGTTTAGGATTAAATATATGAACTGAAATATTTTAGGATAACATTTGCTGTTACAGTTATATTCCAACTGCAGTACAGATTGTGATGTGGATGAAATGCATCTTATAAAATTAAAGTGGTTTAGTAATAATGACTGTGCGCCTCTACTTCTCCCTCACCATTATCTGTCTGCGCCTCATAAGTTAACAATACACTCTTCATATCTATTGTTTACAAAATGCCTTTGAAGGATATACGTATATTGCCTGGAGATTGCCAGTCTCTGCTGTAAAATATAGTGGGTGGTATCTAAACTTAATTATGATTAGAATAGACTCATTGCATTGATTCAAATAGGCTATTCTGTGAGGTTATTCTGAATCCAGACTAATATTCACTTTTAGTTTTGCTTTTTTCCCATTCATTTTACTATAATTAAAAGGCTTTAAGGAAGAGTGGTGAACAATCTAAAACAGGTATTGCTAATTAATTTTATTTGCCTAATTATAAATGCTAAGCTATTGTGATAGATATTTCACCTAGACAAAGAAGAAAGGATGAGAGAGAAATAGGAAATAATTAAAGTGTGTGTGAGTTTTATAGTTTATAATATGGAGCAAGGGTTGCTTTTCTTTCTTGGCATTTCAAATTGGAATAAGGGAGCTGTCAGAACTTTTAGTACTCTGTTAATCATATTAGCTAATTATAACATTGCTAATTATTACATTACATTGCTAATTATAACACATTTTAAATTATCAAATTCCAACTATGTACATTCTCTAGAAGAAATTATATCTGAAAAGCCTATATTCAGGTGCACCAAAAGAGGTAGGAAACATTGGTATTTCCACATTTTTCCTGCTATTTAACTGTATTGTCTCTAAAACTGATTTTCTGATTATGGCTTTTAGATTTTTTTCTTCTAGATGCTATGAGTTTTATTATTTTTGTATATTTTTTCATCAAATTTTAATACGGTATTATTCTATTGTATTATTTGAGATGTAAATCTAATAAATGTTATCTTTGTTATATTAAATCTTGGCTTGACAAAATCCATCATAAATTTTCCAATGGTATGAATAATTTTTAATTGCATGAATAATTAATAATATTTTAATAAGAATCAGAGTGGCTGTATTTCATTGATGTAGTCTGTCATTTCTGACTTTTTTGTACTAAAGTAGTCAGAACAGAATTCTATTTAACAGACATAAAATATTTGATACATCAAAATCGCTTTGTGTTCATGAAAACATGTTTTCAGCAATAATACTTGCCCGCTGAACTAAAGGAATGCAAGGTAGGATCAGTGTAAATAACCCTCTAAGACAAAACCCATTTTCTCCCTTGCAATTCTCAAAGAACCTTGAGGAAGAACATCAATTGAATTTCATTAAGAAAAGCTTTAATAAAGAGAAATTGTGTTGTATTGGAAAAAGAAAAGAAAAAAACAAGTTTTACTTGAGAAAATCTGAAATTCCCATCACTATACAAGCTGCTGCATTATGGACCAGTTGAAGCTTTAGGGTGGCCTTCAAGAGCAGCAGCATCAAACACAATGCAATGGTCCAATCAGGAGATGATTAAATTATAACTGACCACGAGAGTCTTCTGATCCTGGAAAGGCCATAATTGGTGCAGTAGATCAGTTGATGGCAGAAGCAGTTTGAAAATTTCTAAAAATTTCTGCTGATTATGAAGCTATTGGTAATAAAAAGTATAGAGTCTAGGACCTTTAACCAAATACTAGTAGCCTTCAATAACCCGTTAAATTATTATGTCATGTCTTTGCTTCCTCAGGTTATTATATTAGTATAGTAATAGCATGTGTAATACTTACATCAAGAACATAGCATAATTAAACAAGATCCTCCCTAGTTTCTAGTCTCTCACTAGTTCCCATGAAGATAAAGGGAAGGAAAGTGGGAAGAATATTCAGTCTTGCAAGATTCTGTTACTATAGCTTTACAATAAAAGTAGGACATGGCATTGGTTTCCTAATCTGATCTAATTTGAAGGACTGAAAATCTTCTTCCAGATATTACTCAATCTCTCCATTCAGCATTTTTTTTTCTGAAATTGCCCTCAAACCAACAAGTCATCAACATATATCACTGCGCTGGTTAATTTAGATTTACCAGCCAGTAGTTCTTTTTTTATGGTCCTCTTTGTTGTTTTTTAAGACTCTACCTTTGATGGCAGCTTAACAGCCATTCATAGTTCCAACACATCCAAATGAGCACTACTTTAAGGAAAGCTATTCTAGAAAGCTATTCTTTAAGGTTTAAGAGATCTATATTTCTATGTGCTTATGTATAAAGCCAGGTTCTCCAGGTGAATTGAAAACACTTCAGAAGCTGTGCTGCTATTTTAACTTCCTTCATTTTTCCAATTTCTAACACTCCCTCACCAGTTTATGCCACAGCACACGAGCAGTTGTATACCCGTACCATCATTCTGTGTGCAAATAAGGAATTATTTTTTGCATATGTTGCTAAGCAGCAAGAGTGTTCACTCTCTTCATTTCATTTGTTTAGTTTCTAACTGGTGACAAGTGAAGCAAATCTCCTCAAGTCAGCTGTTCCTTTTCTAATGTGATTACTTTTGACACTAATATATTAGAA
This sequence comes from Azemiops feae, assembly GCA_023970755.1. Taxonomy (NCBI): domain Eukaryota; kingdom Metazoa; phylum Chordata; class Lepidosauria; order Squamata; family Viperidae; genus Azemiops; species Azemiops feae. The sequence continues at coordinate 42,920 of JALGBA010004269.1, read as the reverse complement.
TCATCTTTTCCCATTTAGTAAATATAGTTTAGTCAGTATTAATTCTCTTTAAATATTAACTTTGATTTCATGAATTTCATTGTCAAATACGGTTGACCACTCGTTGTTAAACATTTCATTAAACTCAGTGCAAATCATCTTGCTATGAATAATACTGCCAGTATTATTGGGTACATTTTTTATTTCTAATTTTGAACTTTCTTTTTCATTTTGAGCATGGGAGATTATATACCATTTTTAAGATTTCATATTTGGTGCCAGCTTAAAATCCCCCAAACATGCTTGGTTTTATTCATTGAGCTTTTAACAATAGTGGAACCTGTCAGGCAGACCTGACTTATTCAGGATACTTAATATAGTGAAAATCTTTGAGGAAGGAGAATATTTGTCCTTATCCCAGGCATGAATGATGAAATATATGTGTCCAAAAGGGAACAAAATTAAATTGAGAGACACACAATATTTCTAGAATGGACTTTTGGGAACTCTCTTTTCAAGAAATCTAATCTGTTGGTTGACAGAACAGCTACACTGTTCATCTCCATCACTAATCAACTTGGATATTTGTAAATAAACTCAAATATTACATAAAAACAGTAAAATCTCTAAACTCAGATTATCATTGCCTCTAGAACTTTTTATTGCTCAGGGGAAATGGACTGCACATAGCAATATGTTTCACATCTACATAATCTGGTTGAAGCTTTTTTCCTTGCTCAGTCCAGAGGATTTCTTCACCTAAATATATTGTACTTAGAAATTTGAATAGAATAGAACAGAATAGAATAGAATAGAATAGAATAGAATAGAATAGAATAGAATAGAATAGAATAGAATAGAATAGAATAGAATAGAATAGAATAGAATAGAAAGGGACCTTGGAGGTCTTCTAGTCCAGCCCCCCCCCCCGCCGCTTAAGCAGGAGAACCTACACCATCTCAGACAGGTGATTGTCCAGTCTCTTCTTAAAGAACTCCAGTGATGGAGCGCCCACGATTTCTGGGGGTAGGTTGTTCCACTAGTTGATTGTCCTCACTGTGAGGAAGTTTCTCCTTAGATCCAGGTTGCTTCTCTCCTTGATCAGTTTCCAACCATTGTTTCTTGTCCTGCCCTTTGGTGCTCTGGTGAACAACCTGACCCCTTCTGCCTTGTGGCAGCCCCTCAGATACTGAAACACTGCTATCATGTCTCCCCTATTTCTTCTTTTCTTTAGACGAGCCAAACCCAAGTCCCGCAGCCGTTCTTCGTATGTTTTAGCCTCCAGGCCTTTGATCATCCTAGTTGCTCTTCCCTGAATTTTTTCCAAACTCTCAACATCTTTTTTGTGATATGGTGACCAGAATTGGCTGCAGTATTCCAGGTGTGGTCTTACTAGGGCTTTGTAAAGCGGTACTAGTACTTCGTGTGATCTTGATTCTATGCCTCTGTTTATACAACCCAGGATTGTATTAGCTTTTTTGGTTGCTGCTGCACACTGCTGGCTCATAGTCAAGTGATCGTCCACTAGGACTCCAAGGTCCCTCTCACAGTTACTATTTTTAAGCCGGGTCTCGCCCAATCTGTATTCGTGCCTTTGGTTTTTCCTGCCTAAGGGTAGGACTTTGCTTTTCTCCACATTGAAACTCATTTTGTTGGATAGGGCCCATTGTTCAAGTTTGTCAAGATCTTTTTGGATCCTGAGTTTGTCTTCTGGAGTGTTGGCTATTCCTCACAGTTTGGTGTCATCTGCAAATTTGATGAGTTCCCCTTCAATTCCCTCATCTAAATCATTTATGAAGATGTTGAAGAGTACTGGGCCTAATATGGAACCTTGTGGTACCCCATTGCTTACTTCTCTCCATGTGGATGTAGTGCCGTTGAGGACTACTTGTTGAGTGCTGTTTGTCAGGCAGCTACAGATCCATCTGGTGGTGATGTTGTCTGTTCCACCTTTTCCTAGTTTGTCAATTAGTAGGTTGTGGTCTACTTTGTCAAATGCCTTACTGAAATCTAAGTATAATACGTCCACTGCATTTCACTGGTCTACTAGTTTAGTTGCTTTATCGAAGAATGAGATAAGATTGGTTTGGCATGATCTGTTTTAACAAACCTGTGCTGGCTACTAGTTATGACTTTGTTTGCTTCTAGTTGTTCGCAGATCTGTTTTTTGATTATCTTTTCCAGGATTTTCCCAGGTATTGATGTTAAACTGATTTGTCTGTAGTTTTCCTTGGTCTGTTTTTTTCCCTTTCTTGAAGATGGGAACCACATCAGCTCTTTTCCAATCCTTGGATATTTCCCCGGTGCTCCAGGATTTATGAAAGATGTGATGCAGCAGTTCTGAGATAACATCTGACAGCTCTTTCAGAACTCTGGGATGTAATCTGTCTGGTCCTGATGATTTATATTCGTCAAGATCGTGTAGGAGTTCTCTTACCAGTTTCTTGCTTATTTTAATTTTTGTTTCTAGTGTGTCATTTGCAGTGGGGTTTTTTTGGCATATTGGGCTATAATTTCTTTTTGTGTGAAGACTGACGCAAAGTATGAGTTAAGCAGCTCTGCTTTCTCCCTGTTGCCTGTAATTTCCTTGCCATCTTTTCTCTTCAGTAGGCCTACAGTTTCCTTGACTTTTTTCTTGTTGTTAATATGTTGGAAGAAACTTTTTTTGTTGTCCTTGATTTCTGTTGTGAGTCTTTGTTCGTTCTGAGCCTTTACTTTCCTGACTTCTTCTTTGCGTGTTCTGGCTGTCTGCTGATAATCAGCCTTGGTTATGTGCCCCTCTTTCTATTTTTTGTATTTGTCCTTTTTGTCTTTTAATTTGTTAGAAAGATCTTTGTGCAGCCATGTTGGTTTTTTCTTGAATTTCTTGTTTTTCTTTTTCAGTGGTATTGTGCTGGTATGGGCTTTTATGATAGCATTTTTTCAGGGTTTCCCATGCTTCTTGAGTTGTTTTCCCCTTTAGGATTTTCATCCATGAGATCTTTCCTAGGTTCTCTCTGAGTTTGTTAAAGTCAGTTCTTTTGAAGTTTAAGACCCTGGTTGGATTGTTTTCTATTGCTAGTGTTAGTGTTATATTAAATTCCAGTATGACGTGGTCACTTTCGCCCAAGGTTCCAGTAACTTCAACTCTCTATATCACTTCTTCTCTGTTAGTAAGAATTAAGTCCAGTATGGCTTTACGTCTATTTCCCTCCTCCACCTTTTGGATGACAAAGTTGTTGGCTAGGTAGGTTAGGAATTTGTTTTTAGTCCACTTTTTATTTTAGCAATAAAAACATGCAATAGCAGGACATAGATTTCCATATCATTCATGACATTATTCTTCTCCTCTCAAAAACATTAAACGGCAAATTTAACATAACAACAACAACAACAACAACAACAACAACAACAACAACAACAACAACAATAATAATAATAATAATAATAATTAATAATAATAATAATAATAATAATAATAATAATAATAATAATAATAATAATAATAATAATAATAATAATAATAATAATAATAATAATAATAATAATAATAATAATAATAATAATAATAATTAAAATGTTGGAAGGGACCTTGGATGTCATCTAGTCCAACCCCCTGCTCAGGCAGGAAACCCTATACCATTTCAGACAAATGGCTGTCCAGTCTCTTCTTAAAAATTTCCAGTGTTGGAGTATTCACCGCTTCTGGAGGCAGGTTGTTCCACTGGTTAATTGTTCTAATTGTCAGGAAGTTTCTCCTTAGTTCTAGGTTGCTTCTCTCCTTGATTAGTTTCCATCCGTTGCTTCTTGTCCTGCCTTCAGGCGCCTTGGAAAATAGCTTCACTCCCTCTTCTTTGTGGCAGCCCCTGAGATATTGGAACACTGCTATCATGTCCCCCCTCATCCTTCTCTTCATTAAACTAAACATACCCAATTCCAGCAACCGTTCTTTATATGTTTTAGCCTCCAGACCTCTAATCATCTTCTTCTCTATACTCTGTACTCTTCTCTGTACTCTTTCTAGAGTCTCAACATCTTTTTTACATCGTGGTGACCAAAACTGGATGCAGTATTCCAAGTGTGGCCTTACCAAGGCATTGTAAAGTGGTATTAATACTTCAGGTGATCTTGATTCTATCCCTCTGTTAATGCAACCTAATACTGTGTTGGCTTTTTTGGCAGCTGCAGCACACTGCTGGCTCATATGTGATTGTCCACTAGGACTCCGAGATCCCTCTCACAGTTGCTACTATTGAGCAAGGTACCACCTATACTATACCTGTACATTTGGTTTTTCTTGCCTAAATGTAGAACTTTACTTTTTTCACTGTTGAATTTCATTTTGTTAGATAGCACCCAGTGTTCCAGTTTGTTCAGATCCTCCTGTATCTTAAGCCTATCTTCTGGAGTGTTGGCTATTCCTGCCAGCTTGGTGTCGTCTGCAAATTAGATGAGTTCCCCATCTATCCCCTCATCCAAATCGTTGATGAAGATGTTGAAGAGCATTGGGCCTAGAACAGAGCCCTGGGACACCCTACTGCACACTTCCCTCCATGTAGATGCAGTTCCATTGAGGACCACATGCTGAGTACGGCCAGTCAGCCAGCTACGAATCCATCTGGTGGTGATGCTGTCTAACCCACATTTTTCTATCTTATCAAGTAGTAGGTTGTGATCTACTTTATCAAATGCCTTACTGAAGTCCAAGTAAATTATATCCACAGCATTCCTCTGGTCCACTAATTTTGTCACTTGGTCAAAGAATGCAATAAGATTTGTCTGGCATGATCTGTTTTTGACAAACCCCTGTTGGCTTTTAGCAATGACTTTGTCTCTAGGTGTTCACTGATTTGTTGTTTGGTTATCTTTTCCAGAATCGTCCCAGGTATTGAGGTCAGGCTGATAGGTCTGTAGTTTCCTGGATCTATTTTTTCCCCTTTTTTGAAGATGGGAACTACATCAACTCTTTTCCAGTCCTCTGGTAGTTCCCCAGTGCTCCAGGATCTTTGAAAAATATAGTTCAGTGGTTCTGAGATCACATCTGCCAGTTCCTCGAGAACCTTGGAGTGTAATCCATCTGGTCCTGGTGATTTGAACTCGTCTAGGGTGGACACGTGCTCACTTACCATTTTCTTGCCTATCTTAACTTGTATTTCTAATCTATTTTTTATGATACTGTTTTTGATAGGTTGGACTGTTTTTTCCCTTTGTGTAAAGACAGATGCAAAAAAAGGAGTTAAATAGTTCTGCTTTCTCCCTGTTGCTTGTCACCTTCTTGCCACTTTCCCCCACTAATGGACCAATCATTTCCTTAACTTTTTTCTTGTTTTTTATATGTTGAAAGAAGCTTTTTTGTTATTTTTGACTTTGGTCGCAAGGCTTAGTTCATTTTGAGCCTTAGCTTTCCTCACTTCATCTTTGCAGGCTCAGACTATTTGCTGATTGTAATGTATTGACCACAACTGTTTTAAATCACTTGCTTAATGTCTGACCTACATTGCTGTATTGTTTAACAGTTGCTGTTACTGAAAGCCAGATTGGCTGTCTCCAAGGTGATAATGAGATTTGGGGTGGGAAACTGTTACTTTAAATCTATTGGTTGCCACCTAGAGGCTAACTGTATAAATAGCTGTGCAGCAGCCTTTAGGGCTGCTTCTGTTCTGAGTTAATAAACTTGTTGTTTGAACACTCTGCCTCATTCAATGCCTAAAGAACCGAAGATATAACAGTGGCGACGAGGGTGGGATGTGCTGCTTCATTGAGAGAGCTTGAAGTCACTAGGGGGTGAGGTCAGCACAGAGCCTGACAGGAACTATGTTCCCCCCCCCTCGGTCTGCCAGAAAGCCATGCTGGAGACCACCCTGCCCTAAGGATCCGTCCTAGGGCCTACACAGAAGCCAGCAGCACAAGGCATTGAACAAAGGCACAAACCACCATGGTGAAGATCGGGAAGCTCGAAGAATTCGATGTAACTCACCTGGAGAGATGGGTGTCCTACATCTCCCGTGTCAAAAATTACCTCCGCGCCAGCCAGGTCACCGAAGATGGATTGAAGGCCGCGACACTCGTCTGCATGTGCGGCCCCTCCACCTTCGACATTGCAGAGAACCTGGTCACCCCGGCGCCGCTTGAGTCGGTCACCTACGCGGACTTGAAAAAAAAAGCTCCGAGACCACTTTGAGCCCAAGTTATCCGTTATAGCGTAGAGGCACACTTTTGAGCAGTGGGAGCAACAACCTGGCGAGTCTGCAACAGAATTCATTGCCGGTCTTCGTCAAGCGTCCCGACTCTGCAATTTCACGGATTTGGAGGAGAGACTATGAGACTGCTTAGTCTGTGGACCCCGGAATCGAGAGCTCCAACAAAAACTGTTTGCTAAGGAGACTCTCTCGCTACAAGAGGCCTTGAAGAAGGTCATGGTGGATGAAGCTGCCGGAGGGGCTGTTAAAGCACTGCGGCCCTCCAAAAGCGCGCCAAGCACCGAAGCCATCCACCACGAGGACACCGAGTGGATGGAAGACACCGACTCAGACTATGAAGTTGACCAGCTATGAAAGCACCCGGAAAAGGGACCACAGCCAGCTGGGAAGGCAGTTCCGTTCCTTAAATGCATGGGCTGCGGAGGCCGCCATCAACGTGCGGATTGCCGATTCCGAACTGCAACGTGCCGGACCTGTGGCAAACCAGGCCACATCACCGCCATCTGCCGAGGTCGTCATAGGGACCGCCCAAAAGAAGACGCATTCAGGAGAGGTACCAGGGCCCCGGGTGAACACCGAGTAGGGTTCTGCTCCAGCCGAAGGAGCGTATTCCGCACTGGTGCCCATCGCCCTCTAAAGCAGAAGCTTAGACTACAGGTCAAGCTTCAGAGAGTTCCATGCAAGATGGAACTGGACACGGGCTCAGCCATGTCCATCATTTCACAAGGAACATTCAGGCACCTATGCCATCATAGCAACAGATGGGCCAAGCTCCGGCCATCTAATCTACTACTCACAGACTTCCAAAACTCCCGAGTGGCGGTCAAAGGCAAAGCCACACTTCTGGTGGAATTCAAGGGGTTCAAGGGGCCACTAGATGTCATAGTGGTGGAAGGCCAATGCATGAGCCTCATAGGGCTTGATTGGTTTGATGCATTGGGTATTCAAGTAACCGGCATTCACCAAACACAAGCGGCAGATCTGCCTGCAGTCTGCCAAGAATTCGCGGATGTTTTCAGTTCTAGTCTAGGAAAGTACAAGGGTCCTCCGATCGCCCTCAAACTTGATCCTATGGTAACTCCAATACGGATCAAGCCTCGTAGAGTGCCTTTCACGTTAAAACCCAAAATTGATGCAGAGCTGGATAAGCTAGTGGAACAAGGGGTATTGCAGCCCGTAGACAGTGGGGTGTGGGAGACCCCCATAGTAATGCCATTAAGGCCAACGGGGAAGTGCGAATATGTGCTGACTATAAGTGCACCCTCAACAGGGCACTTCAACAGCACGTGTACCCTGTGCCAGTTGTCAGCCATATTTTGGCGTCATTGCAAGGAGGTCGCGTGTTCGCCAAATTAGATTTGGCACAGGCCTATCAACAACTGCCCGTGGACGAGGCCACGGCGGTAGCCCAGACCATTGTCACCCATAGGGGGCTTTTAAGGTTAAGCGCCTACAGTTCGGGGTGAGTGTAGCCCCAGGGCTATTCCAGGTAGTGATGGAGCGCACGCTCAAGGGAATTCCTGGGGTTTCCCATACTTCAATGATGTCCTCATTGCTGGGGAATCGGTTGAGATTCTGGCTGAACGGCTTAAGGCCGTCCTTCAGCGGTTCTGTGACGCGGGACTTCAACTAAAAAAAGAAAAGTGCAAGATTGGGGTAGAGTCAACCGAGTTCCTTGGTTTCCGCATCGATGCCGAAGGCATTCATCTGGTGGAATCCAAATTAAAAGCAATCCAGCAGGCCGAAGTCAAAGGGAGAGCTTCAGGCTTTCCTAGGCCTTCTGAATTTTTACCATGCCTTCCTCCCAAACAAGGCCGCAGTGACAGAGCCATTACACCGGCTCCTGGATAGACAAGCTCAGTGGCAGTGGACCAGTGTCCATGAGAGTAGCTTCCAAGCAGTCAAATCACTGCTGTCGTCGAACTCAGTTCTCACTCATTTCAATGAGCAGCTGCCTGTCTGCATTGCGTGTGATGCATCCCCATATGGGGTTGGGGCTGTGTTAAGCCACTTAATGGCTGATGGGAGGCAGAAGCCCATCGTGTATTACTCCAGGACCCTATCGTCCGCAAATTGACAAGGAGGTTGTGGCCATTGTGACCAGAGTTAAAAAGTTCCATGACTACTTGTATGGCCGCCAGTTCACGGTCTTCACGGACCACAAGCCACTCCTAGGGTTGTTCACCACAAACAAACAGACACCTCAGATTCTGTCTCCTCGAATGCTGAGGTGGTCTATCTTTTTGTCAGCCTACAGCTACAGGATGATTCACAAACCAGGCAAGGAAATGGGTCATGCAGACGGCCTGAGCAGGTTGCCCCTGCCACATGTGGAGCCAGCTCCAGCTCCAGCTGCACTCATCCTGGCTATCCAGGATTTGCCGGAATCTCCCCTTCACGCTGGGAACATAGCTGCTGAGACAGCAGCTGACAAAACGCTGAGTCATGTGCTAAACTGGGTACACACAGGATGGCTGGACAAATGTCCAGGGCCAGAATTTCAGAGTTTCTTCATGAGAAAAGATGAACTTTCAGCTCATAAGGGGTGCATCCTTTGGGGAAGTAGGGTCATAGTCCCGAGCTCTTTAAGGCCCAGGGTCCTAGAGTCTCTGCACAAGGGTTATCCGGGAATAGTTCGGATGAAGGCACTTGCGAGGAGCTACCTTTGGTGGCCAGGGCTAGATAAAGCCATCGAGGCCCAAGTACATGGTTGCTACATGTACCAGCAATCCAGACCGGAGATGCCGCAAGCCTATGTCCACCGATGGGAGGACACACACACACCGTGGTCAAGAATCCACATCGATTTTGCCAGGCCCTTTCAGGGACAGCTGTTTCTAATAGTAGTAGATAGCCATTCTAAATTGTTAGAGGTCGCACCAGTCCCTACTATGACCACTGCCAGGACCATCCAGGAACTGTGCAGAATCTTTGCAAAACATGGACTTCCTGACGTGTTAGTCTCTGACAATGGGGCTCAGTTTACCACTTCTGAATACCAGTCTTTCCTCAAGGCAAATCTAATATGGCACACCACGTCGGCTCCCTTTCACCCGGCCTCGAATGGCCAAGCAGAACGCATGGTCCGCACAACCAAGGAATCACTAAAACAGATTGTCACAGGGAATTGGCACCACAGACTGGCAGATTTTCTACTTTGCCAATGCACAACTCCTTGTACCGCCACGGGCAGAAGCCCTGCCAAACTCAGATGGGGCCGACGTTTGATCACCAAGCTGGACAGGCTGCACCCCGACCGAGTTGCCTCGGACTCTGCTCAGCCAAAGGCACCTCGGAATTTGCAAGTGGGAGACCGGGTTTGGACCCGGAATTACAGGCAAGGGGCTTTGTGGGTGGCAGATGTGGTTGTTAAGGTGTCGGGACCACTCTCTTATGAGATGGTCCTGGAAGATGGGCGAGTCATTCGCCGGCACATTGACCAGCTGCGTCGGAGGCTAGCAAACCAGTCGCTGGCTCAGGCCTTTCAAGAGGGCCGCACGCAAGGGCCGTGTGACAGCGGCCCAACAGAGGAGCTTGCATGCTCCAACAGAACTCTTACTCAAGGAGATGGGGGAAAGGCCGTAGGAGAGCTTCCCCCAGACAGACAGACAGTATCCGCTGAACAGCACCGGCAAACTGCGCTGAGGGACAGCCCTGCAGACTTTGCTGCATGATTGGATTTTGGTTTGGGCCAACTGGGACTGGCCAGCCAAAGGGACCCAAGTCAACCTGACTTCACTGGACCTCAGAGTCCTGGCCTACCCAGCCAGGCAGGCGAGCGGGTAGACTGGGAGACCCCTGCAACCCCTAGACATTCAGAATGGTCAAGAAGGCTGCCTAAATATTTGCAGGACTATGTCCAGCAATTGAGAGTTTGAGCCATCTAGGGGGAAGAGGTGTAATGTATTGGCCACAACTGTTTTAAATCACTTGCTTAATGTCTGACCTATATTGCTGTATTGTTTAACAGTTGCTGTTATTGAAAGCCAGACTGGCTGTCTCCAAGCTGATAATGAGGTTTAGGGCGGGAAACTGTTACTTTAAATCTATTGGTTGCCACCTAGAGGCTAACTGTATAAATAGCTGTGCAGCAGCCTTTAGGGCTGCTTCTGTTCTGAGTTAATAAACGTGTTGTTGTTTGAACACTCTGCCTCATTCAATGCCTAAAGAACTGAAGATATAAAACTGATATTCTGCTTTAGTTATGTGCCCCTCTTTCCACTTTTTATACTTGTCCTTTTTATCTTTCAATTTATCAGAGAGTTCTTTATGCAGCCATGCTGGTTTCTTTTGAGAGCTGTTGTTTTTCTTCTTTGTTGGTATTGTGTTAGACTGGGCTTTTATTATCTCATTTTTCAAAATTTCCCAAGCTTCTTGAGTTGTTTTCCCCTTGAGGATTCTCATCCATGGAATTGTTCCCAAGCCCTCTCTAAGTTTATTGAAATTAGCTCTCTCAAAATCCAAGACTGTAGTTTGACTGTGTTCTATTGCTTGTGCTTCCAGAATGTTGAATTCCAATATTGCATGATCATTTCCCCCCCCCCCCCCAAGTTTCTTGTGGCTTCAACACCTTCTATCATTTCATCTCTGTTAGTGAGGATTAGAACCAATATGGCTAATCCCCTAGTTCCCTTCTCTACTTTTTGGGAGACAAAGTTGTCTGCTAGGTTTGTCAGGAATTTGTTTGATCTTCCACTTGGTGCAGAGTTTGTCTCCCAGTTGATGTCAGAGTAATTAAAGTCCCCCATTACTATTGTGATGTGCTTCCTACATACCTTAGTTAGCTGAATAGCAAAAAGTTCATCTATTTCCTCTGTTTGGCTGGTTGGCCTATAAATACACCTATGGCAATGTCATTTCCCCCCCTTTTATATTGACCCAAATGCATTCAAGGCAGTTTTCATCATTGTTGTGCTCTATTTCTGTAGAGATGTAGTTATTTCTTTTATAGAGAGCAACTCCACCTCCTCTTTTATTTGGTCTGTTTCTTTTAAATAATTTAAATCCCTCTAGCTGTGTGTTCCATTTGTGGGTTTCATCCCACCATGTTTCCGTAATGGCAACAATATCATATCTGGCCTCATTTACCTGAATTTCTAGCTCACCCTGTTTACTGTTCATACTCTGTGCATTGGTGTATAGACATTTGAGTCCTTGATGACTGACCCTGTGTTTACTTTTTTTTTTAAAGATTTTATTGAATTTTATAGGGTTAGGGATAAAATAGGGTCGGGGTAGGGGTTGGGGTTAGGGTGGGGTTGGGATCAGGATTGGGATTGGGACAGGGTTGGGGTCAACATTGGGGTTATCTTCCAGTAACATTTTCAATACTTAGCAAACAGACTGTTGTCCGGGTACATATATTTAGCTAACAATAGTTAATATAGTAATAGAAGATTGTAGTAAGTATAATAAACAATAATCATAAACAGTATTAATTAATCAATATATAACAATCTTCTTACTAGTATATATTCAAAATAATAACATATCACATTCGTTTCTCACTAGTTCGTTTTCCTAACCATTGGTAAAAGTTATCCCATGTTCTAAAATAAACTGAATCTTCTTTCTCTTTAATCTCTAAAGTCAATCTATCCATTTCTGCACATTCTAAGATTTTCTTAATTAAAACCTCTTCAGTTGGTAAGTTTTCATTTTTCCAGTATTGGGCAAATACAATTCTCGCTGCTGTCAATACATGCAATATTAAATATTCATTCTCCTTCTCAAGATTAGGTCCTAATATTCTTAACAAAAACAGTTCTGGTTTGAATTCTATCTGTTTTTTAATCATTTTTTCCAACCATGCATGTATCTTAACCCAAAACCTTTTTGCTTTAGGGCATGTCCACCAGATATGGTAGTAAGTACCTGGTCTTTGTTTATATTTCCAACAATTATTTGAAGTATTTTTAAACATTTTCGCTAATCTTACTGGTGTCATATGCCATCTATAAAACATTTTATACAAGTTTTCTTTATATGAGACTGCTTTAGTTAATTTAATATTTCTATCCCATAATTTTTGCCAGTCATCCAAGTCTATAGAATATCCAAAGTTTTTTGCCCAAGCTATCATTGTTTCTTTAACTGGTTCTTCTTCCATCTTTAAATTTAGCAGAAATCTATAAAGTTTCTTAATCAAGTTTTCATCTGTTTTTAACAATATTTGATCAAGTTCTGTCTGTTCTTTATAAAATCCCATTGTCTTTACATCTTTTTTCATATCTCGTTTGAATTTGCAAATATGGCCACCATGCTAAATCAATACCTTGTTGTTGTAAATCTTGTCTATCTTTCAATTTTCCTTCATTATCCAAGATATCTTTATAAATCACGAGTTTATCATGGTTAATTAAATTTGGGTAAGCAAAAGCTTCCATTGTTGAAAGCCATTCAGGTAGCTTAATATAAATTTTCTCCTTTATTCTTTCCCATTCTAAAAGGAGTGCATTCCTTATAAAATTATTTTGGAAATATCTGTGTGTTTTATTCCTCCCGTACCATAGAAATGCATGCCAACCAATTTGTAGGTCATGCCCCTCTAGGTACAGTAGCCTTTTATTTCTCAATGTTATCCATTCTTTAAGCCATGGTAAAATAGCTGCTTGATAATATAATCTCCAGTCCGGAAGTCCAAGTCCTCCACTATCTTTAGCTTCTTGCAACATTTTCACTTTAGTTCGTGCTTTTTTCCCTTGCCAAATAAATCTCAGTATTGTTGCATTTAGGTCATCAAATTTTTTTTACAGGAATCGTTTGAAATAAGAAGAGTATTTTCGGTAAAATATTCATTTTCACTGTAGCTATCTTTCCTAATATTGTCAGTTGAAGATTTTTCCAATTTTCCAAGTCCAATTTTATTTGTTTTAACAATCTTTCATAGTTGTCTTCTTTTAATGTTACACATCTTGCTGTTAAGTAGATTCCCAAGTACTTAACTTTTTTAACTATTTGCAAATTTGTCTTTTTTGTAAGTTGACTTTTCTGTTTGGCTGTTAAGTTCTTTGTCAATACTTTAGTCTTTTCTCTGTTTATTTTCAAGCCTGCCACTTCTCCAAACTTTTCTATTTTCTCCAACAATTTAGTGCTAGTTTCAAGTGGCTCCTCCAAGATAAAAACCAGGTCATCCGCAAAGGCTTGTAATTTATATTTTTGATCTTTTATCTCCAGTCCTTTAATTTCTATATCTTGTCTAATATTTCTAGTCAATACTTCCAATGTTAATATAAATAGCAATGGGGATAATGGACATCCCTGTCTTGTACCTTTTTTAATATTGAAATTTTCTGTATAATCTCTGTTTAAAATTATTCTAGCGGTTTGTTTATGGTAAATTGTTTGAATTGCATTTATGAAATTTTCCCCAAAATCCATTTCCACCAATTGCTGGAAAATAAATTGCCAGTTTAGATTATCAAACACTTTTTGTGCATCAAGAAATATTAATGCCATCTGTTTCCCTGGGTGGTTTTCATAGTACTCTAGAACATCAAGGATCATTCTTAAGTTATTTTTTATCTGTCTTTTAGGTAAAAAGCCATTTTGATCTGTGTGTATAAATTCAGTCAAAATTTCTTAGTTCTTTCTGCCATTATTGAAGCAAAAATTTTATAATCCACATTTAATAACAATATTGGTCTATAGTTTTTTATTTGTGCGAGATCAGTATCTTCTTTAGGTATTAAGGTAATATTAGCTTCAGTCCACGAGTTTGGTATTTTAGCCTCCAAAAGAATTTCATTACAGAGATCTTTCAAAATCGGAGTTAATACATCTTGTAAAGATGTATAAAATTCTGCAGGAAGTCCATCTGGGCCCGGAGTCTTATCCTTTTTTTGCCTTTTTATGGCTTCTATAATCTCCATCATTGATATTTTTCCATTTAGTATCGAATATTCTCCAGAATTTTTGGCAAATCTGCTTTTTTTAAGTACAGTTGTATTTTTTCTTTAGGCACTTCCTCTGCCTTATAGTGTCTCATAGTAGTCTTTAATGATTTTTTCCATTGCGTCATTTTGGAACTGTAGTTCTCCTTTTGAATCTTGTAGTTTATTTATCATTCTTTTTTCTTTTTCTTTTTTCAATCTATATGCTAACTGTTGTGTCCTGGGCCTTGCTGAGTCAATCAGCAAGGCTCAGGAAAACTGCAGGACAACTGCAGAGACCCGGGCAGACCACGTGTTTGCCCGGGATCGGTTGCAGAGACCTGGGCAGACCACATGTCTGCCTGGGACCCAGACAGGCTGTCTCCAGCCTCGCACGCATGCACGAGGCGGGAGAATAGCCTGCATTCATTGGTTGAGTCTCCCCTTGCAGGGGGAGTATAAAAAGGGCATGTTGCCATTCTCTCTTGCTTCTGTTCAGTGAATGTATTCAATAAAGAACATCTTTTGTACCAACTGCCTCGTCTTCATGTCTGCTGTGCGAACAGAACATTGGCGATGAAGGTGGGATTCGCCGTTTGGAATTCCGAAGAAGCAGAAGTAGGCCTACTCACCTAGGCCGGGAAGAGAAGAGAAGCGCGGCGTCCAGGAGGAGCAGTCGCCGGCCAGCATACATACACTGGAGGCGGGCTTGGCTTCGTCAGACCCTTTCTCAATTCCTTGCGGCGAGAGACGTGGACGAGGCCATCGAGAAAGAAGATGTCCAAGCTGGGCCGTCTCGGCGAATTCGACATCTCGCATCCGGAACGCTGCAGCTCGTATGCAGCTCGCGTTGAAAACTATTTCAGAGTAAATAGAGTCCAGGAAGACGGCCTGAAAGCGGCTACCTTGCTGTGTGTCTGTGGGCAAGAGACTTTTGAAATCGCTGAAAATCTTGTCGCCCCGGCACCATTGGAATCAATCGCGTACGCCGATTTGAAGAAGATGCTGCGAGAACACTGCTCTCGATTATAGCTTGGAGGCATCAGTTCGAGCAGAGGGACCAGCGGCCCAGTGAATCAGCTGCGGATTTCATCGCGGCCTTGAGGCAGGCCGCACGACCATGTGCATTTCAAGATTTGGAGTAAAGGCTCCGATATAGACTTGTGTGCGGGTTGCAAAGCCGCAAAGTGCAGCAGAAGCTGTTTGCAAAGACGGACGTCACTTTTCAAGATGCCTTATGAGAAATCGCAGCTGAGGAAGCAGCCGGAGGCGCGGTGAAGGCCTTGCGGTCTACGAAGATTCATCCAGCGGCCGTCCCGGTCCACCAAGAGGCCGCACGTGAGGCCTCTGGAGAAGACTCCGAGGAGGAAGAGGTGGACAAGATTCAGCCATCGGTGGAGAGACGACTGCCAGATCACAGAGGGCCACCGCCCGCATCCCTTCGCTATTTCGGCTGTGGGGGTCACCACAGGAGGGCCGACTGCCGATTTTGATCTGCTGTCTGTCGAGCGTGCGGAAGGCAAGGCCATATAGCATCGGCCTGCATGGGTCGTCCAAAGAACAGGTCCCCCGAATTGCCTCTGAAAGATACCAAGGTCCCCAGCCAAAATAGGCTGGGTTTTTGCGCATCCCGGAGGGGGGTGTTCAAGACAGGAACTCATAGGCCCCTTAATAAAAGGCTGCGCATAGATGTGAAGCTGCAGGGAGTTCCCCTGGCTATGGAGCTGGACACAGGGTCCGCTCTTTCTATTATTTCAGTGGACATGTTTAATAAGATTTGCTTCCGGAGTGGCTCTTGGGTCAGGCTCAGGCCCTCCAATCTTATTCTCACTGATTTCCAGAACACGCGAGTAAGCGTGAAGGGAGAATCCACGCTCAGAGTGCAGCAAAAGGGCTTCAATGGATTATTGAATGTAGTGGTTGTTGGGGGTGATAGAACGAGTCTTATAAGACTCGATTGGTTCGAGGCACTTGGGATCCAAGTGACTGGTCTGAATCAGCTGCAAACAGCTAGCCTTACAGGAGTATGTAAGGAGTTTGCTGATGTGTTCAGCTCAGAACTTGGCTCGTACAAGGGGCCTCCCATTGCATTAAAATTGGATCCAAGCATTACACCCATAAGGGTCAAGCCAAGGAGGGTGCCCTTTGCCTTAAAGAGCAAAATTGATGCTGAGTTGGACAAGTTGCTCCAACAAGGCATTCTGGAACCTGTGGACTCTAGTCCATGGGAAACCCCCATAGTAACTCCCCTGAAATCCAATGGGGAAGTCTGAATCTGTGCGGACTATAAATGCACTTTGAATAAGGCTTTACAGCAGCATGCATATCCTGTGCCCGTGGTGAGCCACATTTTGGCCTCACTGAAAGGAGGGAAGTACTTTGCCAAGATTGATTTGGCTCAAGCCTATCAACAGTTACCTGTTGATGAGACGACTGCTGAGGCACAAACCATAGTCACGCACAGAGGTGCGTTCAAAGTAAAGAGGCTGCAGTTTGGGGTCAATGAAGCCCCTGGCATTTTTCAAGGGGTGATGGAGCGAACGCTCAGAGGGATTCCCGGGGTCTGCCCCTATTTTGATGACATCCTCATTGCAGGAGAGTCATCAGGGAACTTGGCCGAAAGGCTGAGGGCTGTCTTGCTGCGTTTCTGCCAAGCTGGGCTGAAACTACAGCAAGACAAATGTAAAATAGGGGTGACATCCACCGAGTTTTGGGGGTTCCACATTGATGCAGATAGCATCCACCCCACAGAGTCCAAATTCCAGGCCATTCAACTGGCCCCTAGTCCCCAGTCAAAAACGGAACTTCAGGCTTTTCTGGGCCTCTTGAATTTTTACCATTCTTTTCTCCCCCACAAGGCTGCTGTGGCCGAGCTGCTGCACAGGCTCTTAGACAAACAGGCTCCCTGGGCATGGACAAAAATCCATGAGGAGGCTTTTAAAAAAGTCAAGGCTTTGCTATCCTCCAATGCTGTACTAGCTCACTTCAATGAGCAGTTGCCTGTGTGCATCGCATGTGATGCTTCCCCTTATGGGGTAGGAGCAGTGCTAAGCCATCTCAAGGAAGATGGAACGCAGGTCCCTGTGGCCTATTATTCTAGGACCCTCTCATCTGCAGAGCGTAATTACGCGCAAATTGACAGGGAAGCCTTGGCAATAATCTCAGGCATCAAGAAATTTCATGATTTCTTGTATGGACGCCATTTCACGGTCTATACTGACCACAAGCCTTTGCTGGGGTTGTTTACAACCGACAAACAAACTCCTCAGATTATATCTTCTAGAATGCTGAGATGGTCTATCTTCTTAGCAGCTTATGATTATACCCTGGTTCACAAACCAGGTACTGAGATGGTTAAACAAATAGAGACAGACCCTGCTCCTGCTGTGCATATTCTGTCTATTCAGGACTTACCAGAATCTCCCCTCAATGCTAGGGATGTGGCTGCAGAAACTGCCACTGATCACACGCTTGCACGCATGCTGACATGTGTGTTGTCAGGATGGCCTGACACGTGTCCTGGTACTGATTTCCAGAGTTTCTGGCGCAGGAAGCACGAATTGTCCACATTCAAGGGGTGTATCCTGTGGGGCAATCGAGTAGTCATCCCGGCCTCATTGAGGACTAGAGTCTTGCTCTCTCTTCATGAGGGACATCCGGGAATAGTGAGGATGAAGGCGCTTGCGCGCAGCCATCTTTGGTGGCCGGGACTCGATAAGGACATCGAGGCCCAGGTTCGGGGATGTCAAGTGTGCCAGCAATCATGGCCAGAAATGCCCCAGGCCCCTGTACATAGGTGGGAGGGGACACTCACTCCCTGGTCACGCGTCCATATAGATTATGCTGGGCTCTTTCAGGGGCAATTCTTCCTCCTCCTTGTGGATAGCCATTCCAAGTGGCTAGAGGTTGTTCCTGTGTCCTCCACCACTACTGCCAGGACCATCCAGGTGCTCAGAGGAATCTTCACTTCCCATGGCCTTCCTGATGTTCTAGTATCAGACAATGGTCCACAATTTACCTCTTCTGAGTTTCAGGCATTTCTCCAAGCCAACATGATCTGGCATGCCACATCTGCTCCTTTTCATCCTGCCACCAACGGTCAGGCTGAACGCATGGTGCGCACCACGAAAGACGCATTAAAGACAATCACTCAAGGACCCTGGCATAACAGGTTAGCTGATTTTCTCCTTGCACACTGCACCACACCATGCACAGCTACTGGAAAGAGCCCAGCTGAACTCCGCTGGGGTCACAGACTTATTACAAAGCTGGACAGGCTTCACCCAGACCAGGTGGCTTCACAGGTGTCGTAGCCGCGGGCACCTAGGAGACTTCAAGTGGGTGATCCGGCTTGGACCAGGAACTATGGGCATGGGCATCTCTGGGTACCTGCTGTAATCTCTAAAGTCTCTGGACCTCTGTCATACGAAGTGGTCTTAGAGGATGGGCGTGTCCTATGGCGCCACATAGACCAGCTGCGTTGGCGGCTTCCAGGCCGGAATTCCTCCACTGACTCCGCTCTCGGGGGGGAGGGGGACCCCAATTACGATCGTGGATCACAATCTCTCCAAGCGGGGGGGTCTCCAAATGCTCCAGATGAGGGTCTTGCCATGGAGGCGGATCCTGACTCTGGCATAGATGCAGGGGGGTCTGCCATGGAGGCGGCTCCTGACTCTGGCAGAGGTCCCTGGCTTAGGGCAAATGGCCGTAAATCGGCTACTCAGGGCACCCCTGCTGCTGGCCTTGGGCCTGAAAGACATTACTCCCAAGGGGAGTTCCAAGGGTTTTCGGGGAACTCCACCCCACCAAGGAACTCGGGGAACTCGACCCCTCCAAGGACATCTGGTTTGGGTTTAGCGAATCCAGCCAGTCAGCAGTTAGGGGGAACCCCTGAGTCTTCTGGGCGACAAAGTCCTGGTTTGTTGTGCGCAAACCGGAAGCAAGCACTCCAGGCACCCAATACACTTCCCTCAAATACCATCACACCTGTACCTAATCCGGCTCCACGGAGATCGGAGAGGGCCAAGGGTCCTCCTAAATATTTGAATGAATATGTGAGGTCCCTGCGGGGCGATTATTGTCAGAAAGTGAAAGAACGTGGATTGACCTAGAATCCCACTGGGACCAGGTTACTCGGGGTACGGGGAATAGCCAGGCTGCTGTTTGGGCTGATTGTGACATGGTACTGTCAACTGGCGGGGACAGCATTGTCCAAGCCAAGGGGGGAGGGGTGTTGTGTCCTGGGCCTTGCTGAGTCAATCAGCAAGGCTCAGGAAAACTGCAGGACAACTGCAGAGACCCGGGCAGACCACGTGTTTGCCCGGGATCGGTTGCAGAGACCCGGGCAGACCACATGTCTGCCCGGGACCCAGACAGGCTGTCTCCAGCCTCATGCACATGCGTGAGGTGGGAGAATAGCCTGCATTCATTGGTTGAGTCTCCCCTTGCAGGGGGAGTATAAAAAGGGCATGTTGCCATTCTCTCTTGCTTCTGTTCAGTGAATGTATTCAATAAAGAACATCTTTTGTACCAAATGCCTCGTCTTCATGTCTGCTGTACGAACAGAACACTAACCATCTCCCCGGCTTATTGGCATTTTCAAAGAAATTCTGTTTGGTCCGTTTAATCTGTTGAGCCATTATTTCCATCTCAGCCAGATTTAATTTATGCTTTATTATCTCCATTTGTTTCCTAAGCACTTTCTTTTGTGGATGTTTGTAACTCTAATTCCAATTTTTTAAGTTCTTCTCTCAGCTTTAACTGTAGTCTTTTCTTTTCTTTATTCTTTTTAGCGGCGTAGGTTATAGCCAACCCTCTAAAGCAGGGCTTTTCAACCTTTTCACCGATTGTACCACTTTTAGAATATGGTAATATTCGAGTCAAAAACTTGATGACCAAAAAACCCCCCCAAAAAAACCTGTTCAAAGTTGAAATTGTACTGAAATGACTTATGAGCATTTTTCACACTTATGACCATTGCAGCATGCCCAGGGTCATGTGATTTATATTTGGATGCTTGGCAATTGATTCATATTTATGATAGTCACAGTGTCCCAGGGTCATGTGATCCCCTTTTGCAACCTTTTGACGAGCAAAGTCAATGGCAGGGCTGCTGGTGGCCAAGTGCTAAGGCAGGACTTCCCTCCCTCCCTCTTTCTTATGCCCACGTCCTTCTGAAGGAAGAATTTGACACACACCCCCCATATTTTCTCTCTTCCATATATTCATCAAACAAGGAAAAGCCTCCAGAGACAGAAAAGACAAACTGCTGAGTAAACTAGCTTAAAAAGGCACATTCCCCTTTAAGAATTAGCTACTGGCTAGAAAGGAAAGTTAAGGAGCACAGCCGGCACTTAAGGAAGAAAAAAAAATGTAGTAAGTATTGGCTGCTGGCTAAGGCAGCCTCCCCAAATGGCTCCATTCATAAGGCTGGGAGGCTTTACTAAGACTGCAACAGAAAGGTAGCTGGGGCCCTGATTGGATCTCCATTATATTTAAACTGCTGTATTTAAACTGCTGTATTTAAACGGCCCAGAGCTGCTGGGAGGATTTACTAAGACTGCAACAGAAAGGTAGCTGGGGCCGTGATTGGATCTCCATTATATTTAAACTGCTGTATTTAAACTGCCCAGAGCTGCTGGGAGGCTTTACTAAGACTGCAACAGAAATGTAGCTGGGGCCCTGACTGGATCTCCATTATATTTAAACTGCTGTATTTTAACTGCCCAGAGCTGCTGGAAGGCTTTACTAAGACTGCAACAGAAAGGTAGCTGGGGCCCTGATTGGATCTCCATTATATTTAAACTGCTGTATTTAAACTGCCCAGGGCTGCTGGGAGGCTTTACTAAGACTGCAACAGAAATGTAGCTGGGGCCCTAACTGGATCTCCATTATATTTAAACTACTGTATTTAAACTGCTGTATTTAAACTGCCCAGCGCTGCTGGAAGGCTTTACTAAGACTGCAACAGAAAGGTAGCTGGGGCCCTGATTGTATCTCCATTATATTTAAACTACTGTATTTAAACTGCTGTATTTAAACTGCCCAGAGCTGCTGGGAGGCTTTACTAAGACTGCAACAGAAAGGTAGCTGGGGCCCTGATTGGATCTCTCCATTATATTTAAACTGCTGTATTTAAACTGCCCAGAGCTGCTGGGAGGCTTTACTAAGACTGCAACAGAAAGGTAGCTGGGGCCCTGATTGGATCTCCATTATATTTAAACTGCTGTATTTAAACTGCCCAGAGCTGCAGGGAGGCTTTACTAAGACTGCAACAGAAAGGTAGCTGTGGCCCTGATTGGATCTCCATTATATTTAAACTGCTGTATTTAAACTGGTTTATTTAAACTGCCCAGAGCTGCTGGGAGGCTTTACTAAGACTGCAACAGAAAGGTAGCTGGGGCCCTGATTGTATCTCCATTATATTTAAACTGCTGTATTTTAAACTGCTTATTTTAACATGCCCCAGAGAAAGCTTGCTGAAGGCTTAACTAGAAGACTGCAAAACAGAAAGGTAGCGGGGGCCTGATTGGATCTCCATTATATTTAACACGGGCTGTCTTTTACTGCGTATTTAAACAGCCCACAACTGCTGGGATGCTTTACTAAGACTGCAACAGAAAGGTAGCTGGGGCCCTGATTGGATCTCCATTATATTTAAACTGCTGTATTTAAACTGCTGTATTGAAACTGCCCAGAGTTGCTGGGAGGCTTTATTAAGACTGCAACAGAAAGGTAGCTGGGGCCCTGATTGGATCTCCATTATATTTAAACTGCTGTATTTAAACTGCCCAGAGTTGCTGGGAGGCTTTACTAAGACTGCAACAGAAAGGTAGCTGGGGCCCTGATTGGATCTCCATTATATTTAAACTGTTGTATTTAACTGCCCAGAGCTGCTGGGAGGCTTTACTAAGACTGCAACCGAAAAAAAGGGTAGCTGGGGCCCTGATTGGATCTCCCATTATATTTAAAACGAGCTGTATTTAAACTGCCCGGAAGCTGCTGGGGGCTTTACTAAGACTGCAACAGAAAGGTAGCTGGGGCCCTGATTGTATCTCCATTATATTTAAACTGCTGTATTTAAACTGCCCAGAGCTGCTGGGAGGCTTTACTAAGACTGCAACAGAAATGTAGCTGGGGCCCTGACTGGATCTCCATTATATTTAAACTGCTGTATTTAAACTGCTGTATTTAAACTGCCCAGAGCTGCTGGGAGGCTTTACTAAGACTGCAACAAAAAGGTAGCTGGGGCCCTGATTGGATCTGCATTATATTTAAACTGCTGTATTTAAACTGCTGTATTTAAACGGCCCAGAGCTGCTGGGAGGCTTTACTAAGACTGCAACAGAAAGGTAGCTGGGGCCCAGATTGGATCTCCATTATATTTAAAGTGCTGTATTTAAACTGCTGTATTTTAACTGCCCAGAGCTGCTGGAAGGCTTTACTAAGACTGCAACAGAAAGGTAGCTGGGGCCCTGATTGGATCTCCATTATATTTAAACTGCTGTCTTTTAACTGCTGTATTTAAACAGCCCACAGCTGCTGGGAGGCTTTGCTAAGACTGCAACAGAAAGGTAGCTGGGGCCCTGATTGGATCTCCATTATATTTAAACTGCTGTATTTAAACTGCCCAGAGCTGCTGGGAGGCTTTACTAAGACTGCAACAGAAAGGTAGCTGGGGCCCTGATTGGATCTCCATTATATGTAAACTGCTGTATTTAAACTGCCCAGAGCTGCTGGGAGGCTTTACTAAGACTGCAACAGAAAGGTAGCTGGGGCCCTGATTGGATCTCCATTATATTTAAACTGCTGTATTTAAACTGCTGTATTTAAACGGCCCAGAGCTGCTGGGAGGATTTACTAAGACTGCAACAGAAAGGTAGCTGGGGCCGTGATTGGATCTCCATTATATTTAAACTGCTGTATTTAAACTGCCCAGAGCTGCTGGGAGGCTTTACTAAGACTGCAACAGAAATGTAGCTGGGGCCCTGACTGGATCTCCATTATATTTAAACTGCTGTATTTTAACTGCCCAGAGCTGCTGGAAGGCTTTACTAAGACTGCAACAGAAAGGTAGCTGGGGCCCTGATTGGATCTCCATTATATTTAAACTGCTGTATTTTAACTGCCCAGAGTTGCTGGAAGGCTTTACTAAGACTGCAACAGAAAGGTAGCTGGGGCCCTGATTGTATCTCCATTATATTTAAACTACTGTATTTAAACTGTTGTATTTAAAATGCCCAGAGCTGCTGGGAGGCTTTACTAAGACTGCAACAGAAAGGTAGCTAGAGCCCTGATTGGATCTCCATTATATTTAAACTGCTGTATTTAAACTGCCCAGAGCTGCTGGGAGGCTTTACTAAGACTGCAACAGAAAGGTAGCTGGGGCCCTGATTGGATCTCCATTATATTTAAACTGCTGTATTTAAACTGCTGTATTTAAACTGCCCAGAGCTGCTGGGAGGCTTTACTAAGACTGCAACAGAAATGTAGCTGGGGCCCTGACTGGATCTCCATTATATTTAAACTGCTGTATTTAAACTGCTGTATTTAAACTGCCCAGAGCTGCTGGGAGGCTTTACTAAGACTGCAACAAAAAGGTAGCTGGGGCCCTGATTGGATCTGCATTATATTTAAACTGCTGTATTTAAACTGCTGTATTTAAACGGCCCAGAGCTGCTGGGAGGCTTTACTAAGACTGCAACAGAAAGGTAGCTGGGGCCCAGATTGGATCTCCATTATATTTAAAGTGCTGTATTTAAACTGCTGTATTTTAACTGCCCAGAGCTGCTGGAAGGCTTTACTAAGACTGCAACAGAAAGGTAGCTGGGGCCCTGATTGGATCTCCATTATATTTAAACTGCTGTCTTTTAACTGCTGTATTTAAACAGCCCACAGCTGCTGGGAGGCTTTGCTAAGACTGCAACAGAAAGGTAGCTGGGGCCCAGATGGATCTCCATTATATTAAAGTTGCGTATTTAAAACTGCGTATTTTAAACTGCCCAGAGCTGCTGGAAGGATTTACTAAGACTGACAACAGAAAGGTAGCTGGGGCCTGATTGGATCTCCATTATATTAAAGTGCTATATTTAAACTGCTGTATTTTAACTGCCCAGAGCTGCTGGAAGGCTTTACTAAGACTGCAACAGAAAGGTAGCTGGGGCCCTGATTGGATCTCCATTATATTTAAACTGCTGTATTTTAACTGCCCAGAGTTGCTGGAAGGCTTTACTAAGACTGCAACAGAAAGGTAGCTGGGGCCCTGATTGTATCTCCATTATATTTAAACTACTGTATTTAAACTGTTGTATTTAAAATGCCCAGAGCTGCTGGGAGGCTTTACTAAGACTGCAACAGAAAGGTAGCTAGAGCCCTGATTGGATCTCCATTATATTTAAACTGCTGTATTTAAACTGCCCAGAGCTGCTGGGAGGCTTTACTAAGACTGCAACAGAAAGGTAGCTGGGGCCCTGATTGGATCTCCATTATATTTAAACTGCTGTATTTAAACTGCTTTATTTTAACTGCCCAGAGCTGCTGGGAGGCTTTACTAAGACTGCAACAGAAAGGTAGCTGGGGCCCTGATTGGATCTCCATTATATTTAAACTGCTGTATTTTAACTGCCCAGAGCTACTGGGATGGTTTACAAAGACTACAACAAAAAGGTAGCTGGGGCCCTGATTGGATCTCCATTATATTTATACTGCTGTATTTAAACTGCTCTATTTAAACTGCCCAGAGCTGCTGGGAGGCTTTACTAAGACTGCAACAGAAAGGTAGCTAGCGCCCTGATTGGATCTCCATTATATTTAAACTGCTGTATTTAAACTGCTGTATTTAAACTGCCCAGAGCTGCTGGGAGGCTTTAGTAAGACAGCAACAGAAAGGTAGCTGGGGCCCTGATTGGATCTCCATTATATTTAAACTGCTGTATTTAAATGCTGTATTTTAACGGCCAGAGCGCTGGGGATTACTAAGACTGCAACAGAAAGGTAGCTGGGGCCCAGATTGGATCTCATATATTTAAAGTGCTGTATTTAAAACATGCTGTATTTTAATTGCCCAGAGCTGTGGAGCTTTACTAAGACTGCAACAGAAAGGTAGCTGGGGCCAGATTGGATCTCCATATGATTTAAACTGCTGTATTTAAACTGCTGTATTTAAACTGCCCCAGAGCTGCTGGGAGGCTTTACAAGGGACTGCTACAGAAAAGGGTAGCTTGGGCCTGATTGGATCTCCATTGTATTTAAACTGCTGTATTTAAACTGCCCAGAGCTGCTGGGAGGTTTTACAAACTCTAAGACTGCAACAGAAATGTAGCTGGGCCCTGATTGGATCTCCATTGTATTTAAACTGCTGTATTTAAACTGCCCAGAGCTGCTGGGAGGTTTTACAAACTCTAAGACTGCAACAGAAAGGTAGCTGGGCCATGATTGGATCTCCATTCTATTTAAACTGCTGTATTTAAACTGCCCAGAGCTGCTGGGAGGTTTTACTAAGACTGCAACAGAACTGTAGCTGGGGCCCTGAGTGTATATCCTTATATTTTAAACTAATGTATTTAAACTGCTGTATTAAACTGCCCACAGGTGCTGGGAGGCTTTACTAAGACTGCAACAGAAAGGTAGCTAGGGGCCCTGATTGGATCTCCTTATATTTAAAATGCGTATTAAATGCTGATTTAAATACTGCCCAGAGTGCTGAGGCTTTACTAAGACTGCAACAGAAAGGTAGCTGGGGCCCTGATTGGATCTCCATTATATTTAAACTGCTGTATTTAAACAGCCCAGAGTTGCTGGGAGGCTTTACTAAGACTGCAAAAGAAAGGTAGCTGGGGCCCTGATTGGATCTCCATTATATTTAAACTGCTGTATTTAAACTGCTGTATTTAAACTGCTGTATTGAAACTGTCCAGAGTTGCTGGGAGGCTTTACTAAGACTGCAACAGAAAGGTAACTGGGGCCCTGATTGGGTCTCCATTATATTTAAACTGCTGTATTTAAACTGGTTTATTTAAACTGCCCAGAGCTGCTGGGAGGCTTTATTAAGAATGCAACAGAAAGGTAGCTGGGGCCCTGATTGGATCTCCATTATATTTAAACTGCTGTATTTAAACTGCCCAGAGCTGCTGGGAGGCTTTACTAATACTGCAACAGAAAGGTAGCTGGGGCACTGATTGGATCTCCATTATATTTAAACTGCTGTATTGAAACTGCTCTATTTAAACTGCTCTATTTAAACTGCCCAGAGGTGCTGGGAGGCTTTACTAAGACTGCAACAGAAAGGTAGCTAGCGCCCTGATTGGATCTCCATTATATTTAAACTGCTGTATTTAAACTGCCCAGAGCTGCTGGGAGGCTTTACTAAGACTGCAACAGAAAGGTAGCTGGGGCCCTGATTGGATCTCCATTATATTTAAACTGCTGTATTTAAACTGCTGTATTTTAATTGCCCAGAGCTGCTGGGAGGCTTTACTAAGACTGCAACAGAAAGGTAGCTGGGGCCCAGATTGGATCTCCATTATATTTAAACTGCTGTATTTAAACTGCTGTATTTAAACTGCCCAGAGCTGCTGGGAGGCTTTACTAAGACTGCTACAGAAAGGTAGCTGGGGCCCTGATTGGATCTCCATTATATTTAAACTGCTGTATTTAAACTGCCCAGAGCTGCTGGGAGGCTTTACTAAGACTGCAACAGAAATGTAGCTGGGGCCCTGACTGGATCTCCATTATATTTAAACTGCTGTATTTTAACTGCCCAGAGCTGCTGGAAGGCTTTACTAAGACTGCAATAGAAAGGTAGCTGGGGCCCTGATTGGATCTCCATTATATTTAAACTGTTGTATTTTAACTGCCCAGAGTTCCTGGAAGGCTTTACTAAGACTGCAACAGAAATGTAGCTGGGGCCCTGATTGTATCTCCATTATATTTAAACTACTGTATTTAAACTGCTGTATTTAAACTGCCCACAGGTGCTGGGAGGCTTTACTAAGACTGCAACAGAAAGGTAGCTAGGGCCCTGATTGGATCTCCATTATATTTAAACTGCTGTATTTAAACTGCTGTATTTAAACTGCCCAGAGCTGCTGGGAGGCTTTAGTAAGACAGCAACAGAAAGGTAGCTGGGGCCCTGATTGGATCTCCATTATATTTAAACTGCTGTATTTAAACTGCTGTATTTAAACGGCCCAGAGCTACTGGGAGGATTTACTAAGACTGCAACAGAAAGGTAGCTGGGGCCCAGATTGGATCTCCATTATATTTAAAGTGCTGTATTTAAACTGCTGTATTTTAACTGCCCAGAGCTGCTGGAAGGCTTTACTAAGACTGCAACAGAAAGGTAGCTGGGGCCCTGATTGGATCTCCATTATATTTAAAGTGCTGTATTTAAACTGCTGTATTTTAACTGACCAGAGCTGCTGGAAGGCTTTACTAAGACTGCAACAGAAAGGTAGCTGGGGCCCTGATTGGATCTCCATTATATTTAAACTGCTGTCTTTTAACTGCTGTATTTAAACTGCCCAGAGCTGCTTGGAGGCTTTATTAAGACTGCAATAGAAAGGTAGCTGGGGCCCTGATTGGATCTCCATTATATTTAAACTGCTGTATTTAAACTGCTTTATTTTAACTGCCCAGAGCTGCTGGAGGCTTTACTAAGACTGCAACAGAAATGTAGCTGGGGCCCTGATTGGATCTCCATTATATTTAAACTGCTGTATTTAAACTGCCCAGAGCTGCTGGGAGGCTTTACTAAGATTGAAACAGAAAGGTAGCTGGGGCCCTGATTGGATCTCCATTATATTTAAACTGCTGTATTTTAACTGCCCAGAGCTACTGGGACGGTTTACAAAGACTGCAACAAAAAGGTAGCTGGAGCCCTGATTGGATCTCCATTATATTTATACTGCTGTATTTAAACTGCTCTATTTAAACTGCCCAGAGCTGCTGGGAGGCTTTACTAAGACTGCTACAGAAAGGTAGCTGGGGCCCTGATTGGATCTCCATTATATTTAAACTGCTGTATTTAAACTGCCCAGAGCTGCTGGGAGGTTTCATTAAGACTGCAACAGAAAGGTAGCTGGGGCCCTGATTGGATCTCCATTATATTTAAACTGCTGTATTTATTTTTTTATTTTTTTATATATTTTTATTTTTTTAAGACAACAAAGCATAACACACATAAACATACAATGTATACTCCTTTTTTTTTTTTAAACAGCAATTTCGTAACTGTAATCTTCTATTATTTACATTTTCCCCCTTTATTCTTCTTTTTAAAAAATATTTCTCCTTGTTGTCCCATTGTTTCTTATTTCCATTTTCTTCGTTCATACTATATTTCATACTAAGAATAATAGATATTATTACTATACATTATTATACATTATTATACACACATTTTCCCTTTTGACCTTTCCACATTTATTTTCATTTATTATTTCTAATCTCCAACCAATCATACCACTTATTCCATATTACATAGTACTCTGTGTCTTCCTTTTCTTTTATCTCTTTTGTTAGTTTGTCCATCTCCGCACAGTCTAAGATTTTCCTTATCACTTCTTCCTCTGATGGTATATTCTCATTTTTCCAGAACTGTTCGTAGACTATTCTTGCTGCCGTTGTTATATGTAAGATTAAGTACCGTATTTCTTTACTGTATTTTCTATTTAAGATACCCAGCAGGAAGATCTCTGGTTTCCAATCTACAGGTTGATCTATTATTTCTTCCATCCATCTTCTTATTTTAGTCCAGTATTTTTTTGCAACGGGGCATGTCCACCATAGATGATAATATGTTCCATGTACCTTTTTACATTTCCAGCATGTCGGTGAGTTGTTCTGGAACATCTTAGCAAGCTTTGCTGGTGGAAGATGCCATCTGTAAAACATCTTCAACTGATTTTCCTTGAATGCCGCAGACATAGTCAGTTTTATGTTTGTTTCCCATATTTTTTCCCATTTCGCCAATTCTATGTTGTATCCGAAATTTTTTGCCCATCTAATCATTGTGTCTTTGACAACCTCATCTTCCATTTTATATCTCAGTAAATATTTATATATATTACTAATTAATTTTATTTCTGTTCCATGTATAATTTTATCCAATTCTTGCGATTCTTTTTGTATTTCATATAATTTTTTGTCCTCTGTATATTTAGATTGGATTTGTGTGAATGTCCACCAATCAATCTCTCTGCCTACATCTTGTTCCAATTCTTGTTTTGTTTTCAGATTTCCCTGTTCATTTACCAATTCCTTGTATCTAATTATCTTATTTATGTCCAGTAGGTTTGGGTGTTTCAGAGCTTCTGTTGGGGATAACCACATTGGAGTTCTTATGTAATGTTTTTGTTTTATCTTTTCCCAAGTCTGTAGCAATGCATCCCTAACTATATGTCTTCGAAAGTATCTATGTACTTTATATTTTTCGTCCCATAGAAATGCATGCCACCCCGCTTGCAAGTCGTGTCCTTCAAGTGTTAAAATTCTGGTATTTTCCAATTTCATCCATTCTTTTAGCCAAGTTAGGCTTGATGCTTGGTAATATATTTCCCACTCTGGTAATGCCAACCCCCCTTTATCTTTCGTATCTTGCAAGAGTTTTAATTTAATCCTAGGTTTTTTCCTTTGCCATATAAATTTAGTAACCAATTTATTTAATTCTTGAAAGAATGTTTTCCCTAGTTTTATTGGAATAACTTGGAACAGGAATAATATTTTTGGCAATATATTCATTTTGATTGTTGCAATCCTCCCTAAAAATGAAATTTGTAGGTTTTCCCAATTTTCTAAATCTTTTTTTATCTGGTGTAGTATTTTATCATAATTATCCTCCTTAATCGAGGAGCACTTCGCTGTAAGCCAAATCCCTAAATATTTTATTTTTTTAGTTACGTTTATTTTTGTTTTATCTTCCAATTCGCTTTCCTGTGCCTTTGTAAGATTTTTGGTTATTAATTTGGATTTATTCTTATTAATCTTAAGTCCGGCTACCTCACCAAATTCTTCTATTTTTTGAATTAATTTAGGGCCGGTTTCTAATGGGTCTTCCAAAATAAATACCAAATCATCAGCGAAGGCTTGGACCTTATATTCTTCCTTCTTAATTTTTAAACCCTTTATTTCTTGGTCCTCTCTGATTTTTGTCAAGAGTATTTCTAATGATAAAATAAATAGAAGAGGAGAGAGTGGGCACCTTTGTCTTACTCCTTTAGTTATCTCAATTTTTTCTGTCATTTCGTCATTCATAATTACCCTAGCTGTTTGTTTAGTATATATTTTCTCAACCATCTTTCCAAATTTTGTCCCAAATTCCATGTAGTTCAGTTGTGTTATAATAAATTTCCAGTTCAAATTATCAAATGCCTTCTGGGCATCAAGGAAAACCAGTGTAGCTTGTCTTTCAGAGTGGACTTCATAGAATTCTAAGGTGTTCATTATTATCCTCATATTGTTTTTTATCTGTCGTCCTGGTAGAAATCCATTTTGATCTGGGTGGATGTAGTTATTCAAGATTTTTTTAATCCTTTCTGCTATTATTGTTGCAAATGTCTTATAGTCTGTATTCAGTAAAGAAATCGGCCTATAGTTTTGAATTTGTTGCAAGTCTGAGTCTTCCTTAGGGATGAGAGTAATAATTGCTTCAGTCCAAGATGCCGGTATCTTCGCCTCCTGCAGCACCTCATTACAAATCTCCAACATTATCCATTGTAGTGACTCTTGTGTATTTTTATAAAACTCAACCGGAATTCCATCTGGGCCTGGTGATTTATTATTTTTTTGTTTTTTCAATGCTGTTTCTAGTTCTATTGCGGTTATTGGTCTATTCAACATTTCCTTTTGTTCTTCTGTGATTTTGCTCATTTTTGCTGCCTCTATATATTGTTTAACTTTATCATCTGCTATATCTTCCTGATAGTATAGCTTTGAGAAGAAATTTTGTATTGTGTTCTTTTTCTCTTCCCGTCTATATTGTAATGTTCCACTTTCATCTTGTAGTTGATGTATTGTTCTTTTACCTTTTTCTTTTTTTAATTTATAGGCCAACCATCGACCGGTTTTATTCGCGTTTTCAAAGTAATTTTGTTTCGCCATCCTAATTTTCTGTGCCATTTCTTTTTGTGTTGTCAGATTAATCTTGTGTTTTATAATATTCCATCTTTCCTTTATCTTTTTGTTTTGTGGATCCTTCTGTAGGTCACTTTCTGTTTCTTTAAGTTCTTCTTGCAGTTTTTCTTGTTGAAGTCTCCTATCTTTATTTTTCTTAGAGTTGTATGCAATTGTCAATCCTCGAATGTAGGCTTTTGTGGTATCCCACAAATTTTGTGTTGATGTCTCTTCCTTTTTATTTACCTGAAAAAATAATGTCAGTTCCTTTTCTAGCATCTGTATATATTGTTTGTCTTTACATAGTCTTTGATTCATTGACCATCTTTTTCTCTGTTTCTGGCCTTTCCATTTTATTGTTATTGGGTTTTGATCTGCCCAGTCATTAAGTCCTATTTCAATTTCCTCTATCCCGTTCTGTATTTCTGTTGTTACCCAGGCCATATCGATCCTGGACCAGGATTGATGCGGATACGAATAAAATGTGTATTGTTTGTCTGATCTGTGTGTCTCTCTCCATATATCCCGAAGGTTAAGTTCTGTTACCATGTTAAAGAACGATTTTGGTAATATATTTTTCTTCTTTTTGCTCTTTTTGCTACTCTTATAGTCTTTCTTAACATCAACTATTGCATTTAGATCCCCAATCATACAAATACTTTCATAATCCAGATCCACTAGTTTCTTATGTACCTTTTTTAAAAATTCATGTTGGTTATTATTTGGTGCATATACTGCCGTTAATAAAATTTGTTTTTGCTCTAATTCTATTTCCAACATTAAAATTCTCCCCTCTTCATCTGAATATATTAATTTTGATTTTATTTTTTCTTTGACATATATAGCAATTCCTCCTTTCTTGTTTTGTGCTAGTGTTGTGTATAGTGTTCCTAATTTTACATTCTCTAGTAGTTTTCTATAATCCTTTTTTATATGAACTTCCTGAAGACATATCACGTCTGCATCCAATTTCCTTAATTTATTAAACGTTTGTACTCTTTTTCTTGGTATGTTTAAACCATTAATGTTTACAGAAAAGAGCTTAATTGCCTCTCCCGTTTTTTACTTGATCTAGTTTTTTTGTGCTTCTTGTCTCTATTACCCTTCCCTTTGCTCCTTCTCTTTCTAATCTTTCTCTTTCTTGTATCTTTTGTGTTTCTCTTTCTCGTTCAAATTCTTCTAATAGGTCTTCCTCCTGTCTTTTACTCTCTGGCTCTTCCCTACTTTCTTGTTCTTCTCCCTGCTCAAAGTGGCATTCATAAAAATCCTGCGCTTTCTCGAGTGTGTCTATCTTATATTTTTTTTCTTGCCATGTTACAAATATGCCTTCAGGTACTAACCAGCGAAACATAACTTTGTATTTAGTTAATTGGGTTGTTAGAAATTGGTATTCTCGTCTCTGATTTCGTATTCTACGTGGTATTTGCTTTAATACAATTATTTCTTTACCCTTATATACTATCTGTTCATCTCTTGTTTTTTTATATATTTCATTCCTTATTGATCTTCTAGTAAATCTTATATGCACCTCTCTCGCCAATCTGTGCCTTCGTGCATAATTTGTATATACTCGATATATTTCATCTATGTCTCTTCTTGTTTCCTGTTTGTCCTTTCCTAATATCTCAGCCAATATCTCCGCCATCTTCTCTCCCAAATCTTCTTCTTTTTCCTCTACGATATTTTGAAATCTTAGGAAGAACGAAGCTTTTTCCAATTCCAAGAAGGCAACAGATTCAGTCAACTCTCTGTTTACTTGTTTGGATATCTGATCCATCTTTTCTATTTTGCCATCAACTTGATCTATTTTTGTTTCAACTTTTTGAATTCTTTGTTCGTTCTTCATCATTGTTTGTTGTATACTCTCTATCTTGTCATTCATGTTTTTAATTTCATTTTTGATTTCTTTGTGATGAATTTTTGTTTCTTCATGATTATTTGCTATTGCCTCTTGGGTCTTCGTCATTGTTTCCTGCATCATCTGTAGCATTATCTGTATACTCTGTGGGTTCATCGCCAATTCTACTTTTTCTTTTTCCTTCCCCAACATGGTTCCTATCGTTCTTTGACCTATAGGAGATGGCATTATAGGTGTGGGATTTGTAGCTGGTTTTTTACTTATTTTAGTTGTTGCTGTGGTACTTGTCATTTTTATTACTTGAATAATATTTTTCCACACTTGCATATATCAATATTATATAACGTTATTCTTAGAGTTAACCTTAAAAATAAGATTACAAATAGAGTTATACCTTTTCTTATCCCACTATTATATAATATAATTTATAATACTCTTAACACCTCTTATATATATTTCTATAATACTACACACAATGCATATACATATACTATTCTCTAAGTATTATCACCGCTCTTAATTTCATTCACTATCACTCTTGTTTGAATAATCACCTTTCTCTCTATGATCCCTGCTTGTTAACAGGTGCTGCAATATTGCATCAGCCTTTTTTCTCTCTGTCTCAGTTTAATGTGTCCACAGATCCACCAAATGTCACCTTATTTCTTATATCCAATGAATGCAAAATGTCCACTAGTCACTTTGTCCAGATATATGTCAGTTAAGATTCAAATTTCAATGCTATTTGTTCTTCAAAAATAAGATCCACTAATTGGTATTAGGTTTCTCCGTTGTCTCACTTCAACTTTTAATCCTTATGTTAATTTTTTCAAAGTCTCTTAATCACCCTTTGTTGCCTCCGGCCGTCCTTTCTCCAGTCCTTTCTCTAGTTTCAATCTCTGCTTCTTGCAGCTTTTAAATTCCAGTCTTTCACGTTTTATAAACTTTACTGTGGGCTCTCTGCTTCTTCTCGCTGCTCTCGTTCTGCTCTAAGGCTCCCTTCTCTGCTCTATTCAATTTCAGTTGCCGCTGTGTCTCTCTCCTTATCGCTTTGCTTTTTCCGCGCCTTCTATCAAGTATTCCTCACCTCCTTCAGGGGTTTCCTTCGTCTCCTGTACGAAGCTGTCAGTTCTACTTTTCACTTCCCTCTCAGGCTGTCGCCATCGCTCCCGGCCGGCCTTAAAGACCGGCTTCTTCTCCGCCAATTTTAAGAGTGCTGCTCCTGTCTGCTCGGGTGTTTGCTTTCCACCCGGCTTCTCTGAAGCTTCCTCTTTGATTTACCTGTCTCTCCAGGATCGGTAAAGCCCTTACCGGGCTCTTAGCGAAGAATTTTCCGGGATTTAGGAACAGAGATCTGTTCCTTCACCCGCTCCACGATGACGTCACAGCCGGAAGTTCCCCCAGCCTCAATTCTATTGGACATAGTGATCAATATTGACCAAAAAGGACCAATAGGACTATCCCAGGAGTTGGTGTTATACATAGCACTATTAGTTTAGTGTTTATTAAATTATTTTCATATAATAACTGTTTCAGGGTCAATGAACAATCTGAAATTGAAGAGGCTGATGACCTGATGAGTCTGGGAACCCCTGCTATAGAATATTAAACAAGGTTATGTGTTCAAGAAGTCCAAAAATAATCTGTAATTAGTAAAAGATTGGGTTTTTTTGTTTTTTTTTAAATGTATGGCTTCCTGTCATACAGAAGAGCTAGCTGCTAGAACTTTCAAGTAGAGTGAAAAATACAAATAAAGAAGGCTCAAAACTTAAACATATAGTACTGAAGGTTCTTGACAGGTATTAAGACAACAGAGGACAGAAGGTTAAAGGTTTCTTGCCATAGCAAAGAATACAGGTTGTTTAGGGAGTAGACACACAGGCACAGGCACACAGATGCATAGATACAGATACAGGTACAGATATAGAAATGTGTGTTAAAGTGAATACTTAGCTTGGGAAAGAGAGAGATAAGATTAAACTCCAAAGGCTTAAGGAAAACTAGCATTTTATTATAGACAGACATATCACCATTCCTTGCAGTGCTAGCTGGCTTGCGCTGTTGACATAAGGAGTTCTCCAAGACAACAAAGGGATCCCAAGTGAAAAAGGGGACAGAAGCAGCCTAAAGGAAGAAAATCTCTTTTCTTTCTTAATCTTTCTCTTGCTAGGATTGCAGTTCAGTAATATCCAACCAAAGTGTTTGACTTGTTTCATGGCTCTATTTTCTTGATATAAACAAAGGAAGCCAAATCATAGTCTTGGAAGCGGAATAGGACTCGCTGCGGCCAACTCACCACTGCCAATTCACTGTGGCACAATTCACCGCAGGACAATTGAACAATCCAAATTAATTATTTAAAATAAATAAAAAAATATTTTAATTTTTGTCACTCACACTTCATTTTGTGCCTCCTTTTGCATCTTTTCTTTAATGATTCTATTCCACCATTTCTTTGATATTAGTGTAACTAACATGGCGAGCTGGCTGCGGCTAGTTGTCCTGTGGCGAGTTTGGCTGCAGCTAATTGGCTGTGGCAAGTTGGCCATGGTGAGTGGGCTGTGGCAAATTCTCAATATTTTCTTCACAAGGAAGTCATGATAAATGAACTGCCAGATCTGTTATTGTTTTACCAAAAGGCTACAACAGGGAATGGTAATAGGAAAGCACTAAAATGCATAAATGTTCATAATTATGAACCTATTTGGGAAGCTCAGTCATGGAATCACTTTCTTTATTCTCTCGATTCCCCATTATTGCCAGAAATTGTTGACAACAGGGTCATTAGGTGGGACTCATTTTTCTGCCAGGATATTTTCCAAGTCTCCTAGACCTTTTTGCCAATTTTCTCCTAGCTTACAAAGTGCCAACTTTCATTATAAAAATTCTGCTTGTTGTAACAGTGTTTCTAGGGTAAAATGCCACACTAAAGTTGAGCCATATTTAGGGAGAGGGGAGCAAAATAGGCAGAGTGAGAGCAAATCATTAATAGCTCACCTGAGAGTCTACAGACGTAGAATAACTTGACATGTGGCTAAATCTACTGATCCTTCCCTAGGCATGCCTCATTACACATAAACAAGTGTAATTTCTCCTCCTCAATTGGAGAAAAAACAATAAAGCCAGGGACTGAAGTAAATATCACTCACCAGTATCATTCTTCAGGGAAAATAGGGCTTAGCAATCAGGATAGTGCAATTAATACCACCATATTTTTCTTCCAACTCCAGGACAGGAAGATAGCATGTACATGCAGGTATGAGGCAAATGGAAAGTCACCAAATGAATGAATTGAATGAATGAATAAGAATGTATACAGAAGGTATTTATGCCCAGCTAGAAAGCCATCAATTAGTGATCTTTGAAAGTGAATTCTATTAAGCAGAATGTTGTAGTTAATGCTATAAATGCATCTTTCAATTTTACAACTTCATACAATAATTGAATGAAAATCTATTTTCAGACAATTAAACCTATAAATAATAAATATAATGATGAACATTATGAAAGAAAACATTGGGGACCCATAGATAGTCCTAATGTCTTTTTATTGAACAAGAAGAGTAAAAATAATCTATGATATTCATTCCACAAAGTATCAGCACTACATGAACATGATTCAAAACAAGATTAAAGAAGTCTCATTGCACTTAACATTGATGGCTTCCTAGAAACAATCAACAGATAGCTCCTAGCTCCATGGTAATAATTTCAAATTTTCATTCTGTTCTTTATTTTTGGGAGTCTTTATGATTATGTCTCCTCTATACCTTCTAAATTAATCTCAGCTCATGTTTCAACCCATTCATCATGTTTGTTAAATGTTAGACACTCTTGCTATCCTGCTTTTCAGTTTTTTCCTATTGAGATATATATATAACAAACTAACTAAAAGCAGTGTGTATGTGTATGTGTATGTGTATGTGTGTGTGTGTGAGTGAGTGAGAGAGAGAGAGAGAATAGATAAATCTAGTTATTATAACATTTACTGTATCTTTCTATTTTTGTAAACCATCCTTGCTTCCACCACATTCAAGCAACATTTTGTACAGTTTTTAGGGACCCTAAAAAATTGTTAACAGATTGAATAAATCTAGTTTCAATATTTCAATATTTTCTAGTAGGTTAGATTTTACACCTTCTTTGATATAAAAAAGCATCTCCACATTTTGTTCCCTGTCCTTTCTATAAAATTTATATGGTGGAATAACCATATCCCATTAATGTAATGTTTTCCTTCTATTTTTGTACCTACCATACTGTATATATGTTTTCATTCAAAACTACACACTGAATCAATTAAACCATTTAGCCATGAGGTCAGTAATAAAATACAGATAAAAATAAATAAATAAATAAATTCATTGAATGACGTTCAATGAATGAATGAATGAATGAATGAATGAATGAATGAATGAATGAATGAATGAAACGAAACACACTAATTCCTCCATCTTGGTTTATAAATTTCTAGCATAGCATAAAAACCTCTATACCCAAAATCTTTTTTCAGAGACTCCCCGCCTTTATATTTCCAATATTGATCTTATTCATTATAGCATTTTTTTAAAAAAAATTTTTATAAACGTTCAAAGAAGAAATCTATATGTGTAATCTCCAAGATTTACTTTAAAAGCTGCCACATCACTTTTGTTAGAAATATATATGCAATCTGGTTCCACTTCAATTTATATAGAATCTGTCTTTCTAGTACAGGTTTAACCTGTCAGTTTGCTACCCAGAGAGCTAAATTTGACTTCCAAAACTGGCTGGCTACACTTTCTATTTTGATTGGTACCAACATGGACCACAACCATTGTTTTTACCTTCAGTATTATCCAACTGGTGACTTTGACAACCTCTATACCAGGCAGTCAAGTCATAAAGAGTCTACACATAAATCACATACCTATTTACTTGTGTTCCTAATTATTTATTTATAAAATTTATTGGCCATCATCTTACTACAGGGTAATTCTATTATTATGCAATCAAAAGTCTACAACATCTTGATATTTAATCTGTAGGGGTGGGGGAGGTGGGGCAGTATGATAACTTGCTCACAAATCTTGTTTGCTGTCCTGTTTTCAACTTTGGTCATGAGCTCTCAACTCATGTCCTCAAACTCTTTTTAAGGAGAACTGGGACTCGTAGACTCCCAGATCTTCAAGGTGTCTTCCATCCCTGTGATTTTATAAGATTCCTTTACAATGTACTTTTACCAACTCAACTTTATCTCTAGAGAAAAGTGAAGAAAACTGCAATTTTTCTTGCAAATAGCAATAGCACCTAGACTTATGTACTGCTTCATGGTGCTTTACAGCCCTCTTTAAGTGGTTTACAGAGTCAACATATTGCCCCCAACAATCTGGGTCGTTATTTTACTGATGGATGAAAGGATGGAAGGCTGAGTCACCACTGAGCCAGTGAGGATCGAACTGCTGACAGTAGGCAGAATTAGCCTGCAATACTGCATTCTAACCACTGCACCACCATGTTTCCCAGACTATGCTTTTATGGCCATCTGTTCTAGGGATAAAGACCACAGTGTTTCTCAAAATAGAGCATAATCCTTAGTGTGAGCTTAGCAGAAACATCAGACATTACATATTGTATCTTTAGCTTTGATTTTTTCACCTTAGTAATAGTTTATTCAGATAACTCTTGCAGAGTTCTCTTTTCACCAGTGCTGCCCAGTCAGCCCCCAAATGATTCTATCCTCTGATAACACCTATCTTCTTAAATATTGCAGTTGGGATGACTAATCACAAGAATAGAATAGAATAGAATAGAATAGAATAGAATAGAATAGAATAGAATAGAATAGAATAGAATAGAATAGAATAGAATAGAATAGAATAGAATAGAATCTGGAAGAGACCTTGGAGCTCTTCTAGTCCAGCCCCCCACCCAGGCAGGAGAACCTATACCATCTCACATAGGTGAATGTCTAGTCTCTTCTTAAAAATCTCCAGTGATGGAGCACCCATGATTACTAGGGATAAGCTGTTCCACTGGTTGATTGTCCTCACTGTCAGGAAGTTTCTCCTTAATTTCAGGTCATTCTGATATCTAGATAGCTCTTACAATCTCTGAATCAAATAGACATTTTCCTTCCCTTCCCTTCCCATTAAGACATTTTATATAACTAAAGATGAAAACTTTTTGAATTTTCTCTTTTTTGCAGCAACTATCAGTTCACAATTTGCCATACAATTGCACTCTATTTGCTTTACAATAGGAAAAATATGGAATAAAAATGTTTGTGATGATTTTTTTTTTGTTGTTTAATGAGGCCTATTCTCTTAAAATAAATTCTGTACAAAGCAACAGAAGACAGGTCTTTTTTATTACTGATATGTTTTGCAATTAACCTACTGCCATAAAAATGAGAAATGATACAATGGAACAAAGCAGCAAGCAATAAAATATGACGTATGAAAGATTAATCTTATGTGTCAAGGAAAACTTTAATTTCAGTGTTTCTGAATATTGGAATCATATTTCACTGTTGTTGTTGAAGGAAAGATTTATGTTAAGATATATTAATACATAAATAATTCAAAATAAAAGTTTAAATACCAGCTAAAAGAAATAGAATCAATCCTGTCATAGATGTCTAAGAACTTAAATGAATTTCAATTATATATATATATTACCAAAATCAGTATATAAATTTTGTTAATAAATAAATATCTGTAAATTTATTTAGCATTCTATTCTCACAGTTCACTCTGACTTGCAAAGCACCAAATAGTAATACTGATGTATATTTGAATAAACTACAGAATGTTTTCTTTACCAGATTCTCAAGGTTAGCTTCATAAGCAGGCAAGATATTTACAAGAAGCCAAGGCAAAAGAAAGATAGCAGTGTTTTCTTTTCATCTTTTCTTTAAAGTTCTACAAGTTTTAATAGTAATTATAAACTCGAAATTCCCTCAGTTATCTTTACAATATGTTTTGATTCAGTTTCCAGCATAAAAAAGAATCAGCAGAATCCAACCTTTCTAGATGTTGCTTCTTGGAACCAGCCACGTTAAATGGTCTCTCTTCAGAGATAACCATGCATGCTCAATCCAAGTTGGGTGAAGCAATAAACAGATTCAGCCATTTTAATCCTATGGAAGAACTAAGTGAAGTGACAATCTCTCTCTCTCTCTCTCTGTCTCCATCTGGACATTTTCACATATTTTTATTGTTAGAATAACAAAATAAAAAGAAATAAGGTATAAAGTGAATAGTAATAATTGAATATTACAAAGAGAAGCAACTACTAAGCATTGATAAAAAAAACAGAAAAATTATGGGAACATTTTCTGGTAGCACGTTCTTCCCTTCACTTCTCTTTATTGCCCAACTGCTGACCCCAGCGTAGATGTTTATACCATACATTAAAGATTATTGCTGCGATCTATTTAAATCCTTTCATATAATTTTTTATTACTCTCATATCTTTATTTTTAAAAGTCATTCAAAAGTATTACATATCTAAATTTGTCCTATTGTGTAATGCCTATGTGTATGGGAGGCATCCTTGCTTAAATTTATTATGGATATACTGTCAGTTTTGCCATTGCTGCATACTGTATTCTCCTTTTTTGGTCACACAATATGATATCATCAGCAAAATTCTTCTTTTCTAGTGTTGTGCCAGATTTGTTCTTCCAGCTGTCATGATATATCTTAGTAAACGGTGATTTTTTTAAAAAATGTGTTTTCGGGAATTATACCTAATAACAATATTTGTGGATTTAATTCAAATTTTATTTTTAGGATTTTTGAATATTTTGATGTATTACTTTCCAGTATTTTTGAAGGTGTTTTTTACATAGCTACCATATATGACAAAATATTCCTTCTTTATTATGGCATTTCCAATATTTGTTA
This sequence comes from Azemiops feae, assembly GCA_023970755.1. Classification (NCBI taxonomy): domain Eukaryota; kingdom Metazoa; phylum Chordata; class Lepidosauria; order Squamata; family Viperidae; genus Azemiops; species Azemiops feae. Next base: position 2,035 of record JALGBA010004269.1, on the reverse strand, counting down.
TACAATTTATCCATCTTGGTAATTATTGATAGAGTTATATACCACCAGTAAAATATTTTATACTAATTTTTCCATAAATCATAACTACAAATTAGTTAACTACTAAATATTACTGATTTTTTTTCCAAAGCTCGTCCTACTGTTGTATTGTGATTATTCCTCTGATGTTTTGCATCCACTTTGTTATAGCTTTTATATGTTCCACATCTGTGTCATATTTTGATAATTTATATTTGTGTATTATAGGCAAGCATAAGTGCTTCGATCTTCATAATCCAACTGTCTACATGAGATCACTGTCATTTGAGCCACAACCAATTACATGTATAGCTAGACCCCCTACAGCAAACAACTGTGCTGATCAGCATGAACACCATCTCATCACTTGAAACAGGGAGGTGAAGGTGGGGGAGGCTGTTCATTATCTCATTATTAGACAAGATTTGTGCAATTCTGGAAACTGACTGGCAAGCAAGACAACAAAAAATATTGCAGCCCAATCATCATTTATTTTAAGCCTTGTTTATCTTCCCTACTTTTAGTGACCATTTCTTTTTATGAATTACATCATCATTTTCTACCTAAATAGGATTCATCACATTTCTTTTGAATAAGAAATTAGATACCTTAATTTTAATTAGCTTCTTAGTATTTAACCTTTAGTTCTGCTGCTGATAACTTTTTAATGTATAAAAGCGTTTAGCCTTATAACTGTTAAGGGATGGAGAGTATAGCTGTGGGTATTTTATGTATTTAATCATGGGCCTTATTTGAATTATGATTATACAGTACTGTATTTGATTGACATTGTTATGAGCCTACTTTACTATTATTTATCCTTATGCTCCCTATCAGTCTGGATATCACAACAGAAAAGCAGCACTGAAAAAATAAGGATGTGTGAGGTTAGCATTAGCTTTAGCATCATGTTACACTCCTTGCAGGGAACACACTCAGCCAGGATGTTTCAATTAGATGTTACTGTTTCACTGTGTTGTATAAAGAAGTATTTAGATTTGTCAGTCCTGACTCCACTGAATTCAGTGGATGACCTAGAATCATGTTTTTATAAGAAGCAACAGAGAGAGTTTTGTAGTGTTTTCTTTTTCATAGGCCAAAATATTCCAATAACCCGCCTACTTTTGGCGTTATATACTATTCCACACATAAGTGGGTGATAGTTATCATTTAATGCTTAACTTCAGCCAATCAAATGTCTTTGAATAGTTATGATTGTTTTGTATGATAATTAGTATATAAAGTACTATATAAAATATATTCTTCCATCCTGCTGGTATTTCAAAGAACCCTGAAGACATGCTTTTTGCCCATGGCTTTGGCAAGGATGATTGAAGGCCCTGTTTTTCTTCTTTTTTTGTTCCCTTCTGGGTTTCTTTTCTCTGTCATCTTTATTTCTTTTGTTTCTTTGTTTCTTTGTTTGTGTGCATGCGTGTGCGTGCGTGTGTCATTTCTTTGTTTTTAAATGTTTTAAAGCTTTGTAAACCATCCAGAGTCATTGGAAGTCAGATGGAATGTAAATGTAATATATTATTTTGGTTTATTGCACAGTTAGCCAAATGTTCAGACTGGATTTGGCATTTTTATCCACCTATTCGGTCTTTCCCAAGAACCTGGTATAGGGAGATGTTAATGTTTGATGGTGTTAGAGGTATCGTTGCAGGATGTAAGATGTTCCGAGTAAAACTGCCTTTTGCAATTGATTGATGGTGAATTTGTCAATGGCATTGGTGTTCAAGTGGTGCTCCAGTGCTTTTGGAATTGCACCCAAAGCACCTATTACTATTGGTTCAACCTTTGCTTTCTTTTGCCACAGTCATTCTATTTCTATTTGGAGGTCTTTGTATTTCATTGTCTTCTCCAGTTCCTTCTCTGATATTCTGCTTTATTATTATTTATTCCAGATGCACCAGTACATTAAAATTCACACTATACTGCATGTAAACTTTCAGTGATAAATTAATGTGGTTAATTGTCCTATATTAATTGAAAAATCTCCAACCAAGTAAAATATAAA